>JAWMRA010000113.1:68345054-68366846 GCA_035584735.1 Pseudotriccus pelzelni
TCTCTTCTCTGTGGTGACCAGCAACGGGACCCAAAGGAATGGCCTGAAATTGTGTCAGGGGGAGGTTTAGGTTGGCTATTAGAAAAAGGTTCTTCAGCCAGAGGATGGTTGGTTACTGGAACTCCCCAGGGAAGTCATCACAGTACTAAGCCTGCCAGAATCCTAGAAAGTTTTGGACAATACTCTCAGGCACATGGTGTGACTCTTGGGGATTTTCTTGTGCAGGGTTAAGAACTGGACTTAATGTTTTTTGTGGGTCCCATTGAATTTAGCATATTCTGTGATTCTGTCATATTCTGTGACGTGCATAACTGCAAACACTTCTTAGAGCACTAAACATCATACACTGTAGAATTATTAAGATTTTGTTCTCAAACTGTAAGTATACCTGAAACTAATTCTCCCTCACAAGCTAAAGGGGCTTTAATGGTATCTTGGGGTCTAGTACTTAACTCTCTGTATTTTTACAGTAACACTCTCTGCTGCCTGTGTCTCTTTTTTTCCCAACTGTTTTGAAAGGACTTTCCTAGAGTTTTACAGGTATTTTTAATAATGAATTCAGTATCAAAGCAAATGTGGGAAAATAAATAGGACATATCAATTCCATGTCACATTGACCTCAAAGCTTTCTTTCATGCCTTTTCTTATCCTCTCTATTCCTTACGCTTTCTCCATTTGCCTAAAATGCAATTTCTCCTAGATAATTTTTACTATTTTCAAATTCTTCCAAACATTTTTCTAAGTTTCTATAAGATAGGTCATGGCAGGAAAAGTTGTTGCTGCAGTTCTGCAACTACAATAAATCAGCATTATGCCATAACTGAGGACCTGCATTAAAGGTGCTGTTGGAGTCCATAGTGTGCATGGACAACAGGGCAAGCTTTGCACCATAGAGCATCGTCACCTTTTGGATGAGTTTCCACTGGCTAAAGCTTTTCTTGTGTATTTCTAAAGCCTCTAGAGTCTAGTAAAAACAATGATAATTGAAAATGTCAATGATCGAATGCTGTCAGCTGTAAACTATTCTGGTTTGAGGGAAAGTTACTAGTACATACACGATGGATTTAGTTAGAAATGTAAGCACAGATTGTTTTGCAGCCTGTCTTTTCCAGGGTTTTGGAGCTTGTGAAAAAAATCTCCTGTGAGTGAAAAAGCCAGAGTATAGTGTTCTCAGCTGAAACAAAAATGCACTGAATCCTTCACATATTATGAAGTTACTCAACTTCGTTATTATTTCTGTCTACTAGGTTTGATTTCTGCTGGAATGTACATGGCTGATGTCATGACTAATGTCATGAATCACCAGTGCTCCACTAACCTAAATGAAACTGGAATTGTTCTATTTGCAGTCAGTAACAAAGTTTTTAGGTGTTTCAGATTTTCAAACTCAGTAGGTTCCTAAGCAAAATGCATGTTCACAGTTTCACTGACAGGTTTTTCTTTCATTTTAGTTACTTTTTTTTTTTAATTCAACTTCCATTCAAGGGAAAGCCTGTTATGATTAAGGCAGACAATTTGCCTCAGCTATGAAACCCTACCTGCAGTGTGGAGGGCAAGGTGAAGGTGTGCTGGGGCATGGATGCAGCAGCTCCTCTGGGAATTCAGAGACAATGGGCTTACTAAAGGGTTGTTAGGATACAGTCCCACAGCTCCCCACATATGCAGTCAATCTGCCCATGCAGTTGTCTCCAACAGAGCTGATAAGCAATTTTATGTTTCTACTACTCCGAATCATAACTCTGACCACTTCAGCCTCTTAGTCCAGTCTTTTCCTTGAAGGCAGCAAACCTGTCTACAAAGCTCAGTCAGTTCTGGAGATTGAGAGGTATCTTTCTTCTTGACGAGAGGTATCTTTCTTCTTGACTGACAACTGAATCTGTCAGTCCTTCCTGCAAAGGAAGGAGGCTCCTATTCATCCAAAACTTCATTCTCTTAGGAAAATGTGGGGATTTTTTTGTTGTTAAAAAATAATAG
The DNA here is from genome assembly GCA_035584735.1 of Pseudotriccus pelzelni. Taxonomy (NCBI): domain Eukaryota; kingdom Metazoa; phylum Chordata; class Aves; order Passeriformes; family Tyrannidae; genus Pseudotriccus; species Pseudotriccus pelzelni. Next base: position 68,347,029 of record JAWMRA010000113.1, read on the forward strand.
TTTCAGTAAAGAAATGTGAAGATGTTGCAATGTTTTGCAGTAGGTGATAGGGAAAACCACTTTATTTGTAGAGAGCATTGATAGAGAAGCTTTCTGCGATTGACTTCTATCTCAATATCTGGCTCAGCATTCGGCTCAGCACTCCTTGAAACTCCCGAACACCCTCTCATGCATGCTCTGAAGTAAAAGCTGTTTACACTTGCCAGCCTGGTCTGCTCAGTTCATGCTGCAGCTGCTGCTAAGGTGCAGGTAGCTCAAGTCATGTTCGATAGTTCAGTGCTTTCCAACAATTCCCCAGGCCTATTGTCTACTCATTGTCTGTTGGGTTTTATGCCCCACAAATTGCTATTTAATCTGCAACTTTAGTTTGCACATCCCTGGACAGCTAATAAATTCTCATTTTTCACTTTTGACATAGGTCCACTGTCCATTTTTCAAGAGTAAAATATGAGCAGGCCTTGACATTTCTGTATTCATTCAAGAGTGATACCAGCTAGAGGTAGGAAAACACATTATTCCTGCTTGTCTTCAATGCAGTGTTACAGTGATTACAAAATTACAGATGTGAAACTACTTGAAATAGTATGTGCTGGTTTTGGATCTGCAAATGACCAGAGAATTTTTAGGAAAAACAAAACAAAACAAAAAGGATTGCACAAAGAATAATACAGGCAGGAAAAGAGGTTTGCCATTCTTAAGACTATCCAAATTTTGTGGTTATAAAGCAATAAAACTGAGGGGGGTTTTCTACAATGTAATGTATATTCTATTCTGTTATATCCATGTATCACCTTTACTATAACAATATTTTAGAACATTCCATTAATAAGTACAGTCACAACACTAACATCAAACACCTATGCTTTGTGCTTACTAAGCTTATGTTTTAGTATCCAAAACATAAACAATATGTCAAGTGTGGGATTTGAAGGGGTTGTAGAAAGGATTTTGGCAGATTTTCCAAAACTTAAGTCTAACAATTTATAGTAATCTCCAAGGTTTCATTATAAATATGAAACTATGACCCTAGTTCATGCCTTGGAACAGTTCCAGTAATCACAGTGAAGTTCCATTGGAGATGTATGTACCTCTGTTTTTTTTCATGCATCCATTTCTCTGGTTCCTAATCTGCAGTACATTATTTTGTATTCTTGGAGGAAAGAGACAGAAAAGCAATGGAAAGACAAGTAACTGAGTTCTCCCTCCTTATATCCATGGATATTAACACCTTATACACCCTTTTTTTTATTAAAACTGTTTATCAAACTCAGATCCAATTATTACCAGTTTTCCAGACATATCTGCAGTTTGTTTGTTTGCCTCCTGGTTTTACTCTCGTGCCACAGCCCAGCGCTTCTCCCAGGGCTGAATACTTTCTTCCTTCTCCTGTTTTGGCTCAGCTACCTTGTCTGAAAGGGTTGTAAATGTAGCAACCAGGCTTGAAGGCTTCAGGCAGAAGTGCCTGCCACAGAGCAGTGCACCAGACTGGAATTTTGAGTGGCATCATCACCTGCTGCGCCTTTTTACCATTGTCTTTTATGCTATTTTCCCAGACTCAGTGCCAAAATTTTGTAGACATTGCAAATAACTCTGTCTGCAAAAATGAGCCTTCTTGAAGTTTTGGATATGTCAGAGTCCAAGAGTAAGGATATGTTTCTGAAGAAATCAGTGAAATAATTTCCTTCTCTTAGTCTTGCTCCCCCGATATTTACTGCTATTTTAAAAGATTTTTATTAAGCTGGCTATAGAATGCCAAGGACACTTTTGTGCAATGGCAGGGTGAAAAGGGTGACCATTAAGCAAATATTAAGAATCCAGTTCTTGAACTCAGATTGCATGGAGTTTGGATAAGTTAGTAAGAACAGATCCGTAGAAGAAATAATATAACAAAACAGTTCAAATCCCTATTTAAGTATAGTAATATTTGAATCTATATGAATTGGTCTTATATGCTTGTATGAATGGTTATATGTGGCTGTGTCTTACTGTCTTGCCCTTATGAACTTTCACATATCTCCAAGCAGTTCAAAACATCATAAGGAGATATTCAGAGAAATAGTATTGCAGACCAGAGTTGAAACAAGCTTAACAGTAAAAGACATAACATACTTTACAGTTGGCAGAAACTATTTATTCTTTTTAAGTTGTTGTTGTTGTTGTTTTGGGTGGATTTTTTGGTTAATAAAAGTGATACAGTATCATTGTGTCAGAATATTGATGGTCACTCTCCAGCTTTACAGTTCATCTGCACAGGCAAGGAACAATGGTCCATTAAACAAGGACAACTGGCATATTACAAAACTCATCTTTTCTTTCCAGAAAATGAGAAGGCTTTAATTAATAGAAATGTTTTCATTGTGGGTTTTTGCTCTTGTGATTAATGCAGACACATGGGAGCGGAGACAGATAAAGATTTCAATAGCAGGCTGGAACAGCTGGTTTAACGTAGCAACAGCAGCAGTTTATAGCTCTGAGAGCATGGTAATCAGTTCCTGTAATGAAAGACTTTGCTTCTCCCTGCAAGTACTGCCTTGCTTAATACAGCAACAGGGTCCAGCACAGAATTTATATAGCATTAAACTCTCAACAAGCTTTCTCAGCTAAATGTGTCTTGGCCTACAAATGGGGTTCAGTTTTGTCTCTAAAGTGAAATAAGGTGTTGAACTGGCTTACTGAAAGTGCTTTAGGCCACCATTTCTGGTAAAAAGCAATTTCTCCTTTAGTCTTTTAGTTCTTTAATCTGCATTCAACACCTCCTGCAAGCTATGATGACCTAAACGTTCCTATCAACCAAAGATCACTAGTTTTAAAATCCAACACTGAAACATGTCCATACTGAAACTAACAGGAAAATTCCTTACAGATATTGTCCTTCATCTTCTGAAAACCTAGCCATCATTAACTAGTGATCAGTAACAGTCTTTATAGTGCAGCAACAGGAAGGGCAGCAAAGTCAAAAGGAATAAGAAACATAAAAGATCTGCCTTTATTTTTTAAGGCGTACTGAGAAATCACAAGGGACTGTTAAAGGGAAGGTGAAACCTTCCTCTCTCCATGAGTAAAAATCTGTTTGCACTCTCCAGAGCTGCTGTATCTCAGTCCACAGATGATGGGAGTATGCCTGCATGGTTAGCTCAGGGTCCCCAAGCCCAAAACTTCTAAGGAGAGTTTAATCTACTGCCCAATCAAAGATTGACTGCATAATTCCAATGCAATAAATCTGCTGCTGTTCCAAAGAGTGGGATTTAAATTGTGTGATCATGCCAACTTTGTTGTACATGCCAGGAAAGCCTCAGAACTGCCATGAATGAGTTGAGAGTAGATACAATCTGCATGAGCTGTAAACATTTCAGTTTCTGGAGCTATGGCTGCCTATGAAGTGTTCCCCAACGTTCCTGAAGTGAAGTGAAGTAAGTAGATAGACAATGGGCAACAACAGCAGAAATTTCCCTCAGAAATAGATCTGTGATGGGAAAGGGAGAAAGAGAGAAATGGATAGGAACACAGAAATGGATAGAAGACAGGAAAAAAAGCCTACCTTCTGTATAGGGCATATTTTGCGTCTACAATTGCTTTCGTCTATGTGAGCAACTCAGTCCTGTGAATCTGAACAAAGTCCTGGTCACAAGTGAAAGAGAGTAAGATGCCTTTAAATGAAAAAACCCACCACAGCTAAGGGATGGGTTTGTTTGTTTTCTTCCTTTATATCTTAAAAAAAAATAATCAGAGAAGCAAATTTTCATTTTAACAACTAATATTTTTTAAAGGTTGAGGTTTTAGTGGCATTTTGAGAAGTTCCCCCTGAAAAAACATGAGAGTGGAAATATGTGTAGCTTCTTCAAAACTTCAACAAACTAACAAATTAAGTTTTTCTTAACCTTCTGTAGCCACAATTTAAAAAATTCTGGGACTATATTTACCTTAGAACCTATTGCTGTGTCCTATACTCTTTAGCTTTAAACTGACCACACATTCTGCATAATGGGATGTTTCAAAATACTGCAAATGCTGCTTAAATTTCAAGTATTGCATAACTTTTTATCCTGCATTCCTTTTGCAGCACCTTTGGGAAAAGGCATTATGCTTTTCTGCTTATGATCCAGGCTCATGCCTACTGCTTCTTTAAACCACCTTTGGGATTAGTATTTCTGCTCCATTGTCGTGGGCACTCCCAAAAATTATTATTCCCAAAGGAATGACTGCAGTCATCTTGTTTATAAGGCTTCAATTAAAAGTCCTGAGGGAGGGCATTGAAAGAAATATTTCATTTTAAAAGCCTTTAAACACAGCACAGCTGATGCATTCTGAGGAGCTCCCTGCCATTCCATCTCAGTTTTTTTCTGTCTTACAGTCTATCTCAGTCATTAATTCTGGCATGCTCTGGCAAACTGCTTTTTTTGCAGTTCATGTGTGCAATCATTTTGGTGGAATACATTCTGTCATGTATTCATGCTACTAACATTAGGTGTCTAACCTCTAAGCCTAGATTAGAAGTCTAGGCTGACTTATGTATCTCTGCAAGAAATAGAAAGAATTGGGCTCAACCAAAGGGAAAGCAGGGCAGGAGCATGTTCCCGGTTCTCTGATTTGCACTCTGGAGAAGATTTTCACTATTCACTGAGGGTAGCAGAGAGGCATCCAGCTCTTGTGTCATCAAACAGAGTCAGGCTGGCAGGGCAATGCTGGGAACTTCAAATTCCCAGTCACAGGGGTCTGGTAGACACTATAGCAAAGTGACACCGTCTCCATCTATTCAAGGAGAAATGGTTTCCTGTCCTTTTCCACTCATAACCATTCTTTGTCTCTTTTTACCTCTGAAACCCATATTGCTTGTACATTATGGTTCTAAACCACAGGATTGTTTTGGTATTATGACTCATAGATCCAGGATATATGTCACACCTGCTGGTGAAGAACTGTGAAGATACAAACCTCCAAATTTAGGTTTTTCATTACCTAAATTTGTTCTGTGAATGTCAACTTCATAGTGCTGAACAGTTCAGTTCATATTTCACTGGGAATGATGCGAAGGATTTTTTGAGAAAAATTTCCAATATACCAGGCCTTATTTTCTTTGCTCTGATTTCTGCTTTGCTAATATAATAACCTTTAAATATAATCTATTTCACACTACATCTTTATTATTTTATTAATATAATGTTTATATAATAATATTAACAACAATAACAGTTATTATTATTAATTATTTTTATTATTAAGCAGAAGCTGATCATGTATTGCAATACCTACAAAATATAGGTTTCAGGAATCATCTCCCATGACAATCATACATCATTAGAACACCTAAAATGTAGTCCAAATTGAACCTGAATGCAGAAGCTGGTAATTGTACGAGGGTCTGAAAGTTCATATTTCCATTGTTTTTTAAAGAATATGGGTCTACTAAGCATCAGGAAGGATGGAACTTCAGCATCTTAGTGGAAAGGATATCTAGTCATATACAAAAAAGTAATCTAACTGCCCTTGATGAAATAAAAATGTTGAATAAAAGATTAGTTTGCTTACTGATGCTCGTAAATATAGCAGTCTCAGAAGCATATTTATGTCAATTGCAAAATGGTTGAAAGCAATCACAGGATTTCATGTGTTGCTAAAAAAAGAACAAAGTAGGTAAAACTTATTTTTTTAACATTTTTCAATAAAATTACTATTTTTTAGGGTATTTTAACAAACAACATTCCATCAGTGTTATATCAATATGATCATATTACTCACCTCAGTTCTCATGTATTTTATTGTTGATCCACAAAAGAATTATCTCTCTCCAAACTGATTTTAATTGAATTACAAAACAAAAAGAGCCTTTTCTAACTTTCTAACCTTCCTGACAAACCAAAATAGGGTCAAACAGATTTGAAGAGTCATTGAAGAACATGTTTTAATTTACTTGAGGCAAACTCAGGGGAGCTTTGTTCCAGATGGTAACCTTAACCTTTTACAACAAACTCTTTATCTGTGGTAGTCCCTTATTACAATTAGATCCATATCTGTCTGATATTTTCATGGTCAGGAATTTCCTGGTGTCATACCACCTATGATTATATATTTTGCATAAGTGATTGTGAATACATGTAATAACAGAGGAAAGGGGTTTAATTTCAGTTTCTCTCATATGGCTGTGCAGGTTTTCTGAAGTGTATTCAGTGTAAACACTTTAGAAAACAGAAAAAATCCTCACAACTAACTGCTTTTTTTTAGCAATTTTTATTAACAGAAACACTTAATTTTTACTTTTGTTTGCAATTTTTGACCAAAAAGAACTTGAAGAGCAGTTTTGTGCCAGTGGTCAGTTTTAGATATTAAAATCATTTGTGTGTATAATTATGAATGGTGTCCACAAAAAATGACCAAAATATTCACAAAACATTAGTTATATTTAGTATCATTTCCAGTTAGGTTGATACAATAAAGCAAAAGAAATGGAGTTTGTGAAAGTCTTGAAAACAAGAAGATTGTGTTTCTAACAAAACCAAAATTACAATATTTACCATATTTATGCTATGTAACAACAATTTATTTTTATTTCATGAAACACCTAATATTGTAGAAATCACAGCTGTTCAGTGTTTAATACAGGTCACATCTCCCTGCATGGTCCTAGATGTCTCATCTGGAGCATTACCAGACCCTGTATTTCTACATAGTACACACAGAATTGACCCATGTTCACACTTTTATTATGGTATTGTACAGACTTTCTCTATTTAGAATGTCAAATATAATTTTTTTAAAGCTTGAGAGAATTCGCCTCCTTCACCACCACCCCTACTAAACTAAATCAACTTACCTTGAATATTGAAAAGTAATTTTTAGGCTGGGATCCATGGATACCTTGACGTTTGTGGTCTATTTTCAAGGGATTTGTGTAACGTAACTAAGGAAAGTAAGCAGAGAGTCAAGAAGCTTAAGTTCTCTTCAGCAGGTTTAGCTTACCTGCTGGAAAATTTTACACGCTTGTCAAATTAGAAAAAAGCAATTGAAAATCACCTTATGGGTGGATTTGATGAATTACAGAAAAGCATTAATACTTATGAAGAAGTCCTGCTGCAAAAAGTATTATCAATCTTTTTGTCTCATAGAAATGTTCCATTTCAAGCTTCAGCACATTGCAAATGCTGTTTGTATCTTAATTTTCTCTTCTGTACATTCAGATATTCCTTTTCTTAGTCAAATATTTCTGTGCACTGTATTTTCAACCACATGCTTAAGGTGTTTCCCTTTCTCCCACTTGACTTAATTGTTTTGTGAATTTGGTGAATTTTTTTATTTCCTAGAAGTTATTGCATCAGTGACTGTACACATAATTTTAATGCAAAGATTACATTATATCTTCATAACTAATATTCTGCATTCAAAGTTTCTCTTAAATTTAAGCCCGGTCTTTAGTTCACACATGGTTTACAGTAGCGAACATTCATTCTTTGCATGTTACACAAACAAAACTTTTCTATTCTTCAGGTTCTAATACTTTCCTAGAGATCCTATCTTGATAAGCTGCTCTTCAACCTGGATAAACAACATACATTTTGACTGAAAATTCTGTGCTGATGGTAATATGTCCAGCTTAGAAAATATAGGCCTTACATCACACACACACACAAAAATCTCATTATACCACCCTCCCACTCCCCCACCCCCTATTCTTTCCCCATAATGAAGCCTTGCTGTTTCCTATTTTCAATTATCAAGCTTAAGCCTCTCCTCAGACCAATTGATTCATACTTTTAACTAGTTTGGCTTTATGGAATTACTTGCACCACTCTTGGAATACCACCTAGATGTATAATTTTCTTTGTACTGCTCTGTCAGGTAGAAACATCCCGTTGTTTGTTTGGTTTTTTTTTACTTATTTTCAATCCTTGTCAAATTATTACTTTCCCCTGCAAGTCTGAGAACCTCCTGTACTTTAAAGTGTGGAGTACTTTAAACTCATCCTCCTGTCTCTCTCTCTTGTCGTCCACTAAGAAAAGTTTTGGAAGCACCAAGAGCACATACATGTGTGGACCCCCAGTGCCTGTGGAAAAACAAGTAATGCTTCTGTCTAGCACAGAGACAGTCAGTCTGGGAAGGTTCATCCAAATCATGGGACACTGCTTCATCTTTCCTTGGTGATATCTGTAAGGCTATGTCTTCTTGTTACACAACATCCCACTTCAGAGACTGCTGGAACAGATGAACGCATTCATTATATTGTGGCTGTTTGGAACATAGCACGGGGAGGAAGGATTTCACAGCCTTCAATGCCTCCCTGTTGCATTCAATGGACAGAGATAATCTATGTGATCTAATTAAAAATTTTACTTGAGAATGAGTTGAATTTTCCTTTTTTTCTTAGTTATTTCTCCTATTAGTCTATAATGATTTTCTAATACTGTGGTTATCCGGAAGTCTGAGCACTATGGATGACTGATCTACCTACTTAGTACTCCTCGAACAGCCTGTAAGAGATTATAAGTCATGCTCAGGAATGCATGTAAAGCTCTGAAGAGACTGTGTGTCTCAAACAATAGCTGAAGCTTTACTAATTGGGTACAATTTAAAAGCTCTGAACACCTTAGTCATAGACTTGAGTCAAATACCTCTAACTCCAGTTTCAAGACTCAACTGGAAACTGTGAACTGGACCCACCTTTACATAGATCTTAACATGGAGCTAGAATAAAAAAAATTAATTTTGCACTTAAAAGCTTAGACTTGAAATTTTTTGCTTGAGTTATGATTCTAGTGAGCCTTTTCCTGATGATTTTTATAACCTAGACATGGGTTGAAGGGCTGGGACTACTACTGATCATGTTCAGCAGCATGGTCCTCTGTGACTGAAAAGTTTTACTGATCAGCCTGATAAGGGCACCTGTTTTTAAGCATGCTGTTATTTCCTTCCTGTTGGCATGACTGATTTTCCCTTCCTTGGGAAATGTGCATAGAAGTGGAAAGGTGATAATTTTTGGACCTTGTTCAACACATATCCAAGAGGGAGGTAGCGTACATACCTGAACCTGAAAGCTGGAAGTTTATACGTAATATATGATGGCAGTCTAAAGTTATTTTCAAGGACTACAGTAATGAATCACACTCTTTATTTCAAGCTGTTTCCTATCCAATTGCTAGGTGAAAAATACTAAACTTTAATTTTCTTAGCTACCTCTTCATGTACAGTATCAGACTGTGCAGACATTCTTAGCCTGTACTTTACCCTCTGTATAAGTTCCAACCAAATCAAGAAGTCTTATTATATTTTTTGTTAGAAAATATGCAACAGAATAAAGTGTGACTTAATGCTCATACTAATTGCAGCAATTCAACAGTAAATCAGGTCCAGCCACTTAGAACACATGACAACTGACCATTATGTCCCTTTCATCACAATCAGAGAAAGAAAAGCCTTTAGAATTATATTCACCAGACGTGGAACCTTATTGATAATGTTTCTTATGGCACTTAATCAGGCATATTTTATTGTAGGACAGTACCATTAAAAAGACATTCAGAATGCAGTGTTTTTCAAGTGGAATCCAGTGAATTTATGAGAGGGATATATGCTTATGAGTATCTCATTTTCTCCTGGACATTTTACAAAATCTCTTTGAAATATTTTGAGTCATAGTAGGGATAAAATTAATCCTATTCCTGTTACATACTGATATAAATCAGATACAACTACTGAGAAACTGCTGGCCCAGATCTTCAGTTGGTTTCTGTCAGTTTAGCTCACTGAAGTTAATGGAGCTATAGCTACATGGAATCAATCTGTTGTTTGTTTTTATCACTCCGTACATATGTATTTCTTCAACTGAATTCCCACTTAGGCAGTTATACATGTGCTATCTGTTTGACCTGCATCATTCAACATACTGTAAAATCTTTCTGCTGTTAATATTGCTAAAGCATCTGGTAACAATGAGGTTATTCTTAAGGAAGAGCTAATAGATTTTTAAAACATCTCATTGAGTAATTTTTACTGTTACATATTTTATAACAAATAAGTCTTTATCATTCTAAACCATCTTTTGCTTTCTAGGATGCATGTGACTTACTGTAGAACTGCTGCTGGCCTCCAAGTACACAGCGATAATCAATGAGACCAAAGGTCATATGTTCCAGCTTCTCTTATGTAACAGCTACCAAAAGTGAATGCTTAAGGAAAGAATATAAAAAACAGGAAAAAGGCACATTCCCATGACCATCCTCTTTTTCAGCATCAAGTAAATGCCGGATTTATTCCCCTGCAACAGCAACAGCAAATCCAAAAGAACATTAAAAACTGACTGAGATTTTTGTGAAGGATATGCTGGTGTGGTATCAGTTGTTTTCTTCTCTTTCCCCATACTTACTGAGAACCCAAATGCTAAGCCTTTCATCATCAAAGCAACCTAAAGCAATCCAGAGGCCAAGGTGACTTGTTCTAGAAACATCATCCTGACCTCTTTGCTCACACTTTCTCTACACGCAAGGGTATCAGGCCTGATTCAAAAACTTCCCAAGTTTGTAGCAGTCTTTACAATCAAGGCATTGACTGCCATGAGATGAACCAAATGATCTATAGATACGTGCAGGAGAGGGAAATTGTTCAGTTTGGTTTTTCAACTAGGACAGCGCTTTATTATGAAGCTCAGCAGAGAAACATGGGATGTATTTTGTCTTGTGTAGTAAGACTGTGATGTGGAAGAAAGTGCAAGTATGCATTTTGTTACTCACTGGGGTATTCCAAAAGTGACTCATGTTTTCTTTAAGGCTAAAATATCCATCTGTTTTAGATGAGAAATTTTAACAGAAAAGCATACCTATTTTCAAGGTGAATATGTTTGCCATACTTGCTGCTGCTTTGAGAGTTTCATTGTATAAGAAATCAATCATCTTTTGTGCATGCCAGAGACTATTCCAGGAAAATAGAAATATACAGAATTTATTTATTAACTTGTTTTTCAGCTCTTACTCTGAACATGTGTGCAGGGTGTGAAGAAACACTAACATAGAAGAAAGATCAAAAGAGTAGAAAAAAAAAGATCAGAAGGAAAGGAAAAGAAGCTCTCCACCCAGTCTGTCATTTCCAAAACAGCAAAAAGAATTCTGGGAGGACTGCATATCCTTCTGTTTTATTAACTTTATACTGCAACAGCCTGTGAGACAATGTAGTGGAACCCCTTTTATGTCAGTCCTAGCACAAGGGGGAAAAAACCAGTTTAAGGCAATTCCCCTGGACCAGGAATTGGTGGGTTAACTTCTGCCACACCAGCTGTACCTGGTCACTGCCACCTGCACTGCCACTCTGCCTATTTCTCCTGAGCCCTCTGTTCCTCAGTATCTGCTGCTACTTGGGCATGGTTCACAGGCTGCTAGAAGGGAAGAAGAGTGGAGCCTGGCAGCAAGGAACACATAAAGAGGAGAAGAAAGAAAACAGCTGAAACAAACAGCAGCAAGGACTACAGTTGCTTAAAGTCCTGGAATAACTCCTGGCAGCCCTGGAGATCTTATAACCCAGTGCTGTCTTCATGTGGAGTGGATTTACTATACAATTATTCATTAAACATGCAGCTACTTTATAGCATCATGAGCCTGTAAAATGTGATGTATGCAGTGTGGTAGGTTAGAATGGAGTAGCAATTGTCCTGTGCTTAAGATTCTTTTTGTCAAATAAATTAACCAAGTGATGTCACAAATGAAGACAAACTGAAAGACAAATTGCTGTAATTTGACACTGTAGATGCTAATTTTTTAAAGCCACTATTATTTAAGCATTGAAAGCAATAAATTTAAATGTGTAAATATTTTACTAGGGGAGGGTAGTATAAATGTAGTGAAAAATGTTGTAAATACAGTAGACAGTGTGTTCAGCCTGCTTTGTCATTTCTACAGCTTGTATTGATCAATATTTGCTCTAAAAGAAGAGAACATTTTGAAGAAGTGCTTCAGAGCACTGCTTGAAGGCCTAGAGTGTGTTCAGTGTTTGGTTCAAATGGGCTGGCAGCCTGGTCTGTGCAGTCAACAGCGTTAATGCAGTGGAAGCAAAGAGAGCCTGTCTGTCTGGTTAGATTTTCCACTCCTTCCATAAATACATCTTTACTGTAACTCAACAACATTTCTGAATACTGAATCAGACACCCAAAAGCCTGTTGTTTAACACTGATATAGCTGCATGCTCTGTATTCCAGGTATATTGTTGCTCTATACCCCAGGTGTAGCTACGTTTCATTGGCGAACTAAAGTGCTGCTTATACAGGGTATTGCTACTCTTGTTGGTTTTAATTAATGAAAAGGTTGGTCTTATGCAGGCTCTAAAATCCAAAATCCATTTACTGAAATGCAAGTGTGTCAGTCTTCGAAAATAAGTGCCCTAAGGATAGGAAGTGGGAGTTGTATTTGTTCTCCTTCAGGCTTCTAATTCAAATGGGTGAAAAGTTGGTTTTAATTAAATGCACAGAGAATAAAATGCTTTAAAAGAGGATCTAGAAAACAATACTATTTAAGGCAAAGAAAATACATTGCCTGTGACAAGTTTCACATTCAGATGAAGGATGAAGAGTCCTTATATTTGCAATATCATCAACCAACATATTCTGATGAACCAACACAATTGTTAGAGCAGCCCATGACTTTAAAGGATCGAAATCCAGCTTTACATAATTTAGTGAAAACAGGCCTTAACTTGTTTTATGGTCTAAATCAAAACTTTTAAAAAAAATTTCCATCTTTTTCTTTTTGATTGAAAGTCAGGAGAAAACACCATGCCACTCTCTAAAAAGCAAAATCAAAACTATTTTCATTATTTCTAAACGTACTGATTTTTTACTGAAATATATTTCAGATATGAAATTATAGTCACAGAATCACACAATATGCTGAACTGGAAGGGACCCATGCAGATGATCAAGTCCATCTCCTGGCCCCGCACAAGAAAATCCCCAAGAGTCACACCATGAGCCTGAGAGTATTGTCCAAAACCTTGAATTTTGGCAGGCTTGGAACTGTGATGACTTCCCTGGGGAGTTCCAATAGCTAACCACTCTCTGGTTGAAGAACCTTTTTCTAATAGCCAACCTAAACCTCCCCCTGACACAATTTCAAGCCATTCCTTTGGGTCCCGTTGCTGGTCACCACAAAGAAGAGATCAGTGTGCCCCTTCTCTTCCCCTCGTGAGGAAGTTGTAACTGCAATGAGGTCTCTCCTCAGTCTCCTCTTCTCCAGGCTGAACAGACCAAGTGACCTCAGCCTCATACAGCTCCTCATATGTCTTTTCGTCACCCTTCTTTGGACATTCTCTAACAGCTTAATATCTTTCCTATAGTGCAATGACCAAAACTGCACACAATATTCAAGTATAGGAGTTACAATCACTTCCCTCAACCAGCTGGCGATGCTTTGCCTGATGCCCCCAAGACACTGTTGGTCCTCCTGGCTGCCAGGACTGCGGACTCATATTCAACTTGCTGTTGGTGAGGACTCCCAGGTCCTTTTCCATGGTACTTCTTGCTAGCATTTCATCCCCTAGTCTGTGCGTACATCACGCGTTGCTCCATATCAGGTGCAGAATGCAGTGCTATCCCTTGTTGAGCTCCATATGGTTGGTGATTGCCCAGTCCTCTAATTTGTCAAGGTCTCTCTGCAGGGCCTCCCTGCCTTCAAGGGAGTCAGCAGTTCCTCCCAATTTTCTGTCATCTGCAAACTTACTTAGTATCCCTTCCAATCCTGCATCTAAGTAATTTATGAAGATGTTGAACGGCACAAGGCCTAAGGTGGAGCCCTGTGGAACCCCAGTAGTGACAGGTCACCAGTTTGATGTTATCCCATTCACTATCACCCTCTGCCCTCAACTGGTGAGCCAATTGCTCGCCCACCACATGATGTGTTTATCCAGCTGTGGGCTGGATTGTTCAAAAGGATACCATGAGAAACAGTATTGAAAGCTTTACTGAAATCCAAAAAGATGACATCAACAGGCTTCTCTTGATCAGCTAGGCAGGTTGCCCTGCCATAGAAGGAAATCAGGTTTGATAAGCAGAACTTTCCTGTCATGCGGCTGTGCTGGCTGTGACCAATGACTGTGCTGTTTTTCAGGTATTTTTCAAGACCTCCTAGAACAATCTGCTCCATAAGTTTACCAGGCACTGGAGTGAAACTGACAGGCCTGTATCTTCCAGGGTCCTTCTTCTTGCCCTTCTTGAAAACTGGGACAATGTTCTCCAAGGCCTTCCTATGTGCAGTATACTTCTTGTTTAGTAGTGACCCCACTGGTGTCTGTGGTGTAATATGATCACCCTGCAACATGTACTGCTTTCACAGGATGAATTTCAGTGCACGAGACTGTGTAATTAATTGCCAAAAAACGCCCAAAACCCAACAATTAAAGCAGTTCAAATAGCTTCGGTTTTGTAGGGAGAAGGGTAATTTCATAGTACCTTGTCATGTGTTTTCATTTACTTCAGTGAGTAATGTACGTGTTTCAGGGCTAAACCATATGAGAAACAACTGGTACAAAAATGTGATGAAAAAAAGGAGCATTACGGAAAAATTTCTGAGTTATTTTACAAGCCAGAGGACAATTTAATCTTTCTGTTCTTAGAAACGACTAAGCAAGAGAAAGAGAATATTTCAAGTTGTTAGGACTACAATCTTCAACTGAATCAGTAGTTAAAAAAGGTTAAGTAAGCCCTTTGGCCAGGGACTCTCTTTTCATTAGTCTTGTGCAGTGCCTGCCACATCAGGGTTCCTCTTTTCCATTGGGAACTCAGGGCATTGTGATGCAAGGAGTAAAACCAAAAATGCCCCAATAATATAGGGGGAAAAAAATTAAACAGCAAAACAACAAAAACATGAACAACACTTAATATGCAGAGTCTCTTTCTTTCTCTGGTCTTCACTATACTATGGACTAGAAGAAAAAGTCCAGCCACAAAATAGCAGAAAAAAAACATTTGATGGGTTTAAACTGTGGATCAGAAATCTGTTGTTGCTGTAAACTCCACAGCCCCATTTTCCTCAACCAGGTGGAAAACACTTCCAGTAGTAAAGGATCAGCCTTGCAGTCTCTTAGTGTTTGTATCCATCACATCAAGAAATCAAGTGCAAAATGAGGCATTGTGGACGAAGGATTGTTTCATAGCTGGAAATTTTGTGGACCAGGTTACCACTAAAGGAAAATATACTTTTCTTCTGCAGTATTTTTAACAGAAATATTGTACAAAGTCCATTACTATGCTAGTAAACCATTAGAGAAACAGAGATATCAAAGAAAAGCAAAATAAAAAGAGAAGAAAAAGGACTAAAAAGGGATAGTGAGAAGGAAAGGAGCTGGAGGTGATATTTTATAGAATATTTTTCCTCTCTGAAGTGTGTAGGATTAGGTTTAATGGGGAACAGGCAGTGTGTTCAGGACATTTAAATTCTAGCAGTACTGAAAAACAGATTTTCCTGAGTAATTTGCATATGTATGAAGGACCCTTAGAAGGACTTAAGATGACAGACTAGGGAAATTTTCCATCCTGGAAAGATACACTTTTCTCTTAGTAGCCATCTGTAAATACTGTTCAGTGTGGGTGAACTACAAAGTAGGAGTGTGAAAAGTCTACCCAAGACTTGACAAAGTGACTGTCCCCAAATTCTGCTAAGGAAGCAGGTGTAAATTCCTAAAGGCAGAACAAAGAATTGTCCTGCTTGATTTTGCAAACAATAGAGTCTACAGTGGTAACAAAACTTACCAGTATAGTCCTAATTCTTTGTACGTGGAAAGCTGTAGCACCTCAGAGTCTGGGAAAAACGTGGGGACTAATGATAAAAACAGTACACTGACATGATGGACGTTTTAGGACGATGCCATCAATGAAACCTTCAATGGAAGTCCTTTGGAACTCCCTGATACCGTGTGGGTTGACACCTTCCATGGGAGAGACAATCCCTGATCCCTTAAATGATAGCCTCAGAAACAACAGAGTTGAAAAGTCTGCTTTCTGTGTCCCAAACAGCACATTCCTGTGAACTAGAAAAGCATTCCTCAGCAACTTTTCACACAGTTTAGTTTCTGCCTGCACAGTTTTGATAATTTACAACAAATAATAATAATTTTAGTCTTTTTTTCCCCCCCCTCCCTGGCCTTGCACGAACTTCTTGTCAAAACTTTTCCTTTACAAGTAATAAGAACAAAAATATACATTTCTCTTTTCTATTTCTTTTTCCTAATTTCTTACTTTATAATATGCTGTTTTGTTTGGTTTTTTTCCTGATTGTCCTGTTTATATTAATTGAAAAAAAAAAATTAAAAAGCCTTGAATCTCTGACATCTAGGGTTGTTGTTCACAAATATACAACATCAGATTTGGGTATATGGCAAATAAGCTTCATATTAACTACTAAACATTCTTTGGTGAGCATATTGTGTCTTCTAGATTATATTTAAAAAGTTAGTGAGCATACTGAAATGATCTTCTCAAAACAAAATTTTGCTACCTTCCTGAGTAACTAGAATTGGAGCTACTAACTTTCTGTGATTTTGCTGAGGATCTGTATCTCTACTGCAGATGCAAGCAGCATCTAGATCCTCGTGTCTACAGAAGACAGTAGTAGCATTGTCCTCAGCGAAACAAGATCTACACTTACAGTGATCCTCAGGGCATGTGTATTTTCACTGGCCTATGATGATGGGGGTGCAGTTACTTTGGACCTTATTCCCCTGAGATCTTATGCACTGCCACTGAAATAAACAGAAACTTTGTCCCAGATCTAAGGAAAAAAACCCAAGAATGTTCTCACATCTTGGCTTTTAGAATCTGATCTCTCCATTAGAATCTGCATCCCTGGAATACAATTTCAGGGCTTCCTGTACAACACCCAGGGGTATTATACACCCTTTAACAAGCTGTTTAACAGCCCGCGTGCAGAATGTGGAGCCACGTAAGGGCACCTGAAAGAAAGTGCTCATGGTGGAGAGGACATAAGCAGGCAGCCCATTCCCATGCTACATCAGAGCCCTAACCCCTGAGCTGTGGTGTTAACCAGATACCTGAAGCAGACACTGAAAGAAAAACATCAGCCTTTAATTTAAAAAGAAAAGGGATAACCATCATCAGCTTTCACTGAGAATGTTTTTACTCAGTGGTCTCTCAAGGCACTGAGCTGCCCAGACAAGTCTGACAGTGAAATTACTTGTTTGTGCATCCACAGTGAGGGTTAAAGGTGAAATAGCCATCAGTGTGCTCAACGCTGAGCTGCAAGGGATCTGCAGAACCTGTGCTCTTGGGCAAACTAAAACGTTAAATAATGATGATATGTGTTGAGCTTAGGTGTTTGGAACATAAATGGAAGGAAGGCAGTGAGGGATACAGGGATCATGATTTTTAGGCTAAGATCCCTCAATTCTGCCAATGTGGCACTAAGAACTGAGTTTGTACTTTTGTCCTTTGAGTGAAAGTCCATAAACATGGAAAATTCAGTTTCTCTTAAATCAGTTCACATATTTAATTTACAACAACCCCTGTTATTTACACAGGAATACTTGCACTATGCTGAGTGTGGAGTAAGTCACCATGAGAATATTTCAAATTAGTTGTTAATCAGCAAGGTCTATGGGCCCTAATTACTAGGTACCTGCAAAGCTGATACTGTGTGGATGATGGAGATAGCTACATGTCTTTCTTATTTATTCCAGTGAACACAGCTAGGCATAGTTAAGTGAGTAAGCTAATGATGTATAAATCAATAAAGGCTGAAGGCCACATCATGAAAGAGTCTTTGTCCACTTTCTTCTTCAAATAGTTTTAAATAGATATCTGTCTTTCTAATTTTGGAAGATGCAGCAAGCAGCTGCATTGTACTTTCTTATTAGCTGGGGTTGAACCGCAACAGTAAGTCCTTCAGAGACCTGAATCCTCAGTGGGCTGTGTGGTGGAAAAACACTAGGGGTAAAATGTATGTTTGCTATTGGTCAGGAGCCAGATCCAGATGAGGGCAGGCACCTTAGCTGTTTTCACATAGCTGTCTACAAGCAAGTACCTAAATTACCAGTAGAGCTACCTCCAATATAGATAGTGTCATTCATCATATCTATTTTTTGGCTGAGTGGAAGTTTAGCGTCTGTCTGAACTTTTTATTCAAGATACCTTTCCATATGGAGAGAGAAGACACTTCTAGAGAGTAAATCATTCACCTCTGAGACACCTATTCAAGTTGAACAGCCATAACACACGTCACTTCTCAAAATGTAAGTGTTATTCTAAAGCACAGGTTAAAAGAAACAGCCTCTGTAATACCACACAAAGATCTGCAAGAGCAGCAGGTGAGAAAAATGAAAATATATTCATAAACAAAACTAGCCATTAAGCACAGTGTTTGAAAATGATTGGGAGTGAAAAGAAATACTACAGAAATGAGTTTATGAAAAAATAGGGCAAGGCAATACTGTTTTTGTCAAGGCCAGAGAAAAAGGCTTTCAGCAACTAAGACACACACTTGAGAGAGATTTCATATAGAAAAACACTCCTGCCATCATAAGAAGAGTGCTCTATTTTATTGAGCTGTTTTAGCATAGAGAAGTGGATGTGAAACCTCTTTTGATTTTCAACAGCCATCAATATTGTTGCCCAAGGCTTTGGGAGGAAAAAAAAAAAAAGAGACTCTATAATATGGAACTTCAGATTACTGAATTATTGTCTGTAAAGTGAAAAGATTTTATTTAATTTTTTTCAGTTTATTTTTTCTGTTGCTTTGTAGGCCTGGAGTTACATTCATTCAGGCCTGAGAATCTTTATCACAGGCAATTAAACCCTGAAAAATACTTGATGTATACTATTCAGGGGGGTTTTTTATATTTTTTACTTTTTTTTTTTTGTAAGACTAATTTTCATACAAAAGTGACATTCCTGATGGGAATATACAGATTTGGAAAATCATTTCCAAAGCAGAGGACCGCAAGGTGAAAACAAGCAAACAGAAAAACAATCAAAAGCATAGAGAAAGTATGGATTTGGCATGTTTTGTTACTTTTGGTAGGGGTAGGGTTAATTTCCTTCACAGTGACTAGCATTGGGCTATGCTTGGGATTTATGCTGCAAAGTGTTGATAAACAGGGATGTTTTAGTTACTGCTGAGCAGCATTTACAAATCCTCAAGGCCTTTCCTGCCTCTCACCTCACCCCTCCTCAGCAAGGAGGCTGGGGGTGCCCAAGGAGTGGGAGGGAACAGATCCGGGACACATGACCCCAACTGGCCACAGGGATAGTCTATATCATATGATGACATTGCTCAACATGTAAAACTGGGGAAGAAGAAGGAAGGCAGGGACATTCAGAGCGATGCCATTTGTCTTTCCAAATATGCACATGATGGAGTCCTGCTGTCCTGGGAATGACTGAACATCTGCCTGCCCATGGGAAGGGGTGAAAGAATTCCTTGATTTGCTTTGCTTTGCTTTGCTTGTTTGTACGGCTTTCTTTACCTCAACCCATGAGACTTCTCACTTTTACTCTTCCAGTTCTCTTCCCCATTCCACTGCAGGGAGAAGTGAGTGAGTAACTGAGTGGGGCTGAGTTATCAGCTGGGGTTAAACCAGGGCACAGGTGAGGAAATAATTGGGCTCTAAGTCCATTCTAACTGGTACAAGCTGTGAAGCAGGTCATCCTTTGCTTAATGATTTTGTTTTCAGCTATGAGGAAGAAATTTTTTTTTTCCTTTCCCTCTGTACTATTCTGATCTGTACTTATACTTACAAAAAAAGTTTTGAGAGGTATTGGGGGTAAGCTCAGGACTGCAGAAGAATTCAGAGAGTGGAAGGAAACCAAAGACATCCTCCTTGAATCTTCTGCCTGAAGGATGG
>JAWMRA010000113.1:68369056-68384308 GCA_035584735.1 Pseudotriccus pelzelni
CTGCCCTTGACCAATCCCCTGAGTCCCTGTGTCAAGACCACCTCCTCCTCCCCTGTGGGTCGGGTTACCTGGCCAATGTTGGGTCCAGGTGTCCCCCTGTCCCAGACTGCCCCTCTTCTGCCCTTATAAACCCACCATGTTGTACCAATAAAGCCAAATCAGCCTTGTCCTTCACCCTGCACGTGCCTGTGTCCTGTTTCTCTGGGATCATACATGTGGAATTACAACTCAGGAAAAGGACCCACCACTGGTTGGGAATTTACCCCTGTCCCATAACCAGGACAGAGAGGCACAGGTATGCATTTGCCTAAAATGCTTACCAGAAGACCTTCAAAGAATGAGCTGCAGATATGATATATACTGGACTGATAAAACTTAAATCCAAAGTTCTCAAGTCAATTTCAAAACAATCTGTGGAAAACCTGTGCAGCCAAAATTTGCTAATTTTCATTAATCATAGTAATTTTTAGTGGTAAAAGAGTAATTCTTCAGCATCCAACCCCTTCCAAATTTCCTAACAGATGTGTAAATTAAATATATTGGTTTTAATGATGCAAATGTCCATCATTCATACAAAACCCACAAAGCCACATAAATAATAATGACATTCACTTACTTGGGTTCCAGTTCAGAAGCAAAATAATGACGTGTGGGACATCATACATGTTCTAATTACTTGAGCCATCAGTTCAAAAATGTTTCTAAGAAGTATCATCACTCCAGAGTACATTGTTTCTGTAAACAAACTCCAGTGATGAAGTAGTTCTCACTTTGGGTCATGAAAACTAAACCAGAAATCTGTTCTTCAGAGAAAGAGCATCAATCTTTCTAGCATCTAATGAAAAAAAGAAGAGGCTGCCAGAAAGAAATAAAACAGGACTGAAGTTAGGAATCACTTAAATAATATCTGTGTCATGAGTGATGTAGAAAGAGAAGCTGAGTAGGCAGAAGTTAACTTTGTTCAATTAAGTTGGGATTTTTAATAAGCAACAGTAAAAGAGATTTGAGTGGATAATCAGGGATATAGGGGGAAAACGAATGGAATTAATTTATTTGTTTACTTTTTCCCTTCCTCATTCACTTGGTTTGTTATAAAGTCGAGTGTAAAAAGTTTTCCTTGCTGCGGTTTTGAAACACATCAGCTTTGCTGCCTGAGAACAAAGAATAGGGAGAGTTGGCAAAGGTTTATCTGGCTCAGTGGGTCTGGCTGTACAGAGAGATATTTCTCACATCACTGGTGGCCATCACATACACAGTGAGAGAGCCAGAGATTCAAAACCATATTATGAACTTCAGTGACCAGAAGTCATTCCAACAGTAATCAGCTCTTATAAGTATCACTGGTGTTCCAGCTGTTAACCTGAAAACACAAAAGAGAAAAAACCACAAAAAACCCAAACCAAACGAAAAAAAAAAAAATTAAAGATCTTGCATTTAAAATCTACGTACAACAATCAACATTTCTGTTCTCTAAATATTTTTATTTTCGTGAACTCTGCCATTCAATTGTACTTTACTTTTGATGAGAGAGAGAAGATGAAAGGCAACAAGGAGGGGACCTTGCACTTTTAGGTGAAAGAAAGTAGTCTTTTCTCCTTGGAGAGTGCCTTGCAGTGTTCCCACTTCCTGAGAAGTTCATAGGTTAGAGTATGTGTTGAAGAGACAAACATTTCATCCAGGTTCAGCCTGTCTACCTTTAGCAGCCTCTGCAGTGGGTAGGTTGAGGACAGCTGTCCTCTTCTAGGCTCGGTTGTGCTGAGTTTTCCGCTCCAGCTACTTGTCACCGTGCATCCCCCGAGGCTACTGGCGCCTTACACTGTCTGACTGACTACATTAGCTCTCTAACCCACTCAGAGGGAAAAAAAAACACAACAGGTTTGAATAGGAACAAAAGTTTGAATAGGAACTAATCACTAATTAGGCCCTAGAAAACTAAGCATACTAAGGCATTTTCCCACAAGGAGTTCAGTAGGTATAGTGGAAAAGAGGTAATTTTTTCAGCAGGTGGCAAAAGAGCAGCTTTAGATGAGCTTTTGGTTTTTTCTCTGACATAGCAGCTTAAGGCATAATTTTGTTTACTATATCAGATTTAAAACCAAACATTCAGTAAAGCAAGAAGTACATGTATTCCACTTTATTGGGTTTGTATGGCCAGGATTTGGTAGCTGGGGGCTAGAGGGATGGCTTCTGGGAGAAGCTGTCAGAAGTTTTCACCATGTCTGGCAGAGCCAATGCCAGACAGAGGGATAACAGTGGGCTAATTAGAAATAGTGGTAATGCCTCTGTGATAGCATATTTAAGAAGGGGGGAAAAAAATATTGTGCAGATCTAATTGCAGCCAGAGAAGAGCAGAGTGAGAATATGTGAGAGGAAAAATTCTGCAGACATCAAGGTCAGTAGAGAAGAAGAGAGAGGAGGTGCTCTGAGCACTGGAACAGAGATTCCACAGAAGATCACAGTGAAGCAGCTGTCCCCCTCCAGCCCCTGGAGGACCATGATGACACAGAGGTCCACCTGCAGCCCGTGGAGAAGACCCACACTGGAGCAGGTGGATGCCCAGGTTGTGAACCTGTGGGAAATCCATGCTGGAATGGCTCCTGGCAGGGACCTGCAGACCTGCAGAGGCAGGAGCCCACACATGAGCAGGTTTCCTGGTAGGACTTGTGATTCTGTGTGGGACCCTGCTGGACCAGGCTGTGCCTGAAGGACTGCAGTCTGTGGAGCAATTGGAGCAGTTCATGGAGAGCTATTGCCTGTAGGATGGACTCACACTGGAGTTCATGGAGGACTGTCTCCCTTGGGAGGTACCCCATGCTGGAGTACAGAAAAGACTCCTCTCCCTGAGCTGCAGCAGGAACAACATGTGATGAACTGACTGTGACTCCCACTCCCTGTCTCTCTGTGTCTCTGTGGGGGAGCAGATAGAGCTCAGAAAGAGGGAATGGTTGGGCAAAAGGCTTATTTTACTTCTCATTACCCTGCTCTGATTCTGTGAATAATAAATTCAGTTAATATCCCCAAGCTGAGTTTGTTTTGCCCAAGATGGTAATCAGTGAGTGATCTCTCCCTGCCCTTATTTCAATCCAGGAACCCTTCAGTATATTTTCTCTCCCCTATCCACTTGTGTGGAATGATAGAGGAGCTTTGGTGACTGCCTGGCATCCAGCCAGGGTCAACCCACTACACTCACATATGAGATGATTGATCCCAGCGCTCTCATCCAGCATCTCAAAGTCTTATTAAGAGAGCCGAGGCTGCAGGTGCTTGGCTGGTACTCCTACCATGCCTTAAGATTTTCACTATGCTTAACCAAAGTGACTGCAACTTCATTTCACACACCCTCATTGAAGAGATACACAATTACAATATGCTACCTGCTGGAAAAAAACTTCTGGAGAGTTAGAAAGAGGATCCTCCTTGTGAACTTTGTGTATTACTTCAGTGTTACAAAAGACTGTTTTTCTGAACTTCATGCAACTTTTAGAAAGGCCAGTTTTTGTTTGACTTTTGGAAGAAACAGATTTCAAAATGTGTCAAGGACTTTTAAACAAAATTCATCAGAAAGGATAACCTTGGACCTCCATTCAATATCTTAACATGCGGAGACCCTTTGATTCAACTGACACCACTGTGAAATTGCATTTTGTGTAATTTCCAGAAGTAGACTATAAATATTTCCAGCAAAGCATTCTTAACGTAAGTTTTATTTGCTAGGTGTGTTTCTTCCTTTTTGGATCTTGTCATAGGAAACCCTTTTTGTTTTAATGGAAAAACAAAATGGGTGGATTCCACAGATTTTAGTTTCACCCACTCTGCAGGCTCACAAAGCCATAATATAAGGCACTTGTGACAAATCCTCAAGAAAAATGTGAATGATGTCTGAGAGCCCCTTGCTACAATATCATCCAAGAATACTATTTCTGTCACTTCCTGCTTCTCACCATGCTGAAAAGAATTGTAAACATGACATTTCTCCTACTATAAGTGCACTTTTAAATTCTGATCTCAGCAGGAGCCAGGAAAAGCACAAGTCCACAAGCCTAACTGCTGCACTGTGAGGGAAAAGGAGATTCAGCACAAGTTATGATTTCATAGATTTAGATTTCTGCAGAAAATATTGTTATTCAAGGCTTTGAAGGAATTTTTATAACCTGTGGCCTATTTCTGACAACTGTTTTAGAATAGGACTAAACAAATCCTAGGTGTATTTCTTTCCACTGACTACAAAGCTATGACCAGCTCGGCTGTACATGTTTACATGCTATATGTATGTGTTTGGTCAGCTAAGACCCATCTTCTTTGCTTACCTAGAGGCAGAAAAATCAGACAGACTGTGTACTGGGTTTTGCCTTTATGCATCTTACAGTTAGCATCTTGCATCCATTGAAAAAGACACCACTATTGTACGTATATAATATTTCTCAAATATATTCAAATATAGAAGTTCCAATACTCTGTTTACTCAACAATTAAGTATAACATCTAACCTCCAACTAAGCAATCTCCATCCTACAAACCAATAAATATATTAAACTGTGCTAATTTTTCTATATCACTACAGTCACAGTAACGGAATCATAGAACTGTTAATTTTGGGAAAGCCTCCAATTAAGATCATTGAGTCCAACCATTAACTCAGCACTGACAATCCACTACTAATCCACATCTCTAAGCACCATATCTACGTGTCTCTCAAATGCCTCCACAGATGGTGACTCCACCACTTCCCTGGGTATCATATTCCAATGTCTGACCACCCTTTCAGGGAAGAAATTTTTCTAGCATCTAATCCAAACCACCACTTAAGACCGTTTCTTCTCATCCTGTTGCTTGTTACCTGGGAGAAGAGATCAACCACCAGCTTGTCACAATATCTTTTGAGGTAATTGGAGAGAGCAGTAAGGTACCCCCTGAACCTCTTTTTCTCCAGGCTAAAAACCCCTAGTTCCCTTAGACACTCCTCAGAAGACTTGTGCTCCAATCCCTTCATCAGCTTCATTGCCCTCCTCTAGACAAGCTCCAGCACTCAAAGTCAGCCAAACCTGAACACAGAATTCGAGATGTGACCTCACCAGTGCTGAGTACAGAGGGACAATCACTATCCTGGTCTTGCTGGCTACACTGTTGCTGACATTAGGTATGCTTCTTTCTATAGTTGTTATTTGCTGAGAAATGAAGACACTGGAAGTTTATGATCTTTGATTCTCTCTCTTTTACATGGCTTCGATGCCAGAATCAATTCTGTGTTGTGAAAAAGAGTCCCAATTACGTTTGGCATGCTGTTTGTTGTATAGTATAATCTCTAAATAAAAGTGTCTTATATAAGTGAAGGAAGAAAAGTGACCCAAAGAAGGAAAAAGAGTTAATGATTGACAGAACAGAACAGCAAAAAATTTCTCTTGTTGCAAAAAATTTTAGGACTGGCAACAGAGTGTTCAGTCATATGGGTCTAATTCTGCAGCTCCTGGAAATCAAAGAAGAAACTTCTGCAAAACAGGGTTTCTCCATTAGGAAGGGCATTCCTCTGAACAGTTTGTCTACCGTAAAAGAAGAGTTTCTACTGAGTTTGTTACCCTGTGCTTAATTGGTAGCATGTGGAAACAGATGTGCAATAAAGGTTTCAGAGGATGAAAACTGTGTAAAATTATCTAAAAAATCTTCATTGCTAGCCAATGATTTATGCATAAAAATAAATGGCTGTATGTTATATTAAATAATAAAATGTTGGCCAATTAGGAAATTACTCCGGTGTTTCTGGGAGGATTTGAATGTCATTCAAAACAAATCTGTAGCACTGACTGTTGGCAACTTAATTGCAAAGCACATTTCCTTAGTAGATCAGAAATAGCATACTTGAATTTGTACAAGTTAATTCCTGGTTGAATTTACAGCACACTAGGACAGATGCTTCTTCCTGTTTGTGCAGCAGGACTAAAACCCTGAGCTGGAATAGGAATAGCAACAAAAAGTGCTTGTCTCCATTCTTTTATTTATTCATTATTCAAAGGTAATGGTAACTTTTTGAGAACAGTTTTAATAAAGAAGTAATGCAAATATTCTACATTGCAAAAGGACCAAGCTGCCACAGTAATTTTAATCACGGTGATATTAAGGCCACAGAAATAGTAGAGAAAACTTTGACTGCATTTCTTAAACATGTGGAGGGAAGTCACATGCAGTTGGAATGTCTCTGCAATCTGGGTTTGCATTCAGTCATTTGACTTCAACTATAATTTTTCCACTAATAAAAAATTCAAATGGTTCAGACTGGCTTCTGTTACAAAGAATGTGCTAAAATCTGTGATTGGCTGTGATGACATTTGTGGGCATGGAAATATGCTTTATATAATACTACATTTCTAGAAAGTGAAAATGTTGGAGAAGACTTTTTCCCCTCATTGAATTATTAGTTTTTGTTTGTTTGTTTGTTTTTTGTTTTGTTTACAAGTGTCTGCCCGGATATCTTAACTATATGGAAGTAATTCAAGGTACATAATATTTTTTCTTGAACTCCTAAGCTGGTATCAAACAGTGGTTATTGTAAGACAATTAAGACAAATTTTACTGATGTGAAAGTAATCTCAGAGTATTTCTTCATGGATAATTTTTGATTTTGCAGTCTTAGTGTTGTCATTTAATACATATGAGAAGGCCAAACTGTGAAGAAGGTCAGCTAACATTTTCAAAAATTAATGTACTTTTATATGGAAGTTATCTACTTAAACACTGGAAACTTTAAAATTAGTCTTTCTGAAAAATTATACATTCAGCTTTTTAAATTTTCTTCTCTGTACAAATTTCAGGAAATAATTTTTTAACAGAGGAGGTGGCAGGTCTGTCAGATGTTCAGTGGTATGAGTAGCATATGCCAGTTACGACTTTCAAGTGGTAAAAAAATTAATCTGAACTGGCTCTACAATGCACTGTTTCATGGTCTCTCTGCTGAGTCCACTTGTTTATATAGGATGCTTTGAGGTAAGCTTTTGTGTCCAACATAACTACAAGTACAAGATATAGGACAGAAAGACATTTAAATACAGTGTTAAAAAGTGAGTCATACATCCTAAATAAAATCTGGCTCAAAACAAACAAGCAGCCTCCCCATGTTCCCCAAAACAAACAAACAAACAAACCCAAAACACAACAAAACTCCCAAACCCAACAATGCCAGTTTAATTTTTTCCATCTTTTTCCAATTAAAATCTGAAGATCTGGTCCAGTAAAGATCTTAATTATGTGTTGAATTTATAAATTCCATGAGATTTTGTATGTGGTTAACTGCTTTGAGGGTTCCAAGACTTAATCCTTAATGGTTAATTTTTACTGTGGTGTGTTTGCAGTAGGGCCAAAAGTAGTTTAACTGTCTTATTTAATTCTGATATACAATGTGTAAATATGGTGATTGCATTTCTATAACTCTTCTCTGGAAGAGTTATAGAAAAAAATTAAGTATCAAAACCTGTGAAATATTTTCCAATAAGTTTGCGAGTTGCGAATACAGAAATATATAACATTACAGTAAGCCCTTTGCTGAGCATTTATTAACTGTTTGGTAAAATAATAAAAAAAAAAGCTGCATAGATTAAACAATATGAAACAGGTAAAATGCCTCCCCATATATATAAAAACAATTTTTATCTGTCTATTTAAAAGGCAATCTTCTCAAGGTAACCATAATGTTCTACTGGCTAGAACTGATTGCTTAAATCATAACACACTGCTTTGTTGATTAATTATGTTGCTACCTTCATTATATCAAGAAATGTCTGATACGGATTTTGTAAAGGATTAATTGCATTGTAATTCCAGAGAAGTATCACCTTCCACAGAAAGCAATTCTACATGAAGTAATAAAAAATAACTGACGAGATAATCAAAGATTAGGAGTGAAAATTGGATTTACAAAGTGAAAATGTAACTTTCAGGTAAGCTAACCAAATCAATCCAGTCCCCGCAGAAAGACAAAAAATCTTCCATATCCACCAGAGGCTGACCTTTGGTCTTTAACCCAGTCTCTTTCTCATTGTTATAAACCCATCTGGAATTTTATTGCTTTCTATCTTTTAATGCTGTTTCCCTGACATTCCTGGACTCTTCAGTTCTTTAACATTTCAGAATTTTATGTTATACATTGATAGCTGGAAAGAAAACACGAACTGCACACCAATAGACTATGGTTCTCACACTTTACTAGCACATGATTGTGATTTCATAAGTACTGCATGAGTATGTGAGCACTGTATATCTTCACAGAACTAATTTAAAGGCACAACCCCAAAACACTGGTATGAGAAAGAACCTGAAGAATGACATGGTTATCAAAAGAAGTAGTGATGCTCAGCAAAAACTGACTCATACTTGGCTTTGTTACATATTGAGAAATTTCATCAGTGTGTTTTAATTTTACTTTTCAAATTCATTAATGAACTGGAAGAAAAAGTATAAATATGTTAGAGAATTTCCATACAATATGAATTTGTAAAAAACGAAGAACAGAGAAAATTACAAAGAAGTCCCAGAGCTGTTATACAAATGTGTAGAGAATAACATTAGTAAAGTATAAGTTGATAGATATAAAGAAAGTAATTCAAAAGTCCTGCACAACTGAAAAACAGTTACCAAAAAAAAAAAAAAAAAAAAAAGTAACTGGGCTGTTTACAGAGATTTAAAAAAAGAAAAAAGGAAAAACAAGGCAGTTAGAAGGAAAACTAACTGATTAACTTGAAACATACAATAAATGCCACTGAACACAAGGACACAATTCACTCAGTTGAAAAGTTCTGAAAGTTCTGATGGATGAAATTTTGTGGTTGAGTTTTTATATTCTAGGAACAATTTTTTATAGTGAACGATTGTATTTTTGAGAAAGACATGAAGAAAGAAGCTTTTAACTCATTGTGATGTGTTTGTAGTGAGAGAAAGATGGTGTGGAAGTAAGAATGTGCAGACAAATAAAGCAATATTTAGAAACTAGCCTTTTTAGTAGCTGTCTTTATTTTTTCTGTGTCTGTCCACTGAACTAAAAAATCATTTCTCTGCTTAGTACCTTGCAGCAGAAAACCCTGAGAGACCCACATAAACTTATTTTATTGAGGCAATAATCCAGACAACATCATTGTTCTGATGGGAATAGGCATGACGACATACTACATGTACTAAGGGTGCATCAACACCAGAAAATGAGATGTGACATGCTGATTAATCAAGAAAGTTAGAACTCGAATCCAAGAACAGATGCAAAACCAGGGAAATTAGGTCACAACATCAGGGAAAAATTGGAGAAACAACCATTTGGTGGTTTAATAGTGTCTGAAGGTGTAAAGACTCTGATCTGGTGTATATGGATAAAGTCTAGCACACTCCACAGGAAAATGTGGGTATAGTAATAAGAGTAATAGATTTCAGGAAAATTCCCTTGGGAACAATTAAAGCTAAGCTGTCTGCACCACTGGTGTCTTTTTGGTAAAGGGAAACTTTTGCACTGGATAGGGAAGGAACAAATAGACCTTTTTCATTATAGATGTCTAGGCTTGTGTAAAGATAAATTCCTTTTAAAAATTGGGCTTTCTCAAGAATGTGGTGTCTGCTGTTAGTATTACAGGCAGATAGTTTCCCTTCCTCACTTAGTATTCAGTCAGTGTGGCAAATAATCTGAATGTTTTTCTAATTGATGCAAGATTGTGTAATTGATGCGGTCAGAGATGGCTCTGCTGCAGAAAACAGGATGAGAAAAACACAAATGAAAACCAAATACCATATCCTGATTATGTTGTAGATACACATGGTAGGTTGTATATTTGAGAGGAGGAGAAGGAGAGAAATTGAGCTGGTGAGGGCACATTCCTCAAATGAAAACAAAGGGGTTGTGGTTTCACCTGAGGGTGAAGGGAGGATGTTGACTTCTGCATTTCCTGTGCAAAAAGCTGTGAGGCATTGCCCAGCATGCCCTGTGAGCATGCTACTTCTTATGGCATTGCTGAAGAACCATCAGGAACAAAACACATCACTTACATCATTAACAATATCATGTCGGTTCATTATCCCTCTGTCCTTGGCAGTAGGACAAGAAAAAAAAAAGCTGTGTTGAGTTTTGGGCCCCTCACTACATGAAAGACATTGTAGTGCCAGAGCAAGAGAATGTGCAGAGAAGAGCAACAGAGCTAGTGAAGGGCCTGGAGCACAACACTTTGGAGACGTGTCTGAGGAGCCAGGGTTGTTTAGCCTGCAGTAAAGGAGCTTAGGAGGGACCTTACTGCTCTCTACAACTACCTGAAAGGAGACTGTAGGGAGATAGGAGTCAGTCTCTTCTCACAAGTAACAAGTCACAGGACAGAAGGAAATTACCTCAAGTTGTGCCAGTAGAGGTTTAGACTGGATATTGGAAAAATTTCTTCCCTAAAAGGGTGATCAGGCATTGGAGTATCCTGTCCAGGGAAGTGGTGGAGACACTGTCCCTGGAGGTATACCAAAGACATGTGGATGTGGCACTTGGGGATCTGGTTTTGTGGTGAACTGATTTAGTGCTGGGTTAATGGTTGGACTGGATGACCTTAGAGGGTTTTTTCTAACCTTAACAGTTCTATGGTTTTACTCAAACAAGAGCAGTTACAAGCACATGCTTTTTTTTTTTTTTTTTTTTTTTTTTTGTGTGTGATTTATTTGATTTTTAATTCTTAAAAATGAGTCTCTTTGGATGTTAAGCTCCTGAATTAATATTCAGGCACCTTATCATAGAGGGCAAAAGTGTTTAGTGTGTTTGTTTTCAGTCTGCTGTGTAAATACTGTGTATGGGATACAGAGCTCAGGGGTCATGCAAATGAGCGGCTGAGAGGGGAGTTACTCATGTGCTGCTGGAAGGGTCAGCATGAGCCTCTTGAAGGGATGTAGGATACTCTGAGAACAGGGATCATACCTGAGCCTTATTCATAACAAGAAACTTTGGCACCTCGAGAGTAGGAGGAAAGGAAAGGACCTATCTTACTATTACAAAGTAAGAGACGGACTGTGTTCAAGATTTTAATTTATTATGGCTGAAGCACAGAGCTTTCTGAATTTATTTTTGTATTTCTCTATTCTGTATTTTCTGCTTAAATTTAGGGAGTGGGAAGTTTTTTGGGATCTTTTGATTTTGGTATTGTTTAATTTAAACAAGCATATTTTTAGGGATTGAACAGTGTCAGTGTCACCAGGAACAATCATTTCAAAAGAAAAGCAGGGAGTATGTAGTTCCACTCTGGTCACTGTAGGATACTATCACATCTCAGTGAAAGTTTCTTGATATTTACATGTTCCAAGCATTTATGATTCATGTTGATTTCACTGCAATTTGTGAAACCTAACAAATTAAAAAATCAGGTGTATTTTCACTAAATGAGTCAAGAGAGATTTTGGGGCCCATCTCTGGATATGCACATTTAAGGTAAATTGAGGTCAATTTGACAGGTCAGTTTTTACTGACTACCAATGATGATAAAATGCAGTGGGTTTCACTCTTGAATCACCTTTTCATCCATCGAATACTACAAAGTCACTTAAATGGAGAATTCTGACTGACACTCATTGAACAACTGTACAAAGATTTAACACTATTATCTCCCAGCACTTTTTGCACTTCACCCATCAGTCACAGCTTTCTTGTCAGAGGTAGCAGAAGGCAGCTTGTGAATCATTCAGCTACAAACACAACTAAGACACCAGTGTGTGAAATGGAATAGTTGAAATAAAAGAATATAGTGGGTTTTGGCTTCCCTACTAGGAGACACTGCAACTTTTGGTGGCACCAAGAGTTGGCTGCAACAACACCTCTGAACACTACAGAGGGCTCTGGCTGAGGCTTTTTTTGTTCCAGGGTAAGCCTGATTCCTTTGAATTGCATGAAAAGAGCAACCTAAGAACCTCTTAAATGAACCCTTTGCTGGCCTACAGTAAAGTAGGTGAGAAATATGTAAGAGTAGAACAAGTTCTGCTTTCAATTTCTTCATAATTAGTCTTAATGTTCATAATTAGTCTTAATGTTCATAATTTTTCTGCCAAATAATTTCACAACCAGCAGAGAAACTTCTCTGTAAGTTCTTTGATGGTGACTTTGTATGAAAATCCACCATTCTTTGTTCATGGTGCTTGATTAGTCTCCAGGCTTACAGAGTGGTATTGTCAATCTCTTTTTTGAAAAGACTTTAACTATTAACACATGTGAGTGACTATTATTTTAGTAAGTTACTTGCTTGAAAAATGGACATTCATTCCCCAGATTCTCAAAATAAACTTCCCTAGAGAAGCACTCATGAAGAGTGAATAAGAAGGGCACATGTGCAGGCAAATCATGAGTGGTTTAAGAAATTTTCATCAAACACTCTTCAGAACAAATCAGCAAGTGCTAGCAGATTTCCAGGTAGAAATAAGCATTCTTCTTCCTCCGCGAGTAGCAGCTCCAGTGAAACACAGCAGTATGTGTACACATATATATAAATATTCAAAGTCAAGGCGGTAAGCCACCTGAATCTCATTGAAGATAATGAGGACCACGTGGCCAAATCCCTACTTGCAACATTGAAAATTTATCCTAGTAGCTCTACATAACATGAAAAAAATGCTAAATAATGAAACACTGCAGTATTTCAAGATTTTTTTAAATACAAAACACATCTTAGACAAGACAAGATTATTAAAATATTGTAAAAACACCATAAACATATGAGCTGTGCTTTAAGAAACTGCAAAAAACATCAAACATTATAATTTAGGAAGAGATAATCTCTATTCTCTAATTAATGAATTAATAAAGGATGCTTTACTGTCTACTAACACTACATGCATGTTTATGTCTTCTAGAAAAGGCACAATGTAAAGAGGAATTCTCAGATAAGTTTTGACATTTGCAGAATTTACAACTACAAGAGGATGAAAAAAAAATTCTATCAAGTCATGAAGTCAGGAATGGTACCTAAGTAGCAACCATATACCCCAAAAATGACTAACCAGTTATAAATTGGGTGCTTAAATCATTAATTATATGCACATTTTTAAGGGTGGCATAGGCACAGACACCAGTCACAAAGGAACTTATTGTAAGTTAAAAAGGTTCATTATATACTCCTGGGCACATGGTGTGACTCTTGGGGATGGTGCTGTGTGGGGCCAAGAGTTGTACTCCATGATCCTTGTGGGTCCATTCCAACTCAGAAGATTCTCTGATTATATAAATGGAAATTGAAGGTGAAAACTACCCTACTGGAGTGATGTAGAATTTGAAGAAGTGAGCTGAGTGAAAGTAGGAAATTTTTGTAGATCTATATGTGATGCATGACATTCTACCTGTAAGTGTCGTTCTTTCAAACCTATGGAAGAGAAAGAAGGCAGAAAACTCTTTTTCTTTGTTTTACTTTTATTATAGCATAAGGTGGAAATCAAATTTTACAGGACAAAATGAATGAATATCCCAGCTTATAACAAAATAAGTGAAAACACGGAGGAGTGGAGGACATCTGTATATGTCAAACAACATTATCTCAATTGGTTAAAACTTGGTGCTAATAACTCCAAGGTCACAGCTTCAATCCCTAGTATGGGACACTTAAAAGTTGTACTTGATGATCCTTGTGGGTCCCTTCCAGCTCAGAACATTCTGTAACAGATAGTCCTTACAGAGAGTCAAATGACAGGATACAAGGAAAGTGTGAAAAACCCCACATCTCTGGATAAAGATTCCCTTGTGGTCAGTTCTATTACAGTTCAAAACTGACAGGTTCTTCAGCACAGTTCATGACATATCAACTCATCTGAATTGAAGCATGAGTTTTCTAGTGTTCAGGTTGAAATCTGTAAGAGTTTCTCAAAAAGAAACTTGTTCCCAGCAGTTTTGATCCTTAATCAGGCAATGCTTGACCATTTTGATTGCTTTTGGCTTCACTGGGAAGATCATCTAAGACTGAAATAAAAAGACTTGAGTGACTTTTCCCTCAGAATTTTACAAGGTATTTAGGATGTTTAAATTTAAAAACTGGTCCCTGACTGACTTTCTTGTCCTTTTTATGAGCTAGTGTATATATGTTCAAATCATGTTTTTAATTTTAAATGTATCGAATCTCTGATAGTGTATGACTGGCCATGCAAGCATGCAATCAGTTTACTGATACAGTGTCAGTGATATATGTTCTGCACACTTCAGCCATATGAAAGTTCAAATACAAGGAAAGTTGACTGCCACAGCCATTCTTCTTGTACTGCAAAGCCCTTACAGTTTTGCTGCTTTGGTAAGATATGAAACAAATTATTTTCCTGGGTGGTACAAATTTTGTGCTAAGAGTTGCTCTGCTGAGTGATATTTTGATGAACTAACTGTTTAGCTTCTCTGAAAATATGAAGCAATTGCATCACACAGAAAGCTGTATTCATGCATATAACAATGTGCATCTGATTGTACAAAAAAGAGTTGCATTCTTACTGCAGCATGGTGTTCATTATATGAGCCATAAGCAGTGCACTAGTTGTCTGGCACCCTCTGTTTAATATTTAATAATTTCCATGCATCTGGTTCTACTCTTCTCTTACTCTGTAGTTATAAAAGAGAAGCATTTTGTCTCTTTCTACAAAGTACATTTTTTTCTTTTTTTTTTAATTTAACACTTTCTCCTTTAGCCTATGAGTTCATCATACTCAAAGAGTTTTTGAAATGTGTTAGGGTGAAGCTATGAACAGTTTGGATACATGATTGGGGATTTGGTGGAAAATCTAACATTTTTCTTAGTCAGGATGGACTATGATTTCTCCACTTTGCTTTGGCAGACTGCTTACACGGCTTTCTCATAATTACCCACTACCAGTTGTAAAGCATTAGTCTTTATTTTGAAATTAGGTTTCACCAATGCATGTAATATTAGATGTAAAATTACATAGTGCTGAAATTGATGTAAGAGTACCTTTAATCTTTGACTTATACAATAAACTGATTCTGTGAAACTGTAAAAATTAATTTAATCCCCAGGTTATTGTCAGAAAGAAACCTCAAATAAACAAATAATATTATTTATGCTGATTGTTTACATGATGACTAGATATTAGCTTTGTTTTGGGGAAATATGCAAAACCTTTCTTACTACCTTTGCTTCTTCCAAACATAAGATTTTAAAAATCTCAGTCTCTGAAACAGAAGCATGCATGTGATTTCATACCACACAGATGTTGGGGATAGGCTCAGGACTGCAGAAGAATTCAGAGAGTGGAAGGAAACCAAAGACATCCTCCTTGAATCTT
>JAWMRA010000113.1:68384408-68394541 GCA_035584735.1 Pseudotriccus pelzelni
GACTTCCCCTCTTCTGCCCTTATAAACCCACCATGTTACCAATAAAGCCAGATCAGCTTTGACCTTCACCCTGCACGCTGTGTCTGTGTCTTGTTCCTCTGGGATTAAACACGTGGAGCTGCAACTCAGGAAAAGGACCTTCTACTGGTCTCGGACTTCTACCCTGCACCCCTAACCTGGACACACCTTGACTAGGATTTGATCTCTTTCCTAAAATCGAAGTTAAATCTGGCAATATCTTTTCTCTTGAGAAGTATCTCTAGTTAGAACATTACTCTTATGTTCTTCAGAATCTCCTTTTTCTTGTTATTCTTACTTTTCTAGGCATTCAGAAATCAGTATTTCCCTTTAGCAACTTGGTCCTGCAGGAAAAGCCATAGGATGAGGAAGACAGCTTATTAAACTTAGAATAGGAGAAATCTACTTAAACCACGAGAGCAACTCTTATTACAGCTATCAATTTAGTGGGAATAAGCCCTTGTATATGTGTCAAGGCATACATATCCTATTCTCATACTTATTCTGTGACTTTGACCATACCGTAAACTTTATTAATCCTAAAAAAAATCCTGGTATATTCAGGTTACCCCGGCAGAGTGATATCAGTCTGGAGCAATGCCTGACTCAGGGATGTCAGTAAGTGTCATTGCTATCTTTTTCTTTCAAACATATTTTACTAGGTTTTTAAGGCCATAAGGCAACTCGGTGGTCTAATATCAACTTCAGCATAATGTGGACAGAGAAAAAAATGCATTATTGTCTTTATGAACAGATGTATGAAAGCTGGGAAAAGTTCATAGATTGCAGATGGGAAACACTTTGGCTATGGCAGAAAAGACTCTACAGTGCATTGCAAGCCAACGTACATTCCCAGACTCACCAAATACCAGGAGAGGTATTTATGCAGTGTTTCATAATTAGTGATAACACCATCTGAAAATGGCTGTAGTGCTTTTATGAGATTTCTTGTGTCTTTGACCTCTGCTGTCTTTTCTCTTTTGCTGCTATTGTTGCTGTTGTTGTTTTGTCAGAAGAAATAAATTTAGGCATAATTATCTGTGTTGATATGTATTTTCTGCATCACACTGAAATGAGCCAAAAGACTCTTGCTGAATTCTGTAAGGCCCTCATTAGGCTCTGTTTCTCTTCAGTATATCATATCTGTTAATGCCTTCCTATTTCTTACTATTCTGGACCATTTGTTAATGCATGCTTGTCGTAGTTTCTTATAAAAGTAACATTTTCAGGCACTCTGCTTACCTAATTATCATTACGATTCCAAACATCTATCACATCCATGACAACTGTACTAACAAATTGTCATACAAATCGAGAGAGCTGGTAGTCCTACATCATCTCTGAGAACAACCAAATATTTGAAAATATACAGTGGACTCTGTAAGGATGTCAGAATACTTGGAGGACTTTTTTTGCTAGCTCAGAACAAGGTAAATCTTGCAAAGAAATTTAGCAGGAATAGACATAACACAACCAATGGGGGACTCATAGAATCCTAGAATCATATAATGTTAAGGGATTGGAATGGAACCTAAAGGTCATCTAATCTCAAGACTCCCTGCTATGGGCAGAGACACTTCCTATTAGACCAGGTTACTCAATGCCCCATCTAACCTGGCCTTGAAAACTGACAGGCTTGGGATATCCACAACCTCCCTGAGCAACCTGTTCTCACCACCATCACAAGAAAGAATTTCTTCCTAATATCTAACCTAAATTCACCCTCTTTCAATTTGCACTCATTACTCCTTCTTCTGTCATTACAGTTCCTGACAGAAAGCCCTTCTCCGGCTTTTCTGTACTTCAGATACTGGAAGGTGGCTATGAGGTCTCCATCCAAACTTCACAGCCCCAACTTTCTCAACCTGTCTTCATAGTAGAGGAGCTCCAGCCCTCTTACCAGCTCCTTTGGAGTCCTCCTTTGGACTTGCTCCAACAGTCCTATGTCCTTCTAAGGGGCACCAGAGCTGGTCACAATACTCCAAGTGGGGTCTCACAAGAACACAGTGAAGGGGGATACTCACCTCCTTTGACTTGCTGGTCACACACTCCTTTTGAAGCAGCCCAGGATTCTATGCTGAGATATGACCACATTCACATTAATGCAGTTGCCCTACTTCATTCAAGGTATCTGGGAATAAAATGAGACTGTGTAGCTCTGTGAGTCTAACTCCATTGGGATGCGCTGGTCTTATGGAGCCAGAATATCATTAACCACCTGCACTTTGTATGAGTCTAATTTATTCTATCCACGTGGAGATGGCGTGTGTGCTCTGAGCGTAACCTCTGGCTGTTTGCCTGGGACCCACCAAAGATCAGCCGCTGCACTCAGGGTTGCTGAAGCTCTGAGCAGGTTGTCATGCTGAGGGCTGCTAATAAGGGGCCGTCATTCACCTTGACTCCTTCAGTAAATCCATACCTGATCATCCTAAAGATATTATACCCATGCAAAGGTCACATCTGTCATGGGTTTTAGTAGCCAGGGGGGTCTACAGAGCGGTTTCTATAGAGTGGTTTTCAGAAGCTACTAGAAGCTTTCACTGTCCTATGACTAGCCAGTGATTGCCAGCTCCAGGTGAATTTCCTGCTTCTGGGAAGGCTGAGCCAATGAAAATGCGCTTTTGTGATAACATATTTAAGAACAGGGGAAGAGAAGGTTTGTTGCGCAGAAGAAATTCCAGCTTGGAGAAGAGTGGAGGAAAACATGGGATAACAAGCAGACTCCAAGGTCAGAGTAGCAGTGGGGGGGGAAGGAGAGGCCTGGAGAGGCCTCCATCCCCCTTTCCATCAGGGGAAAGGCTGAGAGCTGAGGCCCCCACCACCTGTGGAAGACCATTAGGGTGTAGAGACCCCCCTTGCAGCTCATGAAAGAGCCCATACTGAAGCAAGTGGATGCATGAAGGAAACTGTGATCCCGTGGGAGGCCTAAGGATGGAACAACGTCCTGCAGGAGACCTGTGGCCCATGGAGAGGAAAACTCACTCTGAAACAAGTTTTCCCCAGTAGGACTTGTCCGGAATGACCCATGGGGCAACAGATTGAAAACAACTGTTGCCCGAGGGATGGACTCATGTCAGAGAGGTCCATCAAAGACTGTCTCCCATGGGGAGGGACTCCACAGGAGCAGGGAAAGGACTCAGAGCCATGACCCCCTGTCATCTGTGGTGAAGACTATGGTGGTGCAGATCGTCCCCCTGCAGCCCATAGAAGATCATCGGGGTGCAAAATCACCCTCCTGCACCCAATGGAGGAGTAACCCAGAGGATAGCAGATTGCCAAGAACTGCTGTCCTAGAGGTGGACTCAAACTGTTTACAAAACCCCTTCCTGTCCCCCTGCACTGTTGGGGGGAGCAGGGAGAACATGGAAGAAAGCAGGAGTGTGTGGGGAGGGTGGGGGGAATGGGCAGTGCTGTGTTTTAAGATTGTTTTATTTCTCACTCTTTAAGTCTTATGCTGTTAGTAATAAATTTAAGTTCTATCCCCTTTGAGTCTGCTTTGCCTGTGAAAATGAGTTAGTAAGTGAGTCTCCCAGTTCTTATCTCTACTTAAGGAATTCCTCAGCTATTTTTTTTCCCCCTCTCCTCTGCCAGATTGCAGAGGGAGGGTGATTTCAGTGCTGTAGCAGCCTTGGTGCTTGGGTATCCTGGCATCTAGTCAGGGTCAAACCACGGCAACATCCAAAAAAGTAAGCTGAAGAGTCAATATACTAAAAGCAGAAAACTTTTTTTAGTTGTTTGCTTCTTGTTGTAGTCTTCCCACATATCTGTCAAAGTTCAGATTTTGCAGTCTCACAACAGGAACCGTGTCTTTCTTTACTTTTTGGTGGGCTTCTGGCTGAACGCATCCACCTGGACACTGAAATTTGCAAAAGGAAAAAGTGAAAATGTTTAAAGTAACTCTGCCATGATTTAAATGGTAGTGATCAGAGGGAAACTGCATTAAATTTATGCATATTTTAACAAACATGGTTTAATTTCACACATTGAATTCATTCACTTTAGTTTTCCATTGTCCTTTGGGAGACAAGTCCTTTAACTACACACTGTTTCAACAGGGACCATAATTCCGTTTACAGAGTGTTCAGTTTACTGGAATTCAGATCTCCACAGTGCCTCCAGGACTAGTTGATTACAAATGTTAAGTAATAATGTGATAATAATATAGTAGCTAGATACATTGAATGTTACAACAGCATTCTTTATGATTTACAAGAGGTTGTGAAAAATCAGGCTTAAGCTCCTGGTCTGTAATAGGTATCTGTTACAAACATCAATTGTTTTGAAATAGGACCAGTTGGCTGCAGGCTGTCCAAGAGGTTCTCTGCAATTTCTTCTGGATATTCACACAAACATGAATTAGAGGGGCAAGTTGCAGACACCTTGGCTGCTGACGCTAGTATTAAAGAGATGTTATCTCCTGGCTTCCTACCAGTGAACAATGAGAAACATCAGCTGCCAGTGAGAGAAGAACAACTGTTTTATAGAGATCTTAAATTGTATCACTTTTTTTTTCTAATGCTTTTTTATTTCACTAAAGAAACTGCTAAGGCACTAAGATTAAGAGCTGTTGCAGCACCATTAGGGGCTAATGCTGTGCAGAAGTCTTCATGTTATTAAACTGACACATTACCTTACAGAGTAAGCAAGGGCATTATCATTTCACAAACAGAAACAATTGAAGCATGCTGTGATAGTTTGAACCTGATTCCCTGCCAAATGCCCGAACCCACACTGGCAAACCCCCTTCCCCTTCCCTTTTCCCTCAGGGCAAAGGAAAAAAACCTATAAAAATTGAAGAGCCTGAAATCAATCTAATTATATAAATATATATATATATTTATGTATATTACAGTTGTATACAATTGAAATACTATGTATACAGCGAAGGGAATCCAAACACCCCCAAAGGGAAAGGGAAAGGGAAAAATGGCGAAAAATGGACAAAAGGGACGCGGAGCAAATATACGCAACCAAACCCGACACTTAGCAAAATAACTAGTGAAACAAATCTCACCGTGTCCCTCAGAGAAGCAAGATCACAAGGCCAGCACCCTCCAACCTCCCGCATGGCAGAGTAGCTGTCGCTGAAGGGCTCAGCCTCCAGATAAGCAAGACCAACGCAAGGACCCACTGCTCCTGAACCTCACCAGAAAAGGAGAGCGAGACCTTCAATCTCTCTCTTATATATACCCTGGTTTACATAAAAATCGTATGGAATACTGGGTACATGGTCACTGCCCTGGTTACAAGCTGGTCACCAGGAAGGCCTAGACCAAAACTATCACACACACTTTTCAGAAATGGTAAAACAATCTGTCAAGTTATAAAAATTAACTGTTCCTAAAGGTATGCTATAGACAGTTCTTAATTCCCTAGTGGCAAGCAAAGCTGAGCTTCAAGATGGAAATGCTGAAGACCCCTTTTAGTCTTTTGGTAGACAAAGGAAACGTGACCTTCCACTCCCTGGAAAATGACTCTCACTGCTGTTATGAAGAATAAGAAGATGGCTATTGCCACTTTAGTAGGAGATAATCCACCGTAGGTACAGGAAATAAGAAAGTGACTCAAATTCTAAATTTCAGTTTCATAGCAGTATGTCAGAGTAGTCCTGAGACAGATGCCTGTAGAACTTATTCCTCAAAGTTTTGAATGGCTGCATTAAGCTTCCCTGTGCACTGACTATTCTGAACATTAGTGAATGCTTTATTTGCTTTCTTTCAGTTACAGAGGGCATACATACACACCTGATTTTAGGACTCACTTGAGGACAGTGTCCGTTTGACTATCTATATTTCTGTAGAGAAGGGCATCACATAAGTCCCTTAACTCTTGACACTGACTGTTCCTCTGTGTCTTTTTCAAATCTCTCCTGAGACATTTCTTTCACTCTACATGCAAGGGACCCAATGAACTCTCTCCAAATGAACTTTCACTTTTTAAAAACAGTGGAATATTCTTTATTTTGTATTTCCATCCTATTAGGCAGAAGATCTGCACTCTAAAAGTGCACTCAGTTCTGAAATCTGCTCAGCTTTAGGCAGCATCAGTGACATAGTTCACTGAGAGTTCAAGACAAAAAAGCTCAACCAGATGTACAACACAAGAAGTACTTAGCGATAAAGGGTATGATGTTTTTCTGAATTTCAGGAATAAAAAGTATAGACTACAAAGATGCACAGAGAGCTGGAATATCAAGGGACACATCCATCTAAAAGTTCTGCTTCAAGGGTAGTTTTATGAGGTCTAAGCAGTGGTATAAGACTATTTCTCTTTTATCTTTATTTTATTCATCTTTAGGGAATAAGTCAGAAAAAATAGTACTTGATTAACATATAGTGGTCATTTATGCCAAAGTATTCACCTGAGAAGTAGCCTTGGAGAAGAGTAAGATCCCATCTACTTCTTGATTTCTGTGTGCAACTTGTATGTCATCAGATACAGGACTGATTTACCTAATTCAGCAAGAAGTGAAATGATTTATGAGTCTTTAGCTAAGATCTCACTTTCCTTAAAACATTATGTCCCTCATAATTTCAAACCACTTCTTGAAATGGAGGTGTTTTGATCTGAATAGTCCTACAGAAGCAACACAGATAAACACAGTAAATTTTGACCT
Organism: Pseudotriccus pelzelni; assembly: GCA_035584735.1. Classification (NCBI taxonomy): domain Eukaryota; kingdom Metazoa; phylum Chordata; class Aves; order Passeriformes; family Tyrannidae; genus Pseudotriccus; species Pseudotriccus pelzelni. Next base: position 68,391,043 of record JAWMRA010000113.1, read on the forward strand.
AGTAGTCATCCTCAGTGGCAATCAGTGGTAAGAAACTGATGGTGTTTGAGCAATTGGGAAGCATGCAGGAAAAAATAAAGGGAACAAGATGGTTAAACTCAACCTTAGGAAGCATGTAGACCTGGATCTGAGAACTGTTGTTCTAATGCGATCCATAACTGAAATGAAAGATTTTGTAATATTGAAATAAATAAAATGAAAGATTTTGTAATATTGAAACTGTGAATTTTAAGCAGAAGCCCCTTATCTATGAAATGGATACAGTTCATGCTTGAAATATTACATGAAAAAATAAAATGGTAGTCTGATATCAAACTAGTATGGTGTCTGTGTACTGACAGTGACTGAGTAGCAACAAAAAGCAAGTCATAGTGGAAATATGAAGCTTCCATTTTTTTTCCCTACACCTTGATGAGAATTTTTTTTTTAAACTAACTCACAAATAAAGAAGAAATATCTGTTTACGTTTGAATTGTGAAGTTTAATTAACCACATGCCATAACAAATTCAGTAGGTTTCAAGAACAAGATATTAGATATACATTATTAACAAGTTAATAGAGATAGAAATTATTTTTAAATAAATACTTATTATATTTCCAATGAGTTGTGAAATAACGTGTAATACTGCACAGAAATGCCATCAAAACAAGTAAGTGTTCAAAGGTAAAAGTGACAGTTATTGACTTAAGACTGTGAGATGTAAAGAAAGAGGGGGAAAAAAAGAGATGCAGAGATGCAAGTTCTACTTCTCATTTCCCCCTCAGAGACAGGAAGAAAAAAAGCATTGCTGCAGTCATTTTTTCATGTCCAGGGTAGATATTTATGATGTTTCTGTCATGTAATATGATACAGACTGAATTTGATCATACACTTGAAAAAGATCTAGCTCATTTGAAGAGAAGAATCAGTTTATATTAATATGGAATAACATAACAACATGTTTCTAGTACAAGTAATGTGAATTTCTAACTTTTTTTCTGCAGATTAACTGCCAATAACAAAAGCCATATGATATTGGCAGCATTTAGAGTGAAGATGAAAGAGCGTGAAGCCACATTCTAAAGGTTAAACTTGGACAAACTTGCCTGTAAACTTTTAAAGACACTACGTGGAGCCATGGAGAAATTATCTCATTTCTTTTTCACCTCATGAAGGTTTTTTGCCTGTTCTTTAGTGCTATGCAGGGATTTAAGGTTTAGCATCACTCATTTTGTAAAACATGAAGGCAGTAAAGCCTCCACTACTGCACTAAGCCTAGGATCAGAAATAAACAAAATAATGCATATCTGAATATCCTTGACAATAACACAAACAAACACTAATATCTTTGCTTGTGGCAAGTGTTAGTAATTTTGCAAATTATACTTTTCATTTACATATGCTAGTTATCATTTTAAAATTTCAAATTAAAAATAATCTCAAAATGCTGCGAAGCAGTTCTGCAACATTTAAAATATCTGGTTTTGTCTGACTGTACAATGCAAAGACATACCTCTTGTTTAACTTTTCTGTAGTACATGCCAAGAATCCATCAGCAAAAATAAGATTCGACATCAGAATTAAATCGCAAACAGCATTATCTTCATGTACACAATGGATCTTTTATAAAGAGACAGAATTTCTTATTCTTTAGATTTAGAGAGATTAAGGTCACATCACAGTATGTTAAAATACACAAACCTTGATAATCTTTGGCAGATTTATTACCTACCACACACTCACAGATCCCTGTGAATCTTTGTAATTCTTAACATGAACAGCTGGTAGTAAATAATCAAACATAAAGTGCTTGATGGAAAGAGAAAGATACCTTCTTATACTCCCAGAGAGGTTCTTCACTGAAAAGCTAATCAAAGAATGATTCAGAAGAAAAGCTAAAAACAATATTCAATTTGTTTTTGCAGATGTTCCAACTTTTAAGCTTTAATTTATGGTGCAAATATTTCAGTAAAACAACAAATACTGGAGCCTGAGCTTGATGATTTTTATCAAGAACTTCCAGTTTATTTTCTTTAAACACATCTGATTTAGGAATCTTTTCGGTTTGCAAATACTTCAGAGTCGGTTAGGAAGATAGAAGAGTAAAATCTTAGTCAAGTATTGAGTAACATTAACTAAATATCTGGGGGGATTTTTTTTTTGTTTTGTTTTTTTTTTGTTGTTGGTTGGTTGGTTGGTTTGGGGTTGTTTTGTTTATATGCTTGCTCTATTTATGTTATGGAAGGATTCTGTAGAAGTTTGGAAGAAGGTCTTGCAAGAAAGTCTTTGGGAGTTTTTTCAATGCTTTCTAGAGCTGGGTTGTTGACAATCATCCTCTCTTTGCTGTAAGTCTTTAAACCTTGTTTATCTGCAACAATTGTTCACAGGAACAGGGTGAATATTGTATTCCCAGCATGGTGCAGGGAGCACACAATGTTCATAGACTGAATTCATGGCAGCTCTGTAGAGCTTGTAGAGGGCAATTAACCTGTATTTGCTATTTTTGTAGTCTTTGCCACTGGCTCATGAAAAATTGCAACCAGGCCCACTGAAGGAGTGGGATTTGGAGGAAGACAGTGTGCAAGTGAAGGAAGCTGAATTCCAGACACTTGCTCTTAACAGTCATGTTTTGCCTTCTTTAAGGACTTCAGAGGGCTGAGGGAGTATGTAAAGTCCTGCAGAAGGAGTATGTAGCCACATTATAGTCTCATTTGGTGAGAAACTCGTACTCACATGTATTTTGAAGGGCTTTTTAAGTTCAGTGAAACTCTCTGTTTATGCAACTAACACTTTGTATTATCTGTTACTTGGTAAATGATGACCTCATTTCCAGCTGTCTTTATCATTTGTCATTTTAGCGAAAGCAAGGCAGATCTGGGAACGAAGCTGTATCACTATCAGAAATGCTAAATAGTACAAAACAGCATACACTTCTCAAAACTCAGAGGCAATATCAGTTGCATCTTCTATTGTATATGAAGATGCTGAATCAAGTTCAAAGTGCACATTACTGTCTTTTAAGAATTCAAGATGTCCAAGGCAAAAAATTAACTGAAATTATAAGATATAGATTTTCGCTCTTTTGAAATAGCAAAAACAATGGCAAAATACACTTTTATATGAGAAAAAAAGATTTCTCAGAGACTACAGTGTACTCTCTGGGGAAAATAGGGCTCTTAAAAACTCCTTTCAATATCCTCCTTGTCCCTTTGTCCTCTGTGTTTACTATAAACTCACATCCCAAACCCAAAATAACCTCATCTGTTGCTCTTCCCTTGGGAATACAAAAGAAACTACAGATATGGCTGTCCTATAGAGCAGCTGGGTGCATTAAAGTATTAAGGTACTAAGAACAAGGTGGACTTGAACAGAATGCAATAGCACAGCAATCCTATCCACAGGGAATGGTATATTTTTTTTTGTCTTACCTACAAGGTACGGGAGGGAGCCCCTGGTGGCCTAGTGGTTAGATTGCGGCACCTTCACCGCCGAGGCCAAGGGTTCGATTCCCAGCCAGG
>JAWMRA010000113.1:68394641-68450989 GCA_035584735.1 Pseudotriccus pelzelni
ACACTGTGTCTCACCTAAAAAATCCAATGCGCAGGCTGGAAGGTGTAAAGACCTTCCCCGGATCTTCGTTCACGAAGGCTGGCCATACATACAAGGTACGGGAAAAGAACAGTTAGACCTCTTGCTGCAGCTCTGCATGCTTGAAATTAAATTTCATTCTTCACTCATGTCCAAGAACACTCTGAACCTAGCTAGCTGTAAATGAGTAGTTAATCAGTGGTCTAGAGTTTAAGACACTTGGCAATGTTGGCTAATTGCCTAGACACCTTTCCTGGGGAAATCTTATAACTGTGTTGGTCAATGGATCACCTAAACACAGAGGGACATCAGAGCCTGAGCCTCAGACCTCATCACTGGTGTCACTCCCTGTGTGACTTTTACATTATCTGAGTCAGGTACTCAACTAAATTAATCAAATTATTGTATTTTTCATCTACTGAGAATCTGACCCATTTCTTTCTGCTTTATCATCTCTTGCTAAATTCCAGGAAGCAATTTTGAAAGGCATATCCTCATCATCTATAGCAATATGGGGTTATGAAATTATAGCCCATGAGGAGGGAAGCTAAACTAACATGAAGGACATTTTCATATTTGGATCTCTAAGAACACATCAGACAAAACATAATATATCAGAAAAAGTCCATCTGAGGGGTTTTTTTGTCTCACCAGATCTGGGAGTGGAGTTGCAGATAATCTTCCTTGGATGTTGAATGATTTGAACTAATTTTTCAACAGGTAAAAATCAATCTTTACAGACAAATATTTCACGGATTTAAGGTAAGAGAACACAACAGAAAATACACGTTCAGGTTAATCAGCTTTTATCCCTGGACATAAGGGTAGATAATCACCTGTACAGTTACTCTTCAGAGTAGATCAAAAGGAAATAGCTGGTGTTTTCATTTCAGTCAATTCAGTTGCTTGGTGGTGCAGTTGTTTGACTGAACAACTGGGCTACTGCAGAGTGAAATTGAAATGTTCCTTTTTCTAAAGGCTAGCATTAAATTAGTGCCCACACAAGCAAGGGCTTGTCCAGCTGGGCTGAAGCATGCCTCGGTGTCACAGTATCTCTAACATTGAGTCACAATATCTCTGGATCTGGGGTTGTGTAGATCGTATATCAGCCCTTGTTAAGGTCTCTGCTTAGTCACAAAGTCTGTCCTTGTGAGTGTAAAGTAATTAAGATAGAGCTAGAGGTTTACTCATTGAACACTTTTACTGTGTTTTTTACTCTTCAGTGTGTTCTTTGGTTTGTATTCTCTTATGCCATCTCCTCCCATGCATATGCCTCAACTTTGTACAATTCCCTGGGCACAGCAAGCCATGGCTCTTGCATGCTAATTATTAGCTACTTCCTCTTACCTTAGGAATAGAAGTGGAAGAAAGAGAGAGTCTGCCATTTGAACTTGTTTCATTTACTTTCTGCAAGATTTAATTGTTCATTTCCAGAGTGGAAATGCCTTTTTCTTCACACAGAGAGCATCCTATGTTGAGTATTTTGGTTTGTCTCCCAAACCAGCTTTTAAACCACATATTTGAATTCATTCCAATGGTGTCATTTTAAGCTTTCCTTTCTTTGCTCTTTCCATTCTTCATCCTCCACTTGAATTGCTGACTCTCTGGTCATTCTCTGTTGGCAACAATAAAAAATATATGTGTATATAAGTTGCCAGAATGATTAATTCTTTATAACTGTTTCCTCTCATCTTCATTTCCTTTTTTCCAAGCCTCTCCATATGTCCTTCAATATTTCATTTCAATAATTAAAGTTTCCAAGTTGGCCTATAATGCAAAACCCATCACTATAGTCTTTTTTCTCTCTCTCTCTTTCTCTTCCTCTTTCTTTCTCCATGGCATGGTGGGAGTCAGTATTTCTACAAAAGTCTGCCTCAGACACTGGGCTCTGTGCCTCTGGGAGAGTGAAACAATGTTGGGAGTCACTGAGAAGCTGTGTGTGCCAGGGAAACCCTCTATTTCAAGTGTTCCTGTTCCACTGTTATTTTTTCCCCTCTGGATTCTTTTGATGGTTTCCAGGTCTCTCTTCTGGCATTTGACTGTTTTATTTGTTCTTACTACTAGGAAGCATCATGAAAATGGAGAAGTAAAAGAATCTTCCAACTTTTTTAGTTCAGTTCAACTTGATTGTGTGAGAACAAGCAGCAAAAGCATCTAATAGATGTACAGTTTAATTATATCTAGACAGTAGTGAAATTGATATCAAAATCCTCTAACGTTGAAAATAAAAGCTGTAGATGGATTTTTTTTAATCATAAATTCATTATCAACAGAGCAATGTTGATCATATGTTGGCAACTGGTGCAATTCTGTGATCCTTGTGTTGCTTTTCTCCAGATTGTTCTTCCATTACTAAGATCATTAGACTATGTAAATACAGAACTATTAAAATGACAAGCAAGGCTATATCATAATTTTCAGTGGAGTCACTTTATTGTCCCATTCATTATGCTTTGAGGCTTATATTTTTCTGGTTTCACTGCAGGTGTCCTGTCTCATGTAATTGTTACTCTTAAAAGGTCAGAGGTCTCGGTGGAAACTGTGTTGCATGTACTAGCACATCAGCAACATCTCTTTCCATCAGACTCCGAAAATAAATGTTCTGACAAGAAATAAAAACACCTTTTCCAATCAACCGAGATGCCAGAAATTATTCTGGACAACAGAATTCAGTACCAAATGCCTACAGTAAATCACATCCTGAGATAGGTAAGGAGACCATGACATTCTATGCATTTAAGGATATTATTAATTTACCTCAAGCAACCAAATCCTATATGCAATGCCCTCATAGCTCCCCACACTTTCACCAGGTGATAGAACAGTTCTGGTTTTGTTCAACCTACTAACTGCACCTTACTTTAAAAGTTTAGATTAATTCTGACATTTGAATTTCTCCACCAGTGAGTGTCAATGATGGGTTAGTCTGCTATGATCTTCACCCTCCTTGTAGTCCCCCAAACATATTCGTATGCATAGCCAACTCACATTTAAAAGCAAGCAAACTCCTGTCACTAATAGGTAAGCTGTCATCTAACACTTTTCCCTGTATTTAAAGAATGCTTTCTTTTCCCAGTAGTTGGTTACAGCAGATGTGTACAAAAGGCATAAGACAGGTCGTTCACAACCATTTCTTCCTAGCCATCTGGCCCCATGCCCTTACTTTGACATTTCTGATCTTTTCCTTTGCAAGTGATGTGCTTACTTGGGTACCTGGATGCTGTTCTGCACTCGGCAGTTGCAGCCTACCAGGTTGCAGAACAATGGAGGCTTTCCAGGGTAATGACATCCTCCTCCATTCACTTGTCTCCTCTCTCAACACATTTTTAACAGCTCCTTGTGATCAGGCATGCCCCGGTTAAGAATTGCCTCAAGGATTTGGGTTACTACTCTTCTGTCTCTCTTCCTCACTTGAATTTAGTTAACTTGTTATTTTCCTTTCCCTCCTCTTTCCTTTCCACTCTCACTCTTCCCTCCACCCTTCTTTTATTTTCTCTCTCATTGTCTATTGTTCTCCCTTTTCCTTCTTCTACTCATTCTCTTTCCACTTTTCCTTTCCCTTCATTTTTTTTCTTTTTTCTTTCTTTCCTTTCTTTTCCTGCTCCTACTTCACAGATGGGACTTAGAATGGCCAGAGGGAAAAGAAAATCTTAGTTACTTTGGTCACAGTCGTGGTTTATTATAGGATTCCTAGCAATGAAAGCATGACCCCCCTCAGTTTCTCCCTAGAGTGCTGGGTGACTTAGAAAATCTTGAGCTGTGAATCACAAACTTGACTGGAGCTGCAATTTTAGTTTCAAGCTTTTATGTTTCAGAATGAATTCAGTTGATTAAGAAATGTGGTTCTTAAACTGAAATAACAGTCCATGTGGGATATATACCAGTTGAAGTGTAACTTTCTCACTCAGACAAGTCTATGAATACAGAATTAACAGTTGTTGTAGCTTTATATCCTCTGGGAAACAGATACAGAATGAAATTTTGGCATAAAATACCCAAAACAAGGGGGGAAAGCATTTATTTCATCAGTATGTTATCATATATTTTTATTTCCTATGAATATTCAAAGAACAAAACTAGAATTTGGGGGAAGAATTGTCATGAAAATTTTAATGGGAAAAGAGGAAAAAAGCATCAGATCTCCATGTTTCCTTTCCAGAAAGTAGGCATGAATCTTTACTTGATGCCTTTTTCCCCTGCTTCACTCATGATTCAGCCAACACTCTCACTTTAGTGAATGAGTTTCTGCCTCTCTGAGCAAAGACCCCGCCAGCAACACCCAAGTCTGGTGACAGAGTGCCCTGAATGCTGGCTTTGCAGCCCGACCTCATGCCCTCCCAAGTCCTCAAAATCAGGCTATCCAGAGTGTCTCCTGGGTGTCCAGCCCCTGTCCATCCGTCTTCACAATTGACCTTGCTTTCCTTCCTGCTTCCCCTCACCATGGTGTCAGAACCGCAAGTGTTCCCCCAGAGCTTTGTTGCTTTGCATCCCCATGGCTGCAAAGAGTACTAAATGAAAAAAAAAAAAGAAGAAAAAGAAAAAAAGAGCCAAAGGAGCACCCGGTTGCTGACTGGGAGGGGGATGAATCGTGTCATAGTTCAGAGCACTGTTGTCGCTCTGGCACCGAGTCACCGCGCTCAGTCTCTGCCAAGGCGGGTGTCAGCTGGTGAATTATAACATTGGCAGACAGGACAGAGATAAGCAAAAAACACAATGACAGCTGCTACACAGAACTATTCTTTCTGGCCTGCTGAATACAGTAATATATTGTGTAAATAAAGACAGACAGCTTCATTATGCAATTGTCTGTTACTAGGCCTCTGCTGAAGAAGTACTACTGATTCAGGAAACTATATCCAAGCTCATCAGACTAATGTGTTCTTGCTTTTGGACTCCCAGTGTAGCAAGAAATATCGTAATGTAACTCTCTAACAATACTTCTACAGAAATATGTGCTCAATGGAGAAAGAAGGACCCAGTGATAATCTGGCAATTTAGTTTCTGATAAATGCTTCTTACATATTAGTCTGGAACAAAACATGAAAATAGATACACTCACCTTGCATGGCAACTTTAAGATCTAACAGGAGTTAACAAGTAATCTTTATATAGACATATCACCATATCATTCCAGCAGTGCAAATCAGCAAATCATTTTTTTCTGTTATGTTTAGCCCAAGTGCTAAAGAGGCACCAAATGGCAAAAGTGTCACAGACAAACCACAGAAATAAGCTGAAGTTATCTTACTGTAGTGTGCTTATTAAAATATTGTTTCTACCATCTTTCACATAATTCTTTCAAACAATGCAGAGGGTCACTTCAGAATGTGAGATGCAAGAAGGCAGCATTTAAACAATCTTTCAAATGGCCCCATTCACCTTTTGCTTTAACTTGAGATCACTGAGACCTTTAACTGAACAAAATGAAGTAAGAAATGACTGCAAAACCTATTCATTTTGCAAATAAAGGAAGGAAAAGTTAAATCAGAGGCTTATTGTGCTGGATATTGTAGGGCATCCATCTCTGGGAGTGCTAGGGAGTAGAAGATTCTTAAACCTGAAAAAAATAAAAAGTGGGAGTATAAATAGACTGTAAAGAAAAGGGTAAGCAGTGTTATTCTCAGCAGGAATTAGTCAACTATCCAAAGCTCATGAGAACAATTCCAGTCTTCAAGGGGCAATTGTGTCCAAACTGGCTCAGCTATACATTTGCTGGACCCTGGAAGCAGTTGTGTGAACTGTGAACAGAATATTGAGAAGGGAGAAACTGCATGGGAAGCTACTTCCGATTCCTAAACTGACTTTTTCAAGAAGTGTGAAGAAGACATGGGGAAAAGGCCGCAGCTTATTTTAAGTCTCTTTCTGGTTACCTTCCACTCTTGTAGGAGGTTATCAGCATTAGGCAGTTGTTCTAAAATTATGATTGTCTGAACAGGTCAAGTTAAATTGTTTGCACTGGTACCAAGGAGTAGCACAATTATAAGCAAAGGTCTTCCTTAGTTTTTTTGCAAGCTGTTTGCTCATGCGCTCTGGTTTATGAACGAGCTCTTATCCAGCCATCTCACAGCCAATGTAGGAAGTATGCAATTGTCTGACTTCATCCAAACCTTAGGTGACCTCTGCTAGAAAAATGTTACAGGTATGAAATGGCACAGACAATTTTGGAGCTGAAGGTTCCACTTAGTAATTAAAGCGATACATAACACCATCAGTTTGTGGTTCAGTTATTCTACTATTTCAGTTATGTGAGTAAATTCACATTACAAGCAGTATTTTTCCTATGAATGTCTCTGGGATGTTTACTTGTTAATTAATTTTAATGACATTTCAACCGATAAATTAGGTATTGGAAGCTTTTCCAAGAAATGCAATAGCTTTAAAAGCTGAAAAATCTATTACTGCTTTTCAGTCAGATGTTTTCTGGAATAAGGTATACTAATTCTAGGAATGCATAGAATATTATTAACATACATGAAGCAAATGGGTGAATTAATATGTTTGTTAAAGATTCATGAATTTGATAATTTAAGCCTTAATTCTGTTTATCCTGTTAGTTTCAGTGGGCTTGGCTCAGTTCTTTCTCAGGTCATGACTGCTCTGAAATATGGTCAACAGTTTGCAAACTTGCAAACCGAAAAAGAGCAAGGTTATTGGTAATACCACATAACCTAATTTTTCAGCATTTTTGAAAAATAATCACTCTGTTGGGGCCCAGCCAAAGGGAATGTGATATGGCTATACTGTTCACCTTTGCCACTCATTGAAAATGTAGAAGCAGTGACAACACTGATATGAAAAATAAGCACAGACTCAGCAAATAATATTTATAAATAATATAAATAGACAATATTTGCTGTCCAGAAAACCCGTGTTTTCTAATCAACAGGTTTAGAGGGTTTACGAGGGCTGCAGAAACGTGGCTGCAGGATCTTATGGGAGGCAGAAAGTTTCCTCCTCATACCTACTCTTTGCAATCCACAACACTTTTCTCCCATACCTGCTGCGATGAGATCTGTGTCTATAGCCCAGTGGGTGAGCTCTGCATGCTTCCACCCACCTCCTCCTGCAATGGGAGCTGGACTGCCATTCACGTGATCATGGCAGGAAAAAAAAAGAGGATGCAGAGACTGATTACTCTGGTAAAATGTGCTGTTTGAATGGCTGGACTCTGCCTTTTCTAGTACAGGCAGAAGAAATATAATGGTTGTAGTCATTTTGTTACTCCTGCCGTCCTCTGCTCTGAGTAGGTCGTGCATTCTCATCTAACTCACTCTAAATAAATGTGTACCTGGTATCATCACGAGTGCTTTTAATCCACATGCCTGTGCAACCATAAAAGGAGCTTTGCAAAAAAATTATTTCAGGATGTAAATAACTTGGTTAAAAAATAAATGAATGAAGACACAATAAGGTTTCTGAAAGTGGGGTAATATCTTCCACTGTCACAGAACTCTATGTCTATGTAACAACTGTTTAGGCTAAATAAGGTATTCTTTTATTGCTGTTGTTCTTGTTTCACCTATTTACTCCCAGGGTGTGATATGCTTTCAATTTGTGTCATACTGTAGTAATTTTGGGCATGAACTCTAACCACTTTTGCAGCATTCCTAGAGCTCTGAGTGAACTGGACCCTTGATCACTTGACTTGAATGGCATAAAATTGTGTACATATATATATATATATATATATGTATGTATGTATTTTCTTATTTCTGCTAACTGTAATTGGATGAGGCTTTAAATACCAGTATTATTTCTTTTACTGTTACCCCTTTGTGACTTCATATCTGCAGCTTGGAGGGAACACAAAGCTGTGATATACTGTAAGGAAAGCTGTTCAGGGGCATTTTCAACATTTCCAGAAGCTGGAAATCTTCAAAAAGTTCTCTCTGAAAGTTGTAAACCAAGCCATTTGAAGAGCGTTCTGTGGCTTCACAACTGACTTTCAAAACTCTTGTCTGTGTACTAGTAAAGATAGTTTGAAGAGCTTAGTGTAGCCTGAAGTTTGGTTTCAACCTCCCACTGCAATCTGTGTGCACAGCATCCCTAGTACTCTTCTGGTGAAAAATTGAACAGCATAAATAAGCTCTTTAGTTTGCAGCACAGACAGTTCAAATTACAGTAGAGTTTGATGACAACATAAATCTACTACAAATTGCCAAAACTGTTCAAAGGTCAGGGAGGTGACTGCTTGAGAGGTTGCCTGAGATGCTCTTCTCTTCAATTTGCTATCCAAGTACACACATGTCCTTGCCTAAACAATGACACAGACAGCTACAGCCAGAAAGTTTCGTGAACGAAGGCAAAAACCTAATCACACTCTGATTTTCCCAGTCCACCCAAACATAGTTTGTCCATTCCTCAAGCCAGATATTTTCTGAAACTGATCATGACCTCAAAACTGTTTATTACAGCATAGCTCCAATGACTGCTCAGAAGTTCCTTCTCGTTTGCAACAGTATACACAAAAAATATTGCAAACCCTCCCTCCTCCTCTCCCTCCCTTCCTTCCTTCCTTTTTAACTTCCAGAAGGTGCACATCATGGTGTAAAGGGGAAGTGAGAAAAAAAATAATAGCAAAAGAAAATCCTGATTAACATCTGAGGATCATAGTAGTGTTTAAGGCCTTATCTTAAATGTGCACAAATACCTTTTTCTCTCCTACAGGTGTTGGAATCAAATCCCTAAATGTATGCTTCCAGAAAATTAATTATCTCTTTCATTATTTTTCTTGTTCTTTTTCTTCATTCGTTATTTACTACCCAAACAAACTTTTGGTTTTCTACAATTAACTCACTAACCCACATAATACATTCATTATATTGTGGTAATACAAAACAGAAAATAAGAAAGAACACCAGCTTCCCGCCAGACTTTTCTGAAAATAGATGCCTATTTTCTAGCATCTGAATTCTGCAGGTAGTCATTTCAGGAATTCAATGTTACTTGAAACACAATGGCTAGAAAATTGAAAGTAGTTTCAAGCTTTCTTTAGGAATTCCCAAAGTACTGTGTGATGCCCTGGAGTCCACTAGAATAAATGCAATACAAGTTAAAGTGCATACAAGTTAAAGTGAAATACATCACATAAAATGAAGTACAAATGTGAAAACACCACTTCTCTATTTCTTACCAGGTGCAGACCTCTAAGGAAGAAATTTTAAAGCATCTTAATACTACTTTCTTCAGCATAAAAGCTATGTTCAACAGTTAGTATTAAATATATCTGTAAAGTCTTTGGAATATAATAGTAACCCATACAAAACATTATTGCTGACTTGTGAAATAAATATAAGCATATTTAACTATATTATTTCATGGACATGTAAAATTCTTTGCTGCTGACAAGCAATTGACCTTCAAAATATTCCAGTAAATTACATAAATGTTAGTATTTCTGTTATACAAAGGAGGCAGGTGGTGCTTGTACTTGCCATAATTTAAGCAAAGACCTTTAAAATGTCAGCAGTGAGGCTTTATTTGAAACCTTATGCACTTTTGAACTCCAGCCTTAAACTATTTTATGCCCTATAGCAGAAAAATCATAAAAACACCCCTTCTCTCTACGTCTTGGTGTGGCTTTTCCTCCCCCATTTTACTACATCTCCTGCTGCTTTCCCTAGGCACCTTTCCTTACATCCTCTCTCAAAACTACTGTTAGATGCCTCACCACAGTAAACTGAAGCTATTTTATTAGGGTATAATCTATTCTTCTGAATATATGTTGGGGTATAATCTATTCTTCACTGAAGCAATGTCTCCACTGCAGTCCCATTATAATTCTGCTTGCTTTTACTAGAGGAGAACCTTCTGCACTGTGTTTTGTCTTCTTGCTTGTTTAATGTATGGCACGAAAATCACTATGGAGACTGTAATTTAGTAACTCCAAAAACATTTTCTCCCAACATCCTGAACTTCTTGGCTCTGTGCTAAATCCTTCAGTGCAAGAGGCTAAGATACACTCGGGATTAATTTGGCCGAATAATTTCTTGTGTTTACTTGGAAAATCCTGACCAAGATGAAATTTGATTAAAAAATGAAGAAAACATCTTTGACAACCCATGATTCTAAAATATGTTTTCCATTTTCTGCTCATCTCTGAAATTCAGAAAAAGAAAATTCGAACTGCAGTCAAGAACAGAGTCCATCCTGACTCTAATTACTCAACTGATGAGATATCTGATGTGATCTTATCTGCGTGGCTATTCATGTCTGGATCCCAAAGCAAATACTGCCAGTGTTACACAGTTCCATTTGCTAAATAAGAAAGCAGACATGAAGTCAGCCTCAGGGCTAACTTCTGATCTAGAAATAAAAGTCTGGGTACAACACAAAATGTTTATGCCAGGGAACTGGGTTCTTGAGCTCCCTCTAAGCCCATACAAGGTCAAAGGAATAAGGGACAGAAGTTTTCTCCTCAATTCCTCCTGTCCCAGAGTCATTGGCTTGGGCTGTAAAGGGGTCCTGCTCGGGTGAGCCCTTGTCCCAGTCTCATCTGCCCTGTTTCCAGCTGATCAAACCTACCACTGTAGGATGACCCCTCTGAGCTGTGTCTATTTTAGGGATGGGTCTCTGTGCACTAGGTCTTCTGTTCTAAAACTCATCTCCCCTCCTGAAACAATACACACATGATTCATCCCTTTGCCTGAAATTCCTGCTACATTTATGAAGTCCCTGTCTAAAGCAGATACACAACTTGGGACTTGAGCTGACTGTGTTTATCTAAGCTTCCCTGAGGCCTTAATTTGACCTGAATGGTCACCAATGTAGCTTGGATTTTAAATGATCTGAATTTGATATTGGGCAGTTTTCTCTTGTACCTATATGGATACATGGGGAAGGATCAAAGGGGCCCTCAGCTCGGCCTGGCAAACATGACTTGTACAGGCCAAAAAGAGAGTGCAAGGTCCCCATTTTAGAGACTAAGAGTTTTGATCAGGTCTACACCTCTTTTTATTATTTCTTTTCACCCCAGAAGCTGCCCTGAGGCAAGTAGTCCTTGTGTCTGAGTAAGGTGCCCTTGCTTCCCTGCTAACAGAAACATTACAAGTTTTCTTGCTAATGCCATTTGGCAGTGATTTTTAAAAACAAGCTGTAGGCACAAGCAGGAATGGTGCTAATTTATTCCAATCAACAGTGTATTTGGAGAGGTGAAGCTAAGCTGAACCTCCATCCATTTCCCCAACAATTAATAGCAATTACGCAGCCAGCTTTCCCCATCCAGTGCACTACCAATTGTGCTGTAAACATCAGCTGGTCATACTACTTGAAAAGTCAGTGTGAAGGTTTACAAGCCATGGTGCCATCCATCTCTGCTAGCTTTGCTCTCACTTCTGAAACTGGCCTGTGCTTCTTCCTGCCATCCAGCTGGTTTACAGTGTATCTCTTTTTTCTTTCTCCTCACTGGGGAATGCTCTTCTGGGACTTTACAAAAAGCAGTGTTTGCTTTTCTGTCACCACATTCTGTGGGCTTTACAGTGTGGGACTTAGCTACACCTGTTCCTCAAGCTCACAGCTAGCTTTTAGACTTCACAGAAGTGACTCATATCTATCTTAAAATGTCTTTAGGAACAGCGACTTGTCCAATGAGCAGTGCAGTGTAGTTTGGATCACAGCTATATGGTTCTTTTTTTAAATTAGCAGATCTTGTTGGCAACCCAGACAATAGTTTTGAAATCTGAAGTTAAAGAGGAGTGAAGGAGGATGGTCATTGTCCTGGGCAAAAACTGTGAGGTAAAGATGGTAAAACGACTGATAGGAAAAATGTTTCATGGCTGTACTAAAGGACAAACATGCAGAAAAATGAAGAAGACAAAGGACTGGGAAAGAAAGAGAAAGAAAAAACCTAAAGGTCAAAATACATTAAGAAATTTGGAAGCAGCAACCAAAAAAATAGGAGGTAGAGGGATTCTGAAAATTAAAATGAGAACGAAACAAATTAATGAAAGAAAAACAAGAAAAAGTGCATGCAACATTTGGGATTAATAAATGTTATTTATTATTATATGTAATTTATTAATACATTTCTACATTATCAGTATTTTCCCATCAGTAAACAGGATGCTGAATAATCAGAGTCTATGTGAAATGCAGAGGGGTTTGTTACAATTTTGTGCATTGATATGTGGAGATCTCCAAGACAACTATACCTGGAGAGTGTTCTAAGGGTCATTAGTTTTATTTCTATTACAAATGTTGACTGAATTGCTCTACAGTTTGCAGTGTTGATAGCTGAACAAAATCATGGAGAATATATAATTTATCTAGAGAAAGCTGGCCAGAAGAATAGGACTTTGTAACTCTTTGAATGAGGACATGGTATTAAGGTGTCACCTAAAAACCAGAGAAACAGCTTGTCTACTCTCCTTTCCTTGCACATCAGCCATCTCTATTGTAATACCACATTTATTTTAGAAATACAAAAAACCCACAGAAACAACTTCTCAAATATGTTGTTTCTTTAGCTTCACAACCGTGATATAAGCACTGGGTTATCACCCCTTCCGTCTTTGCTTTGCCTGGGAGATGCTGCAACACAGTCACTGAGTTTATGAGCAAGAAGAAATAAGGGAAGTGTGAGTAACAAGATGCTCGATTCCAGTTATTACAAAATACACTCTGGACAGGCTAACAAGTAATGTAGAAACTTAGCTAACCTGCAGCTTTGGCTAGGCGCAGCCCTGCCTACAGTTGAGGCACCCAGGATCTAAAGATACTTCTCTCTTCTGAGTATGCTCAGAGTCATCTCACCCATCGATGTGTGAATGTGTGCACCATTAAATGATGTTTGTGTTCTACTGTGTTGTATAGAAATCATTATAATGCCTTGATTTTGTACACCAAAACAAGTCTTTGCTGTGTGTGGTGTTACACTGGTTGAACACATCTGCAGGATGTTTTGAAGATGAAGACTGCTAAATATAATTACTATTATTACTACCATATGAATACCCACACTGTGCATTTAGCTCTTCAGAAGGAGAGAGAGCTCCACTTTTTTTATCTTTTAAAAAATAGGTGGGTGCAAGGCTAAAAGCATTGGGATTAAAAGCAGTCAGAAGCAGTGTATATTAAATGGGTATATTTGGCAGAAAGCAGGGAAAGGACCTGGGAGCACAAACACAATAAACAGAGCCACAAAACTGTCAGCAAAATGTATTTCCGCAGTCAAACAGAGAAGTGCCAGAAAGCATGCACAAGGACAGAGAAAATAAGACAGAAGAAATCATTCCAGACACATACATGTGGCATTACAGTCTAAAAAGTGGGGCTCTAATATCCAGTTTTACACCCTGTATTACAGAGGTAATCACATGCTACAAAAAGCAGGCACAGAAGCCTAGCAAAAGGACAAATCTAGAAGTGCTGAAGTAGTGGTTATACTAGATTTGCAGTCCCTGAAGAGAAAGTGAGTAAAAGCAACATACGATTCAGTCTGTTACCTCTTTTCTGATTTGCGATTTTAACCATACCAGAGGCATTTTCAGTATTTTGTAGATTTTTTTTAATGTATTGTCACAGTTAGAGGACAAATTATGCGTCCTCAATATATGGCCATCTCCTATCACCTGTTTCGAGTTATTATTAATTTTAGAATACTTAAAATGTCATCCACAAACATAATGTTAATATTTACAGTTAAAGTAGACATTAAAAAAAACCTCAAACAATTGATTTTAAAGTGTGAAATAAAATGTATTTATTTAAATAACTAAAATGTTAAAAAATGCTGTGTTGTTTTTTTTTCCGCTCAAAAACCTTAAAGTCTCTGTTATGTGTTGAAAGAGACTGCCACCAAATATACACTTATTTATGTAAAAGTACTCTTTCCCACTTATTTTTCTGCATCCCATCTACATTGTCGGAATTATAGAATGCTGTTTCACATCTAGAAATATGTGTACATTTAGTGTTGCTTGTAAGTACAATTTTCCTTTCTGTGACCCTCCAAATACAGAACAGACTTGGTGCTCTAATAATTTGCTTCAGATATTTTGTGTCTTCTTTGCACACTCTTATGCAAAACACACTGTTCTTTATTTCTTTGGTTTGAGCAATAAAACCATCAAAACTGCCAAAAAGTAGCAAAAGTCCCTGTACAGAGGGGTCTTGCTTCTCTACAGTCACCAACACTGACAGGAGTTGTGCAGAATGATAAATCTGTAAGCGTATCACTGCAGCATTTTAAAATATACAACTTTATTTACAGCTTTACCAATATGTATCTTTATTTACCTGCGTTATAAATAGACTACATATACTGAAGCTGCACAATTTATAGAAGAAATGCCAGTCATCATATTTATTTGGTGACATCTTTCGTGTGGAAAGACTTTTATTATTCCCCTGTGTTAATGCAATACTTTATGAAGCTATAGATCACTTTCATGATCCTGAATCATGTTCAGTCATCTTACAAATCAAGTTAGTAATAACTGTAAAGCCTCATCATTTAGTGTCCATCTCAGTTCACTCATTCAGACTGCTACTGGCCTCTGAGTTAATTATGGAATATTTTAAATCTTTATTGCCTCATTTGTGCTGTAACAGGGAAGGTAAGGCTAAAGGGAAACATCCCTTTCTCAAGCTGAATTTAAAGCTGTAGGATTCCAGCTGAATACAAATGCTGTAAGTACAAACTTCATGTGTGTAGTTCCATCCCTCTGAGATCACAGGGATTTTTAGTTCTGGACAAACTGCCTGTCCACTGGCCATATAGTCTCAGGATGCTTATAAAGCTGTTGAGTTTCCTCATCAAATGCTCCTGTGAGACGATCTTGTTTACCCCAACCTGTCATTGTCTGTTACTTGTCAATATTTCACCCCTTCTCTCACTTCTTTACTGACCCCATGCTATCATCCCCTGTGTAGCCTTACCTGTACACTTGCACGCCAAAACCACAGTGACTATAAAGAGGCTTTAGTCATGACTTTAGGTCTTGCCTTTATCTAGAGATAGCTGGTTTCATGCTCTCGTTTTTAATACATACTAATCTGCCTTCTCTCCACCACCTTCTCTCACACCACCAAAGCATATAGTGCCTGAATCATTGCTTGCAGAGAACTATTATTAAACTTGTGTTACTTGAAATGCAGAATTTAATTGTTATAGAATTCAGCTATCCGCTAAAAAAAGGGTGTTAAAAATAAGCTATGGCCAAAATTAAAAAGCAACTTATCAGGGAATGCAATAGATGTTATTCTAGTTTGTTGTTTCATAGTAAAATTTTTGTGCTAAAAATCGAAACTGACAGTGACTTTAGCTATGGTTGTGTTGGTTACTGCTTTCACCAAGGAAAATTCCACTGTACATAGCAGATTGGAGTCATAACATGGGACAGAGATTTTCCTCACATGTAGACTAAGAACCTCCCCATTGCTGTAAATTGACTGAAATAAACACCTAGTAAGTATTGTTCCATGAATGCTTCTAAATAAAAATAAGATCCATTTTAAATAAGATAAAAATGAACTTCAGAGACAGCCTTTGGGTAGCCAGCTGTCTGCTTATGTCAGCATTTGACTTTGCTGATGCTCCATCCAAATGCTTTTGTTAACGGGCTCAGCTTTCTTTAAGCACTTTGGTCAATTTAATCTTGGCTGAAAATACAACCACTAGGTCTGTGATGACTGTTTGAGTTGGCTGCAGGGAAGAAGTCAGTTCCTGGCTGCGTAGCACTGACAGGAGGAAGATTAGATTCTATGTGTGAGGGTGTTCCCTGTATATTTTAGGCATTATAATTTGAAAAAAACATCATGCCTAAGTAATGATTACTAGTTAAGAATGTCCTGGCCATTTCCAAAGGGAAATGTGGATTTTGAAAGATGATCTTATTTTGATTCCATGGGTTTTAAAAATGTCTCCTGACAGAAAAATGGGAGCTTCTTATTGAAATTTGGAACAGGGTGAAATTAAACATTCAGTCAGGGCTGGATTATCATAATTTCTTTTCTACAGCTTTGATGAATAAACTGATATTTCACATATTCTGGCCATGGAACAAGACCAGAAACTGCCTGTAGAGGCACAGGCAGAAACTCCCACTACTCCTATGATTCTGTTATTGTCAGCAGCAAATCAAAAGTCCTGTGAGGAATCAAAGCATCAACAGTATATACATGAAGTAATCCTGGTATGTAATTAATTTTCCTGGGCCAAATGAAAATGGAGATAGCTAGAGGTTGGAAAAAAAAAAAAAGCCTTTGTACAATCTTCATTTCAGTGTTAAAAGAATTAATACTAATATCAATAATAAATGCAATGGTTTGAAGTAAGTCTTAACTTCTGCTTTTGGGTCATGCACAGCCAAAAAAACATATCCAGAGCACATCTGTCATATTTTCAAGTAAAAATTTGACATATTTGTCTACCTATGTCCAAGTTTTCTGTCTGCACTCTGCTGTTGCATTTTTTCATATCAACAGATCGCCAGGAGCAATATTGGTAGATTGGTTTACAAATTGATGCAGTAGATTGTCCTTCTTGGGTTTTTTGTCTCAGTTCTGAGCACTATTGTACCAATTTATCGTTCAATAAGGAGAACTTACAGTTCATACTGGGATTTTATAGAATTTCTTCCAAGCTAATTCAACACTTTTCTCTTGCTGGATTGGACTTTGTAAAGGCTATTGATCTTGAATGATTTTTTCCTCTTCTGGATTCTCTTTACAGAGTCTTCACTTTCCAGCATTAGTAGATGTTTTTTCATAGGTGTCAAGGGACCTTACCACACCGGTTTCAAAGAGGTCACAAATTGTATTTCTCCCTTATTAAAAATGAGTAGAAAGCAAGTCTTAGCTTTGGAGTAAAGGAGAAGCAAACAAACAGATAAAAGGAAAAACAACCAACCAACCAGCCAAACCAAAACCACCAAAAAACCCCAAAATAAAAAGGGCAAAAAAATCAACCCAGAAATAAACAAAACCTCTCTGCATATGTAATTGGTATTAATCTATGGATGATGTAACACTTGATTAAAAAAAAAAAAAAAAGAAACCAATTTAGAACACCTTTCCAGTGGAAGGACTCTAGTTTCAGTTAAAAATAGTTATGTGTAAAAGTCAGAAGAATTCACTGCTAAAAGTTCATATGTATTCCCTATCTACAGTTGCCATAAAAACCTAGCAGTCTTTCAATTTTCTCATTTTGCTTTCAGAACTATGTGGAAAATAAATACTGTTCGTATTACTCTTTCAGAAATATGATGTAAAAAGGTTTGAGGTTTTTTTTCCTTGAGGCAGAGAAATTATGTTGAGGGCAAAAAGGATAGAGAAAGGAGACACGCTCTCTTATTTCTCTCATTTTTCTGCTCCTCAGAAAAAAAAAAAATCAAATTTCTCCTTCATACTAATACAGTCCCAATCAGTTATCTAGATGTCAGTAACTCGATGGCAAATAAAATAAGACAGAAAAATAAACATGAATTATGAAAACTCAGAACAGCACGAACAGGAGAGATAAACAATGTTTAAAAGCACTGGAATATTAGTGACAAGACATGGCTCAAGATTTCATGTTATCAGCGAGACTTTCTTGGAGATATGCTTTTTCTACACCTATTTCAACAGTTGCATAACTATTTGACTGAGTAATGTTGAAGATTTCTTTTTCACCTTCCTGAAATAAAGGATGTATTTACATAATTCTGAATTATGTAAAGAACAGATTTATTTTGTACACAGTACTGTAGAGTCTCAAGGCTTTCATCAAAACAGCATACACATTAGGTTTAAACACACTCTACTAAAACAGCATATTACTGAACACAGCAGTCAGTCTAAGGTAATGGATTAAGTCTCCTGAAAGACACTGAATAAAAGCTGAGCTATTAGGAATGTATTTAACTCATGTAAAAAAAGTTTTAAAATAAGTCAAAATCTAATCTGGCATAACCAAAAAATGTCCCATTTGTAAAGGATACAAGCTCACATATTGAGATGACACAAAAAGAAGCTTTAGAAGAGCACAGCAAGTGATCACAATCCAAAAATGAACAAATATGGCACTGTCTAAAGCCCTTAGCATACTATAACAACACTCAAATTATTTGGTAGGTTGTGGACCTTTGAAACTTGCATCATTTCTCAGAGACAAGACTGGCCTAGTACATATAAGTGGTTTATCCTGTGAGGAGCAAAGCTAAACTGCCTAAACCTCAGGACTGGTTCTACTGACATACTCAGCCACCAAACAGTTGAAAACTGAAGTAGCCCAGAAACCTGAAGTAGCCCAGAACGTGGTAGGGAGAACATGAAAATGATTCCTTACCCCTGTGAGCTTTGTGTGTCCCATACATCTTCTGTAGTAGTTCTGGTATTGCTTGTGAAGTGAAATATTTAGATGCTAAACTGCCTGGGTTATTGGGAAGAAAAGTTTATTGCAAGTTCAAGTTGAAGGAATTGTGTGTCAATCTCCCATTAAGCCTTTTATAAGATAATAGGTACCCAACTTTTATACTACTAATAATATTTCTCTTGTAAGTAATTTTTAGAAATTACTTTGCCTGTAGCTAATCATACTTGACACTGGTGAAGCTGTGTCTAAAACACAGTACCCACTTTTCAGTCCCTAGAATCCAAGGTATATGTGGGGAAGGGTCTGGCTGGAGGATCAGGATGGTCAGAGGCTTAGATCATGTGGCCTACAGAGAGAGGTTGATGGAGCTGAGATTTCACCTAGCAAGAAAGATGCTAAAGGCCAATCATTGCTTCTCATGAATTCTCTCTTTTTTGTTTAAATAGGAACATTCTTCACTACTCAGTATTTTTGTGTACATATTATTTGGAAAACTATATCCATATATGTTTGTTTTCAATGTTATTTACTACTATATGTTAGCAGATAATTTCAGGAGATTGTTGTCCTCTTGCCTTATGAAAGCTTGAACACCATTTATCAGTTTAATTTTAGTTAAAATATTTCAATCACTAACAGTAGCAATAAAAGAAGTTGCAGTAATATCACTTGCTTAAATTTATACACAGAAGAAATAATTTATGTTTACAAGCACATCATCTTAGCAGTGTACAGTATGAAAACAGCTTCCATTTATTTCTCAGGCAAATGTGCACAAGGAAGTGTCCTATGGATATGAAAGTGATGCCTAAAATCTGAGGAAGATAACAGGAGATTTTGTTTGATGAATGCCGTACATGCCAGTCTGTTAGCCATTGCATAACTATTGATGATTTCAACAGTTTTTAGTCTCACAATTAAGTTATGAGTTCCTGTAGAGTTGAAGTGTATTGGTACTAAACCTACTTTTTTGAGTAGCTTTTCACAGACCCCTGAGAAGTATTCCACTAACCCCAGGGAGCTCGCCAAAATAGTGTTGGAATAAGTAGATGTGCTTGAAGATGTGCATGAAAAATTTAGTCTGTAAGTACAGAAAGGTGCCATCCTTTAATCCTGACTTCATATATCATCTGGAAAAATAGCCAATTGATCCATGATTATTTTCAAATGCCACTGCAATGAAAGTTAAGAACTTATAATTATATGTAAATAGTACATATGTTTGTGGTATAACTGTATCTATAAAGGCCATGATGAGAAAATTAGATTGACACATTCTATTTCTTGCCTATAGAATCTCAGACAAAACTGTATTTGTGTATATAGATCTGTAAATGCAAACATAAGAGCTTCCATAACTGAGTGGTTTTACTTTGCAGATATTATTTTTGGTTTATCATTATTATTATTATTAAGATTTATAACTTGCATATTCTGGATGATTCTGAACTTTCTGGTTATTTTGATGGCTGCAGTGCAATGTATATGGATGATATCTACAAAAATTCTTTTATTCAGTTTGTAAATATATCTTGATCTCATCTAAGAGAAAATTGTTGGAGAGATGAAGAGCAAAATATCTTTTACATCAAATGGTTTATTGAAAAATAATGAAAAAAAGATGCAAGAAGAACAGATAATACCAAAGAACTTGCCAAAATTTTGTGAGAAATATAACAGATGAACAGTACTGAATTGCTTTAGCCAGACACAGGCAGAAACTTCAGTGGCATTCTGTCTATGAGAAACAGAAGTCTAGCAGAAATGGGTTTCTTGAGTTAGAATGTTTGAGCCAAGTTAGCTTGTGAAATGTGAAAGCAATTCATTTATATAGTAATCTTTGAAATAAAAGCAAACGGAAAGGAACTGTTAATTTTTGTCAGTATCAATTATGTTGAAAATGCCACCATTTTTTCTTTCTAACTATGAGAACATAATCCATAGTAAAGTACATGTTAGCTTAAGCTGAATGGGGAATTATTAGGCTTTATGTAAGTAGTCTATAAAATCAGCATTACTTTGTTACTGGAAGATTATGCAGTCTGATTAATGGAAACAACCCAACTTGACTAAACACTGTATTTTATTTGCTCTTTAGTTAGCAGCCTGCAGTGGACAGTCATCTGGACTACATTTGAATTACAGCTGAATGGAACCCTAGCTTAATGAAAACCCACAGGCTAAAAAGTAAATGTTACAAAGCAGGGCACAGAGCAATTAGTGTACTTAGCACCCACTGACTGTTTTATAAATTAGTAAAAGAATGCCTGAAAATTAAAACAAATTAAAAACACATTTCCTGAGCCTCAAATATGGGTGTTTTGACCCCTCTGTTCTCCAATATTTCTTTTCTGTGCTGGGTACACAGTTGGCGTCTTTATCTGACATGTTCACTTATAGGATCAGTGTTCTGCTCACATTCTAATTCTTTTAGCACAGGAAAATCTCTCTTATGTTTTTCTAGAGGTCCAGACAAGCCGCGAAAGAGCTTCTTAGACTGCGACTTCATTGAACCCAAAGAAACAGGATGAGACGATCATATGGAGCATAGAAGAAAACTGAGACTCAGGCAAAAAGTAATAAGCCTGTAGTACATTGCACACACATGCATGCCATAGTACAGCATGAACAAGACTTTTTTTGGTCAGCACACATGTCAGAGCTGCATTGCAATTTGCAGACATATTACCACTTGTTCCTGCCACTCCTTCTGAGCTGAGGCATCCGCAGCCTGGCTCATTTCACCTGCAGCTCTCCTCTAGCTGACTCACAGTTCTCCATACACATATGAATGAGCTGAGATCCAGCCCAAGCACATCTGCATCAATTAGACCAGGCAACTTGCTAGTCATCTGCGTAGTACTCCTAATTGTGTACATCCCACACATCTTGTACAATTACATATGGAGTGTGGAATGTGCAGCACACAAGGCCAAAATGCTCAAACAGCTGTGGACCCTGTGGTCAAGAGTGTCATTCCTGCTTTTCTTCACAAGAGCTCCTCTGTATTTTTGAATAGTTCAGAGCCTTTTGAAAAGCATTATATTGTGTAGCTGGGTTCCTCCTTGCACAGTCTGAAGCCTTTCATACTTCTGCTGCATGTACACCAATCCTACCGTGAATGCACAGCCAATTACATTATATCTTCAAAAGAGGCAAGATTGTCCTGAATATTTTAGCAACCACGCTTTCCTGTCTCCTAGCAATAAAGATGTAAAAGTTTATCTTCAAAATTATCAGCTTTGGATAATAACTTTTTTTTTTCCAGGTCTGCTGGTTGCTTTTTTCCTTTGAAAAGTTTGCGCACGTACTTTGGCAGTTATGGCTCTGCATGACCTTGACAAATGTTCATCTGTGGCAAACAGCCTGTTAACAAGACAGTAATGTTGACCTTGAACTAATTCCTCTTCAAGAATGTACACTGCAGAAGTTCACATGGAAGTGAAAGAAACAATTCAGTTTTACATTGTTTTCAGTTGCCTCACACCTGCTGTTGGGTCTAGTAAAACAGATGAAAAACACTGTAAGATACAGCTGGAGAGATCTTAGGTCAGAGCTGTGAAAACAACCAATGTTTGTTTGGTTTGCATCAAAAAAATTATCATTTCCTCCGCTGAAGACTGTTGATAAGCACTCCTAGGGTTTTTGATTGTGTTCCAGATAAAATTAATCTTTATGCATGATGTCATATAAAGAAATTAGTGTCCCTTATTATTGATTTGCATATAAAGGCTGATTTTTTTTTGTTTTCAATTTTTTTGGCAAGATAATTTATTAGAAAAATATGGTAGAGTTTCCTCATATTTGAGTGTTTCTAAAAATAACACAGTGGTTGATAAAAGTATTTCAGAAAAAAGCGGTACAGACTTTCATTGTACTAGAAGTAACCAGAGGTAAGAAATCATCCTGGTATTTCTTTTCAAATCTATCATAATCAAATATGAATACAAATGAAGCCACAGGTATCTTTGCAGACATTCATAAGAATTGCTGTCCATACCTCAGAGTGTACAGAAGTCAGCAAATAAAGCAGCGATTCAAAGCAACAAGAAAATGGAGGGAAAGGCAGTAATCTGAAAGAACAAATGCAAGAAATTAGTGCTTCCATATACCTCCCTTCCTCTGCATCTTAACTCACAGAAAATGCTGACCCCTTCCCTTTTTTTGCCTCATAGACGTTAAATAAACATTATTAAGGACATTGCAAACTTCCAAAAGCCTTGAAGATAAAGCGAGTTGCTCCTTTCTAATAAGAAATGGATATCATAGGTTCCAGCAAGATCTGAAGATGTGTGATCCTGTAGTTCAGCATGTAACTAGCAAAGTTGTTGAAAACCACTCAGTGCTCTTTGAATTATACCATTTTGGGAGATGGTGTATGTTGATAGCTAATAAAAAGTAAGTCCCAAGGAACTGTAGCATTTTCATGCCTTTTGCTTAGACTGCTGGAGACAACTCCACCTGCTTCTTTGATCTAGTGCTGAGGCACAAATGAGACTCAGTTGCATCATTTGAAGACTGAAGTTTTGTAGTGTTATGAGACAATTCTGAATAAAGCTACTCATATGTGCAATAGGAGTTGATAGCTAAAAGATACCAAGTCAATACCAAATGAAATTCAGTACACTTCGTTTTAGACCAGCAGCAAAGAAATAGAATAATTCTGGGATATTTCTTTATTTTGTCCGCAAATATTAATTCACATTCTTAGTGATTGTTCTGATGGATTCTGGCTCCAGTTATCTTCTTTTAGGAAGGACATAAAACATGAAAGACCATAAAACAAGAATTGCTTTAAAAATATTCTCATAACACAAATCTCAAATATAGAAAATATTTTAAGAGGAAACACTTTATCTTTTTGGCATGTGCCACCACTCCATAATTTATCAAAAAGCATGTTTAGCATAGGTTGATTTGATTAAAATGTTAGAGTCTGATAAAGTTAAAACATCTTTCTTTCAATAAGGCTCAAATGTTATTTTACTTTTTGCAATATAACCAAATAATAATATATATTATATGTAATATATATCATATATTATAATATAATAAATATTTCTTTCATCAAATTCCTAAACCAAAATACTTTATATGGGGGGGTTTGGAGTCTCATTTTGGCTCTTTTGGCCCAATTTTGAGTAGAGAAAATCAGCTTTTAACTGTCAGATTTTCCCATGAAACAGAAATTCTCTTTTCCAACTCTTTCTATATATATGCAAAATTGTTCTTTGGGTTTCTGCTCAAAGAATGAAACATCAGATGAAAATTTCAGATGAGAATATCTGCAGAAATCATGATGTATTTTTCAGGCTGAAAAGAAATCCTCAATTAATATGTTATGAACTGCAAATCATTTCCCCACTGTTAGTGATAAAGTCTTTTGCTAATGAGATGGAAAGGAAACGTTCTGAAGGTTTTCTTGATTCTGCTGGATAAAGACAGCATTAGCCCAGTGGAGCTAGCACATGAAATAATCATAGAAATAAGCCTGGAAGGTATAAGGTAATTTATTTTAAATTGTTCTCTTTGCCAAACTTAAAAGAAAGAAAGAAAAAAATAACCTTACCTCCAGTGATGGAGGAATGATAAAGTTTTCCTGAAGCTGACTTTTGTTTCATTGTACAAGAGCTTTAGAAACACAGAAACAAGCAAATGAAAAGTTTCAAATTATGTGGACTGAATATTTTTTTATACTGACCCAAACTAAGACTGGGACTATTAAAATTGTTTAAATTATGGGGTATTTATAATTGATTAAAAGTGAGCCAATTTTTTTACAAAGTCAGTTATATTACCAGTCAAAAATCTCTTCCTTTAACTCTTATTTTAACTCTTTGTAGTGGGTTTCTGTGCCTAGATTTTGGTAACCTGGGGGCTATACGGGTGGCTTCTGTTAGAAGTTGCTAGAACCTTCCCTGTCTGGTGGAGCCAATGCCAACCAGCTCCGGGACAGGCTTTGTCCTGCTGGCCAAGGCCAAGGCAATCAGGAGTGACAGTAATGCCTCCATGATAACATATTTAAGAGAAAGAATTGCACAGGAAGAATTCCAGCCAGGGAAGAGCAGAGTGAGAACATGTGAACAACAGTGCAGACACCAAGGTCAGTGCAGCAGGAGGGGCAGGAGATGCTCCAGGAGCCAGAGCTGAGGCTTCTGCAGCCCGTGGAGGACCATCTGGGTGCAGAGACCCCCCTGCAGCCCAGGGAGGAGCCCATGCTGGAGCAGGTGGATATCTGAAGGAGGCTGTGACCCTGTGGGAGGCCCAGGATGGAGCAGGGTCCTGTTGGGGACCTAGAGCCCATGGAGAGGGAAGCCCATGCTGGAGCAGGTTTTTCCTCAGTAGGACTTGTGTTCCCTGTTGGGAACCCATGCCGGTACAGCTCATTTGTGAAGGACTGCACCTCATGGAGGAGTGACCCGTGGGCTAGCAGTTTGGGAAGAACTGTTGCCCAAGGGATCAACTCATGCTGGAAAGGTCCATTAAGGACTGTCCCACCTGTGGGGAGGAACCCCACAGGAGCTGGGAAGGACTCCTCTCCCTGAGCAGTGGCAGAAACAACAACTGACTGCAACCCCCACTCCCCATCCCCCTGCACTACTGGGGGAAAGGAGGGAGAACATGGAAGGAAGGAGGTGTGGTGGGAAGGTGTTTTTAAGATTATTTTACTTCTCATTCTTTTGCTCTGATCCTGCGAGTAATAAATTTAAGTAATATCCCCACTTTGAGTCTGTTTAGCCTGTGATGGTGATCAGTAAGTAAACTCTCCCAGCTCTTAATTCATGAATCCTTTGTTGTTTTTTAGCTTTCCTCTGTCCAGTCCAGTTGTAGAGGGGAGTGAGAGAGTGGCTTTAGTGGATACCTGGCATTATAAATTATAAACTGAAATGATGCTGATGTGGTACCAGAAAATTTTTTCTTTATAGTTTAAAAGTAGTATAATTTAAAGGTGATTAATTTTGTCTGTTCACATCACTTACTGCAATTGACCTCCAGCTTTTGGAAGAGATAAGGGAGTTGGGATTTCTTTCCATAAACTGTGACTTGGATATGCTTATACTGTATAATTCTAGTGGCTGGTAGTCAAGCACATATTGTATTATTCCCCAGTGATTTGTTGCTTTCATTCTTTCAGTCTTCCATCCAATTTTTAATCTCGGGAAAGGCAATACTAATAATGTCTGACTCAGTGTGCTATTAACTTGCTGTTTATGCACCTTGTTTAAGCATGAATGAGGTGGCATTTTCTCTCCTTTTTAAAATTATGTAATCGTGAAAATAAATTCTTTAATATATGAGACAATACTGTGATATAACTAAATGGTATAAAAGAACTAAAAGCCACAGAAATGAAACAGCTGAGGATGTGCTTTTAATTAGTGTGTCACAGTGGCCTTTTACTTCAACAAAGTCAAAAAGCTTTTCATTCACAGGCACTTCTGCAGCTATATATACTGAGAGATATTACAACTATCACTCATATCTACTAATCTGTTAATTGTAAATTCAAAGGGTCTCAACTGGTAGCAACTAGTACGACTTTAATTTCTACTCATGCTGCTTATAATTACGACTTTGTCAAAAAATAATCTTCATGGGTTTTTTTCTTCAACAGAGCCTTCCAGTGTGAACAATATTATTGTCAATCCCTGGGTTGATACTCAGAATTTGGTTCTCTGGCCTCCTGCATAAAAACCTGTGTTTGTTTTTTTTTCTCTTTCAAAATTAGCTGAATAACATTAATGGCCAACTGCAAAGACAGACATGTGTCAACATATGCAGCTTCACTGGCAAATCCTTGAAGCATGTCCAAACAAGTATTGAACCTTCAGTGTTATTAGCATCCACCTACTTTTGCAATGATTACCTATGTCTTATATCTCAGTGTTTGGAAATCTGAAGGAACATATGCTGAAAGAAATAAAATTTCCCTGTTTTATTTTTCCCTGTGTGATCTCTGCTGGTATTTGGCATTAAATCCAAACGAGGACTTCATGATCAGCATAGTGGCTTTTGTATACAGTGTGTATGGAGAATCACTTGCCTCAAGACACAAAGTCAAACAGGAGTGAAAAATGTAAAAATAACCAGTGTGCAAAATACAAAGTACTTCAGAGTGTACCATTTCCTTAGACTGTGGTGAGGTTTGAGTGTCCAAATCCCCTCCAGGAAAGAGAGAATCCGAGCAGGTATTTCCTGCATCCCAGATGCTCCAGTCATGAGGGTATGGGGAAAGGGAAGCCTTTACCATGGTGTTAAATACGTCTTAAGTTTGTCAATTGAACAAGTCATGGAAAACAAACTACCAGAGACAACTGTTGTTTTGTGTTCTCTGTAAGCTCATCACAGAGCAAATTAGAGCTGGAAAAATTGTGAAAAAAAAAAACCTGAAAGCAAACAACAACTCAGATTTGAATTAAAAATTGTTAATACATTAAAGGCAGAATGGTTTAAATAAGAAAGGGGAGGGAGGGGAGGGAAGGGAAGGGAACTGGGAAGGGAATTGAGAAGGGAAGGGAACTGGGAAGGGAAGGGAATTGGGAATTGGGAAGGGAAGGGAATTGGGAAGGGAAAAGAATTCAGGTTTTTTGGTGGCCACCAGAAACTTTTGTGTAAGTACAGTGACTTACTGACCCAGCAGATATTTAGTGTAGACATAGTTTGCATTATATTCTCTGACAGTGCAAAGAGTAAACATTCATCAATCAGCAAAACGACTGATGAAACTCTGAATTTCCTTCTGTGCCAACATCATTCATTCTATCTGGGCAGCTCCCTGGGTACAGCTGACAACATCTCTCAGCAGAAAATCAAGTCTGGAGCTTGGGCCCCTGTCCTTGCTCTGCAGCTAATTCTTTTTTCACTATAGAAATGGCTTACTTTCTGCTATTAAGTCTGGTTTACTGCCATCCTAGGAGGATGTATGGAAAATTCCTATGTATCCCCTATGGAAATATATTACCAGTTTATTATAGCATTTCCTCACACACATTTTATTTTCTTAGACCCTCTGGGGGAGAATTGCCTTACTCTGCTCTCAGAAATTTAAAAACTCAATCGGATCTGGTCGTATTGTGTTCCAACACTAAGCTGATCATTCATTTGATTGTCATTTAGTTACTGGAAGTGATACACGGTGTCTGTTTTCCAGCTGAAGTTTGGTGAATAAACTTAATGAAAAGTAACATAAGGATACTGATTGCAGATTTTTGCAACCCTTGATGAAAAATGTCAGTCAATCTGGAAAGTTAAGAATAGTTTGTAGATAGAATGTATTAGAACTAGTCAAATATGAACACTTTTCAAGATAATGTGCTTAGGGCAAAGCAATGTACAGAAATCAAACTGATTGAAAACTGTTAAGGTAAATTATAATATCTCTCTTTCTGTCATATGAAAATTATCTCCACCTTACATTTCAAAGACTACTCAGCAATGTAAAAGGCTATTCAAAAGTGTGGGCACAAAAACTTTTAGAGAAACTCTCTTTCTGCAGGGCACATTTCACTGCATATTGTTTTTCAGTTTCCACAAGTGACAGTTTCCACATTTAGAGAAAATAAATCATATAGTGCATGGGCAAGAAGTATCCTGCAACATCATGGGTGTGTTTTTTAGTTATTTGCTCAGTATCTGTTTCGGTGGTTCACAAATGTAGGATCTACTGTATAAAAAGGTTGGTAATATTCAGTCTATCAGTCTATATGTTGAACTGTATAACTTATATGCAAACAAGAAAATGTCTTCAGTCAAATTTCAATACTTTTTTTAACATCTTAAGTGAAAAATGGGCTTTATAGGGCAAACTGTCCAGCAAACTTAATATCAGGTGGTGCCAATAGCCTGTGAACTGTAATATTTTCTGCTGAGCAGGCTTTGTTAATTCCCAGTAGACATACCAAGAATGATTTCAGGGAGTCATGATATTCTACTATCTTTCCAAAGTGAAACTGAAGGTTAATTAATTCTGCAAAAGAGGTTCATTGGTTATATCTTAGAGAATATGAATGATTACCATACTAGTCTGTTTTTCTTGATTTGCACCAAGTGAATAAAATGATCTTTTACAAAACAATATAAGGAAGATTATTTTTCCACTGATATATTAGAATCATTTAATAGTCTTTATGGTGTGGGTTGATTTGGCTTAAAAACTCTGGGAAGTTTTGAGATACTAGAGTTAGACTGTTTCACCATGTATTTGTTGATCCAATGTCACAGCATGAAATATATTGGATCTTATATGTGTAAACATTATTTCTCTACATAATTTATGTGATGACAGTCATAGAATGGTTAACTAGGTTGCATATATTCGCATTTGTCATCCTCTAGCGTGCTTGGTGCAGCTTGACTAAACTAATGACCACTACCACTTTTTCACACAAAATAAAATACCTCTATCATTCTTCTTTGTTATTTTCCTTATTGAGCAAGAATTATCTGTTCTCCTACTAAAATGCTATTTGTTTCTAGTAGAAAAAAGGTAAGACAGCACAAAAGAACACTGAGAAGTGGATGTCTTCTTTTCCCTGCATCTACTGAAGCGTGACTTTAAGCCTAGCTAATGTGTTTTTAAAATCTGTCCTTGATCGTATTAAAACAACAATGAGGATAAAACTGTCTGTACCAGATGTTGTCAGGTGTTGTCTGGGTGTTCGTTGTCACTAAGGAAGTAGCAAGGTTACAAATCTGAAAAACAAGTGGGTATTACGGACCCACCAATTTCAACAACTTCATAGTTAATATTATCCAAAGTGGATAATAAATATCTAACCTGATAATTGTGGTTCATTTCAGAGGAAGCTTTTTTACTTGAGAAGAGTGTTTTAAACCCAGAGTAACACCCTCTGATGTCAGTGGAACTGAAGCACACTCTTTAGTGCTAGGCTGAATTGAGGTGAGCCCATGAAATAGCCTCAGACCATGTCCTCAGCCTGGGTCTTAGCAAGCAGGCTCTGTCTCACAAGTTCAAGATCAATTTGCAGAGCTGAGTTTTTTACTGTATTTTGGAGTTTGCATAGGTTTTCAATGCTACAAGACATCAGCTAGAACCTGATTGCCTTTAACATGTGAAATTTCATAGCACTGCCCTGCTTTTCCTCATCTGCTTGTCTGACATCTAAAATGTGAGGATGAGAAAGGGAACAGATAATCCTCAGATTTACAGTGCTAATTTTTATACAACAAGATAAAACTAGCTGGTAGGAACTTAGTAACTATCAAGTCAAAGACAGTAACTCTGCTTTACTTCTCAATGAAAGTGGGAGAATGTATTTTAAAGGAGTTTCAAGTTAACGAATAATCATCATTATGAACCATTGTTCTCTAAAAGTGTAGTAGACATCACACTGAAGAACGTAGTAATGGTTCCTATTCATTATATAAATGGACACTTTTACCTTATGCTGGTCTTCTAAGGTTTAGATCCTTCTCTCAGGTACACTAATATCAATTGACAGGTAATTTCACTGCTATCAATAACATTTACACAGTAAATTGCTTAGTGCAATTCATCTTACACTCAGGCTCCTGGCATTCACTTTTAGAAACCACCATTTTCAGAGCAAGAAGATAGAAATGTTTGGCAATTTATTTATTTAAATCAGCTTTTTAACAGACAGTTTTCCAGGATACTAAGGTAACACCATCCAGGTTTGTGTCATTTTCAATTCCTTAAGTGCTTTAGGAATGTGCCCTTATCAGGAGGCACATTTTGAATTTTCCAGTGATTAATCTGTTAAATGCTGAGAAGGGAACCCTTTAATCATAAAAGAAATTGATTGTGCTCAGTAAGTCCATTAAGATATTTTCATGTTCCCAGATGGTCTCTTAGAATAACTGGTCTTAATTACAGCCTTTTTAGAAATAATGGCTGTGTGTCACTTTTCTAAGTACCCTGGCAGATTAATATCATCTATTCTGGGGTATAGATAATTCACCTTTTGGACCTCAGTGAACAAAAATTTTTGCAATATAGGTTTAAGAGTCCCAGAATCTGCAGCCTAAAAGTTGAGGTTTAGGCTGGAACAGAGTAGCCACTAACTAGTACAGAGGACTACAGAACCACTTAGGGTTAAGAAGACATGATGCTGCCTACAGCGGCACATGAACTTGTAGGATTTGAGCTAGGAAAACTCCTGGCATCAGTCAAAATTTTTCTTGTGATCTCACTGTGCTTTCATACTGACATTAAGGCCTCAATTCTTAAGAAATTTGCAATTGCTCTTCATTTTAGACAGATGAGCCCTGCGCATATTAATTTCAAATGTTCAGCTTCTGGTCAGCCCTCTTTTCAACTGTTTGTTCTCCTTTAGTCTCAATAAAAGTTTTAACCTACATAACAGTACTCAAAAACCTCTTCTTTCCCACACAATCTCTGTTCTTGGTGTTTCTTCATTACAAGGGGCTTCTTGGAAAAAATCTCGGGTTTCCCCAGAACACAGTGAACTTGCACATGTTTTCTTTTAACACTGCTATGAACAAACACCCTCTTTCTTTTTCACTGGCTTTACCTAGCCAGGATTTTAGTGTGCAGGATTTGAAGTGTTGGCTTGTAAAATTCACAGACAGAAGTCATCTGCCTCCTTATTCTTTACAGTTAAAATCCACAAGTGATTGGAAGTAATTTTCTCTTGTAAGTGTTTTTATGGCTGATTGTGGGGCAAAAGAGGAAACATATGAATTGCCTACTTGTAGTATCTTGAGAGGAGGGTAGTTACTCCTTTTGTTGTCCTTTTTTTGAACATCGCTGACTGCTCCTCAGTGAGCTATAAAATGATGATACAATTATGCACAACAGTAATAGAATCAAGCTGAAATATTTCTCAAGGGCCTTTCTGTGTTAAAGGTAGGATTCCCCACTGTTTGAAGCCCTGTGAATGGTCTGCTCCACTTCATGCAGTTATTGTTAGAAACATTAACCGAGATTTTGCTCCAGCTGAAAAATGCTGCGTAGGCAGACCCACTGTAGGAGTGTGAGCCTGGGCCTTCCTTTATAGTTGAAAACAGATTGGAAGAGGAAAGGAACATTTCTTCCTGTGGACCCACTCTGCCCTCCTGGCAGGAAGCTCTTTGCAGCTGCACTGCTGGCCACCTGTGACAGCAGCACTCAATAGCTGGATATCCTGTTGTACAGCTCGGCTGCTTAGCCATCCAGGACGCCTATGTGGAATGCAAATTGTGACTTTCCAGGGTTTTAAGTATGCCAAGATCAGGTATGAAAAAAAGAGGATGCTGGAACTTGCCAAATCCCAATTCCTTTTGGCACACTGCAAATAATGCATTTGGTTTTCAAGACATGTTCATGTGTGTGTATGTGTGCATGTGTGTAGCAGCAAAAGACAAAGATGTTTTATCTCAGCTGTAGTTCCAGATCCTCAGCAAGGTATCAAACAGCTAATAGTTAAGGGAGAGCAACTGAAATGAACAAATATCAAAATTAGCTACAAAATTCCAACCTTCAGATGGAAAATCCAAATTGGTTCAAATAAAAATGCCTATGAGAGAACCTCAGTTTTGGCCCTTTTCCACTCCTTTGTGCAGTGAAAGTAATATCAGAGCATGTGTTTTCCTCTCCCAGAGACATGGGACAGAGGCAGAACTGGATATTGTCTGGAAACTGTAAGTATGACTTACAGCTTTAGATTCTGATA
The DNA here is from genome assembly GCA_035584735.1 of Pseudotriccus pelzelni. Lineage (NCBI taxonomy): Eukaryota > Metazoa > Chordata > Aves > Passeriformes > Tyrannidae > Pseudotriccus > Pseudotriccus pelzelni. Next base: position 68,426,610 of record JAWMRA010000113.1, read on the forward strand.
GATTTTTTTTTTTTTTAAGAACGTTACACAGGTGAAAGCATTCATTCTGTGTATCCCAGAGTCTAAACGTTTTGCCTGAAAGGAAATAAAGGAACAGATTTACATAATGATATTATACATTCAGATAAACAGTTTACAGTCATTTTCTTTGAAGCACCAAGTCTTTCCTTGCAAGAGACAGGCTGCCTTGCTTACTTCTGTTGCCATCTAGTAACTCCTATACTTTTACAGTAAGTTAAATAAACCTTAGGATTTCTGGGAATTTGAAAGTTGAATGGATGGGCAGACCAGCACTTAGGCTTCATTCCATCTAACAGCTAAACCAGCAGAGACTAGCAAGACACTACTGTACTAGAGATACACTTACCTTTTTCACAGAAAGTTCCTTGGTGTTGAATTTTAGTGAATCTTGTTAACTCATTTTTAAATGTTTTTAAAGGCACATCCGGTATGAAACTTGTTTAAATGAACATCAAATCTAAGTTTAAAGCTGGGAGAGAAACGTGTTTTTATGATCACTTGTAATGCTTATGTTTTGGGGTGTTTGCTATACAACTTTAAACATACAAATTTCACTTTCTTAAATGCATTTATTGTTGTGTACTGGTGAAACTGCAGTAAATTTACACATGTTTCTGCACATGTGAAATACTGTGAGGTTGTTGTTTGGTGTCACTGAGGCTAATAAACTGTCATCAAGAACTTAACATGAATTCAGGAAAAGCCCCACACAGTGTTCCAGAACTAATGGCTCCAGAAACAGAGGACACAACTCATAATACAATAATGAAACATATCAGAGGTTTTCTTCAAGGCTGATGTAGCAGTTATAGATGCTCAATTACAGATTAGTGTGTTTGAGTGTGAGAGAGAAGTGACCTATTTATTCAAGCAGAATGAAACAAAGCTCATATGTAGTAGATGCGTTCGGAGACAAAGGGACCTAGAAAAAGTATAGACTCAGTGTCCTCTGACAAGAGATTCAGAGAAGTGAGCACAGAAATTAGCTCTTTTTGGGGTCTACCTTTGTCAGTATGTTAAGACAAGGTACATCTTTTTTGAATAATGAAAGAACGTTGAAGAAACTCCTCACTCTTTCTCTCTTTAAGAGAAAAGGTCTCTCACTAAACCAGCAAAAGATCTGAATCTGAAAGAAGAAGCAATTGTGTAACTAAAACCTTTGTGATCAAAACAAATCTTGAACCTAACTGTAATTTAGGATATTTAACATTGAGTGATGAGTCCTTTGTTTTGTCCCTCTTTCATAAACCCCAAATCAACCAAAACCAAACCTGCCTTTCCTAGTGGAATATCTTTAAATTAACTGGACTTGTTCCAGAGTTGCATTTGGCTGCACAAGTGACAGTTCAAACAAAAGGGCCAGCAGATATCTCTAACATGATTTCATTAGAAAAATTAGACAAACTTTCATGGAAAATGTGTGGTGGTCTCGAAGTCCCACTTGGTCTGCTTCACTCTCTGTGATAAAGTAGAACTAAATCTTGCTTTAAGAAACAACTGTCTTCTCCTATAATATGAAAAGTATTAGTTTGTTGAATGTATATTAAAATATACTATTAATAAAAAAAATCTGATGTCTAGATTTTTTCCAGATGAGCAAATACTAGACTGGGATTTCTCAGAGTTGATGGTCTCCCCTTTTAATTTCATTGAGAATGCCTTTGTTTTGTTTGCAGGAACTCATCTTTCTCTCTATGAGTATGCAAAAGGTCATACGTTTCCACGTTGTCTCTGCCAAACACAGTCAAAAGAAAGGGTCTTTTGAATCATGACATGCTCACATTTAAGAGCTCTGGTGCTTTAGAAGAATGCTTATTTTGTTGCTTCTTTTCTTATTCACTATTAAAGAAAAAATTATAACCTTAGTCCTGTTGGTTCACTTGTCCCTTTATTGAGAAACTTATTTTTTCCTTTGAAATGCCCTGAGTGTTAAGTCTTCCCTGGAAATATTTGTGCAAGCCCAGCTTTGCTGTGAACTTTACTGTCAGTACTGTTTCTTTTAAAACCTTTACAACTGATAAGAATAGTTGATACTCTGTGTCTGATTACAGTACATACAAGAAAACAGGAGAACAGCCCATGATAGTGACAAAGTACTAGGGGACAACCACAGGTAGAGATATCATTATTGTATATGCACTGGTAATTGGGAAACACAGTGAAAATGAGAGAACAGAGAAAATTGTGGCCTTTAAATGTTTATTAATGCATTTGCATTAAGTAGCTAATTATGTGTCAAAATATTTCAGAACAATATCTTATTGGCTAGATTGAAGTCTTGTCCTTCGTGGAAAGGTATACCAATGCTCCAGATTTTCCTTTGGTGCAAGAGTAGCTCTAATTATCACTTTATTCCCGAAATTGGTTAGACAGTTGGATCACTTCATTTTTGTTCCCTACATATTAGAGTTGATGAGGTCCAGGCATAATGTTTTTTCAGTTTCAAAGAAACTTGGTTCCCAAACTACCATAAAGCTTTTATTCCAAGCCAAATGACCTGCAGAAAATTTCACAGGTTGAGAAAAAATATAGGTCAGATTTATTTCTTTGAGCCTGAATAAAATGCTGCAGTAGTAGCAGACATGCACACACAAGGATAAAATACATCTTATAAAGATCATGGTTTTCAAAACCACTGAGATACATAAAAGCAGATTTCCCTTCTCAGTAGTGAGAGGTTCGTCTTGCTGTATAAATTGCTATGTAGTATTCCTGCTAAGCAAGAGACCAGAGAGTCATTGCATAGTCTATTATGGCTACCACAATTCCACCCAATTGCCACTCCAAAATACTGGAGACTTTTTGTTTTATTTGTATGAAGTTCTCTCCCCTAATCTAAGTGTGTATTCTGAAGGAGCATTTTTCAAGGAGGTCCTTGGCTATCTTAAAATGGACAATAGTTAAGAGAATATACTTTAGAGCAGTATTAGCCTTTTCTAATTTATACGGAGACTAGAACTGAAATAAATCCCCCTAGCATCATGAAATTCCTCCTTTAAGTAATGTTTGGTTGTATCAACGTCCAGCAAAGCATTTAAAATATACGTGTTTCTCTATTTACTGACATTTCTATTCAAGGTCTGTTCACTGAATCTATTACCTTTTCACTGCCTTTTCTCTAGAACCAATCTTAGTCCCCTGTGACTTGGAAGAGACAGAAGACATAGGCAGAATAAAAAAATACATATGCAGAAAAATAAACTAGAATTAGAATGCTTTCTACATCACCATCCCATTGAGGCAGGCGCTTGTCCCACTCTGCTCTGCACTGAGACAGCTTCACCTAGAATATTGTGTACAGTTTTGGGCACGACAATATAAGAATGATATTAAGCTATTAGCATACAAAAGAGGGCAACAAAGATGGTGAAGAGCCTTGAAGGGAAGCTGTAGGTAGGAGGAGTGACTGAGGTCACTTAGTCTGTTCAGCCTGGAGAAGAGGAGACTGAGGGGAGACCTCACTGCAGTCTACAACTTCTTTGTGAGGGGAAACGGAAGGCAGGCACTGATCTCTTCTCTGTGGTGACCAGTGACAGGACCCGAGGGAATGGCCTGAAGTTGTGTCAGGGGAGGTTTGGGTTGGATATTAGGAAAAGATTCTTCACCCAGAGGGTGGTTGGGCACTGCAACAGGTTCCCCAAGGAAGTGGTCCCTTCCAACTCAGCACATTCTGTGATTCTGTGATTAATGGAAAAAGATATCTTTCCCACTGGGATTGGTAGAAATGCAGCGGGGGGGAGCAAAAACAAGACATTCCATTCCTGGAAATTTTAAAGGTTTCCAAATTGATTTTCATTCTTCAATAAGATGACAATAAGCCATGTCTATATTTACATAAAGAAAAAAAACAAACCACTTGAGAAAGGGCAAGAAAAGTCAAAGAAGGGTTGATAGAGACATACATCTGATCTTGCTATGACTGGAGCAATCATCTTAACCATTTGATTGCCAGTTATTTCATTCAGTTCTCAATTGACACTCTTTTACTTCACAGGAATAGTCTATTATTTGTTGCCATATAGCGTAGTACAGCTTTAGTACCTGAACTGTCCCATTCTAGAAAACATAAATAAATAACACTAGTTAATTTCATGGAAACATTTGTGTTACTAACATCAAGGGAATGAAATGGTAATACTGGGCAGAATATGTTGAATATTCAGAATGTCTGACCTTTGAACAGTTAAATTCACTCTACTGATGGATTAGTCAAGGCAGACTGGAGAACATTAAACCCAAGTACTCTAGTCTTCTCCTGTTTTTGCATTTTATATAATCTTTCTAGTTCAACACATTTTCCTTCAGGGCATGTCTGCACTAAAGTAGACATATCACATACCATTTATGGAGCTTTCCGAACTGATTGGGCTTAAACCAGCTTTCTGTCAGAAGACATATAGCCTCTATGAATGGTGGAGGTTCAAGCATCCCCACCAACTCTATGAAGATGGGCTTGTTTTGGGCGCAGTACGATTTTCAATGAAACTCTCAAGTGTAAAACCTCTTTTCATCAGTATTGCCACATGATGCCAGGAAATCACAGAAGGACTCTGTTGTATCAGCCTTCCTGAATTCTTTGTTTGCAAACCTACCTTTTCCAAGCACTGTCAGTGAGTCGCATGCAAAGTATTTTATGCCAGATCTGCCAAAACTGGGCTGGAAACTCTCTTTGAGCTCAGAAGCTTAAGCGGTACTGCTCTATAGGTAATCAGGGTTTGGGATAGAAAGGAAAAATAGAACAGCAAGAGTTTTCCTTTTCTTTCTTGTAAACAGGCTTGATGAAATATCTATTCATGGCAGGCCGAAAAATCTCTTTGATTTTAGACTTCACGGCTGTTTAGTGTCAGAGGGAAAGGCCCCCAACTTCAACAAACTATGAGAGCTTTTCATCATTTTACAAACAAAATAATAAAATTTAAGCTCCACAAAAGAGCAACTAATTTGGCTGAAGCTGTGCGTCAAATTCTAAATATAACTGAGACTGCACATCTGCTGAGGAAAGCTAGCAGGGGTAGCTCCAGCCTATTTAACATCTCCGACATGCAGTTATGAGACTCACCCAATACAAAATCAATAATTTATACAAGAAATCCTGCATGTGTCTCTCCTAACTACCAAATAATAGATGAAAACTGACAGATAAAAGCTCAGCTTCAACAACATCTCAGAGAAAGATAGCGTGTACATGCAGGGCCTCAGTTAAATCTGTTCTGAGTATGTACTATGTGATGATTGGAGCTGAAAACAAAACACAGCTGAGAAAAAAAAAAAAAAGCTTTAGCTTTGGGTAGCAATAAATTAGCTTAGTTGGACTCCAGATAATGGACAAGAAGGTCATAAGACATTTAAGAGGTAGTCATGATTCTTTCTTTCAACTGCATTTAAGATCATACTGGAAACTTACAGAGAATGTTACCAAAAAAGTGTCTGGATCACTCTGCAGTCAAAAATGTAAGATTCATGGGGATACAGAGTGAGCTAGCAAAGTATGCAGGAGCCAGTTTCTCACTGCCTGGTGTAAAGGACACTCTCACAGAATATTGTCACAGAATATTCTCAGTTGGAGCTGCCCCACCATGGTCTGCACCACGGGCTGCAGAGCCTCAGCTCCAGCTCCTGGAGCATCTCCTGCCCCTCCTGCTGCACTGACCTTGGTGTCTGCATTGTTGTTTCCATGTTCTCACTCTGCTCTTCCCTGGCTGGAATTTTCACCTGCACAACAACCTTCTGTTCTTAAACATGCTCCCACAGAGGTGTTACTATCACTCCTGATTGGCTTGGCCTTGGCCAGTAGCAGGAAGCCCATCCTGGAGCCGACTGGCATTGACTCTGCCAAGCAGGGGCAGCTTCTAACAGCTTCTAACAGAAGTCAGCCCTGTAGGCCCCCCATCCCAACACCAAAATCCAGCCACAGAAACCCACTACACCCCCTTAAACAGGGACTGTAGTATCATGTGTTCACTCTTGGACTTTCATGGCTCTTTCATTACTGGCTACACATTTCTCTGTCTTCGTCAACAAGGATGAAGACCCGTATCTTCTCACTGCTGACATCACCTGCACCTTAGTGTGTCCCCCTAAGATATATGAATCTGGACCTTTTGACACTTTAGAAGAAATGTGGGCAAGCTGTGGTTTCACATGAAAGAGAACATAACTATTGTATTTAAGGCTAAATTGTGCTGGCATTGTGTATCAGCACACTTTTCAAGACAGGATGCCTCAGAGGAATGTCCCTGCTCATTGCAAGGGGTTTGGACTAGATGACCTTTAAAAGGTCCCTTCCAACTCCAACTGTTCTATGATTCTGTTAAATAAGTGCTGAAATATACAGTCAGAATGTAGGATGAACAGGAACACATGCAAACAAATCAAATGCTCCCAAATCAAGCTGTGCTACGCTTGTCCCTTGTGGCCCTTGAGCTATTGCTTCTGGGAGTCATTCCTCTAAAATACTACAAATGGTGCTGTGTGGCTTTTTAATGATCTTATTCAAATCCAGGCATCTGACCTGAAACTGGAGCTGTAAAATCAACAGTCTGTCTGGTCTACTCTTAGGAGTCCTGAGTAGCCAGGCAATGTTTCTAATGATTCCCTTCCTTGGAATTAGAAAACAAATTTCCCTTAAAGTGAGATTTGCCTCAGACCCTTAGGAGACCAGAAGCCCACAGGCAGTGGTCTTTTATATAAAGGAAAGGAAGACAAAAAACCTTTCAGAAACTTGTTTTAGTTCACAGTCTTTTATGGAATTGCCTATAACAATTTCTATCCAAAAAGAAATGCTCTCAAACGCTTGATGTTAGCTTACAAGACTTTTTTTCTGTGTCTTCTGAATTCAAAATTCTATTTAGATCATGTCTGTATCACGTTTTCAAACGCTCATGTTTTGTTCCAGAAGATTATTTTTAGCAGGGAAGCAATCAGCAAGCTTCTCTGTCAGGGCACCCCTTGCTCTCTGCATTCAGCAGAAAGAGTTCCCCACATCTTCACAACTCCCTGTCTGCTGACCTCTCCATTTCCCCACGTACAAAGCAAAACATGCTCTTGATCTCATGCACAGATCTTGTTCTTTTTTTACAGATAGTGAACGTCAGTTCATCATTTATGCTAATATTTTCTTAGACGCTGTATGACTTTGATTTTTTTTCATAATTAGAATACCTCTTTATATTTTGCCTCTTCATATCCTTATTTTCCAGTGTTCTTTATTTCCCTTGAATTGATCTGAATTCCTTGGAACACAAACAGCCAGAGCAACTGAATATTTTCTGAGCCTACGTAAGACTTTATTAGTAAGCGGTTGGTGCTGATACTCATCTTGCTTCTGGTTGAGGGCTAGAAACCCACAAAAGAGAAGTGGTTTCTCTAGCAATTGATAATGCTAATAAATGGCTGCTTGTGATCCTTTGCTTTGAAAATTACCGGTATCTTAGCTGAAATTCTACCTAAAACACAAAGAAAGCCTTTTCACTTGGAATAGAGGTTATTTTTTTCAATGTTGAAAATTCATATCCAAAAAATTGTGTGAAACCAGAGCCTGAATTCTACAATTGTGTGTTATTCTCCCATAATCGATAATAGGATAGAGAAGTGTACAATAAAAATATTTCTTTTCTGTATTCATCATAATTCTGGGGAAGCCAACACCAATTGCTAACAATAAGGAGACTCGGGGGGACCTTATTGTGTTCTACAGCTACCTGAAAGGATGCTGTAGCAAGATGGGCATCAGTGTCTTCTCCCAAGTTAACAAGTGATAGGACAAGAGGAAATGGCCTCAAGTTGTGTCAGGGGAGATTTAGAGTGGTTATAAGGAAAAATTTCTTCATCAAAGAGATTGTCAAGCATTGGAACAGGCTGCTCAGGGAAGTGGTGGAGTCATCATCCCTGTAGGTATTTAAAAGGTGTGCCATTAGGGACATGGCACTGCTGGGCTTATGGTTGGACTCAGTGATCCCTAAGTCTTAATTCTTTTCCAAACTATTTGATTCTATGATTCTAATATGAATTCTATTCTATTCTCCAGTCTACTACATGATACTAGAAAATGCAGGCAACTCCATTAAGCCTCCTATTTGTAACAGAATTCACCCATACTGTGAGTGGCAACAAGATGCTGGAATATGGTGAGAAGGTTGTGTTTTTCTCTTGGTATAAGCTTTCAGACCCTATTTCTTGTACTTGTTAGGACCTGGTTATCAACTTTAGAAAGACAAGATAAAAATCAAGCTACACAATTCACACTCAACTTGAGAAATTAATTTAGTTCATGATTAGAAAATAAAAGACTGCTAGACACTCAATACCTTCTGTTGGAAACCAGACCACTTATTTGGATTTAGGAATGCAACTTTAGTAATTTTACTTTTTAAAATGTTTCCATGTGTGTTTTGCAGAGCAGTTAATCTGTGGGTTTTTTTGTTTTTGTGACTAATGAGTTAATCTGTTCACAGCCTTTATATACACATATGGTTTTGGAAATAAACAAATGCTATTCACTGAAAGAATACACATCAACACAAGCACCTTCTCTATCAGCTGTTGTATGGAATTAAGTCAGTTTAGATATATTTAACTGAACTATATTTTAAAATTTACAAGGAACTGCACTGAGATAATAATCATAGGAATATATAGTAACTCCTGAGATCACGGTTTAATTGTTTCTAGCTTTTCAAACATAGGAAGAATCACCAGGAAACACATTGTTATTTGCCTTTGCTCCAGAGATGGTGAACAACTGAACTGTGATACCCCAGAGGTAGAATACTAACAATATTTCCCAGTGGTTTACTCTGCTTTGTAAACTTTAATCCAAAGAGTTGACAATAAATTCAAGACCACTGAAAGCTACACAAGTTTTGTATTTGATGAATTATAGGTGTTTTTAAAATTGCTTGTATTAAGGCACCTAATCTTGAAAAAGAAAGCCCTTTTATGCTATGTATTGAGTTTGCAAGATATTCAAGTAATGTTATTTCAAATGTGTTAAATGGCTCCTGTTGGATACACACTATCATTTTAGAGATATAAGTAAATTGAATTCAACTTATTTTTTAAACATGTCTTATACCTGATTTCAGGTAGATATCACAATACTGTTGTCACAGACCTTAGGGGTTTTCACTCCATGGCAGAAAGCATAGAACCTGAGTAAGGACTGGCCTTCCATTCCTCTTTCCTTCTACCTCATCTGTGGTTTGCTATCATCATCTTTGCTTCCTTTTCAGTATCACAGGACATAAATTCTGTGAAATTACATGGACTAAAAAGAGAATTTTTTTCCCTTGAACTTGTTCTATTACTTACTATTGCAGTATAGGACAGAAAGGAAACTGAGGAGTAGAGAATCCTTAAGGCATTATTGTCACTGAAATGCTTCATATCGTGGCACCAGAGCTAAGTGTAGTTCCATGCAGAATTTTATCTGGCAACAAACCCATCTGAAAAAGATATTTCCCCCCTGACCTTATCTGTCTACTTCTACCCTCTGTCATAAATTAATCCCCCTCTTTTATGCTGATGTAGTCGCCTCCTTTTTTTTTTTTTTTTAAAGTCTTCTTGAAATATGCCATTGACATAACAAAAAATGTAGAAAATTAGATGAGAAGTTATCTGGAAAATAACAGCTTGTTGATAGATACTGAGTATTTCACTCCACATAGGTAGTACGAGTACACAACACTCTCTTCCTCTCACAACACTCTTATTTGCTAGACTTTTACTGTGACGGTATCACCTAATGAATCAGTGACCAGATTAGAGAGAGAAATTAAATCATTGTCCTGATTTGGATAGGTAGAATTCCTGTCTGTCCTGTCTACTCCACAGGAGTTTTTCCACAGATGTTGGTATCTCACCTGAATTTCAGAGGAGCATTTGTAATAACAGCCTGTGTACTGTACAACCAGTCTTTGGGCAATAAAGTTATTGGCAAAGTTTTATCATAATTTTTTTGCCATGAACTTGACTTGGATTCAGTTCACTCAGGCAATTTATGAGCAGACTGCTGGAATTATTTGCTATGCCAAAAAAATGATTTCACGTTTTAAACATGTTTTTTTTAAGCAAATTCCATTTAAGGGAAAGAAAAATAAAACAAATAAAAAAAAGATGGATTTAGATGAATTGTGCAAGTGTTAAAACCTCATACACTTAACTGAAGTTAGATGTGCCAAAACAGAATTTATACATCAAATGTTTTATGTAGCTGTTATAAGCTTTATGTAGCTTATTCACAGACCTGTGAATTTTTTTCTTAATTTGGGCTGAATTTTTAAATTAATTTTTTTTTACCTAATATCACTACATTTTCATTGCTTCTGAAGTATTCTTTTCTTGAAAGAGCAAGAGATCATTTGTAATGGAAATCTGGGGTGGAAAACGTGAGGGCTTTTTTTATCCCAGTGCTTCATCAGAAAAAAAAATGTTTTTCTAACTAGCTAGATATTTTATGGTTACTTCCTAATTATATTTTATGTTGATATATAAAGTGGCCTGAGGAAGATTTACTTTCTAAATTGCTACAAAAAATGGAAAATATAAAAAATTTATTTTTATCAGTCACCACAACCAATCACCCTATTCCAAAGAAATAAAGATATCACACTGCCTTTAACAATTGGGTGTAAAAGTGGCATCCTCTAATTTAACAACTCTATCCTTTGCATATAATAAAACAGTGTATTTAAAATCTGGTTAGGATTTATTACCTGACAGGAACAAATATACTGCCTTGTTAAAACTGTTTACCACAACAGAAAGAATATGACGGAGCCATAGTCTTTTTCATTTTGTGTGGCAACAACTGGCTTGTTTACAAATTTTGAGCAATTATGTGCTGAGAAAATACACTGAAGGCAACTGCATTTACTTTGCTGTTGGAGAGATGGAGTGCTTTGAGGGGGTTTTTTCTTTCACTTCCAAGTGGATGATTAAGAATTAGAAAACATGAGTTCAACTTGACTTTCAGGTTATCAAGTCTGAGTTTGCACCACTAGCAGTATTTCTACGTTAACTGGTAGTTTTCTCCCATTTGAAGGACAATGAACACAGGCAGGTCTGCATTATAAAATGTTGCCAGTATGAATTTTTCACTTGCATTTCTGAACAAAATTGCACTGCTAAAGTCTTTTTAGAAGAAGAAAAATTGTACTGGAAATACAGTTTATTTCACAATATGACTGAGGTGATTTAGGAAAATGTCTCAACAGTACTATCAAATAAAAAAAAAGCAGCCCTTTGCAGTATTTTGCCAAGTATAACTTTGCAGAAAAATTGCAGTGTTATAGATGAGCCACAGTAACTTCCCAAGGGCAGGTCTTTCATAGGCGCTCCCTATAGCTCTGTGATACTATGTCATGGTTTAACCCCAGCCAGCAACCAAGTACCACACAGCCCCCCACCAGAGGAATTGGGGAGCAAATTGGAAGGGTAAAAGGCAGAAAAATTGTGGGTTTAGAAAAAGACTGCTGAATGTGGAAAGCAAAAGCCACGCACTCAAGCAAAGCAAAAGAAGGAATTAATTACTGCTTCCCCCTGGCAGGGCAGGTGTTCAGCCATCTCCAGGAGAGCAAGGTCCCATCAAGCATATGGGTTAATTGGGAAGACAAATGCCATTCTCCCCCTTCTTCCTTCTCTCCCCCACTTTATATACTGAGGGTGATATCATATGGTATGGAATACTCCTTGGTCACTTGGGGTCAGATCTCCCAGCTGTCTCTCCTCCCAACTTCCCACGCACTCTCAGTCCCCTTGCCACCACGGCAGTACAAAAAACAGAAAAGGCCTTGGCTCTGTGTAAGCCCTGCTCTGCAATAACAAAATCATCTCTGTATTATCTAGACTGCGCTCAGAACAAATCTAAGGTGTAGCCCCATACCAGACACTGTGAAGAAAATTCACCCCACCCCAGTCAAAACCAGAACATAACATAAAGGGAAGTTTTTTATTATGGACAGTGAAGGAAACTTAGATGGTGTGTCATATATAGTCCAAGCACAGCTAGTCAACAGTAAACTTTCTTATATATCTTAAGACCTAGTAGGTACAGACTGTAAAAGCAATAATTCAGACCTTGGTCTTGTCAAAGAGAAGGTACAAGTATTCCCTGGATTCCTCCATCACTTTCAGTCTTCAAGTAACAAACAAATGAAAAGCCACCGACTCCAGGCAAGCCAATAAAACATGGAGGCAATCCTAGCTTTCTCTGGATGTTAACTTCTAACCACTGATATCCCCTTTCCTCTCTTTATGCAGCCAGAAAGACCCTTTTCTCTGTCTGCCAGTGAATAAACTCAGCACAGCTGTGCCAGCCATGCTCCAGTGCACGTCCCTGCAGTGAGGGCCAGGCAGCTGTTGTCTCTCCCCAGAGAAGGCTGGCCATTTGGCTAGGAGCTTTGGAAGGAGATATATAGACCACATAATGGAGAAAAATGCCAGGCACATATGATGGCTGGGAAAATCAAGCTGGAAAGAGAATTAAGAGTACACAACTTAACAATGATTCCTTTAATATGCTGTGGATTGGTAATGTTTTTGAACAAAGCAGAAGAGAATAGCCTAGAGTACCTGCAGAGGGGGAGGAGGAAGGAAACAATGTCCTTATTGTCTTTTAACAAAAACAATTCTGAACTGTACCTTAGCAAAACTCATCGTTTAAATCTTTTTTGAGTTCAGGCCTGATGCGCAGCATGATTCCCTAGTCTTGCCCTGTCCTTAATTGCATGTAGACCAAAGGCTTTTGTGCTGAGCACATTTTACTACTGGAAGGAGAAAAAAATTGTTGAATGTTTGAAAAGCTGATTGACAAGGAATTTTTTACCCTTAATCTTTTAAACGCTTTCAGCAGTGCTTCCTTATAATCTTAGGCAATGCCACTGACCCTTTTACAAATTACTGTACACACTGAAGAATGAAACTTTATACACAGTTAAAATGAAGCTTTTTGGCCAGATTTTGACAGCTGTTATTCTAAAACAATGTTTTGGCTCTGGTCAAAAATATGACTTTATTTCCTTTTGGGTTTCTACCAGGAGCCATACAACTATGTTTGATAAATGTGGAGGAGGGGTGGGAGCAAGAGAGCAAAAAACTCTTTCAGCTACTTTCCCACTAGAGTACACACTGCAAAAGGAAATTTTTGAAGGAATCTCATTTATCCAAGGTGTTCAGTGTTTCTGTAGGTGGTCCCTGAACTAATGTTTGAAAAGAGGTGAGAGTCATATTTATGTTGCATATTTATTATCAAAGATGAGGTCCTGAGCCGCAAGATAAGAGGATGAGGCTACTCTTTGATTTTCTACTCTTCTCTATGAAAAATTAAAAACTAGTCATGCACAGGTTGGTATTTAGGTTACTTTAAGAGTCAGACCCTGAACTACTGCTAGGTCCATGAGAACCTCAGGTGGAACTAAGGGTGACGGGAGTAACATGCCCTCACCAGCATATTTTATTTACTTGCTCAAGTACCTAGCTTTCCTTAGTAGGGCCTCAGTTTGATTTTTGACCACAGGCAATTGCTGAGGTTGCTTTTGCCAAAACTTATTCTGGTTAGAGATCATATCAGTGTAAAGGGAAGGGTCCAAGCATATCCGTGCTAGGCAGGCTGAGCTGTGTCTCACTGGGTCTGTAAGGGCTCTGTAACACAGCAGTGTCTGAAAGGTGACACAAGCTGAGGTGGGATGCTGAAATCCTGCCAGGTTTCACAGGAAAACTATTACTGCCTGCAGCAGGTGGTAACTTAGAAGTACAGAAAATATTTCTGTAGGTGTTTAAGTAGTAGTGTTGGTTGGGGTTTCTAGAGGTGCAGTGCCAATTATATCATTACCTGCACTAAACCACAATTTGAAATTCCCTTTTAAAGATCACCTTTAAATATTGAGCAAAAAGCTTTAAGGTGAAGCTTTCAGATAAAGTCTGATCTTTTTGAGACCTAACACCACCAAGCTTTGTGCACATTTCACACACTTTGCACTGGCAACCAGCCTAGCTAGCTAAACTTTGTCCATTTTGCCCAAATACTGTAGAAAGGAATATGGCCACAGCTGCATTAATTCAGGCATTCTCCATCATCTTCTCAGCAAATACATCTGTCCTGAAATTCTCCACATCTAGGATGAATAAATTAATTCTGTATGTAGGAATTGGAATGTGTATAAACACAGATTCTTAGAAAATGTAATGGAAAAAAGAAAAAAAATTTTTCTCTGCAGTACAATGCAAGCAAAGAAAAGGCTTCTTTAAAAAACAGTGTATGTGTACATTGCTTGGTATATGTGCATATGTCAATATAAGGATTTTTAGCTTTAAAACTGTATTTTAGAAGCTGTTATCTTTTGCAAGTCATAATAAATATGAAGAATTGAAAACTGTGGACAGAAGAGCTATGTGTGACAGCTGTCACTGACACATTCATCCACATGGGATATGTAAACTATTTAGCTTCACCAAGGTCATCGTGATTGGCTGAATAACTGCTGATCCTGCAAGGTACTTTACACGACTGAATAGATGAGCGTGATATTCAAAAGGGAAAATATTGATTTTATAAATTTTACAAGAATAAAAAAGCAACATGTTTCCATTTGAATTAAAATATAATTAAAAATCCATTAAAAAGTAAACAATTTTTAGTGCATCCTCTTTCAGTGGATCCTATTAGTATTCTGGGAAAAAAAGTCTATATTGGAAACGAAAATAGTTCTCAATTTGCAATAACTAACATAAAATTTCCATTCTAGTGCATCATAGCAATTTCCAAGATGAAAAAAAAAAAGCAATAAACTTAATGGATTACCACTATTATTGTCACAGAGAGATGCTCTGCTGATATAAAATTGGTAAAGACCCTTTAGTATCAGCGGTACTCACTCCCCCACCTTTGCTAGGGACAAGACAGAAAACTATTTACCCCTATCAAAGCAGCAAGGACCCAACACAATGGGACAATGAAGATAGAATTCCTATTTATGAGAAACTTACTGGAACAATCTCTTTTTAGTTCCTTACGTCTTAAACTTACAGTACAATAAATAGATACATGAAAACAAAAGCAATACCTCTAATCTGTCTACCTATTATATTCAAACCCCATTTCTTTCTTAAAATGAAAGCGTATAAAGCATTGTTGAAGGAATTTAAGTAATGCAGCAATTCATAACAACTTTTTAGGAAGTGGACATGCTATTGTCTGCACTCAAGCTCAACATTTCTTTGAAAGGATTAAGAAGCTTTGTGAAATGTGTCTTCTTCATTTCTTTTATGAGCTTGCAATTCTTTTTCTGATTAGTAAGTATAAGGCTTGGGTTTTTTTCTGTCTTCTACTTTTTGAGATAACAGACATCTGAGAGCCTCCAGAATGACAGTATTCCATAAACAACACATTTTGACTGGGGTTTTTTTTTTAGGTCTTCAAAAACTGGAAATTGCTGAACTGGCCAGGCCCAATGTCCATCTAATTGGGTATTTTTTTCTGAAGATAGCTGCTTCATGATGACTGTGAAAAGAAGGTATTGAAAATTCTTTGGAAGTTATTACACATGAAGAGTGAAATAATCTTCCATTCAGGTAAATCTGACTTTTACTGCTGTTAATTATCACAATAATTAAACAGAAAAGCACAAAATGAATTTTTCTTCTCCTAGTTATTGTGGACTGTAATAGTGATTTTCCTGCTAGCCTTGGAAAATTCCAAACACTTTCATTTTGGAATTCCTGTGCCAATCAAATATGTATCTGAGGGTTTTTTCCTTTTTTCTTCATTTTTTTCACTGAAGTGCTGCAGCAATATAACCTGGCTGCTATGTTCTCCAGCTATTTTAGTTTAGAAAGAAGAAGAGACTAGGAAAGTATGTGTTTTAACCGTTCCTTATTCTTTCTGTGCTTTTCAAGCTATTTTATAACTATTGTGATGACAGGGATTATAGTCTAAATGCATTTATTATTAAAAATGTAAGTAGATTATCATGCACTTCTTTTTTTTTTTTAAGGTACTAGGAGTATTTTTTCAAATCCTAGGAAAACAACTGTTGGAATAGTCCTTTAAAAGGAAGTGTTGAAAACCTTACAGCTGAAAAAGCTTCATAGGTGCATCTCTCTTCCTGCAAAGATTTTATGGATTATTGCAGAATTTCCAAAATATCTAGTCAATAAAATAATAGGAGACCATGACAATGGTTGAAAAGTATAGGTATGTTCCAAAATGTGCAAAAAAATGAAGACTTAAATAATTGTTTTTTCTTTAACTTGTGAATGGCTATGGTTTAGGGTAAATGTTTAAATCTTAGGATGGGTTTGTTTTTCTTGTCTTTTATTCCACTAAGTCAGTTCTGAGTTTTTCATTCACTGCAGACATTTTTTTCATTGACATTTCAAGGAATAAAACCAAATGTTGAGGTGTTAAGTTGAAGATTCTTGCTGTAAATTTTCATTCCACCTCCATTTTTTTGAGGTCTTTTGAACACAGAAGTTAAAAAACTCTGGAAAGTTGACAGGAGTCATTCAACCTTTATAGAATCATAGAATGGCTTGGTTTGGAAGGGACCTTAAAGATTATGTAGTTCCAAAACCCCTGCCATGGGCAGGGACCCTTTCACTAGACCAGCATACCATCTATTTATTAAGCATGTGGGAACCGGAAATTAGTGGCACAGATTTGTGACTTGTCTCTGTACTTACTTTAGAAAACACTTTTTACCTAGGGAAAAGCTGACAAACAAGCAAACACACATGCAAAGACAAACACCACCACCCCCAAAAAAAAAAAAATTGATTGTGTTTTTAATAATGTATTTTATTCTTTATAAAGTTTGAAAAGAAAAACACCATTTTGAGGTAAGATAAAATTGTATTTTGTTGCCTAGTAAAGCTGTCTGGTAATGTTGCTTGTAAAGAGACTTTAAGTGATCTCCACGATACAGTCTAGTACTCCTGAATAGATACTGACAAGTATGTCACTCTAGACGTTTACCAAAATTTTCCTTAAACGTCTGAGTTAGGTGATGAGATTAAAAGCTAACCACAGTGAACACAGAGCAGATCAGGGGAGCGGTGACAGACAGGACGGGGGGGTCCCACTATTTTCTTCAAGGCAAAAAGAACACCCCAACTTGGCTACTCCCCTAGGGCCATCAAAGGAGAACAATAGGACTGGTTTCCTGATGGGAAAGCAGGAAAGAGAAGGCAAGGCAATACTTGAAGCCTAAAGAGGGTCATTGACTCCAAAAGGATAGGGATTATTGTGGGTTGCTGGGAGAATAAAATTCTAGAATTGTGTAAAACTTATTGAAAGTTTAGGAAAAAAAAGTGAGGAAAGAGAGGTATGAAGGTGGATCAAGGGAGAAAATGTATAGGACAATAGAGGGAGATGGACATAAGAGGGATCAGTCAAGTGTAAACAGGTTGATGGTCAGTACCTTTCTCCGACTGAGCCTGCATATGATCACTACAATCTATCCTCCACTCATTAAATATGATTTCTAAGTGTTCTTCACTTGTTCGCTCTCTATGCACTTCATGTGAGAACATTAGCAAACTACACTGACAAGAGACGCATGTGCCAATGCCTGGAGCGGGCCTCAAGGTGGGCCAGCAACAGGAGGTCTGGGTCTGAGGGCTAACAACCGGATAGATTGAGCATTTAAGCTTGGTTGCAGAAGAGACACATACTGTTTTCTGTGTATTTCATTATTGCAAATTTCAGTCCTCTCCTGGAAGGAGAGAAGGAGCAGGATGTGACCATCTGTCCCGTCTGTGCCCTTCATAGGCACTGGTGCCAGCATCACTCTCTACCTGCAGTGGATCTGTGTGAACAGGCATGTCGTGTGCTCTATATGTACGAGGGGGTGTGTGCACCTACTGGAAATGCTTGCCCAGCCAGACTGCTGGCTGGGACTGGGGAAGGGACCTGTAGCATCCTCACCTCTGTGGCGCTAGAGGAGGGGGCATCAGCTGCAATCTCCATCCTGCCAGACTCAGCTATCTGAAACCAAGACAAAAATGCAAGATCTAGGCTATCTGCTCCAGACCTTTAGTATCCTTAATCCTAGAGGGTCTTCCTGGCATCTACCTGCAATGTAAGATTACTGTTTCCTCTCCAGCCATTATAAACATGAATATAGACCAACCATTCCATCTCTGCTTTTTGCTTCTTTGCCAGAGAACATCAAGGGACGATGGAACATGTTCAGAGACCAGTGCAATTTAAGCAAGCACACAAAGACTCTGATAGCTAACTGACACAATGCACAGTGCTCCTCAGAGTGCTGTTGCCAGCTGTGGGATATTTAATGTTTCCCAGTACAGTCTCAGCTTCACATTCTGTAAATTTAATAGACTTGGCCCATGTTACATCACTTATTACTTAATACATTGAGTAGGCCTGGCCTGTGGCCCACGTAAAACCTTAGTGAACTCCACCATTACATCCCTCCATCCTGGCAACAAGTCATTCCCAGATACTCTTTGGATGTACTTATCCAGCAAGATTGTATCCAATGTAGTTTCATCAAGAATATAGTTCCCTGGTGTGGTTATGACAATGACACCTGAGAGATTATCAAAAACCCCATTGAAATCAGGATGTATGACACCACTGCTTCTCCACTGCCTCTGTCCTGTTATTCTGTCATAGAACAGAATTAATTAGTTTGACAAAACCTGTTCTTGACAGATCTGTGTTGGCTGCTACACAACTCCTTTTGTTATGCTAAGAGCTGTTGCACTGAAGGTGACCCCAGGTCAGGGAGATGCCTCACAAACCAACCATCCAAACAGGGCTGGGAGGAAGTGCATGGTGATTCAACCTGCATATTGAGAAGCACTTTCAGGCACTTTGTCAAGAAAGTCCCTGGCATAACATATTACCCACTCCATAACTGGAGCATTAGTAAAATATTTTAAATGTTTTGCAACTTCAGGGTAATAGCACTTTGGTTAAGAGGAAGACATAACCTGTACGAAAATGAAGATATGTAGTAAATTTGGATTGCTGCTAAATCAACAAAAAAAATTCCATTATCCTGATCACAGCAGCTATTTTATATTAGATGTATTAGGTTTTAATAAGCTTTATGAAAACACCCTGATTAATTTATTTTTTAATTCAGTATGTTCCAGTTAAGAATTTTTTAATCAAAAGATTTAATAGTACTTCTTAATTTTTCTCCTATTGTTATAATTTTAAGTTCTCTCCCAGTAATTGTACATTTCGGTTTTGTAAAATGATTCTAGCAAGCAATTTGTTAAAAGCATGTAAAAATAAATTACAGTTGAACTTCATTACTTCAGAAGAAGATTTCTGTAATTTATTTGCTGAATGAGACTTCAGAAATGGGTTTCTTTCTTCCTTCCAGTACCAACTTCCATTTGTAATGAACGTAAATAAACTTACAGGGCCTCATGTTATTATAATTTGCTATATTCAGAATATTTCATGCTAATGAAAGGTTATACCCATATACATACCAAAATGTGGTGGAGAAATGACATCTGTGTTTGCAGAAAGTATTTTGGTTAGGGTAGAGAGAGGTGTACCTCTGCAGAATCATGTTTTTTTTTACTCATCTTCTAGTTTTCAATCATTTCCTCTTCAGGTGCAGAATGACTCTGGTTGTGACCTAACTCCATTTTTCAGTCTTCTACCAATTTCAGATGAGTTTTTTAAAATAAAAATATATTCTTTATATGTACTGTTTTCTAAGATGCCATCAATCCAACTAACTTGAATCCTAATATAAGCACAACTTCACTGACACCTTGAATATCTGCCTCAAGAGAATTAGGGATCATGCAGCTGGATTAACGTAATTGTCTTTGCTGGAAAACAAATCAACCCACACCTAAATTATTGTTCCATGTCTATTAGGAAGGTGACAGGTACAGTGTGCTTTTGACCAAAGTTACAGTAGCATATTCTCGAATATCTGTATTCATAAGATGAATGGATAAGGCCCTGATATGTTCCTATATCTAAAGACAGTACCAAAGACAGAGCCAAGGATATGTGCTGAAGAACGTGATCATTATGCTCGTTATTAGCTTTCCCAGGACAGCATGTAAGAAGTGTGATTGACTGGCTCAATGTGAATTCTGGTTTTGAGGGTGGTAACTTCATTTTTGTGAATGGTTTTGAGGTTTCTTATGCTGGGTTGTCATTACTCTCCTTCTCTGGATTTTTTCAGTAGGACTGTGGTATAGCACAACTACTGACAACCATCATCCCAGGTTCATCTACCGACATCTACTTTGTGGGAAGAGGCAGGGGGGAAATGAACTCCAGCTCAGCCAGACCCAATACAAGGATGCACAGCAGAGTTGTTCCATTTAGCTCCAACATTCAGAGGCACACACACTGGCATTATAATTGAGAAATCCACAAGCAAAATAATTTCTGCAGCTCAATCTCTCTCAAATGTGAAAAGAAAAAGTAGGAAAGGGCAATGAAGAACTGTCATTTAAGCCCTTCCTTTAACTGCTCAGTAACATCTATATGCCCTAGAACCTGCAGTCTTGTGATATCTTTATATGGCTAAAACTATAACTAATAGGAATAATAATTTTTTAAATGTTTAACAAAAAAAATCTGTGTCTAAATATGTTCTCTATAGGGAATAATAGAAATATTCTTTAAAAAAATCCAAAAAGTCTGAAGTAATTACAAATTTCAAAAACCCCCAGCTCACCACTTTCCATACTATCCTGGAAGACAATATTAACAGAACTGGTACATCATTGGTTGAATAAGTGACTTTGTGGAAATACTAAATAATAATTTAGTTTTCCTTAATTGGTAATAAAAATTATCATTGTTTATTCATCTTTCAGTGACAAATATCTTCCACAAAGTTCAGATTTCACTGTGAAAGCAGAAACATTTTCCCTCAGTAGCTCAGTTTTCCAGCTATGAAGCTAATGTTTTCATATTTAAGAGAGTGATATTAGACTTGTGGGACACAGCAAAGTAACAATACGAAAATTACCTACATGAATATGTTCAATGAACAAATCCAAAATTTTCCTCTTGCACAGGTTCATTGTAAAAAGTATTGACCAGATCTGAAAGTGCTCAAAGTCATGAATGAGTATTGAAAGATGTAGGGCAGTAGAGGTCATGAAGAATATACAGCCTGAAGAATTCATCAGAGTATTATAAGATTTGAATATGCCTAAATTTGAGAAAACTAGAAATAATAATTTATGTGATGAACAGTTTATTGTGAAATGCTTTTGTACTTGATACACAGTTCCAGATCTCATCATCTGCGAATACTTCAGCTATTTGTCTTTCTTCGTTTATTGTTTGTCTCTCTAAGTCAACTCAACGTGTTGTTTATAATTGCTGACAGTCTCTCTGTTAGACATACACTACATCTCTCCCAAATCTGCCTTTATCTTTTACACAAAATAAAGCTGCTCTTATTACAGCCACTAATGGCTGTTAGCCAAATCTCAGAACCAGTACTTCTGCTGCATCTTCTTTGACCTGCTTCTCTGTTTATCCTCCCCTGTGACTCATTTCTCTGTAACCTCATCACAAAACCAAATACAATTATTTTCATACTAACTTCCAGATGTGTATTCTAGACTGATCTGCTTCTCTCTAGACCAAGAGTCACTCAAGGAGATAGATACAATAGTTTCATGATCTCCCTCCTCACACGTTCTGTGGCCAATATTTATACTGTTTCTTTTTTCTGATCCATAGGCTGTTAGTACACTAACTCAAATCCTCCTGTAGATCTCTCTGCCTAGACTTTGCACAAATATTAGTCTCTGTCAGACAAAATATGCCTAAGAACATTCCTGTCAAAACTAAATTAAACTAAAGCATGCAACTAAAAAATTAAACTCCTTCAAACTCAAACCAACTTGCATCTTTTCTTCTCCTCCTTGATAAGTGTTACCATATGAGATCTGTTGTGAGTGTGGCTATAAAAGACATTTTTTGCTCTGGTCATATCACATGTCTCTGTACATTCCTCTACTTGTTTACCCTTCTTTCTTATCAAACTCAAACTGCTTGTCTTCGCTGCAGAAGCTACAGAAACCTTATTTTTCATTTAAGACTCTGGGTGCAGAACCTATATCTGTCTTGTCTTTCCAAAGAAGCCGTTGCTGGGAAACTGGCTGGTCATCAGTCTGCTGGTGGGAGGTGTTGAATGCTTGCCTTTGCATCACTTGGTTTTTTCCTCCTTTTTTTCCTTCATGTATTAAAGTGTCTTTATCTTGACCCATGAGTTTTTCTCACTTTTGCTCTTCCAATTCTCTCTTACTTCCCACTATGGGGGGAGCAAGCAGCTGGTGAATCTTTTGTTGCTGGCTAGGGTCAACACACCACATAAGGAAAAAAAAGTTTCATTTTTTTCCCCCAAAATTCCTGATATAGCACTATTAGGAATCCTGCAACTTTGCAGCCATTTGATGGCAGTTGTGTAATTCCAGCTGTAGGAAAATCTAACACAATCTAGCTTGTAGTGAAGTGCTTGAGTATTTCAAACCAGAGTCACAAAAAGCCTTTCTCGTTTTTATTTTCAAACTCTTAGACTTCAGAGTTTCATGTTGCATTCCTTGTTATTTCAGACTCTAAGAATGAACCTGTGCCCTCTTTGGAGTGCACTGGTGGGCTGGGAATAGTTCTGCTTCATTGCTTTTTCTTTTCCCCCCACCCCCCACCTTTGTGAGTATTTCCTTTACTGACAGAAACAGAGAGCATATAGAAAATAAATGTTGCAAATGGTAGTGTTCTTCATCACACAAATGTTAGTGCCATAGAAACACTAAAGAAAATAATTACAAAAGTATTGCACATTTGCTAAACTTTAAACTTAGAAAAAAAAAATTCTTACTCTTTAAACAAGTTCAAGCACAGTTTCATCATGAATGACTGCTTATCCTGCACTCCTATTTTTCAAGATTAAGAGATCTACTTGCTATTAAAAGAAGAAAAAACAATAGAAATAAGAGAATAAGGAAATAACTGGCAGCATGTTACTGTCTGGACTATCAAGCTGGTTAACCCCCTGAAGGATTTAACTTACGTTTTCTATACACTGTTATCCAGACAAAAATCAGAGTGAAAATTATCTGGGCTTGAACCAATCAGTAAGATAAAATTTCACCAGTTGCACAGAAAACAATTTCTGGCAGGTGGCAGGTACTAGCGAATCAGTATTAAACTTTTTTGGCAAACTGATCTTGTGACTCAGATGCCTGGAGTAGATTTTCAAGAGATAAAGCACATTAAAATAAAAATTAAATAGCAAAAAGAGCAAAAACCAACAAATGAAAAAGTTTTCTTTATTGAGGATATATCACTGTCAACTTAAAGCACAAAATATGTCCAAAAGACAACTTGAGCAGTAGAAACATCAGCATTAACACATCTTTGTGCATGTATGCAGCACAAGCAAGTCCTGTCAAATGTTACTGCAGAATACGATGATTTCTGTATCAGCTCATGAGTGAACTGGTATGATAAAAATAAATGAATGCAATAAAATAAAAATACTAATGATTTAAGACCTGTTATTTAGGTGCTGATATATGTCATACAAAATGAAATCTTAAGTGTTTGGGGAACTGGCTTTTCCAATCAAAAAATTCTTGTCTTTGAGACTGTACATAAGTTCTCCCAGCCTGTTTTTTTGTTGCTGACAGCTGCAACATTTTCATTGAAGACGCTTGCAGAAAAGATGCTGTGGACTTTGTGCTTTGAACTCAAAGAAAATTTCTAGGCCAATTTTTCAAGCAAGGTCTGTCTGCATATATGATTGATTCATGCTGTAGTTGCTGACTTTAGGAAGAGAAACTGAAAGAAGCATGGAAATAAAAAATAAAGGTAACTTGATTAGTTTTGACATAGAGACTTTCTGACTTGTGTGCTGACTTAATAACATCAGGGAAAATGTCATGAATATAAGAAACATGTATTTTTTATATCATCAAGAAGTTCTAAGTGATCCAAGATCTTTTTGCCAACTATTTTGTTACACAGATAAAATAGAAGATACAAGGACAAGCAGTAAGGACAAAACTGCTGGATTGTATTAAGCTCATGGTTGCTATGCTGTCTACTTTGGGGGATGTTTATCTTTTTTGAATTAAAAAGTCTTTGGAATGAACTGCATTGACATGAACTGAAATCCAAGACTCACTATTCCAGAAGAGTGTGCCCACTTCCAGAAGTCAAATGCAAAGGTTTTTGCTCTCCATTAGTCCCCCCACATCTGTCCTGTCACTGTCCTGACACTGTCTCCCATAATATACTCCTGGAAAAGCTGCAGTCCATGGCTTGGACAGGGGCACTCTGTGCTGGGTTAGGAACTGGCTGGATGGCCGGGCCCAGAGAGTGCTGGTGAACG
>JAWMRA010000113.1:68460164-68491414 GCA_035584735.1 Pseudotriccus pelzelni
ACTTCTCGGCCCTTCTGTCTTGCTCTTGACCTCTTTACAGCTCATCACAGTCATGCAGGATTGCTAAGGCCCCAACAAACTGGCAGTGAAAATCTGCCACTTGTGTGTTTATTGTCTTAAAACGCATGGTAATACCTCAGCTTCACCTAAAATATGCACATGATTGTCAATACAGAGAGTCAGAGCAACAAGAGGGTTAACAGCAGCCACAGGGTTAGGACATGCGCTTACAAAGCAAAGAAACCTTGTCTTGCTATCTTCTGAGCAGGCAGTAAAGACTTGAAGTGGCATAAAGTGTTCTTTGATTGCTTTTCATTTTGTAAGCCTTTACATTTTCTGCTGTTTTTTGGGAAAACCCTCAAATATTATGAAAAGAGGGAGTCAAAAATAAATAAAGATCAAAATGAAATATGAAACAGACTGTGGCCATGACATTTCTGCTCTGAGAAAGAAAATATAAAATAAAAATAATCAAAAAACATTGCTCCCTATGGAAATTTCAACTCCAATTTTCAGATGAAAGAGGTCTGACACAGGTAAGCATCCAAACAAAACAAAGTTCATTAAAGTTCACTAAATCTGATGGATGAGTTCATATTACTAGATTGTTTGCATGTTTATTTTTAGGTTATATGAATATAACCAATTTTTACACTGCTTGAAGTATGAGTTTTTGACTGTAGCCCCATAAGAAGTGTGTTTTGCCAGCAGAACTATAATGCACATCCTGCAGACACATTACCTGGGCCCCATAGTAAATGTAGTAATATGACTTCACATGGTTCTAGGTCAAGTAATAAGTAAACCTATAGATAAATCAAAAGTCAGACATTTTCTAGAAAAAGTTAGTGAAGAAAGAATGTGGTTCTGAGTTCCTTACCTCTGGGCTCTGCCTTGACATTTTATAGCTCTTTACACTCCAAAGGCTATAGGAAAACTCATAAGACCTCCTGGTTTCCTTGGAAAAGAGGAATATGGTACCTGCATAGAATAGCTATGCCTAAAGACAGCTCCCATTGAAAGATATGTGCTAAAATATACAAAATATTTCTCACATATATAGTGTGTGTACTTTATATTTATATTTATATTTATATTTATATTTATATTTATATTTATTTATATATCTCACCTCATGAGATATAACTATAGATATATGTATATATATATACTCTAAATATACTGAAATAATCTGTATGGTTTTCTGTGGGGGGAAAACCAGAAGTTCTTCTGAAGTTGTCTGAAAGTTTAGTGAGTGAATAAAACCTCATGCAAACTGGATCAAGAAACGTATACGACGCGGGCCAAAATTCCGGGGCTTTGTTTTGCATCTCGATGAGCCCTCAGTGCATATGCCTTTGCTCTGTACATGGCACCTTATAAGTTGCTGATCTTTTTAAAAAACCTGATAGCTTATTCTTGAAAATAGAATCAGCATGTTAACAAAGCTATCAGAAATAAGGTTTTCCTCTAGCTCCCTAATGAAAACAGTTTCTCTTGCTTGTTTATAGCAACATGCAGAATAATTAATGCAGTTTTATTTAACGAATTAATTGCAAAACACTTCATAACACAAGCATTTACGGGTGGAATATTTAGTTTACAAAATAGTTTACAGATAATTGCTGTTTTAGAGTTAGGAATATTTAACAGTTGCTACTGACTTCCTCTCATGGTAAATGTGTGTATTCATGAGAGGAGACAACCTCTGTGATGCAAAGAGCAATATCCTCCCCCCAGCTGTACGTGAAAAGCCAAGTTGCTACCCAGATTCTCTATATGAGTGTTCAGATTATCCCTGTATGTCCTTCTTACAGCATTGCTAGGAGGGTTAAAATAATCACTTAGAAGAATGTATGTGCAACTGGGAGGACAAGGCTTCTTACCACTCACTTTTCTGATTGTTTTTCATTCTGCCTAATAAATACTGTTGTACCATAGACTAGAAAACACTAAATCCTGACAAGGAGTGAGTAAAGATTTACTCTTTATTTTGGAAATTATTTTTGAGTTTTAAAATTTTGGCACAATGCAACCAATAAGCCATGTAATAAACAAGGTGCCATCTGCATTGTGAAATTCCATTGCTTAGAATATATTAAAATAGACAGTAGTGTCTTAAAACAGACCGTGGCATTTAGTGTACCCAAGATTGTAAGTTCTACTTAATTATATTAAAAACACTTATCTGAACCTAATTATCCCCGTTGCTCATTAATCTGCAATACAGATATTAAATAAAACTAGTCATGCCTGTTCAGATTAGTTCAGATTTCTGTAAAGAATATACGAACTTTCACGGCAAATTAGCATGCGCACACACACACAAAGACAATGAAAGGTCTTGAAGAATAATTCTGATTTCAAAGTTTTTCTCTTCCTGTATTTCAGTAACCGACTGAGCATATTATACACAAGTACAAGTACTAAGTTCAAACTTAGTTTCCACTAGGTTTAAAGTCTCCTTTTTCTCTAATACACACCTTATAATTTATTATATATTTGTATAAATTGTTCTTGTGGTGATACAACAATAAATCTCAGTCATAACATCTATCTATAATAATAAAAAAATACCACAAAAAAACAGTCCCTAGCTAATTCAGACTTTTCTTATTCTTATTTCTGCTCTCCCTCCTCTCCTTTCTCACTATTTTTCCAACATTAAAAGGATGTCTTAAAGTTTAGCAGAGTATGTAATGATAGGACAAATGGGAATGGCTGTAAACTTGGAGGATATGTTTAGATTAGATGTTAGGAAGAAATTCTTTACTGTGAGGGTGGAATAGGTTACCCAGAGAAGTTATGGATGCCCCAGCGCTGGGGGCATTTACTTATAGTTTTAAAAGTGAGTGACTGATTTACAGTAACTGCTCTTTGGATTTGCTGTCCTTAATATGTTTGTCATTTGAGTAGTGGTTCAGCAAAATAAAAAAAGTCCAAAGCTGCTCTGTTTCTTTTCACATAGTAGTAATACCACACCACTTCACTTGTCCTCTTTTTTCTGAAGCAAACATGCTTATACCATTACAAAAGGAGCAAAGTGTTCAGTGTGAAAAAACAAAATCAATCAGCTGAAGCAGATAATTCTTGGTTTGCACTCAGAGAAGGGCACAGAGCATTAAGTCATTCTACAAAGGGAAGATGAAAATGGTAACAAATCATCACCAGTCAGATGAGAGAAGATTAAAAATGAGAAATACTACTGCTACTGTAGCACTACTATAGTTTAATAAGTGAAACAAAACTGTTTAATTTTCCTACATCAAGAGAATATTTGCCATGAGGAGATGCCCATCATTGCTAGATATGACAAGTCTCCTGTGAAAAAGAAAGATTGTAGAATATTTCTCAAGGGGAGCACCTGAAAGCCCAGATGCTGTCCAGAGAAAGAATGGGAAGAGAGGAATGCGTAACAGAAAATTGACTGGAGGAGCTCTCCCTCAAAATAGAGGACTGAAGTCCTGAACAGGGTATGGCATACAGTGGAAATAAGCAGGAAAAAAAATGATGCTAAGAAGCAATTAGGTTTTCCACCAATGCTAAAAGGTGAGATTTTTTAATGTGAGTGTATTTTCTGTGAAATAGTTATTTGTACTCTTATATAGATTTGTACATGGTCATAGAAGACATTGCTTTGATCCTGTGTTTTCCCTGCTTTAAGACTCACAGGTCTGTCTTGTTTCATAGCAGTATGCTGTGTAGCCCCAGCTGTAATAGTACCTGAACAGGTCACTATCTTAAATACATTCATCAAAGACCTTATCAATGACAGATCAAGGACTTCATTGTGAATTTTCAAGGCCCTTGCTAGAGCTTTGTAGGCTACATAGTTCATAGTCCACACCATCAAGAAACAGAACAGATAAGACTGAGCAAAATTCTGTGACATGTGCCAAGGTAAAACAAACACACTTTGCAGATAGTAGATGTGTGCCAGATCATGTAGAAATTCTCCTCTGACCTTGGAGAGGGGGATCTATCTATAGTATTCAGTCAAGTTGCAGAACAGAGTCCTAAGGAAAATAAATTATGAACAAGCACTGGTTGCAAACTTAAAGTCAGATCATATGAACAGCATCTGGTTTCAGGCAGCAAAATCCCATCCATCAACTAGCAGAGGTTTTGCTTAAGCCTTGTTTTAAAGGAAAATTTCAAAGAGTTAGCAGCTAGCAAAAAGAACATAACTTCTTAGAAATATCATCTGTATGAGAAATCAGGTTAAATGATATGCACAAAATTACTATATAGATACTGCAGATCACTGAATAGAATTTTGAATTCAATGATTGGTCATTGATAGAAAAAAATCCGGTAACCAGCCATGTTCTGTTGACATAGTACATGTGCCAAGGTGTGATCTGAGCTCCAAAGACATCCATGTCCTCTCTCTAGACACAGACTGTTTAGGGATGAGATATCTAATTAAAATGGGGATTTGTGGATGAGTACATACAGAAGCATTAGCAACAGTTAATTCAAATAGGGAAAGTGACATCTAGGTTTAAATTCAAAAATACCAATTTTTTGTATCTCACAGACATACATAAAGTAGAATTAAACAAACTCTTCCAGTTTGGATTTGAGTCTTTTGAATTGCTCCAGAACTTGCTTGTCAAATTTACATCTGTATAAACAGGTCATATTTGCATGAATAAGGTCTTTCTCCACCCCTGCTTAACTGCAGGCTCATGCATGCACCCAGTGCCTGCTGTTAGTGCTAAAGTGAGGAGGAACAGCAGGAGTTGAGCTACCAGGGGAATGAGCTGGGATATGAGGGTGGCCCCAGGGCAGGCTGTGCCCTCTCCACCCTAACAAGGCCAGGGAAATGGTAGGCACAACCTCTCCCAGGGATCCCAGGAAGGACCTGTCTGGTCCCAGACAGGAAGCCCAGGAAAGAATTAGAGGAGACAGGCCTGAAACAGAACTGGAGACAAGGGTATACACACCCAAATCTGTGACCAATCCCAACACAGTAGCCACTGAGACAGCACAGACAGGGCCAAGCACAAGTACCTCAGAAACGTGGCTTGGGCAAGGTGGAGGCGCCCAGCCTGAACTAAAACAGAGAGCCCAGATCCATGTGCAGAAACCCGTGGGGATGTCCCAGATGACGCCAGCACCTACTGGTGTGTTTAGAGTGATAGTCTGTGAGTTTTCTTATTCCTCCAGCATATTCCCACATTACCAATTGTATGATAAAAGGCAAAGAAATTTCTCCTGCACACACAAAAAGTGTTTGGAGTAAGTCAACCTGCTTAATCATAACCATCCCTGGACTCCCACCAGGGCACTCTCTGCCCATTGTGCCAGAGTGCCATTTAGACTCAAATCCAGGCAGCTGGTGGGTTTTCACCATCCTGGTCTTGGCTTGGGCACTGTGCCCCAGTCAGAACAGTCACTGTCCCTGCCTTGTTGCCAGGTCCAGGAGCAGCCTGATCTTGCTGCTCAGAGACACGAAATCATGGTGTCCTGCAGCCTGATGTGTCCAAATGTGAGTGCTCCAGGTGTCTCATTGCTGAGAAATGTAATAGTAGAGATGATTCAGACACCAAGATCTCAGCCAACAAGGGTGCTGGAGGTTAGAGAGGCTCATTATGGAATAAAAACATACAATTTATTTCTACAATAGTTAGCTCAAGAAAAGCAGAAATTGTGTTATTCATCAGTTCCAAAAAAGGCTCAAAATAGAAAAAAAAAATTGAGTGACTACAAATTTTATGCCCCAAGGTTTAAATTTTTTTCTGGTCCTCAGTTTTGTCAATTAACTAATTAGGGAGTTCACTGAATGCTTTTGAGTTTTTCAGATAGTGACTTACATAATGGTAAAATCTATCACCTGTTCGCATATTTTTATAAAAAGGAGTAGCTAAAGACTGAGAAAGATCGAGTAACTTCGTTAAACATTTGTATTTAGAGATACTATGTATAATATGTATAAATTGCATGTTACAAAGCATTACTTTCATATGTAGTTCAAATATGCTACCCATATAACATATGCAGTATCTCTAGTTATGGTCTCACTCTCTAAAGCATTCAGATACTTGCATTAGTAATCTTCAGGTGACCACAATGTTTTTATGTTTCAAGAATGATGAATTTTAGTAGATAGTTTCCTTTCTCTCATGTGAAGCTATCTGTGTTCTTAAACTCATCATGGATACTTAGCTCCATAAAACTCTGAGAAAGGAGTGTTTTGCCTGGAGTTCATGTGGAAAATGTCTTGGCGAATCACATTCATATTTAGGTTTAACATTAATTTTTAATATGTATTTTTATCTTAGAAAAAACTTTACATGGGAATTAATTTGATGTTCAGTGTTTATGTTTCTCTAAGTTACTTGAAATAATTATTAAAGGAAAGAAGACTGTTAGAATTGCAATTCACCTCCAGCTTAGTTTTAGAATCTCTATGGAAAATATTAAACTGGTACCATTATAAAATGGAACTTAGAATGACAAAAAGTGCAAAATTACTTTCATTTCATTTTCACAGGGATTAGCTGAATGAAATATTTACATAGTGTTTCTTAAGTGTCACATGGCTGTTTTCTCTATACTTATAGAACTACATTATTTCAGAATACACCAATAATAAACTACTGATTACACAAGTACAACCATGCTTCTCTTTTAGAATTACATTTGCACTAACATCCTATTTTCGTCATTGTTAGCAAAAAGAATAGAGAGGGAATTCAACATGTTTTCATTAAAGTTATTACAGTCTTTAATCTATTTTATTATATTTTTATTTGACTTTTTCCCCTACATACCTGTTATGAGCTTCAATTGTTCATGCCTACCAATTCTGAATCTTTGGCAGCTGCGCTAAAGAGTTAATTAAGGTTTAGCTTAATACAGTTAGGGAGATGAATGTGATATATAGTGCGCGCCCTTATCTGTTGGAAGTAGAATGAAGCTTTCTAGGAGATGTCATTGTCAGTAGAAACAAAACATTTGCATGCATGACAATGCTTAGGAAGTGGCTCCCTAACTTCTGCACATTCTTGCTTTTTGAAATTCACATGGTAGTTTCATCCTTATTATAGTCTATTTTAAAAATAATTCATTCTTACTTAAATATGGGAAGACAATTACTACAGTGGAAGCATAATGCTTTTAAATGTTTAATAATTAATAACTAAAAATACTCTGAATTAAAGGATCAAAAAATACTTAACAAAACACAACTATTCTTTGTTTAATGACTACCATAACTGAATCTGAAGGAATCTTTGAAAAATTTGAGGTCTAAAAGGTGGACTCTATAAGAATTAAATTCTGTTCCTTGGGCTGCCACAAACTCCTGTGCAACACCCTATAAGTTAATGCAGACAAACTCTTAGAGATGGCAGTTTAATTGATGGCCATACTGTGTTCCATTTCAAACCCCAAAGATGGATTTATAAGACCACATGCTATTGTCCAGATGTCCTTTCTAGATCAGCTCCCTGCTCTTTCCCCTACAGGTACACATGTGAAACAGTTCCTCTGAATTTCAGCCAAAAACTGTTCTTTTTTTTTTTTTTCCACTGTCTATAAAGACAATTCCACAGATGATAAGGATATGTAGTATAGGTATACTGTAGTACGTTAGAGCATAGTGTGGTACAGTAGGAGAACATTTGTGGAGTGATGCTGAGGCACTGATATGTGCTCTGTGTCTGTTTGGGAGATTTTACTTGGCTTCATCCTGGTCTTGCTGCCAGGAATGTACATTAGTAGGTCCAGTTCCTGGAATAATCTTTTGCCTTAGCTTAAGAAGTCCATTTGTGTGCTTTGAGGATGTTCTGATATGAGCTGATCCTTAGTAAATTCTGTATAACTGGGAGATTTGCTTCAAAGATGCACTAATGATCTAAATGACAAAACTAGCGAGTCTGTTCCCGTAGCTGTATAAGGTGGATAAGATTTATCCCACTGTTACATTCACAGCACCAGATATTGTTTCCTAGCTGGTCACAAAGTAGTCAAATTTCTGCTCTAATAAAGTATTACCTGCAAGTATAGGTAGATTAAGTATCTGTACCTTTACAAGACTCAGTTTTCTTAACAATTACCTTTAATTTAGTACTGCTCTCTCCCTGCACTCGTACAATGGAAACCAAATTCTTACAAATAATAAGAAAAAAATCATCATACTAATGAAAGAACATACTAATGAAAGAACATACTAATGGTTTCTTTAGTGTGGGAGACTAAGACAACAAAGGGGAGGTGAGATTCTCATCTTTGTGAAAGCAGTTCCAAAAAAAATCTGCTCTTCCAATAAAATGCAAATACTTCCTTATTAATTTTCCTAGTTTTATTTTCTTGTTTCCTGAATTTTAGAAATGAACACTTTTTCATTTATATTAAATGATTTCTTTTTACCATCACTTCCATGGTACATTATTATAATGTCCTAATTGTATTATACTGTATTATACTATATTATACTTATACTATTTAATGTAATTTCATAATTTCATTAAAGTGTATGATGTACCAAAACCATACCAAAATAGTCATAGGAACACATTTACATATATCCAATAAAACAGAAGCAATTTGTCCATACGGTAGGGTGACTGATTTCACAGCATCAGTTGCCTGTGTTGCCATGCGGTAGAAGTCCTAATTTACTTGGTGTCTTTGAAGGTTTGTTCTTTTTCATTAGCCTTGCTATAATATAGAAACATTATTGTCTGAACAGGGAACTGCTGCAGCAACATTTCCCTTGATAGCATTCCCAGTTGCCTTCATCTGGCAGCAGTTTTAATGGAGTGAGTACTTGATGGGGAGCTCCTTGTTTGACAGGCACCAGCTTACATGAACAACACAGCCAGGAAGAGGGGAAGGAAGTCATACTTCTTCAAACTAAAGAAAATGCAGCTATGCCATTTGCATACTTAGTCTGCAACTATTCCTATGTGAAGAGATAGGATGATTCCACAGCTGTGACGATGTATCCTCTCAGTTTTAGCTTGGGTGATTGATTGCTTCCTCTGACAGCTCTAACTACAGCTTTGGAAAGGCTGAAAGGTTGGAAGCTGGTTTGCATCTAATCCCCTGACTTCTAGGAACTGATCCAAGGAATATCCTGTTAAGAAATAGAGGGGTTTTTTATGTATCGTAAACCACAGCAATGAGAACCAGATATCTTGTTGAAGTTTCACTATCTCCATCTTGCTGTGATGGAGATAGTGAAGCATGGTCCATTCGTGGCAGACTACAGCTCAGATGGTATTAGTCATCTCGTTTAAGTGGCTGGATAGATGTACTTTGAAACCTAACTAGTGAATCTCTGTAATGCGCAGAATGAGTGAAGTCAAAGCATAAACTATAACGCAGAAATGCTGTAAAAAGAAAATTCTTAAGAAGTTGGAAAATAAATATTTTAATGGAATTATGATATGATGGAGTAGCTGGGAAGAAAATTAATTATTCTCATTGTTTTGGTAGTTTTGTTTGTGTAATTTGTTGTGTAATTTCTTTAACAAAAATAAATATACAATTTCTCTTAGTCTTAATCTGCTGGTGTAGATCAATAAAATACCTAGGTACTCACACTTTCAGGATTTATATAAGGATTTGTCTTTATATTTTTAAGGTTTCTTTTAAAAATCTGTCCTTTCCCTTGCAGAGACAATCTGAACTGTGTGAGCGAACTGGCTGAGTTAGTAACTGGACTGAATGCAACACTGCTAACACCTAGGGAGATCCTTTCCAACAATAGAGATTGTTGATGCTTTCCAACACCTAGAGATTATTTCCAACAATCGTCTTAATGAGGTGATTTCCTTTTGAAGTCAGCCTGAACCATGAGTAACTGTTTTACACAGCACCAACACCCTTGTCCATTAAGACTCAATCTGACAGCTGTGTTCTGTGTTTTCAGTTAAATACATGTTCTACAGACATACAGCTGTAATGCTTCTCAGACTGAAGAAGACTCTTTCAGTTGTTTTGACGATATAGGCATTTTCCTCTTTATTTGTACACATGTCAGGGGCTCAGATGTGTCCTTAGCAAAAGTTTGGATTGTGGGGCTAGCAAAGAATGAGTAGAAAACACATATCAGAGGAAATAGGAGCCTTCACTCTGATTTATTGGTTCTCTTACAAATGTAAAGCCCTCCTCTCTCTAAAGTATGCTGTTGTCTGAAGAATAATAATGATTTATTTGAAGATATTTTCTTTCTATTTTACCCATTGTTATTCTCTATCTGATTTCTTTGTCTTGTGTACGTAAGTTTCACATCTCTGGTTAAATGACTAAATATGATGTTTCTGTTATAAAATCTGCAACACCAAGCCATTTACTGCTCTGATGTCTAATGAGGTCTACCTCAAAGAAATAGTTTTTGTATGAGAAATGCAGGATCTTTTTAATTTTGTAATTTTTATTTTCAGCCATGAAATATCTAAGTGAAACATTTCAAAACAAATCAGTACAGATAAGATTAGTCTGATATTTTGATTTAAGCTTTGATTGAAGATGTAAACAAAATTGAAATATTGGAAACTGTGATAAGATAAAAATGTTCGTGTTGTACTAAATACCTTTAAGCAAGATAGTCTAGTAATTTTCATTGTTCTTTTCCCTTTTCATTCATATTTATTCTACAAATTCAAAGAAGAGCTCTGGACCCTAAAAATATTAAGGCCTAATGTGCAGGAGTCAGTGTCAATATGAATTATGATGAACCAAGTATTCAGGAAGTTAAATATAACTATGTGTGTGCTGGAGTGGGACCTTTTAGGAAACCTTACTAGGACAGAAATATAAGAAAGTACTTTACAGTATTTTTAAAAATTTGCTCCTTCAAAATGCCAATCACAGCTTCTGAGCATTTAATTTCCTTGGCAGTTTCAGTGTCCCTGCTGCTATTGAGACTGCCTGGTGTGAGGCTATGGCTGAAGTTCTCAGTCTGCTTTGACAGGCTTCAGGCACAAGAAATGTGCCATCAGTTCTCTGCAGACCATGCCACACAGCAACAGTTGACCCAGCTGGAAAAGAAGGTGGGGAAAGGAAAAGTTATATGGAGGCATTTTAGACTTCCGTTATGAAAGAGAAAAAAGAAAGTGCATTTCAAAGCATTCCTTGAGGGCTTTTTATTGAAAAAATATATTTGATAAGGAAAAGAAACTCAATGGCTATACCATCTGAAAAATCCCTGCAAATATTTCTCATTGTTATTTTGTAGAATAGTTACAAAAATTATTTTGATTTTTTAAAGTGAAAAAAATGTTACCCCTCCTTTCTTGTTTTCTTTTTTTATTATTATAATTTATTTTGTTTGTTGGTTTTGTTTCCCAGTTGTTACATTGAATTATTTGTAAGAAAGGAGAACACTCTTTTTAAAAAATCACTGTCAGAAACTTGACTTGTGCTTCAGTTCAAAGTCATTACAGGTAACTAAGATTTTCAAATGTATCTAAAGACGATGGACAACAAAATACCTTTAAAACACATCTTTAGTATTCTGACCAGTTCCTCTGAATTTTAGCTATAGGACTATATGTTATCAGGCCATATGATGCTTAGACAAAACTTAAAATCTTATGACTGCAGATACCTGTACACAGCACCAAAGTTCTAAGTGAAAAAAAAAAAAAATATGTTGACCCCTCTTGTAGGAGCCCGGATTGCCAAGTCTGCTTACTGCAAGCCAGCAGATGTAAACTATGATCTCTTTTTTTTCTACCAGAAACCTTCACTTTTTTCTTTGAACACATAGAAAATCAAATAAAATCAGATTAATTTCATATTGCTTAAAAGAAGTGCTGGGAAATCATCAGAAAATACTTTTTCATAGAAGAGATTAGAAATGTAATTTCTCTTTCTTTCATTAGAGTTTGAATTTTGGTAACACTATTTCAGCTAAATTTCTTGGAGAACCTCTAAAACCAGTAACTATATTATATATTATATATATTATATTAATATATGATATATTTTAATATATAATATATATTTTAATATATTATATATAAAGGTCTGCCAGGCTCCTAGCTGACTATCAGTGACAGAAATTTAGAATAACAGGGCTAATGTATTTCAGTACTTGTAGTATCCCACACCCTGGTCTCTTGGCAGAGTGGATATATTCTGAATATTTCAAGGACGCTCAGAAGAAGAATTTCAGTAAATGTCTCAATAAAAGATGCAGGTCCTACATATAAAGACTTTATTTCTCTGCTGCCTGTCTACAGTGGAAAACAGGCATAGTTGTTTCTGAATATCCATGTGTGCTGATTTGAAAGGAAAAGTATTGGGCTCAGGGTAGATGGGAACGTCTCTGATATGTCCCCTGGGGTGGGGAGGGTTCCTCACGGGATGATTAATACTGGATCACGGGACATTTCAAGAGTCTTTGACACTTTCTAAGCACAGGTGGATCCATTATGGCCATCAGCAAAGACAAATATCTTCAGGCCATGTGAGTGAATTGTCTTGATGTCTTCCCAAGGGGAGTTATCACAGATGAGTCATTTGTGTAAGGACAAAGAAACAGCACCAAGCCCATAGCCTGAGGTGGCAGGTGTGGATGCCCTCTGAGTCATCAGCCTTCCAGTCTTTTCACACTGGTGGATACATTCTTTCTCTAGGATAATAGAGTACCACCCTTATCTTAAGTCCCTCCTCACAGTCTATATTAGTAGGCATATTTGTAGAAAAAAGAAAGGGTGGATACCAGAGTCTTTGTGTAACCCAGATACCATGTTAAGCCAAAAGAATAGTAGGCCATACAATGCAACTTAAAAAACAATGAAGAAGATTGTGCTTAAATTTTCTTTAAAAATAAAGTAAGCTTCCAGAAAGATAGAGATGCTGACACTTTCAGTCAGTAGGGCAAGAGTCTTGGAAAATAGGAAGTGAAGAGAGATAGTAATGGTAAATGGTTCATAACATTAGTGTTAAATTCTGGAAAGCTGTGAATAATCCTTACCAACATAAATCATCCCATTTGTCCAGCGTGAAGGATGAAAGCCATCTGATACAATACATATAATGGTCTGTTCACTTAGTAAATTACTACATTGCGGTTTTTAGGAGAATTTAGCAAAAAAAATAGCAGCTGAAAACAGGTCAGTCTAAAATTCATGTCAAGAACAAAGGGTTTAGAAGTAACAACTCTGTGATCTATGCAATGAAAAATAGCTGAGAGTGAAAAATGCAGAGGTCATAGACAGTCTGATCTTTGGATCAGAGAAGAGGAAGAGAGTTATTCAGAAATGCACTTTTTTTAAAGAAAAAGAAAAGAGAGGCATTGAATGCAGAAAGTTGAAAGCAACATCTTAAAACAGTAAATGGGAATAAACAAGTAGCATTATAGAGAAGATGAGTAAAATATCATGTTCATGTTCAGATGTAGAAGTCAGCAACTAGAACTGCAAGAGTCATTTTAAATTCCGTATCCACAACCAAATCTTAAGTATGTCACTGTTCTCCCTCTGGGTATTCCACAGTTTCTGTTCTAGGGGTAACCTTGTGATCATTTCTTCTCTCCTTTGAATCAGCCTCTGGGCTCTATTCTGGAGGCAATGATGAACCTGATGATTTTGGTCAAATTAAAACTAGTTTAATGAACTAAATTTTGTATAAGATTACTTCAGGCAGTGGGTTTTACTTATAATAGTCTTCTAGTCTAGTCTCGTCTGAGCTAGTTTCTGAGATGCTACAGCAAGATTCAATAGTAAAGTATTTTTTTAAATTGGTTTTCCTAATGTTACTCTAGCCATGTTAGTTTGTGTTAACTTCTGCACCTCTGCCTAACTTGACAGTTCCATTTCTATATACACAGAGACATGACATAAGACATTCACCTTTGTTCTGTCACTCTGTGCCCTGGGAAATTCTAGCTCCATGCTTTTTACTACTCCTGGATCAGGTATTTATCACATTGAAGATACTCCTGAGCTTTTTCTTCTCCAAGTTGAACAAGCTCAACTCTCTCTGACTCTCCTCATACAACAAATGCTTCAGTTCCTGATCAACCTCATGGCCCTTTGCTGGACTTAGTTATGAGGTCCCTTTCTCTCCACATCATTCTACACTCTATGCTTGACAGACTTGTCATAGAATCATAGAGTATGCTGGATTGGATTCTCTTACTGTATAGAAGCTCTTCATGTCTCTTGTTGGAGATGGCAGCTGGGAAGAAGATTACAACAAATGGAAAGAAAATGAGCAAGAAACTGAGACCTAAGGACTGTTTTGTTATTGTCACATGTTGTGGCTGTAAAGCCTCCATTTTGTTTCCCCTCATGGTTAATGTTGAAAGTTCTTCTTCTTCTTGTTCACCCTGTTGCTATGTACCCCAATGTCCCTATTGGTTCCTTACCTTTTCCCCTGTCCAATCACCCTGCCTTTGGCGGGAACCTCAACCAATCCCTTCCTTGTTGGCGGGAAAAGTTGTGTTACCATCCCCCTACCAATGATGTTAAGAGGATTTGCATGCTCCTCCTCCATCCCAACCCCTAACCTATAAAAGGCCCTCCATTTTGTAACCCCTCAGATTGCTCTGGGACGCGAGACCAGAAAGATCTGCGTTCAGCTAGCTAGGGAAAGTTAATAAACCAGGTCTTCTCTGAGAGACTTGCAGTCCTGCTTAAGAACCCCGCGGTCTCGGTTGTTTTCCCTCACAACCGCATCAGTCTCTCTCCCATTATTCCTAGTTTAAAGGTGTCATCAGTTTGGCCAGCCTCTTGGCTCTTCCACCACTTAACTATGTGGATCTTCTCTCTTCATAGCAGTCCTTATTTCTCAACAAATATCTGAGGGTCACAGAAACCAAAGCCCTGCTGTTGACACCATCTGCACAATAAGTTGTCAACCTTGCAGAATATGTCCACTCCTTCTCAAGCCCTAGCTTTCTCTTCCCCATCAGGATCAAGGATACACCACCTGGACTTCTGCGCTCTTGACTGTTTCCTCCAGAGCCCAGTAGTCATGCCTGATATATTCCTGGTGTTCTCTGAAACTATCATTGATGCACACATGAAAAAGTAGAAGGGGTCTACTGTTGCCTGAGAGCTAGACAAAACTTGGCATTCTTCCCACAATATCCCAAACCTATCCCCCTAGCAAGAAGAACATGTCCCCCAACAGCAGGTCAAATAAGCAACTGGAGCCCCTGTTCCCTGCAGCAAAAGCTCTCCTGTGACTTGTCACTTCCTCCCAATGCTCCCATGTGTCTCAGTCTCACCTGGCTCATATGATTCATTGGAGAGAGCTCCTAATACCTCATCTGCCGATCTGCAGGTGGTGAAGGAGTTATCGTTCCCCATTGGAAGAAGTCACCAGCTTCCAACCTCCATCATCAAATCTCCACTTCTCAGCCTAATAAGCATAAATTCCACCTTCAGTACGTTTGGAGTTCAGGCCCTTGGAAAAGATCAAATCAAACTCACTCATTTCATCCATACTGTTCTGACGCTTTGGTCAGGGATTATAAACAAGCCACCTTCATGGCAATACTTTTTTTGTTTTGGTGTTGTCATGCAAGCAAATTTGATTAAATCACACTAATTCTGAGGAGACAGGATGAAGAAGGACTGAAAGGGCAAGGAAGGGATTGATTCCTTGCCCTGCTTTCACCAAAGGCCCAACAGCATGGTGTCATTAGGAGAGTCAGGATCAGTCAACGATGATCAATCAAAAATAAAAACTTCACTAGTTCATAGGGAAAGCTCTATGTAATAAAAGCCAGTAACAATATTTCCTTGAGTCTGTAAAGTAGTGTTTGAAGCCAGGGTCTATGCAGTGAGGGGGTCATGACCTCTCCAGGGGTCACCAAAAGTAATCATTAGGATGTGAAACATTGACAATTTATTACTTACTGTAAACAAAATCTTGCCTTTCCACTCCCGTTCTATCCTTCACCTTCAAGACCAAATGTCAGTCTATCATCAAGACTACAAAATGCATGCACAGATAATTCTTTCAGGCTTGCCACTGTTACTATGTATATGTGTTTTCCTTCTGGCTTATAGGAAATTCAAAAGATTTCCAGCATCCTGCTTTCTTTTCACTTCACATACGCTGCACTGGGATTCTAATAATGCTGATAACAGGGCATGCAGAAATCTCTGGAGTATTAAGGGCACTGACAAGGCATGATCCCAAAAGGGAATAAACATAAAATCATAGAATTACAGAATATCCTGAATTGGAAAGGTCCCACTGAGATCACTGAAGTCCAGCTTCTGGTCCTGCATGGGACAGCCCTGCCCTGTGCCTGAGAGCATTGTCCAAACGCTTCTTGGCTCAGATAGGCTGTGACTACTTCCCTGGGGAGCCTGTTCCAGTGACCAGCTGCCTTCTAGGTGAAAAACTTTTTCTTAATATCTAACCTCCCCTGACACAACCTCATATCATTACATGGTATGTTGCGATATGTTGACAGATTACAGCAAATAGCCTTCTCAAGTGATCTTCAAACTCCCCTTCCACTCCAAACTATTCTATGGTTCTATGAAATAATATAAGGTAGATATACAACTTTATGAAATCCCAGAGTGAGGCAGGGTGCAAAAAAATGTTACAGCAAACATGGGATGGCAAACTGCCTGTTCTGAGCATGCCTGAGGAAAGAAAATTATGCCTTTCCAGGATGACCTACAAATTCCCACCTCATCTTCGTAATTGGGTTTCTGTTGATACTGCCAAAGACAGGAGAGACAGCTGGAAAGATGGGAAGGAGACATTTCCCAGCAGCAATAGCTCTTCCTCTTAAACTCTTTTCTGGCTGTTTTCCCTGGCCTGGGCCTGAGATTCCCCCACACTAGGAGCAGGACCTCCCCCAGCTATGTGCCAGTTCTTGGGAACTTGAGAAGAGGATAGGGATACTTGGATGTGAAACACTGGTGTTTAGCAGGGGCTATAGCACCAAGGGGAAGAGAGAGTGGGGAAAAAGAACTGAGATGGGAATGTGGATACCGTACTCCTGAGGAAGACAGGAAGAGGTTCCAGCAAAGAAGGAGGAGGCGTGGCCTCAGGTCCCCTGAAATTTTCTGACCTCTTAGCATCTTTGTCCTCTCCTCCCCCATACTTACTGTGTTTCCCCTGACTGCACCCGGTCGTGGCTGGATACACCTTTTCTGAGTTTATCTGGTCAGGCCCCTGGGGGCCAAGGGTTTCTTACCCCAAGCTCATGCAGTTCTGTCTTTGTTCCCATTACTTTATAGATCAACACCTCCGCTGGTTTCATCTTGATCTATCACTTTCCCATGGGTTATTCTTGTTTTTCTGAAGGGCAGCAAGAGATTTTTGCCTCACAGAGAGGTCATCTTAGGCGGGTACTACCTGGATTCCAGACCGCAATAATTCTTTGTCTTCCTATTTGCTTCTGCTGTCTATCTTTTAGTTGGTGCTTTTATCCAGTCGGTCACCTTGTTGCTTTGTCAGTACCCAAGGTAAGACACAGTGATGTTTAATCATTTGCTGCAGTTTACAATAGCTAATTGTCTCAGCTGAGCATGTCAGTTTCGTGTTACCTTGCAAAACACATTTTCAGATACCTTATCACAGTTCTTGGGTGAGCTCCAAACAGCCCACTCCAACAGAATAACAAGAAGCAGGAAACAGGCACAGCCAGATAGTACTGATCTGAAACGTCAGCATCAAAGGAACAACAAGGTGGGAACACAGCTAAAATACACCCCTCTTGGTCTAAAAATCAAATTCCTTTACAAACCAGTGACAAAAGGCAACAGTTCAAGCTACAGGATAAAAGAGAACTTAAAGAGTTGGCATTAGACTCATCAATTTTGGGGACTGACATCAGAAACATTTGTATAATATTAGGGAGCAAGAGCTCCATCTGAACAGACAGGGCCAAGGTTTGTACAGGGTAGATTTTATACAGTCTGTTGTAAGGGAGGAGGATGAAGGGATATAAAGGAAAGCAGAGATTGGGTTGAGTAGTTTATTTTGTCCCTTACAAGCCTAACAGGGACCAGGAAGTTGTCATACAACACACTAAAGTCAGAAAGAGGGTGGAAAGAAGGCCTAAAGCAGCAAACTCAGTGGAGAGTCAACTGCTGTCCCACAATAGATTATATGAGAGCTATATTATAGGAAATACAAAAAATGTTTGCCCAAAGCTTATTGTCTAAAGGTACAAGAAAGCACTGAAGGTGGAATCAATGTGCACCTTAAATGATAGCTGCAGCTTTATCACTGTGTAAATGTTCTTCAACAACAACAACAAAAATCAACAAACAAGCAACAAAAAAGTGAGCTACAATTTTTGAAAGTTACAACTAAAGTTGAAACGATCTTAGTCCTGAGTAAGCAAGAGTTGAATATATGGTTCTCGTGCACATCTCTGTGTTCATGTTCAAACCTAAGTTATGCTCTTCTATGTTAGAATTCAAATGAAGATAAAATGCAGCTGATTCATCTCTTGCACCAATAATTAACGATGACCAGTTTCTTTCTTTCAGCTTTAGTTTCCAATGTGGATTACATTCACATTGAATTAAGTAAAAACATAATTTGGGAATTTAAGTAATGTATAATTGTATTGAATGTTGTTTTGTTTCAGTGTAAGTGCGGACTGTGATGACTTTCTTTCAATAACCTAAATTTTTAAGGTTTGGAATCCTAATCTCAAAATTAAATTTAAAGAGAAGAAAAACCACACAAGATGAGCTTTTCAGATGCTGGAATACATGTTCAAATCACTGAGATGTTTATTTTTAAACCTTTTAAGACCTAACGATAACTTGCCTCATTTGCGTTTAATCATTCGTTGGTAATACA
Source organism: Pseudotriccus pelzelni (assembly GCA_035584735.1). NCBI lineage: Eukaryota > Metazoa > Chordata > Aves > Passeriformes > Tyrannidae > Pseudotriccus > Pseudotriccus pelzelni. The sequence continues at coordinate 68,478,924 of JAWMRA010000113.1, forward strand.
TAGAATGTATGATTACAATAATTAATATGGATTAATACATTATTAATTTCATGTCTAAAACACTAATCCTGGTAAAATGGTTCAATAAATCTTGTATTTATCAGTAAATTTTCCCTAAAGCAGACTAAAATAAAATATTAAAAAAAAAGGAGATCTTTTCAGCTTGCATGACCAAGACACTGAAGATAGCAATATGTGGCTGCTTCTCCCCAAAAACTGAGATTGACTACTAATTAGGATAAGTCTCCCATAATGTAGCCTATGAAAAAATGCTGCATAGTCATGAGAGTGACACACCCTGACAGAAACAAAGCCTTCTACAGCAGTGTAGCTCTACAAACAGCCTGCAGCTCTTTAAAGTTGACACAAGGTATGGTTGACTCTAGCTACGAATCAATGAATGGTACAGATTACACATGCTAAAGTATAATATTATTTTTTATCACCACAGGAGAAGGAGAGGTAGCATAGGAAGAGAGATCCCCTACGAAGCTTTTTAGCTTTCTCAAAAGTCTCTAAACCTTTTGAAGGACATAAATGTCCTAGTGGAACTTAATTTCTTATCCCTGGGAGCTTTCCTGATGATGTTTTTGTTATAAGGGCTCTCACAAGCAAAATTCTATAATAGCTTTAGCAAAAAATTAAACATTGCTTTCTGGAGACACTAATTTTAAGGAGTTGTTACCCATGGTTTCTGTGTAAAGAAGCATTACCAGAACCCTTCCTAATCCTATCAACTGTTTAGTAGGCCTTTGTTCCTGTAATGGTTGTATTTCTCTTTGGAAATTGCAGTACGGGGTACTGAAGTGGGTATTCTAACATTCATGTCCTGGCAGCCATGCTATCTGTGGGGGGAAATCTTCTGAAATGTTTTCTGCCATATATCAAGATATATATGAAATTCTTCTGTCTTTTAGGCTAATTTGGAAAGCAATGAAAACGTTCAGATATTTGGATCCAGCTGTCACCACTCACACAGAGTGACCTCCCTGTGATAGGCAGTTTTATTAAGAGCTACTCTTCATTAGCTCCGAATTAGATGACACATCTACATATGAGTCAGAGTTCATAGAATGAGAGAAAAAATTTCATGAGGGTAACTGGAAAAAAAAAAAAAAGATAAACTTTCAAGCAATCAAAAACTTTCTGTTAATAAAGTCAGCATACTTCAGAGATAAATAGAGGTTGAAAAAAATTACCTTCAGCTTCATAATAAATGTTAATTGGTTAGACTGTGAGACCTGGCAAAGCAGTAGACATATTTAATTGGTTGCAGGAGTGCCCAGGGATTTTCTACGTACAAACATACATTAAAAGATTAGTCAAACAATTTTTAAGTTCAGCTCAGGTGTTGTCTTTTCTTTGCCTTTCTTAAAGGAATTGTTTGCCAGAGCTAGTTCATCCATTGTGCATGGCTCTCTGAAGTGATGAATCTGATGTTTTTACTGTCAGTTATTGTTCTGTGATATTCTATAACTTAAATGGAGCTGAAACATAAACTCATCTGCAGTGACAAGGAAGGATTATTCTCTCTCTCGGATCACTAGGAAGCTCCTTCATGCTTATACTGTCTTTTCTGTCAGTCATAACTATGTTCCTTAAGAAACCCTGCCATATTTTCCGTTTTTCCTTAATTAATGGAGAAGCCAATCCTCCAGCAACTGGTAAGACCACCACAGCTGGGATCTCCAGCAAGAGGATATACCTGAGCCACTTGTTTATATTTTTCATCTTTATGAGGTATTTCTGGCTCCGGGCACGTAATTCATACTCTAGCTTCCTGAGATAAACATTAAAAACAGTGTGACAAAAAAAGACTGTACATTTCTAGCTGTGTTTTTGTATTTACTATTAAGGTGTTAAATTACTTCATATGATCTTTGCGACTTACCTTTTAAAAATTCAAGTGGCTAGGAAATATTACTATGTGTGAGGGTAGAGCTGCTTTTAGGTTTATAATGACAGACAGATGCAAACTCAGAATAGAGACGATGAGTAAAGAGGGATTTTTTTCAGTGCAGTCCAGCAGTGTTAGTGCTGTTAAGCCCCACAAAAAATGCGTCAGTATTCTCATTTCCATTTTCTGCTATTGAAAGATTTGGGTTACAGAATAAACTTTAGATGCCAGACACCTGCCTGCATTTCAGCTAGTTACCATATTCATTATTTGCATTTAGCAACTGTTAATACAGCAGCTGTTGAAACTACTAATGTTCAATCTTTCTCTGTGACTAAGACACAATGGTTTTTAAGATAAAACTTTTTGGGCAAGGCGTCCAGACAGTCATGATGTGAGATATTGCTACCACCCTTTGACAGGATTTCTCTACTTACTGTATGAGTTATGAAGGGTGCATGGACAACAAGATCAGATTTAACAAAAGTTCTATACTGTTTGTGAGTACTGCAATAACTAGTCTAATTTGTGAGGTCAACTTTTTATTTCTATGTTTGTTATTGACATAGTACCTGATTTTGTAATTCAGGCAGCTTGAGGATGCTTTTTGTCATTGAAAGCAGCTTGATCCTTTAAAGTATTATCAACGTAAGCCTTCATGGAGGACCTTTTATGTGGTATTACCAACTTGCTTAATTTGGTAAACCTTATTTTTACAGCAGTGGGCATGTATTAAAATGTCCAGATTTATTAAATTTTTCATAAACTGTCTCCAACAGTGACACCTCCATTAATGCTAGTATAAGAGCACTAATAAGACCCATTTTTCCCTCCTAAACAACACCAAGGAACAAATGATCAGTCATACTTGTGGTTTTCCAGAAAATTCTGTCAGAGGCATCTGACTATATAGCATGTATAAATATGCGCACCACTGTAGCCACCACAGCTTTCACCCCTTTCCTTCCTGAGCTTAAATGTTCTTTGAGTTGTTCAACACTACTATGTATTAACTCATGACTGTATTAATACTGCCTATACCATAGCTTTCTGTGGTCTGATGATATTATGGCATCACTAGATGGAATTTTAAAATAAAACTGTTTGGGTGTTTTACCTTCTGGAAGCTGTAATACTTTCTTTGTTGTATTGATCTAGGACCTAACTTAAAGGAGTGGGAAGAGTAATGAGACTTTCCATAAGATAGCAAGTGATGAAGATAAGCACAAAATTGAACTGACAAGCTTTAGGGTGGTAATGTTCTTGTGTGTGCTGGTGACAGCTGGTTGGAAGATTTGTGCTGAAAAGAAGTGGTTCTCCAGCTAGAAGGTGCTTGATAAAAGAGAAAACAAAAATATGGGTTTGGCATCTACCTTTGAAACTAATCACATTCTCCAGGAGAACGAAAAAGATTGTTCTTTTTAATAAGAAGGCATATGCCTGTGTTACTAAAATCATAGACCAGGAAATCGTAGTCTAAATATTCTGAAAGCCTACTTCATGGGAAAAGAAATTGAGGTAGAGACAAGCAATAAATGAGCTAGTTACTGTCTACACCAAGATATGTGAACACAACACATAAAAAGAGGAAAGTATTTGGAAGAAGAAGCATCTACAGGCACTTCAGAATTCCAAGTATTTTCTAAAAGGATGACTGATATTGATTCACCACCTATATTTTTAATAAAAATGGTCTTTCCGCTCTATTCAGATATTTTGGTATCTAGCTAAATATTATGGTTGTCATATACAATGGATACACATGAAACCACCCCCCCCCCCATTTCTATATTTATGTCTGCTACCTCAGGGATTTTGAGATCCAGGTGTTGAAAGTTGAGAGTTAATCAGTGACTCATGGAAACAGAAGGCGTCAAAGCTCACCTTTTCCACTTTCATGAAGTTTGAAGACATCAAAACAAGAAAAAAATCAATAAAGTGAAAGGCTGCGTGTTTTGCCAAAGCAAATTTTTATCTCCAATAAAGATGATCATCCAATTGATGTTTTCAAGTCTGAAAACATCAAGCCTATAACCACAGTTAAAAAAAACAAAAAACAAAAAACCAAAACTCAGCAAAACCCAAAACAAATCACAAAACACATGTATTAAATTCAGGGAAATCTGAACATTTTCTATTTACAATTGTTATAGAAGTACTAAAATTATGTTATTCAATATGATCTTTGTGGTTTGTTCTAATCTGGATATTAAGAAATCCTATGATAAAGTGTTACAACAACTTCTTTCAACATGATTTTGTGAGACACCTTACTTCTTTGTTAGTGTACCTTTTACTTGCAGTTACTACCCAGTAGTACAGGATTATTTAGCTCTCTATTCTTCTACATCTTTATCACTCTATAGGTTTGTACATATTGTTTTAATGCTTCTGCCTCTCATGTATATATTCTGTAGAAGGACTTGTACCCCAGATTTGAGTGCTTGTTCATGCTGCAATTAAGCTATGAATTTACCAAAAGTTCTATGTTCTCTTTACAGGTGCATTAGAGGTCAAGATGCAGCATAGTCAAAGTGTAATCTCTTTCAAACAGCAGAATTAACCTTGAAACATCACAGAAATGATAATTATGTTCTCCAAGGAAAAAAATGGCATTTTTCTTTCTACCCTGAAAGTGTCAAAATAGCTTCTTTTTTGTTGCCTGGAATGAGGATACTCTGTTCACACATTATAAATTAAAATGATTGAAAAGGAAGAGGAGAAAACCAAGTTGATAAAATTATCAGATTTGGTAGTGAGGGCTATTTGTGGATAACACTTAACTAGGTATTTAAAAATAATCTGTCACAAGGCTGAACATAACCAGTTATCTCAGGTTATTTCTGAACTGCTGCCTGCTTAATATTTTTGGAAGACAAGCCCTCTGGGGCAGACTGTATTCCTCAATACATCTGAATACTGTGGAAATCACAACATGTAATAAACATAATAAAAATCTTTAATTGATTATTAAGATTTGAGTGTCTAGAACAAGGAGAAGAAAGACAGGAAAGTTCCCATGCACATTCAGTTGCCAATCAGCATACAGTTAAGGAACAAATGTTTAAACATCTTCTTTTAGAATGGAAAATAATATAAAAACTTGTTAAATAACTGAGACATTTTATGTAAGTGTTGTTATGGGACTTTTTTTTCATTCTCGTCAAGCACAGAAGAAACGGAATGTATCTAGATGTCCAGTGTTTCTATTTTTTAGACATTCCATAAGACTGATGCTCACAATTACTTGGCATATTGAATTTCTTCAGGACATGCCTTGTATTATTAGAACTTGCAGTGAGCACAGAGATAGATGTTTTTAGCAGTGAAGTTTGTGAGCTAAACTACTGTACATCAGATCAAACATTCCTCCATTGTGATGGATGACTTCCCTTCAGCTCCACACTTCTGAAGCTGTTCTGTTTATTTCATTTCAAGCTCACTTTAATCCACACTTGAAGGAGCCAAATCTATATTCAGTGTTGAAACTGCTCTGTGTTCCTGTCAGATCTTTCTTTTTATTTTTTTACTGATGCTATTTAAAGGTATTCTGTTAGAAAGCTTAGAATATAAAAATGTATACATGTTAATTTTACATTCTTCATGCAATTTCTACCATAAAATAGCAAATGATTCACCAGCTTTTAATCACATAGCATGTTTTTTGTTTCTTCAGTTAAGGATTTTTTTTTCTCTTTGGTAAATTGGCACATTGGGTCTTCAGATTAGGTTAGCAAGAAAACATCTTTTACTTGAAAATTAGCAAGTAAGCATTTGTATTAACATCTTCTCTTTTTTCACCTCCAAATTTGAGATTATCCTCCTCTATATATTCAGAGATGTCTGCAGAGCTTTGAGCATTGATAGTAACTGGAAGCCCCAGTGTAAACCCTTTGAATCATCTGCCAAGATGACATTAGGCCAGAAGAAACACTCATTATCTCTAACTGGCCATCCTATAACAAACAAAAAGTCTTGAACACCAGCCAAAATTAAAATCTTTCCCTGTTGTGTTTATGTTTGGTAACATTTGTGTAAGACACGATCATTAAATCATAGAATTCAGCTTTCACCATCTCACCACTCCTGCCTGTAAGCTCATCAGTAAAAGCTACACAAGGGGTGTGCTTAGCAGCATGGTACAGATTCTAAGCCACTGGCCTGGTGTTTTGGTCTTATAAGCATATTAGACAGCTTTATGGGATTTGCATTTAACAAAACTGTAAGGAGATTAATTACAGCTCCTTAAGCCACTGAAAAATAATGTAAAATCAATTACTGTGTTATTGGCTAGGCCAGACAAAAATCAAATGAGCACAGCACTTTCACTCTCAATTTCAGATTCCCGTTAGCAAAGATTTCCCAGATATGTGGACATGATTATGAAATGTGGGATAATGTTAGCTAATTTTTAACAAGGAAACTTTTTTTTTTTTTAATTCTATAATGGTTAGACATAGGGTCTTTGTGGGAGTACAGTGGTCTTTTGTATTTCCCTGAAGACTGCTGAAAAATTTTGCAGATAATGAATAAAGGTCCAATGTTTTTTTCCCTGTAGATAAACAGCCATGGATTTATCATTTGATAATCAATGCATATTTCAGTGGGAAAAATTCCATTTGTCTGCATCTAGTACAGTACTTACACTGTACTGTAATTCACAAGACATTTTAAACAGTTCATCATGAAGAATCAGATAAAATTTTACTTACAGTGTTTTGAACACAAGATTTAAAATATTTGAGAGATTTTATTTAGGCCTGTAAAACAAACTAAAGTACAAACACTGTCCCCACTTATGTATATTTGTCACGTATGTTTGATGTCCTCCATCCTTTACAGTTTCTTTTGAACTTAGCATATTTTATAGTGTTATAATACACAATTTAACACAGCCTGAAGTCCTAGAGGACAATAGTGCATGAAACCATAACAGGAATAGGTTGAGCTGAACTCCCTTCCTTCTCCCAGGTTTAGATTATATCCCACAGCAGAAAAACCACTCTGCAGGACAAATCACACATAGCTGAGACACATGATGGTGTAAATCTGCACACGTGAGAAAGGCACACACTTCCAGTTGCTGTAAAGCAGTGTAAAGTCTCATTAGCTGGAAAGGAGGCAAAGAGCTTCTTAAGTGGAAGAGCCACGTTTGCATGTATTGCTAGAGGGAAGATAATGGGGCGCAAATCTAATAAACTTAAGACTACAATGTCTATGAAATTCTTTAAAGCTTTTCATATTCAATAGTGACTCCAAATCCAAGTATTTTGTGACTCATCAGGGAGCATAATTCTCAGTGTAGAACATATATGCTAGCTGGAAAGGGAGTCCTGCTGTGCTTTATCTCATCATTATAGAGACACAAAATATATATTTGGAAAACACTTTCAACAAACATTTTGACTGAGGTGAGCTAGGTTCATGAACATTGCTACCACAAATGTCCCAAGATGGTTGAGTTGTAATTGCTCATGGTGCAATGAAAAATTTTCTCAAAGCTTGTCCAGACAAAGATATTCTAAATCATTTCACACCGATTAATATAATTTTCTTTCCTACAAGAGAAGCAGAATATCATTACAAAAGTTAGAAAATGCTAGGACTTGAACTGTTTACTAAGATAAGCTTGTATTTTCTGGGTGTATTGAAGACACATCATATTATTTTCTTGAGTATCATATTAGTATCACTTCATAACAGTGTATGGATAAAGTGAGATAATTGTTGGCAACAGGAATATAATGCCTCTTCACAGCAGTGAAGTCATAATATGATGTAAATATATCCATTAGTAGAAGTCTCAACAAAAAGAACATTTAGTTTTAAAAGTGTAATGAATATTAAACAATTCTTGAACCTTGTAGTTATATTACACTGGGATGAATTCAGCCTAAATTGAAAGGGAAATAAATGAACAACAAAACCAATGAAACTCCTCAAATTAATTAATATAACTTTTTAATCCTTAGGTAGATTACAGACATAAAATACAGATTCTTTCAGGAAATCCACACATCTCACTGTCTATGTCAAAATAACTTTGACTTCCTGTTTAAAAAAAGAAAAAAAACGTCCTATGAAGCAGAATTGTCTGACCCAAAAACAGAAAAGTTTTTAGGCTGAAAAACCAATAAAGATAACCACAAAACCAAGTCTTGAAGCGAAAGAATTCTTAAGAACAAACACTTCCTGAGACATCAATTATGAAAAAAAGAGACTGCTTTTTGCTCTTGTACAGAGCAATACATTTTACCATTTGAAATGCAGAGGAATGACTTGGCTCTACAGCCACTTCCAGGTGGGTTAGAGAGCATTTCCCTGCAGACTGTGGCTGTTGTGCATTAGAGATGGATGGAGACTCTGTGAGACCTCTTATTTGGATGCCTCAAATGTTCTGTCATTTGGCCATTGGAAAAAAAGATGGGTGTGAACAATTATGTAAGACATTCTGGCAAAATAAATAAACCAGCTGGTTTTGTCTCTTCTACATTTGCTTAAGTGAAAATACTCAAATAGTAAAGAGTACTTAGGGAGAGGCCGCTCCTTCTGTCATAGGTCAGGAATGTGACTGCTTTTAAGATAAGGCTTGGCAAAATCATTTCTGGCTGGAGCCTTGGCACACTAAGTTAGATAGGAATCTAACTGTGTCCTTTTTAAAGCCAGTTATCAAATACTTATCTGATGAGAGAACTTGATGAAATTTCCCATTTGAGCCACTAAGTGTCATAGCAATCTGAATAGCTAAAAAGATTTCCTGGATTTAATAAATCCCTTCTAGGAGAAAAAAAAAAAGTTCTTAGATTACTTAGGTTCTGGTCACCTACTTACTAGTCATCTCCTGAATAATCTTCTATGAAGTTGAAGCCTCAGTGATTTCCTCTTACCCCCTTCCTGATTTGGAAGTTATATTCTTTTAGAGAGGAAGCAGAAGCAACCTCATGTGACATACAAAATCATTAACAACATTTTGAAAAATGAGCAACAACAAAACCACAGTCTAAGGTTACTGTACATTTTTTTTCCTGTAAATTATTCCCTCATTTCTGGCATAGTTGTATGAAGGATAATGTACAAAGTGTTGAAAGAAATATATGGTGCCTGCTTAAACAAAAATATACTGATAAGCAGTGGCACGTTATGACAAGCATTTCTCCTTATCTCATTACCTCTCATTCTTTCCAGTTTCTCCTCTTCAGCAAAACATTGAAATGTGACTAGAGCAATAACAGTGATTAAAATGTCAGATTGCTCTGTCTTTCACTATTTATCTTATTTTCATCATCTACTCAGGTACATACAGTTGTGGAGGGAAAATGGTAACTCTGTGAGACGGAAGTTGTTACCCATTTAAAAGATGAGCATCATGTATTGCTACTTACTCTGTGTGAGTGTCTGTAAGCAGAGGGAGAAAGAAATGAGGGATTGTGTCAGTGCGTGTGCGTGCATGTGTGTGCGTGTGTGTGTGCGTGTTGTATGCAGAATAATCTTGTAATCATCAGAAGGTTTATTTTTGGTGAGATAGGTGACACCATATAAATTTAGCAACACAGCTTTCCTCCTTAGAAAATTGTTTGCAATGCTATTATTAGGCACCATTAAGAACTGAACGATTTTGCCTATATGCAAGATAAAACATTCATGAAAATATCATGCATCCCTTTTTGCAGCAAACATGCTAAGTAGATTCTGTGCAACTGTATTATGGCTGCATTTGCAATTTTACAGTTAAAAATATATTAGGATTTTAATTATTAATCCTAATACACAGGGATTCCTAGCATTCTGATAAAAGTCTCCAGATCAGGCAAATTCTCAATGAGAAAAGGCAAAATGTATCTGGAATAGAAATCATCACCCTCATCCTCTTTAAAGAATGTAACTAACCTTCACTAAATTGAATTCATATAAATGTTATTAATTTTTTGTTGTATATGGACTAGCTTGTTCTCTGTTCCACCCCAAGACATACCTACCTGGAGAAGGACACTGGAAGATTTAACCATCTGTGTGAGATGTCAGGGAAGGATTGCTCATCATTGTGCCTTCATATGAGAGATCTGCAGTCCACTACACTTTGTGAACATTGGAGTTCCTCTATTTCTTTGTCATTATGAGTGCTGCTGAGAGAGGTCTGTGTCATAAATGAGTTGTTTAGGTCACTGAAAGAGTCACCAGCAAAAGATATCAACAAAAACAGGTTTAATGGAAAAGTGAAAGCACAACAAAGCTTATCAGCAAAGTTCACTCTACTAATTCTTAGATGGTTAAAGCACACAAAGAAAAATCAGACTAAAATCTAACATCTATCATTCTAAAAGTAAAATACTCCTAAAATTATTTATGTGTAGGCTGGGGATGAAAAAAAGTTAAGGATAGGACAAGGTAAGGATAAAAAGGAATTAAGGACATTCCCACAGAGCCATAAGCTTCAGAGTGGACCTCCTTGCCAAACTTCACCCCAGACTTGACCAGCAGTTCAGGCCTAAAGGTTTTAACAGCACTTAACAACACTTAATCAACAGCCCAATTTAAACAATTTAACAAAAAAATTTATAGAATTTACTATAGCACAACTGTAACTCTTTAGTAGGCCTAACTTATGAATCTAATGTACTCAGGAATCTAAGAGGATAACATTCATAGTACATTTACTATAGCATATTCATATTTGCGTGCACAAAGTTCGGTAACAACAGTGTTGTTCTGTTTGGGTTGTTAGCCAGGAAAGAAAAATAATTTTCCGTGGCAGTTGGTTAGAAAACAGGAGATTGTTAGACAACATAAATTCTTGGGAGCAGACAGTGTTTCTGATAAGCTCAAGAGGAGATTAGCCCAGATGTTGTTCGTCAAGGCTGCGGCCTAACAACTGTTTCTGAGATCATAGTGCAGCTCATAGAGGGGGAGGGGGCATTGTGTCACCACACAGTGGGGAACCATTTACTCAAGTTGACACACGACTTCAGTCTGGTGATTGATCTTTCAGTCTGGTGACTAAAAGACAGGCAGATGCCATTTCAAAGACCCTTTTAGCTCACAGAGTACAAAACCTAGGATCTGAGCCACATTCAGACTGTGGCATGAGCAGAGCCTTAACCATGGAGTGTGCAGTCAGTTATGTGTCTCTTCATTCTATCTCAGAGAAACAGTCATAAGCAAGTAATGATTAATCAGACGATTCTACTACATATTTGTTTATTTTAGTATCAACTGGAAGTAAAAACAAGTCCCTAGCCATTATCTGGATTTGTATGGCCCAGAGATGCTTTCGTGTAGCATCATTTGCAATAAAGACAATCTCTGTAACATGTAGAAACCAGAAATCATTCTGCAGTGTTTTCAATGGAAATCACAGCCATTGTGCTGAGATCACTGACTACAGGTTCTGTCTTTCACATTTCTCTCTCAGTCCTTTCTGTGTCTATCTGGTATCTCTTGTTTTTTAGTCTTTAGACTATAGACTTTTAAACTATAGCCTTTGTAGGGCACACAGACATCTTGTTAAGCATTCATGAAATCTACTTCTGTGATAACAAATAAAACGCTATTTGGCCTACTCATCAGTCTTCAGACACGAGGATGCAGCAGGACTCCCACCTAGACATCCAAGCTTTCTCCCATCCTAGGACAGTCTTCATTGTACCTTCAGTGAGCTATCCCTGACTTATGCCATCCCTTGCAGTAGCCACAGACAATGTCTCAATGAGCACACATGGTAAAAGCCAAAACTCCATGTAAAGGAGTGTGTTGATGACCAAACAGTTGTGGAAGAGTATTCAAACCAGAGTTTGTTTAGATGCAGCCACAGATGCTTCTACAGCACCGTGGGGTCCTGAGATTTTGACTTCTTTAACGTGCGGTAAAAGTTTAATCAATGTTTAGAAGAAGCTCTAGTCACTAGTAAGCAAGTCAGGTGTCCTTGTTGCATCACTGCTAGGCTGTGTATCTGTGTTTCAGGGCAGAAAAATGTACCCTGTTGTGTGAAAGGCAAATCAGATGATCCTAGTTAATTTTTTCAGTGATTCCAAAGTCCTACAGTCCTGGAACTGTTTGTTGTACTTGTACCACTGCTTTATCTTGATACATAGACTCTGCCTGTATCCTTTTGGGCTGTACTCACAGCTCTTTCTGATCACATTTTTACTGAAGACAAGATAGCAATATTTTTCTTATTTTCTTTATTTCCAATGGGAAAAAAAAATCCTTGATTCAAACAGAATGCCAGATAAATAATTTAATACCTTCTTCCCTTTCTCATGGATAGTCAATAAAACTCCATTATCAGAAAAGTACTCAGTTTTATGAAGCTTTAGAACTCTCTAAAACATGGAAGACAAACTCTTATGGTTAATTCATATGTGGTTGGGAAATTTATGATCTTCATTGTATCTGTATCAGAAAACTAAGATTCTCAATTCACTTGTCTTGGGTGCAATTTGACCTCTGTCAAGTGAAAAATTAGGCAGTTGCACAGGTCATTATTTCCCAGCCATATCATCATCATCATCATCACCATAATGGCTAGGCTTCGCGAACGAAGATTTGGGAAGGGCTCTACCCACGCTTGCTACAAGCGCTCTGATGGCTAAAAAGG
>JAWMRA010000113.1:68491514-68748184 GCA_035584735.1 Pseudotriccus pelzelni
ACTGGCTTTCAGGTAGAAGCTCTTCTGCTATAGCGGGTATTAGTCTGTTCAAAAGAATTCTTGCCAGGATTTTACCATCCATATACCAGATAATAAGAAATAGAAATATATTTTCAAAACTCAACTCAAGGAACAATTAAAGCAACTTGGCAAACTTGGCTCAAGTTGAAATAATGACAACTTGTAAACCAAGATGGAGTTCTATCTTTGTAAATACACATCTTTATTCAAACAACAATATAGTATTCTGTTCAGTGTTATGGAGCTCCAATCAGAAGTAGTGATTTTCTTCGAGTTTTTTAATAATTTGTTTAGGATTGGTTGAAATGCCAAAGTCTAAAAGTTATTGCAAGAAGCTGGTTAATCAGTCTAAAAAATATTGGAAGTTCAATAAAGCAAAGATTATACCTATGAAATTGTACATAGATTGTTCATCAGAATTGAAAGACTGGGGGTCTTTTTCAAATAAAAAATCAAATTTGCACAAAATTTTGATTTTCTATGGCTCTCACGGCATTCTGTTTGTCTTATACCTTTTAAAGTTCTTAATTTTACTGACACAAAGAGTTGTGGAAAAAAAGAAATAATAATGTTGTATGTAAATCAACTTTTGTTAAAACTCCTTCTGCCTTGCACTTTTGTACTCAGAAAAACATGTTCTTTAAGTTCTTACACAATCATTCCATGAAGGAATATAAACCCTGTGATTTATCACCCAGTCAAAACTGAGTTGCACACCTAGAAAGATGAATATTTATGAACTTTTCACTGTCTAGATCCTCATCCTGTACTGCATGCAGTGAAAACACACTGACATACACTAGCTGAGAATCTTTGCTTAATACAGGAAAGAACAAGTCTACAAGCAGGAAAGAAACTAAAGCCAAATTTTTCCTTCTGAAATATTCAATTATCTCCATTATTAATATACTTATAAATGTTGTAGAAGTCTAATCTGATGGAGCTATTTTGAATCTTTTAGCACCACAGGTTTTACCACTTCCTGTGCAAAAGTAATACCATATAAAGCAAGAACTCCATTTTAAAATGCAAATAAGACTGTACAGTGTGTTGGAGAAACTTGCGTTTAGCTAATAAATCTCAAAAAAATGGGAATTGGGCATAAGAGTGAGAAATAATGTGCTTAGAAAAGAAAAAAAGAAATATTTCTATTTATTTGGCTTTGAAAATATTTGACATAGTTGAGGTCAGCTGCAATTTATTGACAATTTGCTCTGTCTCGTATCTAAATATTCAGATAACAATATTATTTTACCTGAATGAAATTGATATAATTATACTTAACCAATTTTTAATCCATTTAACTTTAAATGGGTATTCCAGATTTCATTATTTACTGCTCTGCATGCTGGTAAACAAACTTGCAACATTTGAAATAGTGTCAAATCTAATACCAACTTCTATTGAAAATGTGGGGGTTCTTCTTCAGTTGTGAAATGCACCTTTAAATACAAGAAGATGAAAAAAGGGAAAATATCAATCTATGTCACTTCAAAGGATAATGCTGAACACAAAACCTGCTTAGTAAGAAGCAAGGAGCAATTTGCAGCAAAATATATTTGCTCTTGAACAACCAGACACACACAAAAAAAGAAAGGTAGGCTCTTCTAGTCATAACTCTGTAACATTTGTCTAAATTCTATAAACTCCCATTTCTAAAAAACCCAGGAGACAAAGGGGAAATCAAATTAAATTCTGCCTCTTTCAAAAGGGGAAATTATGCCTGACATATGTCAAAATTCCATCCCAAGAAATATAGCAGGAGGGATTATAAGAGAAATGATCTCTACGCTTTTGCAGCCAATTGGTGTTGGCTCCAGCTCAGGTATGTGACAGGAGGTCACAAACTTGAATTGCCCTGCTAAAGTGCTGACTTGATAGAAAAATCTAAACTTCGTTTGTTGCTGTATCGCTTCCTCCAGGTAATAGCTGTTTATCTATTTGCATGCTCTGCACACCCTCTCTGCTGTAAAGCTCTGCACTTTTGTCAGTATTGTCATAAACAACAGCCAAGGGACATGGGCTAATGGATTGATTTATACTGAAAGCCTTACCTTGTAAAGAATTGATATACAGCCTTCCCCATTTTATTTTTTTGCAACACATATTGTAGAATGCTGACCATAGTTTCTATGAAAGCAGTCTTTATCTACAATTCAACTGTTACTGAATATAAAAAATACACAGAACAAGACCTTTCTCTGGTCTTTTAAAAAACGTCTTGGGAGAACAATAGCTAACCATAAGTTAAATACAGCTTCTTTAAACAATGGAAATGTGACTTTGCTTCCATAACTGATTAAGTAATGAACAGTCTGGATGCTTTGCGGGTAAGAATGTCCAATATTTTCTTTTGTTGGAAAGTATATTTTGTAAAGATCAAATGTCTGGACTGAAGGCGAAGAAGAATGAAAGCAAAGTAAAGCAGAATGTCATCAGGAAGGGTCTAACTAAAGCATTTGTTTTGCTTCCTTCTTTTATTTGTTTTCTTTAATATTAAATAAAGTCTGAAACTCTGTGTTAAGTAGAGGTTTTTGTTAAACCAGGTTTTAAAGGCCAATTGGTCACTCATTTCTTAATGCATTAATGATATAAACATGAACTGACTGAAAGATTTCTTATACCCATAAGTTTTGAAAAAAATGGGACACTTCATATCAAGCAAAAGATCTTTAAGGAGGATTAGCTCAGAGGCTTTTAAAGATAAGTCTCATTACTGTTCTGCTTATACAGAAACATTAGAAAGGATATTGCTTGTCACTGAGCTAATGCTTATGTCCAAGCCAGATGTACACAACACTTTCACCACATGTTTTTCTGATGGTGAAAGCTGGTCACCTTACCACACAACTGAATCTTTGCAAAGTTTCACACTAACAATGGAAACCTACTTTTAGACAGAGCGTTCAAAGCTGCTGTACTTGAGACATGGATACTCTGTTGATGGCTGGCTACCTACACGTGACACTGTTTAGCTCCTTGTAAGGAGAGATCTTATTGCAGGCAGAAAGGCAAAAGAAAAAGAAGAGAAAGAAAAGGAAAGATATAAAGAAACACATTTAAAGGGTTTTGATTTGCTTCTTGTGGTAACCTATAATACATAAATAAAAATTGCTCACTTTCTTAATACAAACACCCCCATAACTATTTTTCCATCCAGGCTTCTGTGTAGTCCTCCGAACATCTAGCTTTCAGCTTACACTGACTGACCTTTTCAGGGCCATAGATCAAAGCTATAAAAGGAACCCAGTGCGGGCTTGTGGCTATGTTCTTCAGCGATATTTCTGGCTTATCAATTTCAGTTTGGATTCCTATTTTCTGCTACCTTCCCACAGTACGGGGGTGTTGCTGCTTACATCTGCTTTTTTCCCTTTAATTCAGACCACTGATCTGCTTACACTGGGTGTTGCCCATGCTTCCGCTCCATTCACACAAGCCTCACTCTTGAAGATAGAAAGCACTTGAGAGGCTGTGTTTCTGTATCTTGCAGACTGGTCCAAAAATCTCCCTTTGAAACCCTTAGAGAGCCTTAATTCAGAGACATCTGATTCAGCTCTTCAGTCCTATCTTGCCATCTCCAGAAAATTAGGGACAAAAAAATTGATTGTCTGGACAGGATCTCAATGTGTGAGTGAAACCAATTAGCATGAAACCAAACAGTTCTCCAGTCAGGAACCAAAACAAGCAAGCAGTAATTATTTTGTGATGAACTCCTCTCCTTTACCCTTCTTTAGCATTCATAGATACTGTGTTGGATGCATGCCATGTTTTGTAATACGCAACACAGCATGTGTGCAAAGGCAGGGATATCAGCACAAGCCAAGCAATACAGGAAACCACAGCCGGCAACCACATACGTCACCAGGTATGGTACCCCTTGAGGACAACCCTCAGTTGTGGCTCATTCATACCAAAAGTTTTGAAATAGTTTTCCAACGTGAGGTGAAGTGTCTAGAAACAAAACCACAACACTCTCTTACAACTCAATAACCATTAAATGCCCATTAGTAATGACTGCTAACAGTCAAAACAAACCATCGCAACTACAACTACATGTAAGAAGGGGCAGAGTGAAAATGCATATTCTGAAAAAGCAGAAATATTTGTAACTGAATTAACAGTATGACTGTTTCAGCTTAAGGGCCCAGAAATGACCAATACATTTCCAGCAGCACAAAATAAAACAGCTTGCTTGGAGCAGTTTAGTACAACATTGAAAGCCGGGAAATTGGCCTCTTGAACCTCTTAAGCTTCACATCAGTAAGGAGAGCAAATGTTTAAATTCAGCACCTGGCATGTGGTCATTCACCCATAGCAAAGGGTAAAGCAGGTGCTGGAACCTCAGCACTGACATACCAGGTTATTTCTGCAAGAAAGATAAAAATAATGCTGTTTCCTAAGTGATGTAAGGCATTTCTGAACCATAATGAGTTTGATAAATCTAACAACCAGCCTGTGCTGTGATTGACAGAAATATATGAAGAATTATGGGATTCACAGAATGCAGTCACCCTTTCCTTGTCTCATTTTTCTATTACTTTATTTAATAACACTGCAAATAAGAAGACAAAGCCCAGTATTAAAAAAAAAAAAAAAGAGGGTGGGGAAACTACAGCTGCCTGAAGGAGTACAGCTGTGCACCCAGGTTCTGCTTTCAGGCATGTTTTGTGTAAAGTGAAAATGAAAGCGTATAGTAAAAGACCAATGATCTGCAAGGTTTTGCAACTTGTTATGTAGTTCATAGGAGGCTTGCTAAGACCGTGCTGGCACAGATGGGAAACAGAAGCGAAAGCAGGGAGGAATTTGCATACAGAGTGCAGATTTCATTGTTCCTGGCAAAGCTGCCCTTGATTTGCTTCAGTCATTGTAACAATCAGCCCAGCCAACTGTTTACATGCTCTCCATTGTGCTGGTGTTGGCTAGGAAATGGCAGGCGCTATGAGATTTGCTTTCTGCTGGCGCTCTGGGGAGCAGCAGGAGTTCACACACTTGACAGACAGACAGACAGGCAGACGGGCCCCTCTTTCCAAGAAACAAGAGAGTGGCTTGCTTGCTCTTGAGCTGTAGTATTGTGACAATGAGGCATGTGTGTCTGAAAGCAGGACGTGTAGCATGCTTTGGGTTCCAAGGAAGAAAGGGTGAAAATTTAAGCGAAGTGTCAAAAGCCACAACCTCAGAAGGCTTTAAACAACTACCCCTCCCTGTCCAACTACTTGCATCTCAGCTACTCTTAGGTAACTTTTCCCAGACGAAGACAGGTGAAGGGACAGGCAAAGTGTATTCATTCATAATTCACAATTGAAATGGGTTTAAGAAAGGAATGAAACTCACCCTTGTATGAAGGGATATGTAAATAGTTCTCTTTTAACTGTAAAAGGGATAGCAGTGCTGCTGTTGTCATAGCAATGTAGTCAAAGCGGTAAATATAATAAGCTCTCAAATTTAAATATAATCACAATCAAATAGGGGGCTCCTGAAAGACAATCCCCCTGTCCTCTCCCCCTTCCCCCCTGCATTCATGACACTCTTAATGGGTTTAGGTTGATAGGCTTTTCCTTGGCCCACCCTGATCTGATTTAAAAAAATGCATAGATGAAAACACTTATCTAAGTTATTTAAAAACTTCCTGGAGTGTTTAAAACTGACATTTCTTATGTTGTGCAGTCTTTTTCTTAGGTTCACTTTCTAGAACAAGAAAAGTTCTTTTAAAGTCTTAATCGAAGCCACTTTTATTAAGGCAAAGAAAAAACTTATTCCTAGGAACACTCACACAGTCAATACATTACTGCAGACGGCAATCAGCAGTGGGCCACATTCAAATGCCTGTATTTCTCCTTTGAAATGTAGGTAAATTATGTTCCAAATCTTCACTGATTGTTGGTGAAAAAAAAATCTCAGTAAGCAGTAGTATAACTCTTTCTCATCAGCCTACATGGTAGATTTATATGATATTCACCCCTGAAAAGCATACTCTCAGCTTAAAGTAATTTGGGAAATATGATGACTAACCTACAGACTAGCAGAGTGAGGGAAGGGTTCCTCAGCCAAACAAAACACAAAGGAATGTATACTTGAAAATAGAGAAATAAGACCAGTGTTATCGAAAGGCCAAATTCCCCAGTGAAACAAAATATCCAGGAATATAATTTAATAAGGTAGAAAGCAAAGTAAGCATTTTACACCTCTATTATATTTTCCTTATGAGTTTTTTCTGCAAATACAGAAAAGACAACAATGTAATTTCCTTTGTATGGATTATTAACATTTTGTTAGTTGTGATTTATTTATACAGGTCTGACTAATGGCCTGAAATGAAATGGCTATAGCAGGGAAATGATAAATTATCTAGTATATAATGCTGCTTAAAACCTAAACATGTGTTTATAGTTCCTGTTCTGGGATAGTTGCCAAAGGGACATTTTACTTAACAAGTTATATTAGTGTAAGTATTTTTTTCCTATGAACAACAAAAAATGTGTCCAAAAATAATAAGGTGCAAGAGGGGGAGGAATCTTGGGTTTTTTTGCTGCTAAAAGCATCAGGAATCAGAATTTCAAAGGAATTTCCATGTTGTGTTTATTAAAAAAATTATTTTCTTAATACAGTTTAGGAAGAATTTACAGTAATAGTTATATGATCAAGAAGGAATCCCTCAGCCTGCAAGGCTATCACTGCCCATAGAGTCAGTTGTGGTACACAGAAGGAGGTTGTGTTCCACTTTTTGGAGTTAGTTGAAGTAGTAACTTACTGTAACAGCACTCAGGACTAACGAGTACTAATGATGGTCTTGAGAATTCTTTGAGATAAAGAAAAAGAACTGAAAATCCATAAATCCTATTCTTTAAGATTCATTCTGTAACAGTAACCATAATATATTTGAATGAAACAGTCTTAATGACTGGAGAAAAAAAATAAATCCTGAAATCTACTATGTATCATTATCATCCACAAAAATCTTTACTTCAAGAAGCTTTTTATGACATAAAGACAAACCTTTTTACTTGAAAAGAAATAGGAATAAAACCCATTTAAAAGTCATTAAATTAGCAACTCACAGTAAATATACACACCACCAACCTGGAAACAAGAATGACTAGAAGTACTGAGCTAACTTCATCCAGGAAGAAGCACAAAGTAATAAGAAAAAAGTGCAAGAATCCTCATGATGGATAGAGAACATCTAAAAGTTAGTACAGTACAGGTCAAAATTCATGATAAAATCATGAATGAAGCTGGGATATTTCTCACAGTAGCCAAGTATGAAGTCATCCAATGAAATTAAAAAATAGCATGATTACAATCCAAAAAAAAAAAAAAAAAGGAAGGACTTCTTTTCACACATTGTGCTAGTAGTACCACAGGATGCTGCATGGACTAAAAATAGATCTGAACTAGAAAAATAACAGATGTAAGAGAGGCTGTAAGCAGGCTAACAAAGTCAATGACCTGGACAAATCTACTCCAAAGGAAGTCCTTAAATTGCTAAGTGCTACAAGCTGGGAAGCCATGCAGAGGGAATAACTCTTCTTTACCTGCTTGTTTAATATTTATTACCAATGACTACCGAAGGTGTGATAATAAGTTAACTAAACATTTTATCAGAGCTAATGCAGTCATTTTTACTCACATTCTTAAGGCAACAAAGTGAAAACTGATGAGCAGATGGTGACAAGAGAGAAACAAAAAATGAATGAAATCTATAAAAATCAGAAAAGCTGCAAAAAAATCTGGCCTAAGAAGATAGGGACTATCATAAAATGAGTCATTAAAGAAGAGGAACTAGACCAATCTGACCATTAAAAAAAAAAAAAAAAAAAAGATGATTTACAGTGTTGAATGGGTCACTACAATGCAGGGATCCAATGTCGTCCTTGCTCACACAACCACCAGGGTTACATCTTTCTTCTTCTGTAAAAACAGAGTACTGGATACAGCTGTTTGGTATAGCTGGACATACTGATATTAACGTTTCAAAACAGCCCTGAAAGAAGAAGGGATGGGGAAAAAATTAAGAGCAAATGTATTATGTTAAAAAAAAAAAAAATAGCACAATCATATCTGAGATGCTGATAAGAAGCATATATTCTCCCAATAATTAGAAGTAGTCTCCTCAATTGTACAGAAATATGTACTTAACTTTTATTTCCAAATAGTAACCCCAATTAAAGATGACCTTTGTTGAAACAACCAGCAGGCTGTGAGAAAGCTCTTTGGAAGACATGGCTCCAATACTTCAAGTGAAATTTATAGGTGAGGATAAAAAGTTAATAGGGGACAGATCTTAAATGACATTTGTTTTGGTGTCAGATTGTTGTCCTTTATCTCTTAATCGGTGTTTTTGTAATGAACATTCACAGTCCATTTCTCTCAGCAAGAGTTTCTTCAGTTACCAGTCACGGGTCTTTTAGGCAGCTCCATTCATTCAGTCATGTCATTTCCTTGTTTCATTAAAGACAGCTTTCATTTCATAGGCGCAGCATGGGTTTGTGTTTGGAGGGGGGAGAGGAATTCAGCTCACTATGTTAATAAAACCACTCATGGTCCCAGCTTGTTATCTTTAAATTTCACCCTGCAAGGACAATTGCTTTCCATTAAAAATTATAATAATAATCAATTATAACTTTGTTACTGTTGAAATACAATCGTTCTGATCACTTTCTGCCAACAAAGGGCTACAGATAAAAATGAATGTTTTAGTGAGGTCGTGGGTGATGTGGTTCTCTCTTTCATCAGTACAGACAGGATGAAGATCTCTGTGTCTGAGTGGATCTGTGCTTTCTTTTTCCCTGTGCTTCAAAAAGGTCACTGAGATTGTAGAAGAGAGAAAGAGGTCCACATAATTTCTTCAGTTTTGCTTTGATGATGCGTTTAGTTGCACACCGTTCCTACTAATGTGATTCTTCAGTGTTAACCTTAGTGCTGAAGGGACAGACACAGGTCCTCCAGTTCATCTTGGAGAAACAGTTGATACTCATTCCTTCTGAACATTTTCCAAAGTGTTCTGCCAAAAAATCTGCTTATATACATAGATTTTTTCAGGACAAAAGTTCCAGATCTCAAAAGAACTGGGGCATTGTAATGCCCAGCTTGGCAATGCCTGAAAATGTGAAAAGGAAGAAATTTTTTTACTGTGAGGGTGGTGAGGCACTGAAGAGGTTGCCCAGAGAAGTTGTGGATGCCCCATTCCTGGAACTGTTCAAGTCTGGGTGGGATGGGGCTTTAAGCAACCTTAATCTAGTGGAAGCTGTCCCTGCCCATGGCAAGTGAGTTGGAACTAGATGATCCTTCCAAACTGAACAATTCTATGATTCTGTGATTCTATGATGCCAAGCTTTGAGGATGCATGACAGCTTGGGAATGGCCCAGGGCTGACTGCTGTGTCTCTGCTCTCTGCTCCCTGCTAGCTGGTACAGTCCAGGTTAGGCTTTTTTTAGAAGTCAGTGCCTGGAGATCTCAGCTCTCAAGCTATCCAAAGGGTTTGAAGACTAACCCAGCTTCTGGCCCTTCAAAATATCTGTTATGTTACTGGTGTGCCCTTGCGATTGCTTTAATTCATCACTTTAATCAGTTCACTACTACTAGAGACCCGTGTTCCCTGAATTGACAGCTATTTCTGGGTTCATTTTTAATATCAGACAATGGAGAAAATATGTTGATTTCCTGTGGAAAAAGCAGAATTGAAGATCTCAACTCAAAAGTATGAGATAGGGTCACAGAGAAACAAACTAAATAAAACTTGATCTACTTTATGCTTAAAAGCATTTTTCATTCTTATCTCCCTAGGGACCTTTCTTGCAGAATTCCTTCCCCCCAAGCTCTATTCTGAGAGTGAAAGGGGGCGGCAGAGATTGGCGCTTCCCTACTCCTCTGGGGCTAAACTGGCTTCCCTTTCTGTCCAGTGTTGCTTCTCAAAATGGTTACTTCTCAAAATCTTCTCTTCTCCTACCCATTTATCATTCTTAATTTCTTAATGTCAATTCTTTCTCCTTTCAAGTCATGAGGAACAGTCAGCAGGACTCTGCATGAGAGATGGACTTGCATTAAGTTTGCTATTAAAGCAATTTCATACATGCCACAGTATCCAGACTGCTATAACAGCATTCACGTTACAGGGAATATCACTGTGCATACTTTTTAAACTCCTTTTGAATTTCTTAGTTTTAATTTGTCCCTATAAATGGAAACAAAAAGCTCATCAGCAATGACAGTGGCAAGGTCCTCTGACATCAGCTCATCTGAAAACCTTGTTTCTTCATTCCTGCTTCCATCAGTGCCAAGAACATGAAAGGAGTATGGAATCGTCTTTTCCATTCAAGTGCCTCATACAGAGCATAGGGAAGCACAATAATAGATATTTTGTGTCTTCCAGATGGCTTCTTCTGTGTGCTTCCCTCAGCACTGATTTCTGTGCTAAGTGTATATTGCCTCTTTGGATACTTCTCTTGAACTCACTGCTTACATGCCACCTCACCAATATATGTCATCTGTGGTAATCTTTCTTTTCATGCCTTCTTTTTTTCCTGAAGAATGGGACCCTTTAGTACAATTCTCTTCTCTAAAGGTACAATTGACTTCTTTTTCAGTATTTCATAGCGTGGCCCCACTCTGGGTAAATTAGAGAAGTGAATGGAAAGTAGATAGAATTGTGCTAATCTCACAACTAACACTAACAAGTAATGCCAGTACAAAAGAAAACAAACAAACAAAAAAACCCAAACCAAAACAAACCAACAATCCCATTTTCCACATGGAAATGCAATAGATGAGAAAATTCAGTAGCAAAACAGAAATGTGTAAGAAAGAGGCTGAGAGATAGATAAAAAGAAAAATTCTAAAAACACATTTTAGAAAGCAAATAAAGAGAAAATAATGTCAGCTCTAATAGACAGATTAAGAAATAGGAATTCGGCCAATACAAGGAATAGAAGAACAATATTATAATTGTTTCTTGAGATATCTGGCAATGGGCCATTTAGCCTGCTTGTTTTTACCTTGGGTCATTGCCCAGACTGGACAATTAAAAGGATATTTTTGTCATAGAACCAGTCATTTTATTTCACTGCTGGTAAAATAGTGTCGCTACCAACTGTGCACATTGATTTAATCTGTAGCTGTCAGATTTTGTGGAACAAAAAGCATTTACTATAGTTCAGTTATCTCAGAAGTACAGCCCTATCTTGAGGACTTCTCAAATGAAAAGAAAGACTATCTAGAGAAAGGTGAAATTTCACCTTTTCTACCTCCCTCCCCTCTCCACAGGGAAATTCTAAATACAAACTGACAGCCAAAATCTCCCTTTATGATCACCTACACTTTCCTCTCTCCTATCCTGATTGTTGACGTTTGCCAGAGGCACAATGAATCTTTAAATAGGAACTTCTGAGGACTGGTGTCATTATTTTCCATCCTAAGCTAAAGAATGGATGGTGGTGAGTATATAGTGTTTTCCATTCAAGAGTATAAGCACATCTGTTTTCCAAGGCTCTTTCTAAGGGTTGCTATGTTTAGCAAAAAGGTTATTTTAGTTGCATCAGATCCCACGGGATCAGAACATTCCTGATATTGGAACCTTCTTACAGGTAGAATTTTTAAGAATCTGAAAATTCAGATTAAGTAAATGTATTATAGTGAAATAAAACATTAAATTTATTTTAAGGGAAGAGGAATTGAGGAGCTGGATTTGAAAACTCTTATGTTGTAGGAAGTGAGTAAAGATCCCAGTTCCACATGTACCTGAAGGAACTTAAGTCCATAGCTCCTAGATTCCAAAACAGTAGCTTGTTCATTACACTGTGAAATCGTCTGTTACAGCTGCTGTTTCATAGGAAATCCTTCAGTTATAATTGAGCACAAGACTTAAAATGAACTTTCTGCTTAAAGAACAAGTACTGAACATGGAGATGGGACACCTGCATTCTAGGACACTCTTCAAACAGTCTAGTAAAAAACAGCCTAAAAGTCCCATAGTGACTTAAGTGTGACACTTAAGCTACTGTTTGGGAGCCCTGAAAGGTGGTTTTAAACAGACTTGTATGGAGATATGAATGAGAGTATAACTCAGCACTGAATAAAGAGAAAATAAAATAAACCCCACATTTTCCCCAGCTAAAAGGATTAGGGAAATGTTTCTGGAAATCATCAAGGATTTTAAAAACAATAATAGTGAAATGATGGGTTTAGAAAAATTTATTATTTCTTAGAGAAAATTTTCCTTGCAGTTTAGTGTTTATGAAATGAAAAAAAAAAAAAAAAGAAAAAATTAAAAAGTAACAAAATAATTGTATTATGTTGTCTTTCTTCAAAATTTTTCTTTTTCATACAAAGAACTTTGAAGTGTTTGTAGTTAATTACTGCAATTTTTGAAGCAACTGTGTATGCCTGATTAGCTCCAGGAAAAGAGATAGAAAAAATTAACTATATGGTAAAACAAATAACTAAAAAAATCTCATTGCCTATACAGTTTGAAATGCAAAGTATAAAATATAAATCTTAGAGTAAGATGTTACAGCTGATTCTGCCTGAAAATGGATGGGGAGATTTCCTCATTCCTTCAACGTTTAGGTAAATTTGATTACGTAAAAACATACAAAATCAGGCTCGGATCCAAGATCAACACATCTTATTCTAGCTATTCTAACTTTCTGACCATACATCCAAGACACATATCAGCAGGTTAGTGACTACATTCCAAGACAGTCAGTCAACAGAAAACTAAATGTAACTACTTTATTATTTTTTGTACATCTTAATGTAGTCATCTTGTCAACAAAACCAGATGTGGAAAATAAAATCATATTTGAAAATAAATTCTTTTCACTCATTATCAATAGGACCACTGGAAAACAATGAGTACATTTGAATCATCTAACAGGAGGGAGGTAAGCAAGTATGTAGGTATGCAGAACAGTTTCTTAAGCATGTTGGCACACTTTATCCTGCTACCCTCTGGCACCTAAAATTCGGAGTCCTCATTGTTTTCCCAGTGCACTGGAAGCTCTCTGGGATCATGCATTTCACTTTGCCATGGACCACAGAAACATGTAACCCTTAGGATATCTCAAGATCAACCCCATACTTAAGGCAGGGACAGTTAAAGCAAGTTGCCCGTGGTTGTGTCCATTTCAGTTTTGTCTCCAGAGAGGAGAGAGTCCATCCACTCTGGGAAACACATTCTAGTGCAGACATCTCACAGGAATTTTTTTTCCCCCTTATATCACTTCTTTCCCCTTATCTACACAGCCACTCATGTCACCAGCTGGGCTAGGCATGACTCTTGCCTTTGGTTAATCCATGCTGCCTGTTCCTGGTCACCACCTGAGTCTGTCCTTTGTGTGACTGGAAATGGCTTCAGGCAGGACTTGTTTTGCAGCCTTCCTGGGAACTGAGCTGCTGATTGCCCTACAGTTTCTTGGATCCTGTTTTTGGTAGATAAGTATGATGTTTGTCTTCTTTTTCTCCACTGTTTACCTATGTTCTCCTTTACTATGCATGCCAATTCACTCTCACAGGTGTGGTCTGCAGGCTTTGGCCTCCCCTTGGTGGTCAGTTTGGCTCTCTAACGCAAGTCCCCAGAAATGCTGGGAGAACCATGAGCTACAGCCAGCTGCTCCATGCCCTCACAAGTTTTGTCACAGAGGGACTGCAAGCAGAGCCTGTTTCACTGAAGAATAAACTTCTCAATAAAAACAAATCTTAATTGTTACACTCTGCTAAAATGCAGGATAAAGGGCTTCCTAATGCTTACCTAACCAGCAAAACATTACAAAGTTAAAAATCAAGGTAATATACCTTTGTTATAAAGCCTTTAATGATGTGACTCATAGGTACAAAAGTACTGAGGTGATGCGACACATGAATTATATAGATAATTCCGATGACACAAAAGGCAAATGATGCCCATTAACAGTTGAAAAAAGTAAAGCCTAGGCTGGATACCAGGTCTGCTTTTGTGTCATTCTGAATGTTGGACTCACACACTGTATTTGGTGAAGGCCAGTCCAATCTGGAAGGCCATTATGCAAAATTTAGACCCAGGTGTGAAGTTCTGGGTAAAAATCCCATTACAAATCAGAGTAAATATCTGATCTCTACCTTTTAGACTGCAAGTTCCTTATATAGCATTCTTTTGACCATCTACTTTTAAAGTGCTTGGTATGTTAGGACTAACAAACAAACCTGGATATGCTATCATTATTGTGCCATGGTTTAATTCCGGGTGGCAACTAAATTCCACACAGATGTTTGCTCAGTCTTACTTGGTGGAGTGGGAGAGAGAATCAGAAGAGTAAAAATGAGAAAATTCATGGACTAAGGTAATGACAGTTTACCAAAATATGAAAAATTCCCTTTACCACTAAAACTTCATTTTAATGTGTTTCTTTGGTTCTTTAGAACTATTCTTGTTCTAACCTGAGGTAATTAAAGCAGTGTTTTTCTTTCAAAAGTAGTGAACTTGCCATAGTAACTGGACAGAGAAATATGAGATTATGAGGTAAAAATATCCCTGTTCAAAAATGTGTATTTTTGATTAAATATTTGAAGTGGCATGCAGCGATTAGTAGCATAATTGTCTCTCCATCATTTGTGCTTCATTAGAGTACTCTCAATTTCAAATCTGTTTGATATTAAATTGCACGGCAAAAAAGAGATTTAGAAAAGAAGTATCAATTTCTGAACATCATCAGATAGATTTCTTGTATATTTATGTGTGCATATGTGCCTGTGTGTATGTATAGAATTTCATATAACAGGTTTATCTAAATCAAGGAATAAAGGAGCAAAGAAAATAATCTTCGTATTTTCCCCCTTGGTCTTGCAGAGTTCTTAGTGCTGCACCTAGAACATACAGTGAGAAAAGATAGAGGACAAAATGAACTAGATAGGATCAGGATTCATTTCCTCCTGACTTATGTTTGTGGTTTGGTTTTGTGTTTGTTTTTTTTTGTTTTGTTTTGTTTTGGTTGGTTGGTTTTTTTAATTGGGAGTGTCTTGACTAAATTTGTGTGAAAATAGTTCAGGTGAGGTAGGCTGCACCTGTGTAGACAGAGGTAAATGTGGGTCTTGAGTAAGAAAGGTTTGAGTTTATACTGCCCTGTAAAACTTCTCCATTTTTAAATGGAATTTTTGAATAAAACTGCTGAAGCATATGAGCTCTCCTCTGCTATCCTGTTGACTCCTAAGCACTGGTGGGCTTTTCCATTCAGCACAGTCAGAGACAGCTTAAATTAATAAAAGGAAACAAGCTAGTGATATAATCTGATCTGCAGAAAAGCAGTCTCTGGTCACTCTGACTTTAACATGAATTAGAATCTGAAAGTTTTTCTAAACTTTCATTGCCTTCCTATGTTACTACAGAGATTGCAGTTTCGTGTTTCACAGCACCAGTCCCAGAGTATTTTCCTTCTGTGGAAGCTCTTTCCTACAGATTGTTGAGATACTAAGAAAATATCTATGATATAAACACACATATACATACTGTATGTGACCTTCTGCATCCAAATTGAAGGTTGAAGGAGGAGGGATGAGAGGAGTGGAAAAGCCTGCTTTTGATGAGCCAGAATAATACCAAACATGAGGCTAACTGGAAGAGCACTCTGCTGTCTTAAAAACAGACAGCCCTGTGTAACAGCATCCTTCTATTCCACAAAATTTGACCTCTTAAAATATATTTAAATATCAGTGAGTGAGTATCACAAATTTTGTCACTTGGCAATCATTGAAATCTCTTTTCGCTCAGAGTCAGCAGCAGAGTCAATGAACCTGGAAGATCCTAAAAAGGCTTTTTAAAGCTTTAATTTTCCTTCATATTCTTCCATTCCTCTGCAACCCTACCCTACCTCTTCTGTCTTTTGCGTCCTTTTATTTCTATATTTCTTCAAATATGACCATTCCCTTACTTTTGAGACTTTTATCAGAGAGCTCAGTGATTGGAGCAGATTTGTAATTGAAACAGCCACTGGAGTTTGATTATGTGTGACACGGTTACATCCATTCCCAAATGCATTACATGACCAGAGCATGGCTTTCCTCTGGGCAAACTGTGTTTAGTGACACCAAGCTGTCTGTATAAAATGGCTGGAGTGGTGATGTTCAGATCATTTTTAAAAGTGACTCTGGAGCCTCTCTTTGTGAATTGCCAATATTTCGAATCTTGCTGGGTCAAATCCTTATCCTCAGTCCCTTCCTCTGGAATGTCCATATCCTTCATATCCTAGGTGGCCCAGAACTGAATCCAGTTCTGAATTCAGTACCTGAAGGTCCCTGAGGTATTTACATGGGTCTTTGCAATTGAGATAGCCTACATACTCCTATAGCAACATTTATGGAGGATCTTTATGCTATGAATTCGAAATACTTAAAACTGCCTGCTTTTTACACAAGAAAAATATCAAAAACCATGTTTTTGCATATATTTGTAAAGAGAGGGAGAAAAAAAGTAATTTTATCCTTTGCTCATAAAAATAATAGAGAACACCAAAGAGTTCACACACAACTAGGCAAGGCTCACCTAGAGTTTCTGAAAATGAAAGGAATAGAGACAACCTGAATGCATGTGTAATTTTAATCTTACCATTGGCTGTATTTTTTCTGTGCTATTTGGATCTCTAGGCATATGCTTTTTTACCTCTAATACGTTTATGCAAATTTGCTCCAATTGCCACTTGCGAGTGTTCTCAACATGACAAGTATTCTGACATATTTAAGTGACATACCTTTTGAAGAGATGATAGGGACATTACAGCACTGCGTTTGAGATGCTATGGATGAGGGCTGTCATGCTTTCCATTCTAAACCACTATTTTTCAAAAGGTTTATAATCCTGGAACTATAATTATTTTGGGGCCTTTTTTTTAACACACATGATTGGAATAACATATCTCTGGATACAATGTGAGAACGTATTGGTTCAGTAGAATTTAGAGATTTAGAATATATACAATTTGCAAGAAATGGAGGCTTGTCCACATCAGTATTCTCTAAAATTTCTATATTGCAGCCAGTTTCAACTCTGCCACGACTACATCATTTTCAGGATACAAATATGTGCACATCTGTTGTAATGTATACAAAAATAAACATTCCTACAAGTGTGAAGAATGAATGCTCCAATGATGCAGGTGGTTTTAGACAAAAGATGGCAAAAATTCCGAAGACCTGTTAAAACATTACTGATGCTGTATAGAAAAAAAAATAGGAAAAAACAGAACTCAACGGCTTATGCTGCAAGATTTTGTATGTTTCCTCTGACACTTAGGCACACATCAAGGATGTTGAAGACAATTGCTATTTTAAGTTTTTGTGTTTATGATCTTTAAATATATGGAAACATTTCCCCTTGAAAAATACTTCTTAACCACTTGGAGAATCGATTTTGACAGACACAGCCTTTCTTCCATTTGAAAATACCTTCAGCTCTCGTTCGGATTCAAACATAGCACATCAGTTTTCTTGTGCTGGCACTAAAGCTTGTGGAACTTTTTCAGTCTTTTCCAGATGCTTAATAACTGAGAAATGGATGATGGCTAGCTAGAAATAGTTCTCTTTAGGCGCGTCTTCAACTGAGTTAAAAAGAAAATAACCTCCCAGCATCCTCTGAAATTTATTTGAGAGGAAAAGTCAGAGTTAGTAAAATACAGTGCTCTTTTGTTCACCTCAATCTTTTGCAAAACCTAGTTGCGTCAAATTCCAGTGAAAATGTTCTGCTACTACAGGATCCTAACCACTTGACAAACTAGTAATGTCTCAATACTGTGCTTCTGCCCAGAATCCGATAGAATTGCATTGGACATTATTAGCTCATGTATCAGCAGTTTCTGTGATATGACTGAGCCTCTGCTGCCCTGTGTGTTCATTTCAGAAACTCAGTAGTGCCTCTGGCTTGGGCAAGTGATGCCACCCTGTAAAGGGAAGGACATGTGAAGCAGACTGACTGTGTTCTAGCATCAGCTTTTCATTGCTGAAACACTGTACCTTCAAAAAGCCTACATGCAAACATGCAACCACATCACCTTTACATCCCAGGTGAGTCTCAGGCACCATCCTTCAAGGTCAAGTCAGCTCAAGGCATAGGCAAATGCGGTCACGGATCACTTGTGAACAGGAATGATGGAAGCCATTGACCAAGCCCCAGAAAAAAAGCTGTTTGAAGGTTTCTCTGCTGAGATCTTGAGCAGAGCACAGGGATTCAGTCCAGGTTCCATCTTACACCCAGAAGTTCTGCTCGTTTGTAAACCTTCTAACCCCCTAGGTGCCTGAACTTAAACACTGCCTCTCCATACCAGAAAGCCTCCAGAGTCATTAACTTTAGGTTCTCCTTTATGCCAAGGAGTATACAGAAACTGGTTTTTACCTCCCAGAGAAGGAAACCTTTCACAAAACCAAATGGTAGTGTGAGCACTGGGCCAGGAAATGCGTGATCAAACTAAAGTCCTATTTACCCACATGAGTGCAAGCCAGTGGATCAGGAAAGCAGACAAACCACTGGGGCCCAGGCAATCCTGACAGGCCACTCGGTCTCCCCACTTAACCTGCAGTCAGCAACAGCAGAAACTGTGCATGTGGAAGGAAAATGAGAAAAGAAGGAAACCAAATCTTTTATAAAAGTTATAGGACTCAGCTAGTGTGGAGGAGAGCTGCTTCTGACTCTTTTCCCAGTTCACTTGTAGGATAGTGCGTGATCGTAGTAGGAGTAGTGTGGTATAGGTGGGAGCCCAAATCATCCATGGGTCATGGACTGCTCCACGGCTTGTGTCCATGAAGGCTCATGGTTCCAACTTCATCAGGAAAGTTGAGAGATAGCCATTCCTTAAATTTCTAGCACCCAAAGGTTCATAAACTGTACTGCATGTGTAACACACACCATCTTCCCTCCTCCACACGTATGTAGACACACACAGATTGCAGTACAGCTTAAGAGCAGATTTCTGCCCTGGGGTAAACCACATAGCTAGAAGGTTACTGGGAGAACAGCAGGAGGTAATGCTACTTCTTTCTTCAAACTAAAGCCAGGCCTGATCTGTTATGTATATCTCAAAATGTATATGGCTGCCTATTGTTCCCAGCTGGGAAGCTAGACCTTCAGAGGCCAATGTACTAGCTAGAACTAGTGTACTAACTCTTCCCTGAGGATGTGTTTTTCTCCTTTGAATTTCAGAACTTTTTTCAAGAACACTAGAATTCTCCCTCCTTTCTCCCTCTTGCAACAGATCTAGGCACTCTGCTACCTAACCCTGCCTTCTATCCTGAATAAACTCCACTAAAAATGTCTTTTGAGGATAATATGATTTGAACTAATTACTTCTATCTGACATTTCTCCCTTTAATCTAAAACTTTAGTTATGAGAGAAAATGAATAATGAGGTAAAAATTAAAGAATTCCTTAGATTAAAAAAAACCCCAGACAAACAAACAAAAACCCCAAACCAAACCAACCAACCAAAAAAACCAAAAACAAAACAAAAAAAAAAACACAACCAAAACCCCAACCAAACAAAAAAAAACCATTCACATACATTAGAGATTCTATTATAAATCACATTCATACAGAGGAAAATGATTTAAAAAAACCACCAACTTTGTTTTGAAGATCTTGATGTGAATCATGAATCATTCCAAGGCAGGAGGAGGGGTGATGTACCTTGTACTTTATCCTATGCAGGGATTTTTCACAAAGAATAAATCAACAATCCTGCATGGAAAGGCAGTCCTCCTCAGTTTTCACAAAGCCACATGTCCACTGGTAAATCTATGCCCTAGTCCACCTGCTACCATGGCATCACGCCCACTCATACTAGGTGAGTACCTCACAGAAGCCAATCAACAAATCTCTGGATGGCTTGGGGAGGTTAATGCGCAGAATACCAAGAGTCAGGTTTTTGAAGAGGTTCCTGGCACATCTTGTGTTTTTAATGATTAGGATCTCACCCTCAGGGCTGTGTGTTACCAGCTCAGTCCTTGTAGCAGGGGACTGGAGCAGATGGCTTGGCAAAACCAAAAGGCTCTTGCCTTCTCAAAAATTAAAGATTAATTTGTTGTTTTCTTCTAATAGGAAATTTCATGCTGACGAACAGTATTGAGCTGACAGGCTTATATTTCTTCATCCATCTTCTGTTCAGAGAAAAGCATAACCATCCTAATGTTAACTCCACAGACTTTCTACATTCTGCTATGCAGTGATGAGAGAATATTTCAGCACTCCCAGCTATTTTGCCTTTGGCATTTCCACTTTGGTTTCCAACAAAGATGATATCACCATGTGTTTATGGATTTATTTGTTTGTTTTTCATGATGTGGGCAATAGTCTACTACAAGCTGGCTTGAGCTCTAATTATATCATATAGACCAACCATCTGGCTCAGGATTAATTAATGGTAACATTTTTAGCCATTGCTGCAGATATGTAACATGAGAGGCAAAGCCTTCTTATTGCATAAGCAATCACCTTGTCACCTGAAGCAGGCAGATTAGTCAGTACCTAGTGCTGGGTCCTGGTAGACATTGATGGTCTGATCAGCAACGGTATGTAGTAGAAGTGCTTTTCAGAATATTAGACAAGAGCAAAGGATGAAAGGGAATTAACATGTTTCTGGACAGGGGCAGTGGAAATTAACCCCAGCTTATAAATTTTCTGTTGGAAATTCTTATGTTCCTGTCTGAACACAATGCGTAACAACAAAGAGTTTGTGCGATTCAGTGTAATGGAATCTATTTTTATATTTAGCCAGTTTAATCAATTTCAGAAGACACAAGGATTGAAATAGCTTTTTGCTGAAAATGACGATACATATTTACACTGTTTATCCAATGCTAATAGCTCTTTTTAAGCCTTTTCTAAAGCCTACCACCAAAATCCTTACTGTTTTGAGCTACAAACCCTCATAGGAGATCATTAAGCATATAGGCAGTGGAACTGTGCAGCTGCTCCTCCAGTCATACTAATCTCTAGACAGATGCTCTTCATGTTCATGTGCTGTCACGAATGCCAAAGAAACTATTAGAGAACAGATTGACTTAGACTGGACCATGACCCTTGGAGAACTGGTTTCAGACTGCAAGAAGAACTGAGAGGGAACTGCAACTCACATGATTTTCGTCCCCAGCATTTCTGAATGCAGCCTTGCTTGGTGAGCCAAAACCCAATCCTAAAGCAGACTTTCATTATTTTCTCTGCTTACTTGTTTGCTGAATTTGCTGCAGTTAGCTCAGCTGCTCAACTTTGCCCAAATCTGACTTCCAAGAAATTCCTAGACATTTCTGTATAGATTCCGTGTTGGTCCTCTAGCTGATGTTATCTGCTACTGTATCTGTTGGGAATCTTAAAAAGCAGCAAAGAATAGACTAGATGCTGAAAGTCACTCCCCATCACGCTCTTCCCAGCACTGAAATGGAGGCCTGAAGACAACTTAGTTGTTACAAAACGGAGAGATCACACCTGCTCCCCTCCTCTGAGGCTCAGAGAAAGATCACATGCCTCTATCGGATCAGAGTCCAGGGACCTATCTGCCCAAAGAGAGGTGTCATCTGTGGTACATCCCGCCACAAACTTTACTTTTCCGCCCTTCATAGCTACAGCAGATGTCCTTGCTGTTATTCTGAGGAAGGGAGCCTCTCTGGGCTCCTGGGCTCTTGTCCAGCTGCAGATGTGGAAAAAGGATACATATAATAATAATGGAATCTTCTTTCTGTCATTTCAGCTTACATCATCTTGGCACCAGCAGTCAAGGTAGCATTAGTCAGTCAATCATACAGTTTCTGTGGATTCCCTCTCCAAACACCACCCTTCTGTCTTCACTACCACATTGCGTTTGCTCGTATTTACTCCTTCCCAGTAGGAATGATTTCAGACCTAGGAAATGAGGAGTTGTTTTTCTGCTGACCATTGTTCATTTCCTCAGCTCGTACCTCCCACATGTGCTAACTGTGACATTTGAAAACACAGAAACCTGAATCCACTTAGTTATGATGAACCCACATAAAGGTTTTGCAGTGGGTTGCTTGTAAAGTAGCAAATACCTGTATTGGCCTAAATTCCATGGGCTATTTCTCTGATTTATACCTTGTATAAGCAGCAAAATATAAGTTTTTCCTACAACTTCAAGCAATATATTCCTTCACATATATCTCAAGCAGCTACATGCCTGATGGATCTCTACTGCATGGGAAATACCCTGAGGGGTACCTGCATTGCATATAATAGCATCTGTTTTGAATGATGTACACAAAAATACACTCATTGCACTTGAGGTTGTTATGCAAACTGTCCCTAGCTATTTTGTATGCGGATTCTCTGCAAGAAGGAGCAGGTTCTATGACCATAAAGAATAATGAGGAGGCAGGAGGAAAGCTTGGGGGAAAGGAGACTAGTTCAAAGTATTCTATGTCATAAAGATGGAAAAAGCTATGTAGTCTGATTTGTCAAAAATGAAGAAATGTTACAAGTCTGAGGCCTGTTATAGCTCTTATTTAATTTGCAGAAGCTCGTAAGAGGCCATTTATTTTTAACATAAAACTCTTCCCTAAAACCATGGTTTGCCAGGAAAACCAATGCCACTGTTATACATTGACTTAACCAGAAAAAATGAAAATAGGATGCTCTTAACTGACATACAGGAGAACCAGCTGAAATGAATTGCAGTTAAGCAGGTAGGTCACAGTCTTGATGAATGTGACAAGACACAGAGAACAAGAAATAGTAATGATTTTTCCATGTTAACAACATCTGAAAATGTTACCATCTATGTGTTTGTACTAAGCTTACTGATGGGCTGAAACTAAACATAATTCCTGGACCAGAGTGCAAAGCTCAGGAAAATGAGCGCTACTTTTCCATAAAAATAGAGAATCCAGAATTATTGCCTTTGGCAATGTATAAAATTTGAAAGCAGACTATGTTCCTGCAGTTCTCCCTATTCTGCCTTATAGATCCAGTAGGCTTAAGCACTGTTTCACAAAGAAAGAAAGCATGGAGGTATCCAGTTTTCTTTTCTTCTTAGCTCTCCTCAGTTGTTCCCATTTCATCCTCTCTTTCTGTTTCCTCTACCTCTCAGATTCCTTAGGGAAGACATGTGCAGCTCGGACAACCCAAACTGGAGTTCTTTCTCCTTAAGCTTTGTTTATGTTTGTTATTTCTTCCAACATGCTTCCTATTTTTGCTGCCAAATAGCTCTCACAAAAGCTGTCTAAAGAGAATAATAAGAAAAAGGCTGAGCAGAAGGTGTTTAGTCTGAATGCTGGCATCATTTCAGCAAATCAAGAAGTGGGTATGTTTCAGACAACTTTGTAAATCACAATCTCAACACAAACACTGGAGCCCCATTATATTACACATTTGGATACGAGCACAGGTTTCATATGGAAGAAGAGCTTTTCTTGAAGATAGGACCTTAGCAGAAGGGATCTTAAGATCAAACACTAAGAAATACACAAAAGAAAATTACAAGAAAAAGAAGGCATTTAACTTTTATGTTGGTTGCATTTTATTGTGACCAGGGTTGAACTGTTCTATTTACAGCTGTGGAGAAAGAAAATATTTTCCTGACCACAGTTGAAGAGAGACCCTGACAGGGCTTTCCTGCTTGCCATCTCCCATGTCATCAGTGTTTTCTGGGAGAAGAATTTGAGGTGGTTTTCCACCTAAGTGGTTACAGCTGTTTCCACAGGATCAGTCAGATGGAGTTTCTGCCTCTGTTTATTTTGGCTCTGATTTTCGGCTGGAGCCCAGCAGGATGACAGTGTTTGCTCAGGGTCTTGGGACTTTGGACAAACATTCCAGAATTTCTGACTTCTTAACATTAATGTTTGATGAATTTCTGCTCTTAATTTCTTCTGGAAAAATGTCAAGCCCATTGGGGATTACCCTGAGTCTTACAACAGTCTTTTATTTATTTTTTTTTAAGGGAAAAGGAGAAATTCATTTGCTAACCTGTGAAAATGAGCATGCCATAAAAACTAGAAAATGCTGTTTCCTAAAACTGCAGAGTTCAGTTCTTTTGTATTTTTTTTTTTAATTTTCTTGTTAAGAACACTGCTTGACAGGAAATATCTACAGCTAAATCTTCTGCTAAAAAACTGTTACATGTAGGGTGTTAGTTGGGATGGTTATTATCCAGTAGTTAAGTAGCTCTTTTTCCAAGTCACTGTTTTGATAGCCTCAAAACATACTGCGTCAACACACTGTTGTCAAAGGTGACCTTTAGAAATCAAAATAAACACCCAGGTGAAATTCTAACCCCGGTGGAGAGAACAGCCTTATCATTGGCTTCAGCAAGGTCAGGACTTCCTCCTTAGTACCTTATCTCTTGAACAGTGGAAAAGCGCAAGTCGCAGAAGTACATCTTGAGGAACATTTACGTGCTCACAGGGGTGGATAGAGAAATGTATTCACAAAAATATGCATAATGGCACTAAATTAAATCTATCTTTAAATTATGTGCATTAAGCATTCTGTGTTGCATGAAGTGGCTGCTGATTTTTGTACGTACTTACCTTTAGTAACTTGCAAGGAACATCTAAATGTATATATCATACTTACACCATCGGCAGCTGACTTCAGGTTAGCTCGACAGCTTAAAATACCACTAAAAGCTCATGTCGCCCAGTCCTGTGGGTAAGACGGGTTCCCTCCAGGGACTCCTACACACCAGAAGGAGGCAGATGGGGATCAGGTCCAGACAAATCTGGGAAGTTTTTTGAGGTTCCAGGTCTCTCTTCCCCATTTTTTTCTCCCCACTTTTCCTCCCTGGTTCAGTAAGAAAAGAGGGAAACAGGGTCTCCTCAGGTGGTATTAGTGGTCTTATCTTTTTTTATTTACACCAGCTAAAGAACTACCTTCAGCAGTTATTATGAAGGTTTCATAAACAAACAAACAAAAAAAAGAGGTAAAGGAAAGGATTTGTGTAAATGTGACACAGGAAGCTGGTTTCCTAATGAATGTACAAGCTTCCATAGCAGCAGCTTGGTGCAAAATGTTTCACACCTTTTCACAGGCTGCAAGCAGTGTAGACACTGGGCCATGGTGACAGCATCCACCTGTCTGGAGAAGTTAACATAAGGAACATGTCCTGTTTTTTATTTGGAGCCTGATTGCTGCTACTTCTTTCCTATTCTGTGCAGTGGTCTAGATAAGGCATATATTTAATCTTGCCTTTAACATTTGGCTTTACTATACCCAACAGCCAGAAAGAACTGGAGAAAAAAGGTTTTGTAGATGAAAAACCTTGTGTTTGTATTTTTAAGTGCAAAAAGGACAGATCATAACATTTATTGAAGCTCATGCCACAGCACACATCCCTATGAAAAGCACAAACCAAATCAAAGCACAACACTTTGAAGATGTCTTCTCTGAGTATTTTCAATAGGCAAAGAGCAACAGATCCTCTGTTATGAACTTGTTGTCTTAATTAATGAATTGATTGATTAATAACATAACCTGTAAATCCTGAAGAGAAATTCGATTCTTGCCCATAGCTAAATTTAACAAATTTTGCCTTTTTATCTCTGGACAAACTTAATCTCCAATCTTTCATTTCGGAGTAGAAAATACATCTTTTTTTCCTTGAATTGAAAAAGCTGGGTAGTTTTAGTCAGTTTTTGCCTTGTGATCCTGATCTGAAAGGGTGGTAAAGGGACGGTAGTAGAGGAAAATGTAAAGTAAGATCCCTGTGGAAAACAGATGCTATGAAAGAAAGCAATCAGGATTTAAGTGAGTGAGTGTAAGTGAGGCTGGAAGGTTGGAAATAGCAAGGCTGGAATTTTTTTATCTGAGGGCAGAAAGAGGAAAGGTAAAACAAAGGCTATAGAATATGACATAAAAGAAAAAAAGGAGGTCTTCAGAACAACAGTTTGGAAAATTTGGCTGCTCTGCTCTATGGACAAACAAGACTTCCTTTCAGATGACTACCAGAAAAGGAGGTGACCATCCTAAAGCCACCTCTGATTGATTGTCACAGTGCACCTTCTTTTTGGTGACCCAAATTTTTATGGAAAAGAGTAACTAGTGTACAGTCTTTGGCTGTATTTTATGCAAGCAGCTAGGCCAGCTCTTTGCTTGGGAACTGAGAGGAAATACACTATCTGGAATATTTGGAAACATGCTCAACCTAGGCCAGATAGCAGTTTACAGTGAAAAATGAAGGTTTGAGCGTGCAATTCACTTCCCTGTGCAGTTCGTCTGGACCGAGTTACCGAGATATTAAGTAGGAAGAAGGAACAAAACTACTAAAAATATATTGTAAACAATATAGGTGTATAAACACACAAAAATCTTTTTAATTCTCGGGTTTTTTTGAACGTATTTACATAGGGATGAGATCTTCTAATAGCAAGTAAATAGGATATAATAACCAGCTGCCGAAGATACAGTGGAACACAATGTAAAACACCAAGTGCACGAGATGACTGAAACCTGCATGTGATGTCTCTTCCGATAAAATTCTGAGGAGCTCCTGGTGTCACAAGGAGTTTGCCTTAAATGGAGGGAGATACTTGGATCCTTAAAAAGTTAAGAGTTGAAAGAACACCCAAGGGGTTAAAAAAAAGAAGAATCTTTAACAGTATTAGCGAAGATTTGCTCATAGTATGAGTGTTTGCTGGTTGCATAATTACTAAGGGAAAAGAATTAGACAGTGTGAGATCATAAATAATGCATTCATAAGGAATGTGGGTGTGCTTCTAGTAAAATGAGAACCAGAAAAATCTGTTACAAAGTTAACATTCCTCTGAATAAGGCTTTCTAACCATTGTTGCAACAGTCAATATTCACAACATATAAATCATAGAGGTTTACTGTATTTTTCACCTTTAGATAGAACAGAAAATTCTAAAAAATTCTTCAAACAATCCATATTGAATCTATATGGCATTTGGAACACAGTGAATCCAGTTTTCTAAAACCATTGAGTGATTTACTGATACATAATTTCAAATCCATCCTTTCAAGACACTAAATTCATGAGCAGAGTTTGGAAATATACAGATAACATCAAACAGTTCTATTAAACCAGGTCAATAGTACATCATCATGCAAAGCAATAAAGAATTAGAATATGAAAAAAACACACTCGAAAAAATAAGTAGGATTCCTTGTTGGACTTTAAGTGCATACAGATACATATCCAGATGGACTGACTGGAATCACTTTCATCATTAGTAATGGCTAATTGCAACTGTTGAAATTTTGCTGGAATACTTTTCTAACTGCTAGTTTATATAAAACAAAGATAAGACTCTGAAATGCAGACAGCACTTTATAACTTGGTTTAGAAAAAAACACAAACAACAGCTTGGCCAGCAAAATGGAACCATTCCTTATGCATGCTGAGCAGGTGAGCACATGATAAGAAAGTTAATGAGAACACTTTACACACCAGCAGAAGATGGTTATATAAATAGAACTGCAGAGTGGAAATGAACTCTGAGTAAATCAGAGAAAATTTTTGTTCAGAGATGGGCAGCAGCAGTATTCATGTTTGTCACAGGCTCCCCAGGGCAGTGTTCACAGCATCAAGCCTCACACAGTTCAAGAAGCATTTGGACAATGCTCTAAGGAACTCTTCAGGATGTCCTGTGCAGTGCTAAGGGTTGGACTTGATGATCCTTGTGGGTTTCTTCCAATTCAGGACATTCCATGATTCTGTGATTCTATAATGCAGTTTTAAAAATATCACATTATATTAGCAAGATACAGGAAAGCAAGAAGAATGTCTTCAGGTCTGAGATGCTACCTACCTTCAGTTGTTGTGTAGCCATTTGTAGGAGACACACAATTAATCTGGAAGGAATAATGCTACTGGAAGATACAGATAACTGTGCTGTTGTCTTCATGTGGGTGATTCACAGAATCACAGAATATGCAAAGCTGTAAGGACTCTCAAAGATCAATTCCAGCTCCTGGCACTGCACAGGACCATCCCCAAGAATCACACCATGCGCCTAAGAGAATTGTCCAAATGCTTCTTGAACTCTTGAACTTTTTCAGTGACCACTTCCTTGAGGAACCTGTTCCAGTGCCCAACCACCCTCTGACTGAAGAACACTTTTCTAACGTCCAACCTTAACCTACCCTGACACAAATTTGTGCCATTCCCTTAGATCCTGTCATTGGTCACCACAGGGAAAAGATCAGTGTTTGCCACTCTGCTTTGCCTCACAAGGAAGTTGTAGACTGCAATGAGGTTTCCCCTCAGTCTCCTCCAGGTTGAACATACTAAGTGACCTCAACCACTTCTCATACAGCTTTCCCTCAAGGTCCTTCACCATCTTTTTTATCCTCCTTTGGACACTTTCTAATTGCTTTATATCTTTTCTCTATTGCAGTGCCCAAAACTGCACACAATATTCAAGGTGATGCCACCCCAATGCAGAGCAGAGTAGAACAGTCTCCTCCCTTGACCTGCTGGCGATGCTTTGCCTCATGCCCCCCAGGACATGGTTGGCCCTCCTGGCTGCCAGGGCACTGTTGACTCATATTCAACTTGCCATTGACAAGGACCCCCAGGTCCCTTTCTGTGGCACTGCTCTCCAGCATCTCATTCACCCATCTGTATATATATATATTGTATCCCAAGATACATACATCTAGGGCTCCCTCATCCCAGGTGCAGAATCCAGCACTTTCCCTTGTTGAACTTCATGTGGTTGATGGTTGCCCAGTCCTCTAATTTGTCAAGGTCTCTCTGCAGGGCCTCCTTGCCTTTGAGAGGGTCAACAGCTCCTCCCAGTTTTGTTTCGTCTGCAAAATTGCTTAGTATCCCTTCTAGTCCTGCATCCAAGTCATTCATGAAGATGTTGAAGAGCACAGGGCCTAAATGGAGCCCTGTAGGATCCCACTAACAGCAAGTCACCAGTCTGATGTTACCCCATTCACTATCACCCTCTCTGATCGACCCATGAACCAATTGTTCACTCACCACATGATGTGTTTATCCAGATGTGGGCTGGACAGTTTGTCCAGAAGGATCATGTGAGAGACAGTATTGAAAGCTTTGCTGAAATCCAAAAAGATTACATCAACTAGCTTTCCTTGATCAGTTAGGTGGATTACCTTGTCATAAAAGGAAATCTGGTTTGACAAGAAGGATTTCCCTGTCACGAAGCCATGCTGATTGTGACCAATGACTGCATTGTCTTTCAGGTGTTTTTCAACACCTCCTACAATAATATTCTCCATAACTTTACCAAGCACTGCAGTGAGACTGGCAGGCCTGTAATTTCTGGGGTACTCCTTCTTGCCCTTCTTGAAAATGTTCACCAGCTTCCTGGGAGCTCTCCAGATTTTCAAGGCTGTTCAAAAATCATTGAGAGGTTTTGCAATGACATCAAAGAGCTCTTTGAGGATTCTGGGATGAATGCCATCAGGCCCCATAGATTTCAGGGATCAGCTGGAGCAGCAGATTCCACACAATTTCAGGGTCAACTGGGAGTTGATCATTCTTACAGCCATGGACCTGCAGCTCAGGGCCCTGAGACCCTCTTGGTCCATCATTCATGTTGAACACAGGGGCAAAGAAAGAGTTAATCACCTCTGCCTTGGCTCTGTTCCTGATTGTGAGGTGACCATCCTCATCCTATAACAGGCTGATGATAATTCTATACTGCCTATTGTCATTAATATATTTGAAA
Source organism: Pseudotriccus pelzelni (assembly GCA_035584735.1). Lineage (NCBI taxonomy): Eukaryota > Metazoa > Chordata > Aves > Passeriformes > Tyrannidae > Pseudotriccus > Pseudotriccus pelzelni. The sequence goes on from JAWMRA010000113.1 coordinate 68,521,152, forward strand.
AAACTCTTTCTATTGTTCCCCACATTTCTGGCCAGTTTCAACTCAAGCTGAGCTTTGGCCACAGGAATTTTCTCTCTACAGCAGCAAGCAGCATCTCTGTATTCTTTCAGTGTCACTGGACCTTGCTTCTACTGGGCATACACCTTCCTTTTTGCCTTATTTCCAAGAGAAGATCCCTGCTCAGCCAAACTGGCCTTCTGCCTTGCTTGCTTGACTTCCAACATTTGGGAATCACCTGCTCCTATGCCATTAGGAGGTGATGTTTGAAATGTGACTAGTACTGAGAGACCCCAGCACCTATAAAAACATTTTCCCACGGGACATTACTTACTAATTCCCTGAGCAGCCTGAAGTCTGCTCTGCTCATGTTTTGGTGGCACTTTTCCTCCTGTCAACAGAGATTTTAAACTCAATTATAGTCTTGTAGTCACCGTGGCCAAGACGGCCACCAACCTCCACTTCACTCACAAGATCTACTCTTTTGACAAGGAATAGGTCAAGATTGTTGACATATCAATTCTAGAGTAATATATTGTATGCCAATAGGAGCACTCTCAACTGGAGCAGGTAATATTGTTTCCCAAATATAATGCAAAACTGTATGATAAGCAGAAACACAGCTGATGTTCAAAAACAGTGCCCAGCTGGGGGAGAAGGAGTAAGGAAGGCATTCTCAGTCAACATATTATCAGATTCTTGGGTTTGGCAGAACCATCTTCTGGCCAAGAATCTGGGAACAGCATGTTTTTATCATCATCAATGATTAAAAATAAAAACTATATGATAATATATAATTATATCCAAAAAGTATAAAAATATTTGTCATCCATAGGTATTCCTAGAAATTCAGGCCCTAATCAAACAAAATGCTTTAATGCCTCAGGACCTTTGGGAGCTCATAATGAATTATCTCTGCAGGTCAGGCTTGAAGCACACTAGCAACAACTTGTGAAAATGCTGGCATTGTTTTTCAGTGAACAGTGGCTTTAAGCTGCCAGAACAGACACCTTTGGAAATCAAGAGATTAATTAGAACTTTTCAAGAAAATTGCAGAAAATTATTTAGTCTACTATTTAATATAAGGATTACTATACTTCTATCTTTCTAGGGCTACTGGAATGGACACCAAACTAAGGTATAGAGTGCAGCTACAATTTCAGTCAAAGAAAAAGACAGGTTGTAAAAGGAAAGGTAGAACAAAAGAGCTTCAGTTGCACTGAAAAATTAGTGGCACTAATCACTCTAGAAAAGCAATTTGGAAAATGCCCCAAACTGTCAGTGCCACGAGAAGGTGTTAAGGGCACCAGCTCCTCTCTGAATCTACAATTGCCAGGTATGCCTACAGCTAATTATTTACTGGTTCCCAGTAGTTCCTCTGGAGTTAATTTTATTGAGCAGAAAGAATCAACTTGTGGTTAAAAGGAACTGTAAAAATAGTGGTGATTTGTTGTTCCGGACTGTTTTTCTTTTGCTTTTTCAGCAGCAGCCTGTAGCAAATACAGGGCTGTCTTGTCACTGTTGCCTGTCATTCATTGCGCTGGTTTGCTTCTCTCAGAGCAGAAGAAGTAAGAGAAACGTATGTTCTAAACAACTGTGTTGTACTAGTCAAGACTGTAAATAGAGACAGGGTATGAAAGTACCTCCCACTGAACCACATAAATAGCTTTGTTGAAACACAAGCTTTTTCTATGGAGAAAAATGTTTCCAGCTGAACTACAGGTCTTTAGAAAGCAATTTTTCACTGATTTGCACTATGTATTCTTAAAACAGAATAAGAATGCCCTCACATGAAGGAGGACCTGAATGGATGAATTGTTTCTCTCGTTTAGATAAGCCTTCATGTTGAAGAGATCTTGTTTTGAACTGCTTTTAGCATTCTCTCCACAGTTAACAGCTTCAAATATTTATTTTAAAAGGCAGAAAATTATTGTTAATTTTATGTTGTCAAACAGCCAGCCCATGCTTCATTTGGGAGTTAGCTGAGAGAGAGAAGCATAAGAAACATCCTTCTATCTGGTGGGCTGGTAATTGTATTCTAATCAATTTAACAAATTGAATGTAAAGGAAAAATGCTTCACAAAGGAAATATCTCAACTCTAGTGTTCAATCCCTATCAGTGTCCCCTCACCCATTCTTGCATTACACCTTCTTTAGCCAGGAATCTAAATCCACATCCTGCCAAACATGGAGATTTTTTTAACACTCTCCCTCCTAGCTTCCCCAGTCTGCTGTTACTCTCTTTCTTTACAAAGCGGATACCATTACTCCATTATTTCTATTTTCCGGGCCATTTCTAATTCTTCCTCCAACTTGTCCTTACCAAGGCCTCCAAAAGCCCAGCCACACTGGTGTTCTTTTCATCCGATGATGCAGGCAATGCGAATCCCAGCTGCCTTCTCCTATTTCAAAGAGAGCTACACTACCTCATGGATGTTCCTGGGGAATATCCATCACAGAGGCAGGTAGCAGGTGAATCTGAATAGGTGAACCACAGCAAAGACACGGCAGAGAAACTCAGGTAAGCCAGGCCAAGCAGAGCACAAGGAACATGGACTCCAAGCACCACTTCAACTGTTTATGCCTAATTCTAGTAGGAGCACTCAGTCATACAGTAGTGCTGTTCTCTTTGAAACAAAGAAAGGATTTTGGCTTCACCTTTGGGAATGGCAGTCTAACCCATTTCTGGGTTCAGGAGCACACCACAGAGATTAATTTGGACTTATTGATTTGGACTTGCACATGTGTAGACATCTAAGGTAATGTTAATAAAAAATTTCTTGGTGCATGCTAGCTGCCACAGTTTTTATGAGTTAATCAGTGATCCCAGGCCCAATGTTATCAAGACTAATACAACACTAGCTCAGATATAGAACTAGGGAGTGCAGATGGACATGACCTACATGTGGATAGCACATCCAAAGGGTTTTTTTGCATCTATGTTCACAGAATCTCTGAATGCGTAAGCTTTGAAGAAACCACAGATGGTCATCTGGTCCAACCTCCCTGCTCAAGCAGAGTCATCCTGGAGCACATTGCACAGAGCTGGATCCAGACAGGTGTTTTCTATCTCCAGTGAGTGAAGGAGACTCCACAATCTCTCTGGGAAACCTGTTCCAGTGCACAGTCACCCACACAGTAAAGAATTTCTTCCTCATATTCAGGTGGGACTTCTGTGCATCAGTTTCTGCCTGTTGTCCCACTGCTCGGTACCACCGAGAAGAGCATGGTTGTTAACTATATCCATGCCCTTGTTCTGTTATAGTGCCACCAAGTACAGGCAAATTTATTTCTGCTCATTTGTAATTATTTCTGAAATTGTAGCTGTAGTTTTGGATTGCCAAATTCTATAGCTTTAATCTGATGTTAATTGTCACAACTTCTCATGAACAGCAGTGAAGACTCACTGACTATTCCTCATTTCATTTTCATTAAATCTGGGGTTTAATAAGTGGTTGAGCTTTCCTACATAAGCAAATACCTGCTTTCCATTCTCTTAGCTGTCCAGAATTCATTTCACTGAACAGAAGGGGTTAGTCAAATATTAAAGTTGGGTTCTGCAGAAGGAACCTGTTTGCCTTCAGCTTTCACTGGATTTGTCACAACTCTACTTGCAGCACATTTTGGAAGAACATATTTTAAGACATATTGCTGTACAACAACTAAATCTCAGTGCTGATAAATCACAGATCTCATATCTGGTCTGAAAAGGCAAGAAAAAGAGTAAGGAAAAAGGTATCTAAAAACTTCTACAGCTGGCTAAGGGAGAAGCAGATGAAATTTTAGAAGAACTATACTTCTAACAGTTAATAATAGATTTCACTTACAGAGCAGCATTTGTCAAGATAGACCCCAAAGTGCTTTACAGTGTCCAGCACAACATCACTGAAATGCACCAAGCTATATCTCTGAGAGAAGAGGGCAGCTGGTATTGTGGAACAAAGGGTTGTGTGATACTGGATACATATGAAAGTTTAGTTGTTATAAACTGGAATACTAATTCACATCAGCAAAGAGCCTACTTGAGTTTGTAAAGGAAAGAGGAATCTTGACAAACAATTGTCCTGCATCCCACTGAATCTGGAAGAGAGATTTCCTAACATGTACATAAACAAAAAGATCATACAGATCTCTCAAAACGCATAAGGCAATTCTTTAACGGACAACTTCTTCTTGAGTGGTCCATGAAAACACCATCTCCTAGTGCTGCCTGACTGTAGCCTAACTAAAAGGACATGCCAATGATCTAGTTTTGCCTGGTTCCTTATTGTGATTACAAGCAGTGTAATCCTTGTGTTTAGACCACTAACTTCCTTCTGTTAAGGTTTTGTCACAAGCTGTATTTGAGAGTTGGATGGAGAAGCCAATGTCATAAAAAAAAAAAAATTAACACAGAATTGTAAAATATTATCACGTCATAAACTGAAAACGTGTTGCTCAGTATCCATGGCAACTGCAGAAACCAATGCTCTTTAACAGCCTTGCCTGAAACCATGTAAACTGCTTTGATAAAACATGAATCGTGGCAGATGGATATGTGAAAATAAAAATAACTTTGTATCCAATCTATTGCCCACATGGGACACCCTTGAAATACAGTGTGAGTTACATAACTCTATCAGGAATCATTTTGTTAGGATACCAGGATAGGGGTAGCATTTTTTTCCATACATCTCCACAGAGATAAGAATGGATTCAGCAGAAATGGTGTAATAATTAAGCCTAGCAAGCAAATGCTCCCTAGCATCTCTAAGAAGTAAATCTAATCCTGAGCTCCTGAGAAGACAAGCTGTGAGTCTTTTGTGCCAGGAAAGGGACTAGTTTTGGGCTTTGGCCCAATTTCATGGGTAGTGCACCTGCTTCATGGCATGGGTTAGAGCCACAGATTTGCCTTCTGTAAGCAAGAATCATGAAGGAACAGTGACAGAGGTAAAAACAGAGCGAGAGACACATTAGACCAAAGTAGCCTCCACCAAGTAACTTCAATACTGCTCCATGGATCTGCAGTTGAATATAGTTTAACTGGCTGTTTTTAACTTCAGAAAAGAAAATCTACCTTCAGCTCAGTATGAGCTGTCATTGAACGAACTGGACACCAGCTAGCTTCAGCAAAAATTAGAACCTGGTTCTGTGAGCACCAGATTGCAGGCTACTGCTCTAGTTTTAATAAACTTTCTGTTAAGGGAGCTATATCTTGTTTTATATTTGGCTTTTGTCCAACAGCACTTGAACATGCAGGTAATCCATCACTGCAGGGAATGAGGGCGAGAAACATATAGAAGAATTAGGAATTCCTTCAGGATCTGGATCCACAGATCCGGTAAGCAGAGCTTATATTTTTTCAGACGTTGTGTGGTACGGCTAGGGGTCCCTCCCAGTGCAGGGGCATCATCTGTTCAGTGCACAAAGAACACCCTCAACACTGTGATTCTTTACAAGGCAAGAACCATGTCAGTGGTCTTTACTTTTTCTGTCTCCTGGAAATTAAACTAAATCTATCAAATCCATTTTGTAAAACCTGACAAGAATTCATCAAACATTATTTTTCATCCTTACCAATCTGAACATATAAAGCCAAAGTAACCCAGTTTTAGAAAATGTAGAACTTCAGCATAAAGGCTCTGGATTAACACTGCCATCTCCAAGACTGGTGTCCTCTGCAAGTGCTGGAGCTGAGAGGCATCATTCATGAATTGCAAAAATATCCCTTTCCTCAGGAACACACATTGTTTTTATTCTTTATCATAATAGTGTTATCAGATAGAAATACATAAAGTCTGTCTTCACCTCATGCTTATCATATAACTAACAAAACCAAAGCAAACAAACACCTAAAATGTGTGTTTTGCAAATAGGACCTCTTCCACTGGAAATGCCACACCTACCACTCATTTCCCTCTCTTCTGGAAAGCTGCTTGGCCCTTTCAAAAGAAGTGGTTCACATAAACTCCAGGATGAGTTGTTTTAAGTCAGAATGGGGTCCAATCCAGGATGGAATTGTTTTGTTAATGAAAGAGAGCAACTTCAGAAATAGGTTGTGTAAACACTGGAGTCAGCATCGTGTTTCATTGTCAAAATGCACTAGGGGTTGACCTCACAAAGCCATACCATCACTTAATCACAACTGCAGAATAGGAGTTTATATTATCCCATACCTGGTTGAAGTCACAAATTAATTCAGCAAGTATATGAAGAGGCCTCAAGGCATTTTAGGTTAAAAGCTCTTTCCCTCATTTTGCTGGGTTCTAGCCTGTTCTCTTCTGAGCAAACATTTTTCTTAGCATTTTGTTTAATGGGATTCAACTGTATTTTACTTTATTTTCAATGTAGAGTCCAAAATTTGATATTCTTTCTTGTAAATGCAAAAGACTAAACTATTTTTCAGCACTATTTTTGTTTCTTGAAAGTGTTTTTTTCTGGGACATATGAATTATAACACTACTGGAAAATAGCTGTTTGAAGACTTGCACTTTTAATTTCAGTCTCCTGTATCGAGTCTCTTTAGCTCCATCTTGTGATATGCTCGTATTAGAGTCTATACATTGTAATCGTCATCTCCTTTCTGCTCTGTCAGAAAGCACTGTTGTTGATTTTTTTACTAATCAGAAAGTTACATTTGAAGAAGTTCAGGGCCTTGAAAAACAGTGGGGGCAGAAAAAGATCTACCAGTATAGTCCCTTTGGATTTAGATCATCATAAGAAATGAACCCGGACCATTCTGAGCACTAATAGTACAATTTTTAATAGTACTGGATATTTTTAATAATAATTACAATGACAATAAAAATGTGAGTTCTTTACAATGTTCTTCCGTGAAGTCTCAGAGCAGCTTAATGTAACTGATTTCATTTGTGTAAATAACACTTTCGAGATGCTAGTTATGTTATATTCTTGGTATAGCAGGTTTTTGCAAACTGTGTGTGAGGGAAAAGAGGCAAACGATGACATCATATTTCTGAGTAGTAAAGGTCCTGAAAACTACAGGAGCATATAATTCTAAACACGTTTTAGTTTTGTTTGTCTCCCTTATGGGTATAGAATAACTGCATAATTAATGTTACACAGTAGTGACACCAGAAATAAACTAAAAGGAATAAATAGACTGAGCTGCTTTAAACTACAAAAATACAGTGTAACATATGTCAAGATCCAGTCTGCATCCTGTTAAAATGTGTCCCAGAAAAACAGAGCAAGCCTGATTCCAGTTTCAGAGATGCTGGTGCAGTTTGGATGCAAACTTGCTGAATTCACTGGTATGAAAAGATAGATAGAATCCTTTTTTTCTGTTCAGAGTTTGTCACAGAAGGGGTTTTGTGGTAGGGAAAGGAAATCTGTCTATTTAAAGTGATCTTTTTGGAGCTCATATAGGCTTTATTATGCTTTCTGCACATACAGCCGTAGTGCACGCTGCATACAAATGCACACAAAACCTTTGTAACTTATAAGTCCGTTTAAAGACCTCGCACCTAAGCTGCAAAGGCTTCCATACTACATCAGTTTAGGAAGCACACGTCAGTTGTTTTGCCGAAGCTTTACTATTAGACCGAATGAAAACAAAACACAACAAACCCCCGTCATCTTTTTCCGTGTCATTTAGTTTTCGTTCCTTTCAACCATTTTCCTGTTTTACTTTGGAAATCTCTTTACTGGGCTTTCATGTTTCCTGCCTGCATCACTTCCTGTGCATCACTCACATCCTGTCCATCTCTTTCTTGCAAGTGGCATAACCTTTACTAGAGAGACTTAGCTTTGTGTACTGCAACACATCCTGCTCTGCTCCTTGTCTCCCTCAGGCCCAGGAATCATCCATTTCCTTGGGAACATTCCTGTATTGAAAAGGATTGGCGTCATCCTTCAGAGGCCTCTGCTATGCACAAGCACAAAGAGAGGAAACAAGGGGAATGTTAAACTTTTGAGGAAGGTAATTTGGGAGGGACCAGACTTTGTAAACAAAAGTCAGTAGTGGCATTAGAGGGTCAAGTATAGTTTCCTCATGAGAGACAGAGATGTTGATATTATCAATCTTTTATCTTCAGAGAAGCTTATGAAAATAACTTTCTCCAGAGGGACTAAATAAAAGAGAAATATTTCTAGACTTCCTAATCAGAGTTTATCCCAAAAGCCTCAGCTACTCTTGGTGTCACTGTATTTTTCAGTGTCTTACTGTAAATATAGATAACTGTCCTTTTCATTGCACTTCCTAAATGCAAGAAAGTGAATGTGATATAAAGGGAAAAATGATAAAGTTAAAAGAAGCTCTTTTCAAAGATCACAGGTTCTAATACACCCACCTCTGTATACAGCTTTCTAAATGTCAGCACTATTAAAACGACCAAATAATTGTTTAACCTATAATTTTGTCATCAATAGAAATGAAAAAATAATTAAGAAAAACCCCTGTCCTTTCTTTTAGAATATGGGACCAATGTTGTATTATGATAGTAATGATCAAAGAAAGTCAGTGGGGACCACCAACATCAGCAGTTCTTTACAGACTGTTGCTTTCTTCCAGTTTTTGTTGAAAACAGTTTTATCTTAAATTAAAATCTCGATCCTCTTTCCCCCCTCATTTCTCCAATTTTATCTAAAGAAAATGAAGCACAATCAAGAAAAAACAATAGCAATATTCTGTAACAAGAAATGGTGTCCTGTGGGGAGAATCCCGGAGTGACATAGTGTTCACAAACACAGACAAACACTTACAGGAGAATGGTTACTAACAAGCAATATTTGGAATCTGAACAGTCCAATAACCTGCTTTTAGTTCTATCAGGAAACAAATTAACAAAACATTATTCCAGGTATACCATGACTCTGTGCATCTTAAATACTGAGTGTTGAGTGACTGCAACACTTCAGTCAGTCTTTTATGGTCAACTTTCAGATATGCTCCATTTAGATACATGTTCTGACTTGCTTACAGAATCACAGAATTGGTTAATTTGAAAGGGACCACAGTGGTCATCAGGTCCAACCTCCCTGCTCAGGCAGGTTCATCCCAGGGCACCTGGCACAGGATTGAATCTTGACAGTTTTTGAACTTTGCCAGTGAGGGAGACTCCACAGCCTCCCTGAACAATCTGTTCTAGTGCATGGTCACTCGCATGGTAAAAAGTTCTTCCTCTTGTTCAGGCAGAATTTCCTGTGCATCAGCTTCTGCCTGTTGCCTCTTGTTCTATTGGTTGGCAGCACCAAGAAGAGGCTGACTCCACCCTCTTGCCACCCAGCCTTTAGATATTTATACACATTTATGAGGTTCCCTCTCAGTCAATACGCTTACAGTAATTGTATATGTCATGCCTCTCCAAAGAAAGAGGTGAAAGCATTCATGTTTTGGAGGGTAATTTATTTCCCTAACCAATTCTTCCTGCTATACATTTTTATCTGAGGTTTGGCTGAACCTTGAACGTTAAGCCTGTGCAAGGTGTGCTTTCATACGAAATACCGTTGATATGATCTCGAACTCATTGTATTTTTTACTTCTTGTTTTCATAAGATTCTGGTTTTTTGGCTCTTTGCCCAACCTAAAGAAGCAGGAAATGGGTGTATCAAAGATCTGAAATTCCTTCTTGTGAAAGAAAGGGAGAGAACACTCTCTACTTAATTTTTCTGAGTACAGCATTCTCTTACAATTTTTCTACTGCTTTTGGGCAGTTTCATTATGTTTCAGCCATCTTCTTCAGACACTTGTTTGGCTGCTCTGAATATTTCTAATAACAGAATGATGAAAGGGTGGGAGTACCTTCTGCACCATATATGAAAACACTGTGGCAGTTTGGGTGTTTGGCAGTACTTTCTGTGTCCTGTGAGTGAGACCATAAACCAATCTCACTTCTTTACAGGTGGGATAATACTGCTTAAGTACTCTACTTATGCTTCAGCATACTCTCTTTTATTTACATAGCTTTTACGTCTTCTGCAAAGGAGAGTCAAGTCTTGTTTTGACACCTTATGAAGTTGTCCCTGCTTCCCTACAGGTTTCAGAAAAGTCTTTTCTACTGTTAAAAGCCCAATCATCTGGGATTTGCTCTCCTGAAAATGTCATGCTTTAGGGTTATCATGTTCCCATAGCTCCAGTCAATCAAATCTGCTGGAGATAGATCTTTGCTGGGAGCAGAAGGAGCATCATTTAGACTTCAGTAATGAGTTGCCCATGCAGATCAACAGCTAAGTATCACATAAAGGAATGTAACTGCTGCTCTTAAAAATGAAACATGGCTTTGGAGAAAGTAAAATTTTCTTTAAAGTTCTTACCTCTGGTCAATGATACTGCATACAGCACAGAGGTGGCCTGGACTACAGGTTCTCCAAACACAGCCTTGGGAAATATGGCAGGAGATTTTAATGTTTTTAGTCTCCATGTCTCTGAAGTCAGAGGGTTGGTTCCCAAGTGAGAACAAAGGTAATAAGTAAGAGATTAGCCATAAAATCTGTGACGCGAATTCTTTTGAGTACTACACTCTCTGCTTTCTTTGCTCCTTTATGGCAGGCAAGGAATTGGACTCAGCCAGTGCAAAGTTGCTTTAAACTGTCATCTCTAAAATCCTCATCACCTTTCTGCAAGTTAACAAGTGGAATATACAAGATTTTAGTAGTGTGCTCTCCTGTACTTATTTTTCTTTTTACTTTCCCTTTAGATATATGGTTTAGACCATAACTTCCATCCCGGCTTTTATTCTGCAGCATGTGTTCCTTCTATTCCAGAACATAATGAAACTGTTATTATGAAAATTACTTTTGAAAATATAAATTTGTGCAATTCTTCAATGAGGTCACTGCTGATTTCTGAAGTCATATTCCCATCATGGGTAACTCCAGGTGAGTTATATAGAGGTTAAATTGGCTAAGAGTTCTTTATTATTATTTATTTATTTTTATCCTGCTACTAACTGTATGTTTATATTCTGCATGTACATAAAGATCTCTTGCAGAAGCATCACTAAAAGGAGATTTTGAAAATGTTTCTTTACCTCTGGCCAGCATAAAATGCACTGGCTTGCATTTTTGCAGCCTTTCTCACTATTTCCCTTGTGACAGATGTAATGCACATACTGGAGCCAAGTATTTGCTGCGATCTCCTTTCTCTCCTTTTTGGCTTGTGCACATACCCCTGAGGAGTGTGCACAGAAAGCTCAAGGAAGCCATTAGCTTAGGCTTTAGTGGATACAGAAAGCATGAGACTTACAGCACTTACCAAAAAAATTCATTGTTCAGTTCCAGAATACATTATGTTGTTCCTGGTTGTATTCTAGGGGTTAAAGCAGGGAAGTGGAATTCCAGAGGCCTGGCTTCTTTCCCATGAAACTGCCCTGTCTGAAAGCTTCTCTGCCTCAGTTTACACTTTTAAAGTAATAATTGTAGTTCATCTCACCCCATGTACTGCTGGTAGTTCTCGTACTCTTTGGGAACCTAAAAATATGTTAGGAAATTTATTGCAGCAGCATATAGGCAGGAAAAGAAGTTACCTACAACATACTGCACAACTGGGAAAACATAGGAAAGGAAACGCAAACGTGGTGGAAAAACAAGCCTGTGTAAGAAAGATGACTGTTTATGAAGGGCATTAAGAGATACTAGCAGAGGCATTCTTTTCATTTCTGTCACTGGTCAGAGCTCAGACTTTCTGAAACACAAACCTCTCCTTTGATCCACCCTCTAACCCCCTACCTGTAACACAGAGTTAAATTCCCAAAAGACAGAGACACGTAATTTCCTCAGAAAATATATATTCAAATGTATGCATATATATGTATAAATATTCTGTGGGTAGCAGGAGATGAATTCTCTCTATTCTCATTAGTCCCTTCTCCTGAGCCAGTGTGACCTTGTGTGAGCAGCTGGGATCTGCTTCTCTGGGGCTTCAAGCTTCAGCACAAGATGAGGGTCCTTTTCCCCACCTCTACCCCTTTCATTGAGAGGTCTCCTGTTGTAGTACAACACCGGTGCTCAGAGGAGACTCCACAGATGGGAGCAGATCAAGGAGAAAGAGAGAGGGGAGATTTTCATAGAGCATCTTCTCTCCATGCAGCTTGAGCCTTGAGTCTACAAAAGGAGCATCATTCCAGCCATGCCTAGAGGAAAAGGAGCAGGGCCAAGTTTGACTGTTCTTACTTAACTGTTATGGATACCACAAAATCACAAGAGAGTCTAAGTCTCTTCTTTTAACTGACTTTAACATGGCATGCATTTGGAAAAGCAATACAGCAGACTTAGAGTTTTACCTGTCTTGATTGCAGTTGCTGCAAGAAATACCTTTCACTTCAGGCATATCTTCATGATGGATTAATTAGGTATGAAATCCAGATCTCTTGCTAAATTCTAACCTTACCATGCTCAGATTGTGGTTGGCTCAGGTCCTAAATGATGGGCATGTGGGACCACAAGACAGTTTGGTTTTAGTTAAAACTCACTGTACCCTTTCAAATACTGCTATTGCATGTTTCCAAGAACTGCTGTCCTCTACCTCTTCTCTAGATGCCTCTGAGACCTTCCAAGAGTTCTGCTAATTTCATGTGAGCAGAGACAGAGGCTTGCAAGAAGTCCATATCTTCCTTTTTTCATCTCAGAGAGGTCCCCAGCACTGAAGAATAAGCATGTGAGTTTATTCTGTGATTACACTACCTCAAAAAGTTCATACCCAAGCAACATCCTGAAATTTGTAGAAAACAGGCATTGAATTCCAAGTAATGTTTTCTGCTTAATGTGTAACGTCTAGTTCCTTAGCTCTGACTCTACACTTAATGAATGATGACATATTCTCCTCTATTTTGCTGACCTCACACCCCCTTCCATTGAGTGGGACAAGCAGCAATGAGGATTTCCTGGAGTATCAGTAATACTCACCCAAAATATCACTCGGATATCTACACTCACATATCTATAGCAGTGGATTTCTCTCTCTCTCCACACTTGCACACAGACTAAAATTACAGATCAGATGCAAAATTTTTTTTGGGGAAATGCATACACCTGTTCTTCCAGACGTGGAAAGTGTTAGTTAAAATGCTAGTACTCTAATATCAAAGGAAAATGTTCTGCAACACAGTGACAGCTGGATGCAGGAATAGCTACAATCTGCAGCTCAGAACTGGCAGGAATCTGATCCAGTGCCATGGAAACAAGCATCAGTACCTGCCAGGAGCTGGAAAGTGGCAATATTTATGGCTTGCCTTATTGCTGCACATTTGTGTCACTGACGTTGAAGCCACGCCACACTTTACATTACAAAGACATGCTCTCAGTACAGAAGTGCTCTTGAGCAGACTTTGTCACTAAAGGTTGCAAAAACAGATTCCCTCTCTAAGTATTCAAATTGTGTTTAAATCATATCTATCAATTCCTCTAAATATAAAATAAGCCTAACCATGGCTGCAGGGATTTGTGGAAGGAAAAAATCATAATCACTGTTTCTTAACTGGTAAGCAATTAGCCAATTATGCTACAGAACTTTTGAAGCATATTAAATGACTAACAGACAAAGCTGATTTGTAAACAAAATGGCTGGATCCAGCTAGAGAAAGAAAATTGGCAGGAGCTGGGAGGCTGTCAGGAGGCAAACTGGTGTCACAAGGAGGCTGTTTGGAGCAGTGATGGTTTATTAACTTGTCTTGCTAAGCGTGAATCAACTACAGGGGTTTTTAAGTATGAATATAGATATAGCTTTATTTATTTAATGTACCACATATATGAAGTATATACTTTATAAAGTAATATATAGAGAGTGTTATATATGCATACAATATGAAATTTTGCACGTGTCACTATATGTAATTTACATTTATAAATATACATATACAATATGTATATAAAACAGAATATAAGTATGTCATTTTGCTTGGTATGAAATCAACTGTTTAATCAAAATTCTTGCTTAAATATCCTATTTTGAAAATACAGTGACATAAAAAGTACTGTTTGAAAGCATTTCTCCCTTTTCAAATACACATGAGAGGAGCATCCTGTGACCCATACTCTCATCCTCTCAGAGGTGTAGCGGTGTAGAGCATAATTTGTCTGCATGCAATCCTTCTTCTTGCAATTGGAATTTGCAATTCTTCTGCAGAAGAAGCTAAATACATATGTTTTCAGCAAGTAGGAAGATTTGGAGATAATCTCAATGACCAGCAAAATCATCCAATTAATGCAAAAGCAATGGTTATCTTAAGGGAATTTCAGAAAACAGACACTGTTACTTTAGCATTTTCAAATGTCAGAGGGTCACATTCTTCTGTGGTACAAAATAACAATGATAAAAAGTGTTTAGTGGTAAACCATGAGTCAGCTGTGATAATTCTGACTCCAGTTGCGGCTTCAGTATGGGAAACATCATAGAAAATCCCATCACAAATCTACAGTCAATTTTGAGTCTACACTATGATTACTCAGGAGAGGAATCAAATCTGCTAAACTTCAGGAAAAGTCTCTTGTTTTCTCTGCCCTTGTAGCAAACAGCTTCTCACTCTGGTCTCCTCCTTGCTGAGAACCAGCACTAAAGGAAGAAATTTCTTTTGATGCAAACTGGAATGTAAAAATATTGAGACAAGCCTGAAATCTCTCCTGAGCATTATTAAGGAAAAGCTCTTTTCAACATCATTGAGAGTCTTGTGTATTTGAGGAGTTAGGTCCTCTTCTAAGTGTTCTGATTTATCTGTTTCACTCTATGAAAAGGTGAAGTCACTTCTGGTGAAGCCAAAGAAAACATTAGGAGAATAAAGAAGATTGTTTGAAGGATCAAAGTCTGTCTTAGTAAGGAATGCTATTACCTTTTCAGATTTACTCATATCTGTAGAGACAAAGAAATCTATGCAAGAAAACATAAATATATGTAAAAATACAAATGCTGTACATGCACCTCTAAACCTTGGGTAAAAAATTATAAAAGATATAGCTACTTATTACCCACATTTGTTCCAGTGTTCTGATTGCTTCTTTTAAACTTTTCAGCTGCAGTTTCTAGTGAAATCATTGCTTTGACTGAGCAATCAATATCTAATCAAAATTCCCTGACAGTAGAGCTTTCAACATAAACATATTTCTCCTGTCTTATTTGTGGAAAATGACCAGAATCATCTCAGTCAAAATCTCATTGAGTTGCCTAACAGATTCACACCCATTTAATGAACTGAGAGTCTTGCAAGTCCACTTCTACTTAGTTTACTCTGCATATTTTCTGTTTAGATAATATTTGACTGTTTCCAAGTAAATTTTTTGTTTATTCAGGAATCCCCTCTTAGTCCATCCATAAACACTCTCCAAATTATCTTCAAACTCTCATTCATTTGTAACAGAAAATGAAGTGGGATCTGTGGTTCAACAGTAGCTCTGACAAAGCGGTAGAAAGGACTGATGCTGAGAGGAAGAAATGGGTGTAGCACCAGGTCAAGCCCAGAGAAGAGTTGTTTTGCAGAAGGGGCTGATAGGAGTGCAGGCATCAGTGCCAGCTGCCCACAGCTTTACATGACACAGTTGGCACTGTTGATTTAAAGAGACTGATGAATGTGACCTCCTAAATGAAATGTTAGCAATTATGCAGTATAGACAGAGAAGGCTCACATTAAAAGCATTTTATAGCAGTTTCCTTTTTTATTTTTGTTTATCTGTTTGTTTTGAAAGGGAGAAGATTAGCTAATTTTCAAATGAGTTCTCATTTGTTAACACAAATACTCAGTAGATATTCCCTATTGAGTGACCTTGGCCCTGTATCTCCCATACTAGTCCTTCCTGAGGGAAAAGAAATGCAGTTTTCAAGAGAGTGTTAAAAGGATAAAGACCAAAATGTGAGATGTCAATAAGCATTTTCCTTGTTTAACTGTGATCACTGCATGTGTTAAAGTAAGGAGAAGACTTTGAGGGATACAGTTGTCCTTTGTGGAAGATTATTGTAAAATGATACTCTGTCACCATCTCATTATTAATCACACTTTTAATCTTTTTTTCGGTTTTTAGTGGAATGAGATGCTTTTGTGTAGCTGTTACTGGTGCTTGAAGAAAATATTTTTGCCGAACAGCCAAGTTTCAGAAAGAATTAAAAGAGGAAAAGAAATTCAAAGGCATAAGTCCCTTTTTCACTTCCACCCAAACATTGACAAGGCAAAAATATACACATTGTAAGTTCAAGTGGAAAAGCCATCAAGGGAAATAAGGTATTGTCATGTTCTTCTGAACAGTAACACTACAAGGGCTACTCAGCACTGAAAAAATAACCACAAAGTGTTTGTTGCAATACTGGAAAGAACTTGGATTAGCCATAGGAGCAAAAGACATGAACACCTTCTTCTGAACATGTTATTTGCAGGAATTGCATCCAGTACATAAATTAGGTTATCATTTAGTGTTATTTAGATTCATGCAACACTAAAAATAGAAGATGGTAATTAAGTCCTTTTATCTATACACTGTAATTTATCATTAAGGCCATCTCCCACAGTCTTAATGAAAGATCTTTGGAAAACTAGTAGCATAATAGGTAGTCATTAGAAAGTATATTTCTGACTTAGAGCTATTTTAGGCTCTCATTACCATGGTATCTAGGAGCTCTTTAAGGTACTGAAAAAGGAGTTCCCTGATGGACTTCATGTTGGCTCCTGCTTTCTCCCTCACTTACATATAGAAGCCTTTGCTTTGGCTAAAGAGGAGTTAGTTAAATGTGTGCAAAAGCTGTGTACAACTTAATGTGTATTCTGCATGGCTCCTTTTTTCTTTCTGATAAATTTCAGTTGGCAGGAAAAAGTTATAAGTACATTTTCACCTTCTCATGTAAAAAGGAAATGTAACTATCAGAAAATGGATAGTTTATTCTTAGCTTTTGTTTTCAAAATTGTAATCTTTACTTAGAGTGAGAGATTAGATGGAGAGCAGTAGATGTAATGGTGATATTTGACAAACACAGACATTTTCTGTACTGGTAAAATAAAACACTGGGCTTGGCAGATTCACCTGTCTAAACTATGGTTGATGCCTTCCATTAGCAGCAGGCAGAATAATTATTTTCTTTGGATTTCAGAATCCTAAAGTTACAGGCGTCTTGGCAAAGCAAGCCACTCCAAAACTTTCTGGCACTCTATTGTTTTTCTTCACCTTTTGATTTTCCTCTTTTGTTGTTTCTCACTCTCCAGTCTCTATTTGTCAGTATATAGGCCATCCTACTTCTCTTGGATCATCTCTTACAGATATTTCCTATAAGTATTTTTCTTATGTCTTTTCCTTTCAGTGACTGACTTTTAACCACAGGAAGAAAACCAGCTAGTTTTCAGCAATTATTTTGAATTTTTCACTGAGATTTTGTCCAGAATATGATAATACTGTCTCTGCTGTGCTTTTCAGCAGTAATACTGCAGTCAGCTTAATGTCCTGAAGCCCGGGTTCCTCACTGCCTGTCTGGGGGACCCGTCGTAGGTCTCTTGCACCCTGGAGGTTTGCTTGCCATGGAAACATGAATGTGTAAGGCATAGGGGGCAAGGGGGTATATGCTCAGGCCTGATAAAATTGGCTTTTGCCATAGTGAGTTCTTCCCCATTGCATCAGTGGAATGTGGATGTTCCTGTGTCTTTAGTTCTGGCCACCAAGGGAACACCAGCCCCTGGAATTGCACTATGAGATGCTTTGCAGCTGAGGGAGAAAACGGCTTTCAGTCTACCACTTTTCTCTTAACTTTTTCCTAGACAATCTCTCCTTGTGTATTATCAGTTATCCAGACATGTAGCTGTGTTTTACAAGAGTGTTTCCTCCTTGATGCAGAGAAAATCAAAAGCCTTCTCCAAAATAAGTCCAGAGATATACCTGACTCTATTGGTATAAAAAATGAATGAAGGACAAAAAGTGTCTCTGGAAGAAAGAATAAATTTCAACTTGCAGTTCATAGTGACATGAAGTTGTTTTCAGTTGTCTTTGAAAGAAAAGTGGGGCACTTTCAATCTTCTTTTATTGGTACCTCCCAGCCTGCTTTAACTTTAAATCTGATGCCCATAATAATTCTAAAGAGTACAGTCCATCATAGCACACATCTACATACTGTGAGGATAAACAGTCTTTGGGGTGTCATTTGTCTTAAACAGGTTATTTGAAAGGTCACTGAACTAGATAATTTTTTTTTTAATTAACCTGGGAATAGTGAATGTAGAACATATTTTATGTTTGCACTGCTAGAAGTAAAAAATGAAACACACGGTTATTAAAAAGCTTTTATTTGTCTCAAAAACTTTCCCAAAGTGGAAAATATTAATTATATGCCAGCCAATAACTTTTAAGTTATCAAACAGATTCACAGATAGGTAGAAATGTAAAGAAGAAAAAAAGTGTAAAAAACCTAAATTTTATAAGTTTACACACTATTTTACAACATAATAAATCAAGTTATGTAGAAACTCAGCTACACAAATTTATTGTAAAGCCCAGTGTATGCTTTGCTTTTTTATCAGATTATTTAGTCCTTTCACTTGTGTAAAATATTAAATCAAATAAAGGACAGCAGAACTTACATTCCACAGATAATGAGAAATACGGTATTTAATACATATTTAAAAGCTTATGTCAGTCATAATATTATAGAGATATTGACTTTTGTTTCTTGCTTTGCTCAAAAGATGTAATTTTCAATCTCCCCTTTAATTTGGGAGTGCACAGGCATATCTCTCTTAATAAATTCGTATCAAATTTGTGCAAATTAATTCTTAAGTTAGCTACTCATAGTATCTCTGTGTATAATATTATCAAAGGAAATAAATAATTGCAAGCTGTCATGATCTGAATTTTTTGCCACACTTGAGCAGAAATACTTTGACTGGAAATATGCAGATGCTTAAATATTCCTAGTAAGTTGATAGACATAAGATTGTTCCTTCTAAGAAGATGTCACGTCATTTATGAGCTTAAACTTCTTTGAAAGTCATTAACTTTCTTAAGAGCCTTTGAAAGTTTCTTCTCCTGCTTCTCCTACAACTTCTCACCTCTTCAGGAACTAAAGCTCCAAAGTTCAGAACGGCTTTTAGAGGTGAGTGATCACAGCCCAGTGGGGGAAGAGGGATTTGGCAAAGGGTTGAGTTAGGTCACAGCACAAGTCAGACATTGGGAGAGGAGAGGGGGACCACATTCTCAGCCTCAGGCCAAGGCTACCATGAGAATTCACATCTCATGAACCGAGTCCCAAGAAACAGAGGTGTGGGTCCTTCACAGTGCTCAGGCTGGAGTGAGTTGCCCTCTCATCTACCTGGCATTTTTCTTAGTACACGTCTTAGAAGGCATAACATTATGGGGGTTTTTGATATATTTTTCACAGCGTTTAAGAGTTCTTAACAGTGGCATCTGTACTAATCACAGTATCTGTTACTGATATCCCGGAGTGTTCATGTTATTGACAATGCACCTGCTTACACACTTCATTCTCTAGCTCTACTGACAGAAACCGGCCTATATGCAGTAACCTAATTCTTCATGGGTACTTTTTCAGTTTCTTATGTTACTATGCTAACATTACCAGCAAAATAATGATAAGGGTTTAATTACTTACTTGAATAGAAGTTTACCAGGCTTCTCCGTGCCTCAAACGACAATCATTGCACAGTATAAGTTTCATGTAGACGATACAGTAGCCATATATTCCCTAAGCAAGCATTTTAAGTCCTATAGTCAAGGTTCATGATGTTGAGTTTACATGAATTCCTGCCCTTAATATCAATGAAAAACTTTATCTTCTTTCCATGGGAGGAACACTAGACCCTTTAAAGTATTTTAGTAATGTAATGTCAGTCATATGGAATACCTGATTCTATCTATTTCATTGAACTGTGCTATTCAGTCCCTCAGATTCTGTGTAAAATTAATAGACTGGACTATGAATTAACATCAGATCAGATCACACAGTACCTTTTGCTCATTTAGTATGGGTACTGACACACCTATTACAGTGATTTTGCTGTGTTTCAGAGACACGACACTTCTCCAACTCTGTGTAGGGGAAAAAGGAGATAACTTTTGATGGTCTGGACTGAGTGTAAGAATTAACCTTTCCTAAGACTCTACTGGCTGAAGTAGAGAGGATCTCACAGCTTTGCTTGAGGACCTCTTCCAACCTATGCCTACACACTTCCATGAGTAGCTCCCCAACATAAAAGTTTTGCTAGAAGTAGTATTAATATAGACCACTAAAAAACCATTCATTTCCTTTCAAACACGCATGAACTTCAAAGTATGACGCGAGCATGAATGGTGTTTGATTCACGTGCCCCAGTGATGTAGATTATGTGAAAAACCTTCAATTTATTTTGTATTTTCCTTTACGTCCTCTTTCCTCATTTGAAGATCAATATCTCTGGAGACCTGTCAAAATGTTCTTTGCAACTCTACAGTTTATCTTACTTATCAGTTCTAAGAGATGGTTTATAGCTCCTCCTATTTCCACCACAGGTAAACCTAGAACCTGCCCTGTATAACACACCAAATTTAATTTCCTGATTTTGTCCAGCTTAACTACCATTACAAATGTCTCCATTCAGTGATTCCTAGTAGTTACTAGCTCTTGTCAAATGGAGTTACATTTTCTTTTTCTCTTTTGGGAATTGACACAGGAAAAAAAGTTTTTTTATCTAATTGGCCTTGACAGGATAACAGCAGACCTGTTATGCTGGCTTTAACAGCATTTCACTAGGCTCATGTCATTGGTAATTAAATTTGTCTTGGAACTTGGATGAATGTTAAACTACCATTGAAAAAGAAAAACAAAAAAAGTAAACTAAAATCCTTACAGCTCAGATTGTACAATGGTCTGTTCACTGCCAACCAGAAATATTTGAGTCATGCCCTGATCACCTGTAAGGAATAGAACTCCCCAAAGACATTTCTATTTTTTTATCTGTGGGAGATATTAATGATAAGGTTTTGTGTGTGTGTGGTCATAGATAGAGAAAAAACCCAACAAATTCTTTGTGAATCTGAGTTCAAATTTTATAGAAAATTATAAAATGTACATGAGTTGCCTCAGCTTATGTCCATAAAACAAGTACAGACCTGGACAACAGCATAATTTGTTCCAAATAAAACTTTTAATTGGACCCTCTGAACTCCTACTTGGAAAACCTTTTTTTATTATTGCTCTAAAAATGGGCTGAAATGTCTTTGGTTGAAATTAAATAAAGAATTTAGGCTTCTAATCCTTCTATAAGCTTTGAATGTCTCAATAAGATTGGAGAGCCAGGAGCCTGGATGCTGAAATCAATCTGGATTTTTGTATCTATTGCCCTATTCTGAATGTGTCCTTTATTATATCGAGATTTAGAAATAATTTAGAATAATTTCATTTTGCAAGCATAGATTCAAATTGACCTGGAAAGCCTGTTACATGATGTATATACAACACAGGAGAGAACTGAAGCTGTGATAAACACCGCACAGCTCATGATCTGTTTCATGACCTCTCCTGCCTTATGCAACAGGCTGGACTTGTCACAAAAAGTGTTTTAAAGCTTGTTTCACAGAATCATAGAATTATTTCAAAGTAATTGTTCTTAAAAGGAAGGCAAATTTTGGAGGTATTAAAAAAACCAAACAAATCCAACAACAACAAAAAAACAAACAACCCACACAAAAAACAAGCAAACAAACCTAATCTATTTATCAAGACTTTTAAAGTTTTGGTATAGTTCATATTTTGGATATACTTTCTATGCAACAGTATCTTTCTTTTCATAAATCCTAGCTTGTCAAGAAAAAAAAAAGTCTTAAGTATTTAATATGATTTGATCCTTCTGTGTGCCTAAATTATTACAGTCATGGAAGCAGAAGTATCCATTTTTTACTGTTTCTGAGCACACCTACTTGATTAGGTGTAGGCTAAGATGGTACACTTGAGTTGCTTCCAGAGATTTCTATATAAAAAAAGAACTTCCCTTCAATGCTTGCAGAAACTAAATTGGAAACAATCTATAGCTGAATATTTGAATTGTTTCCAAGCCTTTTAATCTTGCAATTGAACTTTTTCAGTGTAAATTCTACTTATATCCAATATGATTCCTCTGGACACATCTATATATTTTGAACCATGTCTAAGAGCAAGTTTATCCCTGAAATCATTGACTATTCAGAAAACTAGCATCCCATGGCTTGAATTATTTTTCTCTTGACTCATAGCTTGAAAATTTAAGAGATCTTACCATCTGAAGACAATCACGTTACCTGATGAACTTGTGGGCAGGTGTGCTGGCTCTGGCTGGGGTGAAGTCAATTTTCTTCATATGGATTGGATTTGTGACTAAAAGAGTGCTGATTACACACCAGTGACTTGTCAGTTTATAAGCAATGCTTTCACAGCATCACAGTTTTCATAATTTTTGAGGGTTTTTTGCCTCACTTAGCTGTACAAAAAGTAGTCTGGGGTCCACAGGAAGCTAGGAGGGGACACAACTGGGACAACTCACACAAACTGACTAAGGTGATGCTTCATGCTAGACAACATTATGCTCAGCAATAAAAGCCTGGGGAAAAGATTGAGGAAGCAGGGACCTTCATGATCATGGCATTTTCTTTGCCAAGTAACCATTGCATGTGTTGTTGTCCTGCTTCCGAAGAAAGAGGCTAGACATCTGCCTGCCAATGGCAAACAGTAAATAAATTCCTTATTTTATTTTCTTTGATCTCACAGCTTTACTTCACTTATTGAACTGTCTTTATCTCAATCAGTCCTGGCTTTTCTTTTCTGATTCCCTCTCCTATCTTGCTAGGAGGAAGCTGAGAACAAGTGACTGTGTGGGTGTCTAGTTGCAGGCTTGGTCAACCTACCACAGCAGGTTAAATGAAGCAGCAGCAACCTGTACAGAAAGTTAGGAATAAATTCCCATCTGAGTGTAACTGCAAAAACTGCAACGCATTTTTAGTGATATATTTCAATCACTTTTGCAGGACAAAGTTTAAAAGACACAACACAGACCCGTTGTTGTGTGTTACTGAGAGAGAAATGCCAGAGATTAGTATCATTATGTTCAGCAACCAGTGTTTTAATCTCATCTGGTTAACTTCTCTTAGGAGAGGAGGACAAGCAGTCATGTTGCCAGGCACTGAGAAAACTTACACATTTCCTATAAGTTTTTCTCTCTTCTCTGAAATACATGACTCTCTGATTGTGGACACAATGCTGATAGGATGTTAGGCTTGTCAGACCAAAACCTGAGGGGAAGATGTGGCACTAGCAATGTGGACAGCATTCTTTTTATGTTGGGAAAATCATTTTACGCTGGAGGAAAAAAAAGAAAAAAGTATTCTTCACAGGAGCAACAGGGCAAATAGAGAATCAGTATGTGTAATGCTTCAAAGTCAGCCAAACTGGAAAGAGTACTGTTACAATAAACACTTTGACTCGGGTACATAAGAATAAATTCACACTCCATAGTTAAACGATGGGGTTTCAATAAACCACAAACCACACAAGATTCATGTGCGCAGGATTTTTGGGGCATACAGTGCAGATCAGAATAATCCCTGTTCACTTGTCAATGCAGGACCTTAAACACTGTTTCTCTGGTGTAAAATGTTTCCTTGGCTCATTAGGAAAGCCCCTACTTCTCACCCTTGCCAAGAATTTTCAAATGGGAGCAAAAACAACACTTACTGCTAAGTGCAAATAGTTGAAATAATGCCACAAAGATCGAAATGTTAAAACAAATCTCCTCTATTGATGCAGGAAGACTAGGTGTTCAAGGGCTGAGTGACTGAGCCAAGAGAATTGTGTTTAAACCTAACATAATTATCACTTTCCTAATTATTTTCCTCCCGTGCAGATATGCACTAGAAGAGTGCAGGAACCAAATGTCAAAAAAAGATGGAGGTAATTAATATTACAAGTGAAAAACGTAGCCAGCAATATCACACTTTCTAACAATGGCTTCCTTACAGACAGCAGCAACAACATTGCAAAAATGGTGTTCCTGAAAATATTCCTGTAATAACCCTTTGAGAAGCAATACAGAAATGTTATGTGAGCCTGGCAGGCTATTTCTTGCCCCTCTTTTTCTCTCAGAATTTCTGAGAAGCCCTATTCTATCTTTAATTTCATGCTTTTAATTTTTGTAGCAGTCCAATCCAGCATAGATATACCATGGTCATCTTTTGTGGCAATTTCGGCTGCAGATAGAAGGCAGAAAGAGAAAAACAAAAGCTTCTTCAACTCCAGTGTTGATAACATTAAGTAAAAGCACTCATAATTGGTCTTATTGCTGATAAAAAGACATGCTGGTCAAATCTGCCATACTCCCAAACAAAATTAAAATAACTGTTGTCCTTTTAAAAGTTTTATTTTCTATAAGAAAGAAATTATGGCAAATGGTTTCTTGCTGGGAGATCAGACATGGGTAGATGTAGTGAAATAATATGTGTGCACTTTCAGTATTCCCACAGGATGGCCTGGATGCTAATTGAAATTGGAAGACCTGAATTTTACATCCTACATTGACGCTGCCTTATGATTCTGGACAAAATGTCTTTGCTTTACTCTCATTTCTCTTTCAAGAAGAAAATAGACATGTTCTTGCACTATGCAAGATTAGGTACTGTTTTATGGTTATAGAGAAAAAGCAGGAAAACACCTATTTCTTTCCAAACCCAAATTCCTCAGGGTCTTCCAAGCATAGTCTGGTCTATGTACTGAGACATTAAGGGGAGACAAGTGAGCTTTCTGCTGAGAGAGAGGGCATGAAGAACAGTCACATAGCATTAACCAGTGAAGCAGCTGCCCCTGCCTTCTATTTGAGCAAGGTGCTCAGTGAATGAGATTCCAGAAGTTTTGTCATACAGCCACAGTTGGGAAGGAGGTTGGATTGCTGACTCCATATCTGCCCTTCCTGGAGCAGACATTTTCACTTAGAGCACAATTTTCTAAATTTTTGAGCAGTACTATGCTTTGCCTGCTTGTAAGACAAGTAGAGAATTAGTGAGAAGTGAGAGTTTGGTGTTGCCTCTTAATCTAACACACACTTGCTAGGCACAGAAATGTTTGCTGTCATTGAGGGAGGAACTAAACAGGTGAGATACAGTCGAATGAGACTTAAACTCCAGTAATGCACAGACCATAGAAGATGCAAAGAATTTCTGCATGTACACATATTAGATCAGCATGCTCACATCAGCAAAACCCAATATCACATGTCAAACTCATGCTGGACTCAGACAGATGCAGCAGACTGGAAGAAGAGCTGAAGTTTTACCATACGGAAGTTCAGCACGGTAAGGTTAGAAATGTTTATCCATAAATTAATGATGTAGAGTTCTGACATGCCTCAGATAAAAAGACAGTCATGACTTTGGCCGTATTTAGCTAAATAAAGATAATACTATAGAAGAACTGGTCTCTTTTGCCAGATCTGCACCCAGCTGGTGCCCTTTGCGTGCTAACACTGCAGAACCAGTGCAGCTGAAATGCAAAACCTGTAGTTAAATACATCAGACTTCTCCTAATGTAATTGCTTGGTTATGTTTCAAGACAGGTGGAAGCCAGCCAAAAGAGGGGCAGAGTGGAGTAAGTTACACCTTTTCAAGGATTCCCACAAATCAAAAGGGCTGTGACTCAGAGTCACCATCCCAGCATCTGTCTGGGTTGTCCAATACCCTGACTGCAAAACAGGTCAAGAAGGAATAATCCTGCAATTTACCGTAGGATCTGGTTTTGTACTTTATAAACTCCGTGGTAGGTGTCTACAAAATAAAGCTGGCTGCAGATGATAAGCCTCAAACTTTGTCTCATTCAGTGCAACTTCCTAAACTTTCTGGACACCTCTGTTGTTCCCTTGGGATGTAAGCGGGTCTCCAGACTGAGAGAAACGGAAGTTTGGGGCTACTGAAGCACAAAATCCTAACGTAGAGGTCAAAAAAACAGATTAAATCTCTGCGGTTTATCTGTTGAACTTCGTGTGAGAGGAGAAGTGAACCAAATACATCACAATGTTTTCTACTGGAAGTGAAAAAAATACTGTTCCACCATAGCTCCTTGAAAGGTAGTGTGCTTTAGGGCTATTGTTCAGAAGTAAGACTTGCTAAAGAAAGACTATTCTCTCCTTTCTTCTGTAAAAATATAAGCTGACTCTGCTTGAAAATCATTGACACTGTGCATCAAAGGATTTACCCCAGCTGCCTCAGGTCCAACTCCAGTGAGAAGCCTGGTGCTGCTATACCAAGAAAAACAGAGCTGGAGTCTGTTTAAGGTCTTTCAGCTGTATAAGCAAAACTGAATACTGTTGCCTCACCAGCTGGGGTGAGCAGTGGTCCCTTGGCTGCCTTTCCAGGCTGGGGCTGGGGCAACAAAGTGCTGCTCTTTCTGCAGCAGGGCACTGATGCTCAGGTTCCACCTGCCCAGGATGGTGCCATGGCAACATCTTGCATCCTGCCAGAGCTGAGGGAGCACCAGCTATGCACTCATAGCAGTAAAACAGGTAGCAAGTCTGCACTCATCTCTGTTAATGGGTGTTATGCAGAGGCTCCATCCAGAAAGACTATTTGCAGTGTCTTTAAAAATAACCCGTGCTATTGTTTGAACCCAGATTGGACATATGAAGCCTTTCTCTAGAAAAACAGATACCCTTTAGGACTTCTATATCTCAGAAATTGTGTCTCCTTGATAACACAACATGCAATTCCTACTCTTCAGGAAAATAGATGTATTTCTCCTGGAAGAGATTTGGCAATATGGAAAACACTGTAGTTTTAACATCAGAAGCATATTTTTGACTTTTAAGAAATTTAGAAACTACAAATATGAGAAAAATTGCTGAGAAAACAATATGCTTTTCTGGTTTTCATGTTGCCAGTTAAAATTCCTGTATTTTGTGCTTGTATGTGAATGTATATGTGTGTGTTCCTGTGTATCAATAACATGTATAGCAAAACCACACTTCCAGTTAAAAATTTCAGACAAATAAAAATACTGATAAAACATAATAAAAATTAAGCACCTTAAACTGCATTGTTATCTTCATTATTTTCTAATAACTTGAGCATTTTATTTGCGGAGTTTCAAATTTTGCTAGATATAAGAATGCAAGAAAAGTGTATTTTTTATTTTGTTCCGCTTTCAAAAATACATTCTTTTCTGTTTCCTAATTACATGCATGTAAAAAAGGAAGAAGGAAATAAGTTCTAATTATATAGAACAACTTTATTTTTAATTGAGAGTGGAAGAGAAATTCATTCATGGTGCTATAAAATATATGTGAAGCAATTATATCATCAGGATTTCTTTTTTTGTACAAAGTATGTGCTATGGAAATGGAGCAATTATTATATCATGATTTTTTATTGTTAATTAGAAAATTAGTCTGCTGTTTGAGTAATTGTAAAATGATTCTCCTTTATTGAATCTTTCTATAATAAGAATTAGAAGTAATTATAAGTAACAGAAGGAAAAAACAGCTTATTTGCAAAATAAAAAATGCAATAAATCTTCTTTGCTATTATAACAGTTTGAGTTGCATATCATATGAGATGCAGAAGATGCACCTTAGGTAATGGTTTCAAATTCTCATTATATCTGAAAAGCATAGAAAAAAATTACTTTATGCTTTAATCATAGAAAGGCTTAATGGTTTTAATTACACATAGGTTTAGCACAAAATTAGAAAGGACACGATCTTTTGCTAATTATTCAGAACAAAGTCTAGCATCCCCATTAACTGCAGACAAGGCACTAATTCATTATGGCCTTAAACACAGTGCTGGTGTTATAACTTTCTGAAAGTGGACAGTATAGCTGTAAAATGGGATGATGAGGGAATTTGAAAGCATGCAAAGGATCTGGCAATCCTTTGTGTCTGAGTCTGAGTGTGAGGAAAGTGGGACCCAGATACATCCATGGTCTGTCATGGTTCCTTGGACATCTGTAAGAGTTGGGCTCCAGGCTCCTAGCATTCACTCCGAGTAAGAAAAAGCCATGGGTATGAGCCAACCTCTAGTCTGTGATGTGTTCTTGGTCAATGATTCTAGATGGTTAAACCAGAAAGAAACAAAAAGGCTCCCTCTTAGTGATGAATTTCCGAAGTCTCTCCTCCTGTAGACCCATTCTTGTTCAAAATCTCCACCTAAAAAATTATCAGGGTATAATGTAATAGTCTTAGCTCTCCTTGTTTTAGCATCATTTACAAGTATAATCCAGACAAAATCCCTATTTAAGGAGAGATGCACTACTAAAAGCAGGAAAATTCTTGCTTTGCTCTATTGCCCTTTTATAATTTGATGAGGAAAAAATCTGTATATTATGCCTGATTTGCATGAAGATTTGTATTAAGTGAGCAGTCGATCTCTAAATAAAATAAGCAATTAATTTGATTTAAGCTGAATATCTCTCACATTAGTAACTTTTCTTGTATTTTAGGTTTCTTTAATGAATATTTACAGATATTTAGCCAAGACTACATAGCCAGGTGATTATAGTTCTGTTTCAAGGTTCAATCCTGTAAAAACTTTCAAGTGGACATCCTACTTACTAATGCAACCATTTCAAATAGATATTTTATGGTAGTGAGAACCATGTCCATGGCTTACATGTTTGCAGTTTAAGTCCTACAACCAAAAAAATAATAAGTCATTAGTTGTAATTGTAAGGTTTTTTGATTATGGTTTTGCTATAATTCTGCACCAAACCAAGAAATTAACTAAAGAAAAAATGTTTCTTGTATAAAATAAGTCAATTATGAGCAGTCTTTCCATATCAAAATACAAAAACTTGGTTAGTGCCACATTCAACAAACTTAGCTATTTAAACAGCTGTGTTAAATAAGAATCAGTTCCAGCTTACTGACTCTTTGTTCTACTGTTTCTTTATCTTCAGGAGTAAACCACATCAGACTTCATTGTATCTCATTTAATTTGCCATTTAAAAAAATACATTTTGATTTTGTGTACTAAAACTGCCCTATGAAAGCATTGCCCTTATCTTGAAGTAGAATGCATTTACATCACTCACAGCCCATACAGCCCTCAGGGCAGGTTTTTGGGAGTTGGCCAGTAGCTCAGTACAGGTGTGGAACTTGGCTTAGTTTAGCCTCTGTGCTCTCTGGCTACTGCGCTGTGGTTAGATCCCTAAAGGCACAAAAGCTCCTCTTGACCTAAATGGTCCTTCTTTTTGCAAGACATAATACGGCAACTGTAGTTCACTGCCCTGGAGTAGAGGTCCCTGTCTGGAAGATGAGAGACTGGAAGGTCAAGGCTATCTCTGTTCTGAGGGATATTTTGGTAAACTCTCTGAAAAATGAGGAAACTCACTGAAAAACATGGGTTTGGCAGCCAGAAAAGGGATCCTGATTTCAGATCAACCTCACTGCATAGTTTTCAGCTGGAAAAAGTCTCTGATAAAAGGCAGCGTGTCAATCCCCTTCAGCATGTTGTGTCATGAGCTCTCAGGAAAGATGTAGCAGTCAGAGACTCCAGTTTTCTGCTGGGAGAATCAAAAACATCTGACCTTGTAGAAGAGTACTCAAACACCAGGCAGAATTCCCTGGGATGCTGTCACACTGTACCATTGTACTTAAACCTTCAGAAACCCAAACATGTACACTGTGCTCCAGGAAGTTCCTGCCTCTGAGTAAAAAGGTGGTTTTGATCCTGTGGCTTACTGAATGGGAGGATACAGACCAAGAAGGTAAGATTGTTATACTTAGAAAGAGTTTCCTTATAAAATTCTGAAACTTATGTTTGCTTTTCTTGTAAGTACAGAAATTCTTCTTCAGGACGAACTCAAGTTTTATGCTGAGCAGAAGGAAACTGTTTTTAAATGAGAGAGAGTAGAAATATTAATTCTATAGTCTTCTTAACAATCTTATCTTCAAACTGCTGACCTCTGTTACATATCCTTAGATAGAACTCAGCAAAGTCTTACATGCACGTAAGATTTTCATATCTTTTGTTTCCAGATAAAAATGTATATCTATTTTTTGTGAGGAGACTGCTATTAATTCATAGAATCGCAGAAGAAACTGGGTTGGAAAAGGCCTCCGACATCATCAAGTCCAATTCTTGGTCCAACACCACTGTGGTTACCAGACCATGGCATTAAGTCTCATCCAGTCTCTTCTTAAAAACTTCCAGGGACAGTGAATCCACCACCTCCCTGCGCAGCCCATTCCAATGTCTGATTACTCTCTCTGCAAAAAATTTCTTCCTAATATCCAACCGAAACCTTCCTTGGCAGAGCTTAAGACCATTCCCTCTTGTCCTGCTGCTGGTTGCCTGGGAGAAGAGACCAACCCCCACCTGGCTACAACCTCCTTTCAGGTAGTCGTAGCGAGTGATGAGGTCTTCCCTGAGCCTCCTCTTCCCCAGGCTAAAAAATTCTGTCATCTGGTTTTATAAAGGAGCCTAACTGTTGTTTCTCTTCTTTTGAAATGTATTGATAAAACAGGATTGCTCTTGCACCCATTGATTTAAGTAATTCTCATACCATAACAATACTGTTTCAAAGACATTAGATTATTTAGAACTATATGAATGTTTGTGGTTTTGGTCCAAATGTGTACGGATCTGACAACATGTATTTAAGATGCTTGTATCTTCTAAGAGAAAAAAAATCAAAAAATTGTTTAAAGCACAATTCTTCTTTGAAATGAAACCCTTTATGAAAAAACACCACAGGATTCAGTATTTACTTTGAGGGATTGCATGGCACATATGTTCTCTTTATAAGCAATAAGACTTTCTTTTTCTAACTGCCACCAATGAACTCAGTGTGTACTCTGAGCTCTGTTCTTTTCTTACATCACTAACAATAAAGGGTCTCTAAACAAATTAGGCCACTGCCACATCTGAATAAACCCATGGTATTCAAATTACGACCTCAGTGAAAGCCATTCAGTCTCAATTCTCTTAATGCTTTTGAACAAATTTTCAAGACAAAATTTTACTAGAGCAAACAAACAGACACGGCAAGCTGTTTTTGACCAAGACCTCCACGCTTTCCATTACCCATTACCATGGTATTTAAGTCCAGTAAAGGATCCCAGGTGAATGGTTCCAGCAATGCAAATCTTCATTCACACTCACAAATAAGACTGGAAGGGTTTTCTTGCATTTTTTTGTATAATGCATTTCTATTTCAGGGAAATAATATTACACAAAAAAAGGCTGCATAAATGTTTTGTGCTAAGAGCTTTTTACCTATTGAAGGACTTCATTGTCTATGCCCTTCCAGCCCTTCCAGCCCTGATACGTTGTGATTGGGGAAAAAAAAAAAGAAAAAAAGAGAGGAAAGAAAAACTGTTAGAAATATCTCATTAGGTGATCCATAGCCAAGGGTGTTCAGGTTGTTTACTCCTTTCTTTAAATTACACAAACCGTCATAGAATCATGGAATCATAGCATGGTTTTGGGTTGGAAGGGATCTTAAAAATCATCTAGTCCAAGCCCCCTGCCATGGGCAGGTTGCTCAAAGCCCCATCCATCTTTGCCTTCAACCCTTCCAGGAATGGGACACCCACAGCTTCTCTGGACAACCTGTTCCAGTGTCTGACCATCCTCCCAGGAAAGAATTTCTTCCTAATATCTATTCTAAACCTACCTTCTTTCAGTTTAAAGCCATATATGTATTTATATATATATTTATCTATTTATTTTTATTTATTTTCTCTGTATAAAATATCTAATGTTTACATACAGAGTTCTTCTAGGCATCTACAATGAAATTATTATCTTTTGTCAAAATGTGACACAAGTCCTTGTTTTTTCAGTACATGCAGACTGCCTACTTTCCATACACACCATATTCAGAATAAACCTCATCCCTGTTAAAATAAACAGTAGGAATAAATTGCTCTCATGTCATGGAGATACTAAACAAAACTCTTGAAAAAACTAAGCCTCTTATCACACAGTGAAATTTAATTAAGTCAATAATTCATTTTTATAGGTCTAAGTCTTAGGGCATGAACACACAATTAAATATAACTGAGTTAAAGTAGATAGCATTTGCATGTCTCCACAGCCTTGTGAACATGCTGCATTTTATCACAAAATGCTAATGGCCTCAATACCCCGTCCACAGAGGAGACCTGAAAAAGAACAAGCTAAACAAACTTCAGCTGGTCAGCATCTGTTTTCGACATACTTGATCAGATGCATGACTAGTCTGAACTCAATAACTCTCTTCTTCAGGGAATCAAGAGTCAGAAAACCTTGAAAGGTACTTAAATTACAGAATTTTGGTTGTTAATTGTACTGGACATTCTACTTAGTATATTATCTCTAGCTATTCTTTTATTTGTAGTTTAATTCTGATAGCATTTTTATTTGTATTCCAGGTAACCTTCAGTGAAATAATAAATTCCCTGATTTCCTCATCCATTTTGTTGTTGTTGCAGAAGAGAAATAGGCACAGCACTGGGAGTTACATCTGAATCTGTATCAAATGTGAGTTTGGGAGCATTCTCCACACATCTGAAATTCTATCTTATTTTATTCTACCTACAGTCTTTATATTGTTAAATTAATAGATGCTTTATGTTTTTAAGCATGAGAAAGAAGTCTTTTCAGAGGTATTCAAGGCAGCAATCTGAGTCAAATTTGCTTCTTGCAGGTATTTACGTGAATCCTATGCACTAATGGAAGTGCAATAAAAATGGAAGTGCACGTTGCGTTTGGGCTTCTGGATTAACAGAATGTTCCCAGAGATGGAGCAAACCGCCTGTGATAACATATTTTAAAGGTTTCTCCAACATGGAATATCTTTAAGGCTTTTTGTTGTTACCAAGAGGTAATGGTTTTTATACAATTTAAGTATCTTTGTAGACTGCAGACTTCCTTTCTGCACACCCTTTAATTATGATCTGTGAAATACAACTAAAAAGGGGGTAACGTTGAGACTAAGTGAAGGGGACAAGCTGAACTGAAGGCAATGCCTCATTTTAAAGACCAACCCTCCCACCTCAGATCTATAACTACTACGTGTCTGCTCCTCTCCGCATTGCCTTTGCTCATTTTAATGGCATTTTACAGTTTTGCAGAAGGCAAAGTTCAGTTTTAAGACAGTCTAGCTCCAGTTTTAAGGGTAGGATAAAAAGCAGAAGAAGCCATTTATAAGAAATTATGTTGTTTTTATAGAAAACTAATTGATGGTTGCAAAGGTGGCAGAGCACACATACATTTTGGTACACGCATTATTCATTATGCCCCGGCAGAAATAGGCTGTGCCAGTGCAGGTTATTGTTAATGCCATTTCAGGTCTGCTGTCAAGTCACTGTCCAGTTCTCACCATTCTGCTAGAAATAAAGAAGCAGGCTATCTCTGCTATCACAATGGTACATAGTCCAGGCAGCCCATAAAAAGAGGAAAAAGTGGTGTGTGATATTATGTAGCACAAGGGGGTAAGTCTTCATTTCAGCAGCTATCTGCATCAATCCTGCTAATTCCAGCTCATGTACTCTTGGGGTTTAATCCACATTTCCCATTTATTTTCTCTTCACCTGGCTGAATGAGGAGATTATTGTCAGCAGGGGAGGTGTCAGTTCTGACATCAGAACGTGGTCAGAGACAAGAAAGTTTTATGTGCCCCGTGGTGAGATCTAGAAATGGATGGTGGATGTTCATTCACAGAAGATTTTATAATCAGTAAATCCAGTCACTCTGAACTAATTGCTTGTTCATAATGATGGTGTACAAAATGGAACAACTCCAGCTTTACACAAGCCTCAGCAAAATTTGCTGAGTGGTATGGTATTTATTTAAAAACTCTACTCAGGGTAAATGCTAAAAGTTCTTGTTTACATAGGAGATGTGGAGATTGCATTTTCCATTGGCAACCTGTGCATTTAATCCTCACTGAAGAATACAAAGAAGAGTAAGGGATGTATATAATAGTTGGGATGTAGGAGTAAAGTAAGTGTATAGTTTTGCACATTTATGCAAGTTTTAAAGTTTTCAGCAGGTGTTGCGTCCATCATGCAATCAGAATCTGCACATATTCTGTATGGTGTAAACTTATCTCATTCCTAGAGCTTGCCTTTTAATGTTAATATAAACAACCTCAAAGTAACGTAAACCAGAGCATAATGTTTCTCCTGTGCAAGGCTATTCTTCCAGTTTTTCCTTGCAAGAGCATATTTTTTTTCCTCTTTGGGCCAGGTTATGTCAAATTCTTTGCTGCTTCTTGTTTTGAGTAACAGGAACTGATTTCAAAGCAAGTCAGACAAAATGGCTCTGCATCTCTCCACAGGGAGCTACCATTTGACATATCAGACAGCTAGCAAAGAGCTCAGGGCTGAAAACTGGAGGGGCAAGGTGAGTGGCAGTCATTCAAAAGAGTGGGGTATATAGGAAAGATAAAGGATTTTTTTTTCAAAAACACAGGCCTACATCATTTATAAAAGAACTCTGAATGAAGCTGCCTTCTGCTTTGTCTTGCAGGTAAGCAATGTCATGTGGGACATTTTCTATTCCTCTGGCAGTCTGGAAAACTGAAGTGTATATGCCCTTGCTTCCACTGCTGAGCTGCCTCCTGCTTCAGAAAAGGCTCAGGCAAAGATGCTGCCACAGCTGCAGACTGGACTTGGGAGGTAGCCAGAGGGACAGGAAGGCCAGATCTAGGTCTGCAAGGAGGAGGAAGGGTCCAGGCTGCATGCAGACTCTCTCATCTCAGAGAGGAAGCCAGCTAGAGTTGAAGTGATATGAATTATCACTACTGTTTTCTGCTCACAGCTCCTTGTGCCTTTTTACAAATATTTTACCAGCTAGCCATTATGCTGAGTAAAATCCATTACCATTCACTGAGCTTTTGTCCTGTTGTTCCTTAACTCAAAATTGTTTGTACATAGCAATCCCCAGTGCTCACAGAATGAAGGCAAACTGCTGAAGGCTCTCAAGCTCAGCTGGAAAAGTAGCCACAGTCATTTATTTTTCCTCCCAAAATGGCACAGTCAAATGAATATCATGTTTAACAAAAGCAATTTATTTTGAGCTTGAATATAGCACTCTGGAATTCCAGGCACACCACAAATACTTCTGCTGGTAGCTGACACAAAGGCTATTCCTGTGGCACTGTCTGACACAGGCAGGGCAGCAGGGTGCCAGACAGAATTTTACCAAGATCCCCTGCACAGAGGACACCTTTTAGCACCAGCAATCCCACCAGGTTGAGCCTAAATAGTATGTCTTTTCCACAGTTCTGAATAAAGTAGTTCTATAAATTGATTTATATTTTTGAGTGTCTTTAAAACCATGCATTGTATTCTGCTGCATTGTCGAGAATGTGCTTCTCATCGGTACAGAAAATCTCTTCTTGATAAGCATTACAAAACTTTAAGTTTTTTTCATCTTTCAACAAAAAATAATTTTGTACAAATAACTGGTGAACAGAGAAGTACATCTGAAGCCAGGTTTTCACACATATTTCCATATACTGTGACCACACTGCTTTTACTATTCAGCATGTTGGAAAACAGATAAATTTCTGACATGATTTGTCATTTACCGTGTTTCAGTTTTTTCCTGGGTCATGAATTATTTATATCCATTCACTTTTATTTTATTAGTCATTAATAATACATGTCTATTTATTAATTATAAAATAATTAGGCATTTCTGGATGCAATTTAAGGTTTTCTGACTGTGCGTATAATTCTAGCCTGAGGACTAATTATTTCAGCAGCCTTATGTTTAACACCAGTAGCTAAGATCAGATAAAATTCAAAGGTAACAAGCCTCATTTACATGTCAGACATTTAGAATCTTCCCTCCCTTAATTACATACGTTTTCATAGGATACATAATAGCTGTGCACCTTATATGTACTCAAGCCTTTCATCCTCCCAGTTAAACTGTTTGTTTCTCTAAGAGAGTTTTGAAAATTGACTGTGCCTTCTTTAAATGACTGAGATTTCTTTGGCTGGAGGGTTCTGCTTATAACACAGGGAAAAAAACATGAGCTTAAATTAAGTTATTTTTTAGCTATGCAAAAATTCCTAGCAAACTGTTCTTATATGGATTTTTTTCACTTCAGTGAGAATAAATGAACAACTTACCATTGAGATATTGTTATAGATGAAGATTACACTTGGAACTCATGATTTCTAAAGCAATTTGCAAACATGACATTAATTACTAATTAGATTATTTAATTGCAAGTTATAATCATTAACTCATTATTTTTTAGAATAGTCATGTGACACAGAGAACATAAGGGAATCACCTTAACAGATAGAGCCTTCTTGAACTTCTTTTTAAATAGTCTTCTTGAAAGCCAAAACTGTGTCTATACAACACCTTATTACTTGCTCCAAGAACAACTACCCAATACGCTACCTTTAACGCAATAATTCTTTGCAGAGCTGAGTAGAATAATCCTTCCCCTTCTGTCTTTTTCTGCTTTCTTTGTCTTAAAATTGAGGGGCTGGTGTTTGCAACATCTTTGGAACTTCCTTGAAGTTTTAGGATTGTTTTTAGACTATTGAAAGCATTTCTGAAGAGGGGATTGTAGTGAAAAAGTGAATGTAATCTCAGTTCCTTTTTACTATGGTGTATCAGTACAACTATTGCATACTCAATGTGGCATTTCTTAACCCTAAAAAATCTTCTCATATCAAACATAATATGCACCACAGTAGCTTTAAATAAGCACATGGACTCATGCATTATTTGCACTGACTGGAACTGTCACTTGGTATAAAGCGTAAAGCTATCACAATTAGGGCAGGGTAGTGTTACTTTTTACTTTATAGGCAAACCTCTATTATCATCTCTGTAATGATGTCCTTACAGTTCATCTGTGATATGACGGACAAATAATGGTAGTAAAATAATGATTTCCAGCTTGCACAAATATACTTCTGCAGATCATAATACCCAATAAGCTGTTAAAGGCTATAAAGCATATAAAATATATATCTTATATATATATATTATAGATATAAAACATAATATAATGTTATGTATGTAATATATAATATATAACATGTAATTTATATAAATATATATAATATATACATAGTATTATGTATCTATTATATAATATATACAATATAACATATAACGTTATGTATATAATATGATATTATGTGCATGTATATATATGTTCATATATATATTATATATTTAAGGTAATAAGATTTTTTGGTATCCCAAAAATGTGCATGCCTGAAAAAGCATCCTTTTTAGCTGTACTGGATAATGCGTTCATATTTTTTTCTTTCTTACTTTCCAAGGTCCTGTTATTGTAGAAGTTAAAAAAAAAAAAATAAAAAAAAAATAAAATTGGAATATTGTAAGAGATCAACCCAAAGATGCATTGCCAAAAGCAACTCGACAGAACAGAATTCAGCAGCTCAACAATAGAGTCAAGAATCAAGGATGGGAGACTCCGATCCACTGCCAAGACGTTACTCTTAGGAGGTTTTTTCTGCATGTAAATCAAGCATAATGCATTTGTCATGGCAGAGACAGGCACTCAGGAACAGAACTCATTGGCATTTTACCAGCTCCTTCTATTAGGAGGGACTGAAGCACCAGCTCTACAACCACGGAGTAACCAAATGGCCAGAGAGGTAGGCTGGAATATGGCGTGGGAGTATGCATGAATACCAGTATGATCCAAGCACTGGTATCACTGGTACTTCCCATCCTGCCTACCCTCTGAACATAAGAAGTGTCCAGTGCAGACGAGCACTGTGTCCTGCAAAACCCTGTCCTCCAAACCATCCAGTGCCTTGGCACTGTATCTCATGTCAGCCCTGAACATCCCTATGCGCATTTTTTTTTTGCTACCATGGGAACTCGGCTCTGCACCCTGAGCACTGTCTTACTGTGGCTTTGAGGAAACAAACACAAAGGTAATTGGTTGGAAAGGGCAGCTCTGGTGTGCATCCTACTAAAACAATGGGGTTGCAACAACCAAATGCATTGCTATAGGCTGGGGGAAGAGGGGCTTGAGAGCTGCTCAGCAGAAAGGGACTTGGGGGTGCTGGCTGACAGTCAGCCGGATATGAGTCATCAGTGTGCAACTGGCATCTTGGCCTGTATCGAGGAGAGTGTGGTTGGCAGGACCAGGACAGTGATTGTTCCTCTGTACTGGGCACTGGTGAGGCCGTCTCAGTGAACACAAAGCTGTGCTCACCTTTGGGCCTCTCACTTCAAGACAGATATTGAGGTGCTGGACTGAATTTAGAGAATGGCAACAACAGTGGTGAAAAGACTAGAGCACGAGTCCTGTGAGGAGTGCCTGAGGATACTGCGTGTGTTTAGTCTGGAAAAGAGGATGCTCAGGGGAGACCTTATTGCTCTCTACAACTATATGAAAGGAGGCTGTAGAGAGGTGGGAATTGATCTCCTGTCATGCCTCAAGTGAAAGGACAAGAGGAGATGGCCTTAAGTTGCACCAGGGGAGGTTCAGATTAGATATTAGAAAAAATTTTTCACTACAAGAATGGATAGGCACTGGAATAAGTTGCCTGGAGCATTGGAATAAATTGCCTAGGGTGGTGAAGTCAACATCTCTGGAAGTGTTCAAGAGGCAGCTGGATGTGGTACCTGGGGATATGTTTTAGGAGAGATTTTGTTCATGCTAGGTCGACAGTTGAACTAGATGATATTGAAGGTATCTTCAAACCTTAATGATTCTGTTATTATGTGAATACTTGACAGCAGTATTCATCAGGAATGGACTAAGCAGGTATATCTGAATTTAGAAACAAGACCAAATTATATTTCAAAAGCTCAAGACAGACTAAACTCAGGAACTAAGAAACTCTCTTCTGCTTTTCCAGCTCTCACGGATGCAGGGAAACATTAGATGAGTGACAGGAGTACCCCAGATATTGGTGACTCAGATGCTCCAGACCATAGGAATAGGAGGGGAGAATACTCCTCACAGCTGGAGTGAAAGCCCACACTCATTGGTTAGCTAAGCATGAGCTTAAAAAGCCTGGTAACTCAAGAAACTCAGAGAAGTCTTCAGGATTTGCCTGGCTTACTGAATGGGGTGAGCGTCACCCAAGGCGTGTGAGAGTCTTGATCCTGGAGTGGGAGTCTCTGCTGGCACAGGGAAGTGAGTAGAAATAATTTCTCAGATATTTTCCCTGCATCTCAGGAGCAGATTTTCAGCAAACATCCATTTTGTTGGTGGGAAGGGCAGAGGAATGTAAAGGTTAACACACTCAGAGTTTACTTAATATATGCCTTATTAAACAGTAAGAAGACTCGGGTGGCAGCAATCATAGAGAAGGAACATAGAAAAAGATTAGCATTTAATCCAACAACGAATCACAGGTCATTGTGGTACAAATGAGTTGGTTCATGCGGAAGGGGACCTGTCACGCTGGAATAAAAAGGGGGTGCAAGGTGCCAAGCTAGACCTAGCTCTCTGCTCCAAAATCACACTGTGTATACTGCCATCCTGATTTACTTGGCTGACAAACTTGATATAAACCATAGACTGTAAAAATGAAGTCACTGTTTAGAATTTTATAGCAAAAATATGTAGGTAAAGGCACA
Source organism: Pseudotriccus pelzelni (assembly GCA_035584735.1). Classification (NCBI taxonomy): domain Eukaryota; kingdom Metazoa; phylum Chordata; class Aves; order Passeriformes; family Tyrannidae; genus Pseudotriccus; species Pseudotriccus pelzelni. Next base: position 68,560,581 of record JAWMRA010000113.1, read on the forward strand.
ATGTCATGCCAGAATTTAAATAATTTAAATACATCATTTACATTATTTACTGAGTGACTGACAATGTTTATTCTATTATTATGATGCTGAATTCTATATATCAGTATTTGAAATTTAGCATTTTTGTAATATACTCTTGGAAACCCCTTAGAAACCAGCTATTAACAGTGGAATGCAAACATAAGGCAATGACTGGGGGAGGGGGTAGGGTGGGTTTTTTTCCTAATAATCATTCTGTGATTCAGAACATCTTTTTCATAACTAAACTTATAAGTCAAACTTGCAAGTTTATCAGCTATTTCTATGATGCTAAGTCAAACAGATTAGGCCAAATAAGGTCAATTTGTGCAAACACGTCAGACTGGTAGAACAAGGAAGATGAGAGGAAGATGAAGTACTATTATAAATCCTATTCTGTCGGTTCTGATGCTACCATCAAGAAGAAGGACAATAATCAACCATTACAAATAGTAACATTTTAAAAGTATGACAGCTGTCTGCTTGGTGAATTGAGCCAGAGCTATTAGGAGAAAGAATCTTTTCTGCTCTGTGCTCTGCCTCACATCAGCCTTCTTGCAGGTAGTGACAAGTTTTGGAAGTGCCAGGAATCCATCTGCAGTACCAAGTTGAGTCCCTTAATCCAAACCTTGAAAGATTTCATTAAATAGAGTGTTCCTCAACTTCTGGTTCCCCCAGCCGAGAGCTTGATTCTGATTTGTAGAAATTAACTTACAGAGCAGTGCTAATAATGCAAAGGAAAAAATGAAGGTCTTTCTGTCTCAGGATGGACACGAATAATCCAGTTATTAATTCCTCATTGTCTATTTTCTCCAAAACACAAAAGAAAAAAAAATTCTTCCTTCTGGGTAGCATTTTTATGACCATAAATTAGTTGGTGTTCATGAAGAACTCATGAAGAATTTCTACTTGTTTGCAAAATGTGTTGTCTGCAACCAGACTGGAGCTTTTCTGTTCTGAACGTTTCTTACCATTTTACCTTATTCAGTACAACTCTTTAGCTAAGTTCAAATCTTTGTTTCTAGTGATTTTTTACCTAGAGGAGATCTTTGCAGCAATAACAAGGAGAGATACTTCTTTACAAGACAGAGGACTCAACACAGGATCACCAAAATGTTTTATTCTGGATCAAATATAAAAGAGCTAGTTAAGCTTTGCAATGGCTCTTGTTTCCGCAGTTCACTAGTTGCCCTTGCTACACACGCAGTGGATTTCTACTCAGTTTTAAGAGCCATCTGGTTTTCATATCTCCTGCTTGAGGAATGGTCAGCTACTTTCATTTTTTCCATAGTGTGAGTGGGCTAATATCCATGTATCCCTATCACACTTAAAGTTCATTTCCACCTTACAATGTGTGTCTAGGTTTTCCTGTGCATATTATATTTGGCAATAACCTTTTTTTTTCCCCTATATTTTTTTTTAATTTTCATTGTTGTAGTGAATGGAGCTCTCATAAAAGGTGGTAGACTGACAAGTCTGGCCGATGGAACCTGGCTTATTGGTACAGGAGAAATAGCAAAAGTATATGGCAAAGTAATCTTCCTTTAGTGTTCCTAGTATCATACATTTTTCTTGAACAGGAAAGACATTCTTCAGGACTGAAGGTGAAAGTCTCTGTAATACTTCAGCTATCACGGATCAGTGATGATGGTTAAATATAGCAAGGCTTTACTTGTAAGCATTTATGCAATAATTTTCATAGCCGCAGAAACACTGTCAGTTGCTAATTCTAACTTCTGGCCATTAAATCTTCACTGTGGTTCCCTCTGCTAAATGTTTTCTCTCACTGATCTTAGAAAGACCAGGACAATCTGTATTGCCCTGAGAATTTATATAATTTCACAACTTTACATTAAGTCAAGAGTATTATTCATGCTATTTTAAATATGTCTCAAATTTAAAGTTGAGATTGAGGACTGCTATGCTTGGGAGCCAAAGTTCCTCATATAGTTAAAGGAAAGGAGACTAGAAAAGGTTGCAAAAGCAGCAGAAATAGAGACCCACAGTCTGGGTAATTGGCTACAACATGAGACACAATAATAATGGATTTAGAGGTAAAGTACTTCTTCTCCTCAGTTTAGTGCATCAAACTGATTGCCACAATGTCCCCTAGATCATCATGGGTCTGGCTGGTTTTGGTAAGATTTTTCTTCCCTTTACCATATGAAACTTGTCTGGTCTGGGCATACGTCACTTCAGTGATGCTGAGGAGCTTTGGGCAGTGAGGGCACTTCAGCTTTTCCCACTTTATGTATATAATAATTACAAGAAAAGAGGCTGATATGCAATAGAAGGAAAATAGATAGCATTTTACAGAATGAGTGGTTTAATGTGAACTATAAGTTATTTTCTGAAGTGGAATTATTAAAACACATGTCATTTATGTCATTATCTCTCACCTGGGTCCCCAAAGCTCCTTTACCCCCAAGGCTATATAAAGCAATGTCTTCTGTCTGACTTTTTCAGTAGTCAGGAATTTATTTGGGTCTCTGTCTTCTTCTCAGCCATTTATTTTTATGGAATTTCCTGGAAGTTATCATTGAGAAGTCTTCTTTTATTTATAATTTCGCTTAAAATGTCCAAAAAGATCCCTATGAAAATATAATATGACATATACATATGTATTTATAATTTCTATTATAACAAAATTTCTAAATAATATAGATATAAATGTCTTTGTTTATAGCTGGATATTATATCCATAAATAGACAAAGAAGAACAGATAATGTGATCTCATAATTTCATTTTGTTAGGAACAGCCCATGGGCCAGAAACTGGGATGCTCCCTCTTTCCCTCTCCTCTGCTACCTTGATTTTCCTAGGTAAAGGTTTTAGAAATAATTCCACCTTTATTTGTCTCAACGGCATTGGAAGACAGAATAATTTCAAGAAAAGAGAAAGTTCAGATCTTCTCAGTCCTGAAGTCACATTCACAAAGACTGTGCACTTTTGCAAATCCTCCTTACAGACATTTACAAAACTAAATCCCCATGGGCGTAGGAGACAAATTTCTGCCACTTTCCCTGTCATCAGTGGAGCTATACCCACTGATTTACCAGCATCTCTGCTTAGGGGTCACAGAGGACCAAGGGAGATATAGATGAAAACAACCTGCAAAAGCCAGTCCCAGCACACGAGCACAGTGCCAAACAGAGGCGTGTGGCTGAGTGGCCACACAGGAAGAGGCATCACACCCAGCACCGCAAGCAGATTCTTTCCTCATGCAGCTCTGTAATTTAGGGATAGGCAGCCTATGCAAAGTGGGTTTGGTGTAAGAATGTGAGACGTGAGAATCTAATTCAGCCTCAGGCTTACTTGCACAAGGCAGAAGCTTTATCTGAGATTCTGTCCCAGCTCTGAACAGCTTGATTTTCTCATAGCTTGGTAACTTTTGCATGGGACACCTTGGATTTTAATGACAAAGCTCCAAATCAGATTCTTTTTTTCCCAAATGTTTGGAAGGCAAGCCTGCAAACCAGGATCATACTTTTCTTTCATTCTGAGAAAAGGGATGAAGGATGTTGAGAAAATTGGACAGAGACACAATTGTAAAAAATGCAGACAAATCTATTTACAACTTGAATCCCAAGTCAATAGGGAAGGGCAAAGGACATTTTTTCTTTCTTTTTCATCACCCTTTACTTTAAGAAACAGGGTAGTATGTCATGGTATGACTGAGCTAGTACAGTGATCCATCAGAATGCCACCTCCTGCAACATCCATAACTTCATGATACTAAATTTGTACATTTTCACCCGGGTCATTTGTGCCAAACAATTTCAGGATAGGTCATTTTTTCAAAGAATAGCCATCAAACAGTGAAAACTTAAAAAATTTTCTGTCCTATCCAATATCTGTCTAATGTGTTAAGGGCAGTCAGCAGTGGTCAGACAAGGAATACCGTGAGAGGGTACAATACTGGTGCCTTGAGTCTGCTGGGAGTCTGATTACAAGTCTATTCCCCCATCCTGTATGCCCGCCTCTCAAAAGCAGCAGGTTTCCCATCAGCAGGCTTAAAGGAAAAACCAATCCTTCTTAAGCTAGAATTCCAATTTCACTAATAAAGAAAGAATTAAATACACAAGGAATGCACTCATGAAGAATTAGAGTCTAAGCAGCAGCTTCGTACAAGTAATTTCAAGTGCCAGTATTTCAAACTGCTACCCAAAATATTGACAGGATGGTCAGCTAAACTGCTATCCCCTACGGTTGTGTGCCAGGAGGCAGCAGCAGCCTCCCACAAGTATGCTGTCCTCAGTCTTGAATTTTGCTCCAAAGGAAAGTGGGCACAGAAGTAACAGAGATATGAGGTCTTGCAGAGTAAGTCAGAAGTGGAAAAAGAGGCTACATGAAAGGTAGGAAACTTACACCAGAATTATCTTGGTCTGTGGGAAGAAAGAGAAGCTTTCTTTAGAGTTGAAGCAAAAGAACAGACTTGAATGCTCCTGTTGCCAGGCAAATTAAGCAATGTTTTTTATCCCTTTTTAAATTATGAGCTAGTTTTATATCTACAGCTAAGCAGAGTACAGAAAAAAAAATCAAATCCTAATCTGAAAGCTCCTCATCTTCCTAGGAGAATACCCATGGACACACACAAAGCCACTCCTGCAGAGTGCGTGTGTGTGGTAGGGATAATGGAAGAATAGAAATAATTTTGTTACAAATCAAACTTTCCACTTTTTTTTTTTTAAATCAAAGAGATTTAGGAGATTCATAAACCCAAATCTGTTCTCTCAAATGATTTCAACAGCTTGAGGCGAGTTCATTAAAACAATGTATCTCCAGTCTTTCAGCAGAGACAAGTTCTCCATAGACAGTGCTTTTGCTTATCTGGGAAGAGCTTCCTGCTGAGTTCCTGCTGGTTTATTCAAGACTGGCACTGGGCTCTTGTTACTCTTCTCCTGCTGAAAGTTAAACTGGTTTCAGCTAGTCAGTGCTGCCTGACAGATCTAAATAAGGCAACGCCGAGCACACAGACCACACTCTGATACAGAATATGATTACCATGGGAAGCCTTCCAAATTCGAAACAGCCAGGAATTTTAACCTTGGAGCCAAGGCAGTTCTAATGAGGGGGGGAATTGCCTTCTGAATTTCATTTGCGAAGTAACATTAATAAGGAAAGAAGTAACTTGTACATACTTCTCTTGCCTTCTAATAAGCAGTATGGTAAAACGTCAGGAAGATTCAAATCCCAGATTATCTAAGTCAAATACCCGTATTTTAGCCAGAAATCCAAATGATAGAAATAAATTCACAAATTAATGAAAAAACTTTAAAGACTGAACACACATGTAGCATTTTAGTTTGGATATTAAGGTGTCTGGAATCAGATGGAATTATATTCACATGGCACGTTTTTAAGCAGAGAGAACTTATCCAAAAAAAAAAAAAAAAAAAAAAGGTGGATTTTTCCCAGCTCCACTACTTCGTGTGAGATGTTTTGTTTCTCCACAAAATATCATCATCCTTGATTCATTGTAGCTATGACATATCATTCAGATTATATTGCTTGTCTGTTAGTGCTCAGGACTTGACAAGAGAAATGGAACTGGACGGGAAAGAATTTCCCTATCCGTCATAAATACAGTCTCAGAGTCTCTTACTTCCCAGATATATGTCTCATACTGCAACTGTTGATATTTAAAATGGATAGTGTTTTCTATTAACACTTATGTCTCTGGTTTTGAATCCCATACAATCTCATACAAAACCTGAAAAACATTGTCTGCCAAGTATTGGGCATACATATTTTTTGCTATAAAAACCAAGAGCTCACAACATATCTCTTTCAGTTGAAATCTTTTCTGATAAGAAAAAGCTTGGGAAGATTTACACACAAACTTAAGGTTTTTTTCCATTTGCTACTTTTTCCTCATAATAACAGGAAAATCATACTTGTCCCCATCTTTGAACCAGTCTTAGTTTTGTAGTGTAACATGCTAAATATGATTGATATTATTACTATTTCTGATGGCAAATTTATGTTATTTAAATGATAATGTGAGTCTAATGGTACAAATATGTGGAAATTTGGAAAGCAAAGACTTTTTCTTCAAATTTTGTTGTATACTAACACAAACTCAACAGAAGAACTGTATGCTACAAGACATTCTGAATTCAGAAAACGCATTCAAAAAGTCCCATGCATCAGGATTATCACATGATTTCACATGATTTTCATATTTTCAGAGCCCAGGAAATGTACTAAAAACAAGTGAAGTAATACATTTGTGAAACAAGAAAAAAAACTTTCATCATAGTCTATAAAAGACTCCTGCATCTCCATATATTAATCAAGGATGCAGGATACATTCATAGAAGGTACACATATTTATTTACTTTGAACTTATATTTACCATGCTTAATCACAAGTAAAACCTATTGATACAGCAATAAAACAATTTATTCAGGAATTTTTGTACCTAGAACACATACACTGACCTTGCTTCTCTCTCCCATTCAAGATAATGTAATCAGCAGCAAAGCAGAATGAAAAAGACGGGCAGCACTGTGTAGGGAAAGTAGTTTATTAAAAGCGAAGTGTCTTAACTCAGAATCAGTGTTCATGAATTCGTTAATAGTATTAGGCTCCTGGCAGAGCAGCTCCTTTAAGAGTGCCTTGTTTTGTAGGAAGTGCTTCTGGTGTAAGTTTGAAACAGAACCTTTTTCTGTAACATAATAGCATTTTCTGTCCATCTATCAATGTCTTTCTCTTTTAGTCTTTGTTTTTTGGTCTCTAATTAAAGTTCTGGATTTTTATTTCTAAAAAAGTGTGCTTTTTAAAAATTTAATCTTTAAGAAAATAAAAATGTCAAGCCTTAGGCTATGAGATTTATTTTCCACCTAAAAATAGTTGAAAAGCTTGGTGAATGCTAATGCTTTGTGTAATCTCATTTTAACTTTTTTTTTTTTTTTAAAAGAAATCTTTCCAGTGAGAAATAACTCTGGGCCACCTCACTGAGTCAGTTATAAGGAAATAAAAATAACGAATTCTGAAAGATGCTGAGTTTTACGGATAGTTAAATTTCAAAACTTAATAAGAACATCTAAGATGAATACATTATTGTTTCACATCTAACCAGCTGTGCAGACATATTAATTTATTCTATGTGAAGCTTAAGCACACAACTCCAAAATCAGTTTAACCTTTGTCCAGAGATGAATGCAAAGTGATTTCCCCCCTCAGGTTAACAGTTCATATGGCAGGGTTTCTCTATACCTTTCTATTTAGTTTAATCTATTTAGGGTCATGGCTCTTGACCTTTACTTTGAGTTCTTAGTTCAGATTAAGCCCAAACATTGAGACTGATCTCTCTTACAGCTGCCATGCATCACCTGGTACTACATGCAGAAAACAAAGCAAGTAAAGGGACAGTCTGGAAGTTTATACACTATGTATCACCCTTCTTGCTTTTCCAGATAAATTACTTCAGCATGCTCTTTTTTCCTGGTTGTTGCTCAGGCATGAATGTCCATGGCAAATAGTGACAGTAATAGGAGGCAGGGAAAGCAGTGGGTAGGAATGGGACAGACAAGAACGTGACGATTATTGCTGTTTTTTGGAAAGTCTAGGGGAAGAGGTTGGCCAAAAAACCAAGTGCTTTTTCTTCATAGTTCCACATTCCAGCAAAATTGAAATAAAATAGTCTTATCTTGAAAGAGGAGCTATCAAAACACATGCTATCCTCCACCGTAAAACAAAAAGAATCAAAATGGAGCAAGCTTAACCACTCTCAGTTTATGTCTGTGCAAACACTCAAGTATTACAGGAAGAAGCAAACACTCCAAAATAATTTTGTTTACATACCAACAACACTCTTCCTGAACTTAGGCTCAGTGTGAAGCTAGTATGAAGCTGGACTCAAAATGTAGTTGAAACTGAAAAAAGCTTTTCTTTCGTAGGTAGCTTTGACTATTTGCCAGTCGCTCACTCAGCAGATATCAGCACCCCAGAAAAATGCACTTGGTCCCACAGTTCTCAGTGACTGGCAGCACATTTCTGCATCTGTGTTTTCAAATGCCTGCACTGTTTCATAAGGGATTTTTTTATTTCCAGAGAGAAATTTTCGTCTGTCACATGCATTTTTCATTCACTGTTGATTTCTGTTTCTGTGAATTACATGCAAACTGCGGCAAAGGTATCCACTAGAAATGTGAAAAATCATACAGAGCTATTAAAAAATTTTAGAAACGTCTGTAGTATACAATATTTTACAGAACAGCATCTTTTTTTCACTAAACATGCCTGACCTCTGTACAGTTAGTTTGCTAACTCATAGACTGAGAGTGCAACACAAGCAATCGCCTTGTGTACTTCCAGCTTTTGGGGTATCATTGTTAAAATGCCTGAAAGTGTCTGTCTATCTCTAGATGAAAGATCCTAAGAAGCAGAAAAAGGCTTCCAACAGAGCCAGTGCACAGTTACCACAAGAAGCCTTTCAGAGAATGGAGCTGTTTGTAACTCGGCCCTAGGAAATAAATGGGCATCGGGTGGATGTGAACTCAGAGCTGCCTCATAACTTTCACAAGATGTTGGAGCAGGAGCTAACTGAGCAAAGAGTATCTACTCTATGAGAAGAAACAGGGGATGCTTCTCTTGTTATGCCTTTTACTCTGTAAAATAGAAACCAATGACCACCTCAAACACTTTTCTCCAGTCATAGCATCCCCTCCAGTTCCTGGGGCACATGTGAACACAGCTCTGCTCTGTGGGTCAAGGTTTTGGCCACAGGCAGCAGCACTGACACTTGCCAGGGTTTCCAGTGAGAGGCCCTGGGGCTGGTATCAGCTCTATCAGATGGCAGGGACATCTGGGATCTGCCCAGGTCAGCCCTGAATCATGGTGCTAAGCAGCAGAGATTGTGCAGGGGTCCCAGGAAGGACCAACAACAAAAGGCATGGTAACTTCAAATGAGAGCTCTATGGACCACCCACCTGGATTTCATTTCCTCTCTCTCACGAAATCAATCTCTCCCTACGTTCTTCCCCACTTTGCCTGACAAAACTTTAACAGAACATATCTGTTTGTGTTAACTTGAAGCATCTGGTTCTTTTATTTTTCATATTTATTCACTTATTTTAAGGTATTCAAAATGTTGTGAGAATGTGGCTTCACTGTCATGCAGAAATCTCTGTTATTTTGAAGATATTCAAATGTTTACAAGCTTTAATTCATGATCCCAATGATGCAGTTTAGTGAGTGTTATTTAAGTTCTTAAAATTCCATCATATCTGGATAGAAATTTGCCCAGATCACTTGATGCATTATTCCCATTACCCAGTTTGCTTCTTCAGGTGCTTAGTAGTATCGCATAAAGAGCTATCCTTTTCAAGCATTTAATACCTCATCCCTGGAAGTTTAAAAAGCCAGGTTTTATGGGGCTCTGAGCAGCATGGTCTGGTGGGTTTACATCCCTGCCCATGGCAAGGAGGATAGAACTAGATTACTTTTAAGGGCCCTTCCAACACAAACCATTCCAAGATTCTATGATTCTAGGATTACACTAGACATGACATCTGCAAAGGAAGAAAAAATATATTCAGTCTTTCTTTTTCATACTGAGAAGATTAAAAAAAATGAAAGGAAATTTAAATAAATCACCATATATTTTTGATGTTTAAAGCAATAAAAGAAGAAAATCAGTCCTTCTACCCAGGAATTGGTCTGGCAACAAAGATCCAGAGCAATTAGATTAATAAAAAAAATTCCCAAGACAACCTTCAAGTTGCAAAAGGTCAGTCTTTCAGTAAAGATTAGCCACTGTTATCATGATCATCTATTACTATGTACTTCATATTTATGCAGATGTTTGATAAAGTGATGTTGTAACTGAAAGAAATATATGTACTAACTTTTCAATACAGCTTTCAAAATATTAAAGGAATTTAATTAATTTAATTTAATTATCCTTTATAAATTACTTGGAAAAATAGCTCTGGCAGCTATGAAAAAAGTGCATTTTAAAAATCTACCAATAGAAATTGCAAATATGAAAGATCAACCACTGATTCTATTTACAGAAGTGTTACTATGAATAAATGTTATTGATATCACTGAAGCAAGTCTGCATTCATGTTGAAAGACCTGAGATCAGGATTCAATTATGTGTTAATTAATTACTGAGGGTTATTAGTTGATGTATCTATTTTCAAAGTACATATATTTTTTAACTATATCATGTTTACAAAGCACTATGAAATTTTACAGCAATAGTTTGAAATGTTTAATCTTATTTCAGTAGCACTACAGAGTGGATGATTATTAGGGGGTTTAACATAAGGAGTCTGTACAAGGAGGAATCTTGTAAGAATAGACATATGTGAGCAAATTTCAGGCCTTTTCTCTCAAGAGTTGTTCAAGAAATAAGCATGAGAAACATAGTCTGGATCATGAGAGTTTGACATGCATAGCAAAAACCTCTCCCCAGGCAATTAATGGTGGAAAGAGTGTCTTTAACCTTCCAGCTATCCCATACAAACTGTGGTGAAAGGAAGATTCATATGACATAATCTTTCTCTGATCCCCTGCATGAAAATTTTGATAAATACCAGGACAACAGCTATCATTAGGTCAGGTTGTAAACCTGCTGGAGCTCCCCAGGAAATCTGTAAGACATCACTGATTAATTCAGGGTTGTTTTTTACAGTAAATAAAGCTTATATTGTTTAATTTCTGCCTCATTATTCATTCAGCTGAGGTCTTGGATAGGCAAGCACCGAACGCAGCTGTTGAGGAAGAACCAAATATTTTAGAGTAATTGACTTCACCCAGTGAAAATCTTTTAGATTAGATGGGACTATAAGAGAAATAGAGCTCTTTAGGGCTTCTTCCCCCTTCCTGCCAAGTATAGTGGTCTTCAACCTAACAAAATTCAAAGGTATTGGTTGTAGTGTGCAGGCCAATGCATAAATCCCCTGGTTTAGTTTTTCTAGTTTTAAGTATTAAAAGTGCACAAACAAATGATCTGAGGCTGATCTTAGCCTCTGGGCTTCCCTTTGAGCCCAAAGAGCACAGCTGCAGAAACTTTATAATTCCTTCAGAAAAAAAAAAAAGGTTCGACATTCCTTTCATCAATCTTTCAGAAGAGCAGTCTGGTTTCAGACAAAGTAATGATAATTCTTCCCATATAGCTGAGTTCACAATCAGAGAGGCTATGCAAAACTGTTTTCCTTTTGCACCAATTATGAAATCTGTATTTGGGCTCAAAGAAGTTTCATCTTACTTGATGCTCCCATTCTGCTTGGTGCCTGCCAACAACCGATAAAGGAGTAAAAGTAGGTACAATTCACTTTTGATGTTGGAGATACAAAGCACCTGCCTTCCCTTTCTCCTTAATCAAATTTCTCTCCTCTTCTTAAGGAAGAATCCTTGCATTTTTTCTCAAATACTTCTGGAGAGAGCAGAACTCTTAGCAGTTTATAACACACTGTAGTGGTTAATATTCAGGTTTTTTATGGGTTTTTTGTCCTTTAAGGAAGATATTAATTATCAAGTCAGATATTTCTTTTGCAGTCCTCTGTTACATCCAGGATATAAATGTAATATAAAAAAAATCTCAATTCTATACACTCTAGGGCCTTAAGACCAGCAGTTCTTTATTCATCTGTAGTACTAGGTCTTTTAACAGCACATCCACTTTTAACAGCAAATGTGCTACCTAAGTGTGAATTACTTAGTTTTTACTTAGATGTACAGAAATACTCCTCTGTGTTTCTGGTGTTTCTCTGTGTACTTCTTTAGTGATTCCGTTTCTCTGCACACAAACACTCCTGTCATCTGACACTGGCTTCCCCAGCTGCACATTTGGATGACTGATAACTCACACTATATATCTGAATCTTAATAAATTTCTCAGAAAAAAAAAAGTGCTTTGGGCAGTGGCTTTTCCTATTTCAGCTGTCTCCCACATGAGAGCTTAAGAGCTTTTCCAGTTATCTTGAAAGATGGGCAGTTATCATAATTTCTAATTTTTTCTGAAGTTAATCTGATCTGCTGTACAGAAAATCTGTATTGGCTCTTCAATAAGAACTTTGAAAAGAGTTTTTAGGAAAAAAAAGAAAGATTTTAGATCACTTTTTCTCCATGTGATATCATTGTGATAAAATGGTCTCCATAAAATTCTTCAATTGAAGGAAGTCTGAACAATTCCTAACTGCAGCAATTTTCTGGATGGCATTGGACCCATCCTGGGTAAAACTACTTAAATATAATGAAATGCCAAACTACGTTAGGCAGAGAGCACATATAGAAAAGCAGACGGGGAAAATCCAAGTTTCAGTGAAAATTTTTCACGCAAATTGCTAAATAATATCCAACTGATTATGTGTGGAAAGCTCTTAAAGGTTTGTGATAACCATGTACAAATTAAGCATGGAAATGAATACGCTATTTAAGTCACAAAAATGCATTTCTGTTCCCTGAAAACACATGCTCAAAAGCATACAGCTTTCCATAATTAACACAATGGTTAGTTTTGGCTTGGTAGCTGAAAAAAAACCCTGTTAGTATTGTCAAGCTTAGTTCCGTTGTAAACTGTGAGAAAAAAATATGTACTGTATGTGTACAGTATCATCACATATCATACATTGGGTTTATTGAGAGCTGGGGTCAGAATGACATGGGTAGAGATGAAAAGATGTCTAATTGCATACATTCAGTATGGCAATAAGACTAATATTCAGCTGATATCCTCCCTGCCATTATATTCTGAATTTAAAATGACTTAAAGAAATAGACTTAAAGAAAACTAAACACATTTTTAATTAGGAAAAACTGATTTCTAAGAAATTAAATGACAGTACATTATACATAGTTGAATGAAAAGTTCAATAAATGCAGTGTGAATGGTTATACCGAATTCAAATTTTTTATCAGCCTTGGTTATGTGACTATCTTTGAGAAAACATTGGAAAATTTGGGTGTTTTTTTCAGCTAAATATGAAAAACATCATTAAATTTAGCCTGCTGCTGCAGGACAACAGCCTCCCACAAAAGGTGAACATCTGTGCCTAATATCCACTGGTGTCTTTTCTCTCTACAGAACTACCTCTCCTACTGTTAGGATTTTTAGCTTTTATTGTTGCAGCAATTATTATTCTCACATTGAAAGGAGTGGAAAAGATCAGGATTACCTGATTCATACTCTAAAGCAACTGAAAAGGGTGGTGAAGAGAACAGATTTGCCACCCATATGACCACTGAACCACACAAAAACAATGGACCCAATAATAAGATTAACTTTCTACATCAAGTGGTTCAACTGCATGGCAGATCAGGACTGTTCCCTAAAGTATACTCACTAATGTATTGTCCAGATAAGTTTTCAACATTCCTCATAAATGTGTGTAGTGTGTACAAAACATTCCTGTATTGCAATATTCCTGCTGGGACTGGCCAAAGACCCAAACATCCTGGCTTAGTGTCTGTACCACCTAGGAAGAAATTTATGAAATGTTTTGGTCCTGCTGCTTTCTGGTTGCTTGGCCATCAGGGAAATACAAAACTAAGTCAGTTGGATCCTTTAAGTCTTCTTTTCCTGTTGATTCTGGAACAAAAGTGCATATTTTGGAGCTGGAAAACTGAGATGTTCTCCCTGCACACCGAAGTGGGTTAAATTTCATAACAGAGGATCAGTCAGTAAGAAAAAAAATATTCCTATTCTGAAAATATTGGATGAATTTTACAGTGAGTGGGATGATATGGAATGGTCTCATCATTCTGTCATTCTGTGAATCCACAAAGGAGAATGAGAGAAAAGCAAGAATAGCCATGTTTACTTGAAGTCTACGGACAAGGATTTTTATTTGATCATGTGGGTAAAATAAAAGTAGAATATATCTAACACAAAATCTGAGCTTTTTCCTCTGATTAAAGTACTTCATTAGCCCAGGTAATCTACAGATTGCCTGCTTTCGAATGTAACTGAAGAAGAAATTTTAATTACAATGTGATAAAATAAAGTATTAGATATACTACATAATAGAATACAATAGTTCTTAATTTGTGGAACACACACTACTCCAAGTACTAGTCACTAGCACAGGTCTAGAAGAATCATTAGTATCGTTTATCATTGCCAGTAATGGGGGTATTTAGAAGGTATTAGACGAGGCACAATATCTATAATATCAAAATGGCATTCTTATAATTTATAATTGTCCCAATACTAAACAGATGCCATTCAGAATCTATCAAAAGCGGAAAATGTTCAGTTAAAGGCTGGTGTCCAGGCAGGGAAAAGCCCGGATGGGAGGGGTAATATTTGGCAATATTGTTTTCCTTGTAAATCAAATAGAAAATGGAGGATTGCAAAGATACGAGATGAAAAGTTTCTTGTATGCACAGCCAAACAATACTGCTAGATTTCTGAAACCAGGCAGACTATCATCAATATCCTTAAGAGGAACCCCCTGCAGCAGCTGCAAGTTGAGTGCAATGCAATGATCACCTCCTTATGTGTGGTTTGCAACCCTGGAGCAGCACTGTTTTGGTCAGCATTGTGTGGTTTATCAGCCTGGAGCAATTTTTACTAAAGAATTCAACAGAAAGAGCTGGAAAGAGTTGCTCCAAGAGGAAAGTTGGCCTTCACTACTTGGGACTCTGCCGGAGACCTCACAGTTTCAACAATAGTTTCATCACTCATTCATCACTACAATGACATCTGTGCGCAACCACACATGAAACAAGTGAGACGTTTAACTTTTGTCTTAAAAAAAATTACTTGAATGGCCTAGCTCAAGATACTAAACTAAACTAGTTTCCACTATTCATAGATTTTGCTTTAAAAATATAAAACATAGAGACAAAAATACTGGTGAATTAATGACAATATATTCAACTCTTTATTGTCCCTAAGTTCTAGATTTGGCTCTGGTTGTGTGTTTAAAAATACATCTCTTCAGTGGGCAGGAGACAGCATGCTTAACTAACCAAACAAGAAATACATTAAGACGTGCTTGCTAGAGTGGTTGAGCTGTCAACTATTTTTTACTGAAAAATTTTTCATCATATGATATGGATCAATATTTAAAGAAACAGTGCTTGAATTTGGCCACTTTTAGTAGCTTAGGTATATACATTTATGAGATTAGCATAAGGTTAGTACAGAACTAAAACCAGGATGTTTTTTATAACAAGTTTCTGTCAGCTTGACCATGAAAGACAGAGAGGTGCTATGCTCTCAGGGATCCTTACACCTCAGCTCAGCTAGGTTGTCCCCTCATGTCACAATCAGTTCACTACAATGACTAACAGGAAAAAGTGACAAACAATCATTTTTCTCCTCTGGTAGTTCTGTGTCTGACACTTCTTCACTTTCAGGAATACTGATATGCCAGTGAGAGAGTCACGCAACATTAATATCAGGTATAGATGTTGATATACAATTTATTTCATATAAATCTATGGTAAGCTGGATCTGATTTATTACTGCTTCAGAAGCTACCTTTGGCAAAGTACTAGATGACAGGATCTTTTTTGTCTAGTGTAATGTCCCTGTACATACATTGTACTTTCATCACCTGGGATACCTTCAGAATTCTACCAAACACAGTCTGGGATAAAGCACTTTTGACAAAATGAAGAGGGCCCATCTGCACAGTAGAGAGAAAGGTCCTTGAAGAAAAGCAGCTCAGTGTCTCTGAGCAGACGGATGGTGGGGTGCGTCTACCACAGAAACTTATGAGAACTGACAAAGCAAATGAACAAACAAGCAAAAAATGAAGGGTATCAATAAGTTCTGAGCTCTCAGATACTGGGGGCAATATCAAAGAAGAATCAAGGTGACAAAAATGGAAACAAACTCTAG
Organism: Pseudotriccus pelzelni; assembly: GCA_035584735.1. Classification (NCBI taxonomy): domain Eukaryota; kingdom Metazoa; phylum Chordata; class Aves; order Passeriformes; family Tyrannidae; genus Pseudotriccus; species Pseudotriccus pelzelni. The sequence continues at coordinate 68,576,408 of JAWMRA010000113.1, forward strand.
TGGGATTTAGGGACAAGTCTGGTTGTTACTTTTAAAAGTCAATATGGGCTCCAGCTTAGGCCTAAACTGCATTAGAAAGTATAACCCCTTGGTAAAGTAGGGTATCAGCTTGAGCTGGCCTGACTTTCCAGCAAAATCTTGCTGTTCTATGTCAAATTTAAAGATTCAATTCTTACGTCAAGCAAATTCAAATTAAGCCATGTTTAGCACAGTCTTACTCCACAATGAAATGCATCCCAGATTCCTGAGGCAAACAGCTTATGTAGCTGACAAGCCATTCTTTATGGTATTTGAAAAGTCAGGTGGTATCCCAGGTGACTGGAGAAAGGGAAACATTCTATCCATCTTTTAAAAGGGTAGAAAGAAGAACCCTGGGTACTAACAACCTGTCAGTCTCCTCTCTGTATCTGGGATGCTTATGGAAGCTACGCTAAAGCACATGGAGAACAAGGGGGTAATTCAGGACAACCAACATGCCTTCACCAAGGAGAAGTCCTGACTAACCAACCCAGTGGCTTTCTATGATGGATTGACTACATCAGTGTACAAGATTTACAGATTTCATTTTTTTGAACTTCTGAAAAGCCTTTGACACAGTCCCCCACAACATCCTGCTTTCTAAATTGGAAAAAGATGGATTTGATGGGTGGACTGTTAGGTTGCATCCAGAAGGTAGTGGTTAATGGCTCAGAGTCCCAGTGAACATCAGTGACAAGTGGTGTCTCTCAGGAGTCTGTACTAGGACCATAGTTATTTGTCATCTTTATTAATGACATAGAAAAAGGGATTGAGTGCACCCTCTGCAGATTTGCTGATGACACCAAGCAGAGTGTATGGTTGACACACCTGAAAAATGGAATGCCATCCAGAGGGACCTGTACAAGCTTGAGAAGCGTGCCCATGGGAATCTCATGAGGTTTAACATGACCAAGTGCAAGGTGCTGCACCTGGGTCAGGACAACCCCCAGTATCAATACAGGCTGGGGGATGAACAGATCAAGAGCAGCCCTGCCACAAAGGACTTTGGGGTGCTGGTGGATGAGCGACTGGACATGAGCTGGCAACGTGCACTTGCAGCCCAGAAAGCCAATGGTATCCTGGGCTGCATCAAAAGCAGTGTGGCCAGCAAGGCAGTTGGAACTAGATGATCTTTAAGATCCTTTCCAACTCAAGCCATTCTATGATTCTATAATTAAATGTCACCAGACTTTTTAGAACATGAGCTAATTCCATTGTAAGCTCCCTAGAGCAAAAGCATCTCCCACGGAAACACTGTGTCTGACCAAGTATGTAAAAATATTTAGTATTAAGGTATAATAATAACAACAACAATTTGTAGACTAGTAGATAGGTCTGAAAAGGGCCTACTGCTAATCAATATTAGAAAGTTTGAAAACTGATGAAAAATCAGTTTTTATTTAGTTTGACTTTGGGATCTTAATCTCAGTTAATATCTCAATAATTTTGAGATTCAAATAAGCGTCCCTTCAGTGTAACATAACAGCACACGCATAAGTGTACTTTATTAGTTGTCAACAATAAAATTTGAGGAGAAGAGAGTGATCTTACTAAAATAAAACTCATGTATTAACAAAACAAACTCTGAACCTCTTCTCTTGAAATTGTGTGATAAAAGCATTCCCCAAAAAGTTTAGTCTGGGAACCTGTTTCCTTTACTTTTTGAAGGAGAGAATAGAAGAACTTGGAGACTTCCCCAAGAAAGCACAAATCTCCACTCATGAGAATGAACAAGGACAGTAATTTTGACTGGAACACCTCTCTCAGTTTCTCACTTGAGTTCAGATGAAGTGACCAAAGTCTTCACCCAGTAAATGCAGAGCAAGCAACCCTCCTCAGAACAAACTGGTAGTAAATATCCGCAGTGAATAATACACACACCACATATATACACACAGTAAATATACACAGCAAGGTTTTCAATCACATCAGCATCTGATGAACATCTTAAATTTTCTCTTAATTGCTCAGTGATTATAACCATGAATTTGGAAACCTCTGTTTTGTGGATATGTTTACCTATTTACTTATTTATTGCTAAATGAACATCTTTGTAACATAGAGCTGCTTTAGATTGTTTAGATATGGGAAGGCAATACCTTCTGCATGCACGGTAGCAAAGACCCACTTCGGGACCTTAATTTAAAGAACTAATATTAAAGTAATAAAACACATATGTATTTATCTTTTTTTGTCCTTTTCCTTGGCTATGGTAACACTGAATGGTCATGCTAAACACCTCGAGGTTGAAAGTTAAATTATTCTGCCTACATGTTTTTACTGTTGTTTCTATACTGTTCCAACCCAGCCCATAGCCAGGAAACTAACAATTTTTAGAGAAAATAGCACTATTCTTTGACTTTTGCAAGGACCTCTCCCTGTTTAACTATAAACTGGACAAGCCTTAAATGCTTCCCGGGGCTGCTGATAAGCACCCAATACCTCTGAATGGCTTGCGTTTGCAAAGCTAGAAGGGAAATCTTGTAAAAAATCTTTCCTGTAATTCCAGACAATTCCTGTTTAAGGTCAAGCCAGAAATTCTTCACAAATAGTTTCTCTCGGGGTACAGAGTTATTTCCTTTTCAAGTTCTGGCTAGGACCCAAAGCACAAAAGAATGAGGAAAAAAAGCCTAATGATAATCAGAAAGTTAACCAAAACCCTCCTATCTCAAAAATGATCTCACTAATTCTTGCACTACAGTTTGGCAGACATTAGTTAAAATCTAATATCAACCTGAACACAACCAAATGTGATGCCTTAATGTGCTCCCTATCTTTACAGCCTGATAGGTAAGGTGCCCTCTGACCTCCAGTTGCCTCTTTTTTATGTGGCAGTTTTCTATCTGTGCTGATAAAGCACTTTCATAAAAAATGAACAATATTTTTCCACTTCAGTCCATATTTGCAAAAGATTGCAGTGGCTATGGAGTGGGTGGAATTTCCTACGCACTAACATGAGGGGAATCTTCTTGCATTTTTCTCATGGCTCTAAACACCAGCACAAGGATCAGTAGATTAAAGGGGATACTAAAGATCTGTACTCAAAACAGGCATATTTGTTCTCACTTTCCAGCTACTCTCATTAATTTATTTTATAAACCTCTTGACATTGTTTTAGCTTTTTCCAACATAGCAGTGAATGTACGTACCCTCTTCATTTTATTTACCAGAAAACAATAATCAAAGGCAGATGGACCATCTGGATCAAATGCCAAGTTCTCTAACATGTGAGCCCAAGAAATCTGAGCTCTGAACTATACTTCAACTGCAGTTCTGGTTTGGATTTCAGGTAAATAATTTAAAATAGGAAAACTGTGCCAACATAAATCAATTTCCTGTGTTATTTTTGTGTTTAATGTAACAGCAAGTGCCTCATTCCTGAGTGACATGATGAGACCACAACATAGCAAGGGCAGAAATACCCCCCAAAAAGGCTTTAGTTTGGCTTCCTGAACCCTTTCAAAACGAACCTTGCCAAAAGTCTCGTGTATGGTTAAACCAGAACCCATCAGAGACCTCATCATGGGTTAAATATTGTGATTTGCAGGTCTTCTGTTCCTAGTTAGAGCAGGTGAGGAATGGAAAGCATGAATTCAATGTAACAATCCCTGCCTCCACTTTTTACACCGAAAATTTACTCTTATAGCCCAAAACATATATACATTTAGGTTCAGTATTCCATTTCACTTCATCATTCTTTACTGGTTTGCATAGTCACAGGCAGTAAAAGTTCTAAAACAACATCTGCTCCATTAGAGGACATTGTATCAGGGCCCATTCTCTGAGTTTGTGTGGGGCCTGGCCCACGTCCATGCTCTTATAGTCACCCACCTTGCAAGACAGGGTGGCAGCATTCAGATTATTTGCCAGGAATAATTTATGTTCCATGCTAACTTCTGAACTCTCCCTAGAACATCCCTGGGAGAGCACCAGTTGACTTAGGGCAAAATGGTCCTAGTAACTAGATAGTATAAGGTCTGTGACATGGTATTTTGAATTTATTAATGTAGGTGTAGAACAGAAGTCCTTGCATTCAGCTGGATCTTTTTTCCTTACTGAGAAGGAGGAATTTTCAAACACAATACACTCTGAAAGTACATTTCTTCTATTAATGGTTATATTGATATTGCTAAAATACATGTGACATTCACTGGGACTGCATCCAGAAATGAAAACTTTTTTCTTTAAATGCAGGTATCTAGCAGTATTAGGATATAAACATCCTTCCTGAAGATTATGTGAATCTGTTCAGAGTGTTGAAATTCTTAAAAGAAGTAATTTTCTCTTTTTTTTTTTGACATCTCCTCTCTTAGTAAATCAAACAAATAGCTTTTCTGAACTTCCACTTTTGTTCCTAACTGGGAAATGAAAATTCAAAAATATATACATTAATGAAAAAATTGCTAAAAAAAATGGATTCAGCAAAAATTTTAACTTGAATTGAAGCTGATTTGGCGTTGCTTCAGATCAGCTCCTATGTTATCTCAATTCTTTGCCAACAGTAAAAATAATGTTATCTGCTGGACTACTGGAGACTGCCATGTCACCTCTATACACTCAGAAAATAAAACAGGCTTATATTCTGGATACTTTGTACATTACAATCTGAGTTGGAAAATGGTTCTCAGTTGAGTATTTTAAGGGTTTCAGGGAAACACAATTGATATAAACAAAGCATTTAAAGAAAATAAAAAATAAATTCAGATTTTGCGGTCTTCCCATTAGAAAGTTCATGTAGTTCAATTTTTAGGAATAGCAGCAGAAATATTTATGCAAAAAGGCTGTGTATATTAAAATGTATTCCACATGGCTTAATATGGCTTGGTCCTAGTCTACACGGAGGAGATAAGCCGTGTCCCTGGGCTATTCCTTCAGAACTCCATTGGATGTGGCACGTCACAGTTCTGAACTAATTGAAAAGATGATGGCACCGTTACAGGTTGTGGAAGAGAAAACCAGAAATTACCAGGTGGCTGAGGGGAAAACAAGGAGGAGATAAGGAGGAATTTATCAGATCGATATAAGTCTTCTGCTTTGGGATGAAACTACTCACATTATGGGAGCTCCCTACTTGTATTTACATATTAAGTGAACTGCAGAGCACCACTCTTCAGATAGGGTGTACATTTTTGTCATCCAGTGTTAACCAAGTCCAATCCCACCTTGTATTTGTAATAAAGATATGCACACACATATGTCTATGCATTTGTTGGGGCACATGTATAAGTACATTTTTGTATGCATCTTCCCGTTCTTTCTTTGGCCCCTTGAGTTTGCTTCTTCCCTTCACAGGTGCCACTTTGCACAACATTATTTCCCTTTTTCCATAAGTGAAGAACTCATGTGTTTGCTGTTAAGAGCAATTTGCAGAAAATTATCACAGGCATCAGCATAGTTTCCCCTTACAGGCAGACTAGGCAAATATGATACATGTTTAACCATCTTTGACGCTGCAGAAAAAAAGCCAGTATTATACTATAGTCTGCTGTTCTGATATACCTGCTTGTCACTTAGTCTACATATAATTTTTTCCTACTGTTTGTAAACCATGGGCCAGAACTCTCCTGCTACATGTAGAGGTGGAAGGGGACAGCAAATGCCTGGCAGCAATCATACCACAGGTTCTCTCTACTCCCTCCACCCTCCCAGGAAAATCAACTAATGTATTCTCACTTTCCATTCTGCTGAAAAACTGCAAAACTATGTTCATGTTTCTGGATTTAATTCATATTTCCAGATTTAAATATTCTGTTTTCAGTGGCTTGGCTTTTTTATTTTTATTTTTTTTTAAAGGTCAAAATAACTTTGTGGGAAGCAGACATTAATAAAAAACAAAATACTTATTTAAAAAAACCACAAAAAACAAATGAACCAAAACATGCCTAATTAAAGATTTTTGTCATCTCCCAGAATATATTACAGTTTGTATCTGCTGCTCCACCAGTTCCCATCACATGTTAGAGAACTTAAAAAAAGCAACACTCCTACATGAAATTTCACAGTGAAGAAAAACACTGAGGTTTCCTTTAAAAAGGCTTTTCTGCCTTCACATCTCTAAGACATATTATTTGAAACCATTTCTGCACATCCAAAGCTCAGGATACTTCAAAGCCATTAGCAGTAGCTAAATATTACTGCAAAGAGATAGCAAACAAAACATTGAAAATATGTCAGCCTTGTGTGTCAGATTTCAAATGTCAGAACTGATTACTTTAGCTGCTATTGATTTCTTTCCTACTACTGCAAAAAAAATCTTAAAAGTAAACACTAGACAGATAAAATAAATTTTATCTATTCTTAGGATGTCATGTGACCATTTACTGAAGAAAAGGTACTCTAACGGTACACTGTGTTTTATAGCTTTGGAGGAAAAAACATAGAGGGAATGCAGGCACAATGCAAACCACTGTGCCTGCATTGCAACAGAAGGGAGAAGCGTGCTCATCAGGTAAGGTAAACCCTGGTGTTAAACTGGCTGATTTTGGTTTTGGTCTTCTCTGATTGTTTCTCACTCGTGGACATGAATGTTCACAATAGCAGCCTTTAAAATGGCACACTTCTTCATGTCTGTCCCATCCACTCACCTTGTTGGAAATAGAACCAGTCAATTAGACATGCATAACCAAATATTTCTCATTAGAAAATGCTCTTTGGTCAGGCTCAATCTCCAATATCTTCACAGAATTTAGCACTACAGACTTTAATTTTTTGTTTAAAACTGGTAGAAACCTCAGGTTTTCATAACATTTCTGTTCTGAACTTTTTCATTTGGAACCACACTTGAATATAAAGTGTAATATTAATCTTTTTTTGTGACAGAAATATTTTAATAAATTAAGCATTTTGAAACTATGAAATACTGAAATCACCCAGTCAGCATTGTTTTGCCCAAGATGATTGCAATTAAAAGTTTATTTAAAAAAAAAAAACACAAAAAACAAACAAATAATGAGAGTAACTATTCATGGTGACCTAGAATGAGAATGGAAATTTTTAACCCTTGAAAATCCACCTGAGACAGGAAAGGCTCCTTCTTCCAGATAGGACTTGCATTTGGCAGTCCAGTTAGCTGTTGAGTTACCTGCTGGCCAGGTATATTGTTTCTGTACATTCATGAATGTTTAATACAAAATGGAGAGTAAAATCTATACTCCTGATACGCCTTTGAAGTGTTTTATCCTTTGATTTACAAACTAAAGCTATTCTTTATAAAAACACATAGGATGGGGGCCATCTAACGTGTATAGAAATAAGAGGAAAAGCTTCCCTGCACTGTAGAAAAATAATTATGTAAGTACGTTGTTTATCTTTCTCTTTGAGACAATATAGCTGTAAATGTCTAGCCAGAAGAAACAGTAACTGTGTTTTTGTGTGAGGCATTGCAGCCACCACTTTGCACAAGAGTTAGTAAAATGTTTATATATGGCCAGTGCAACTAAGAGTAATTTCTGATCACAAGTTAAATACTGTATTTTTAATACTGTCTTCCTACTTTGCTCTCAGTATTATGTCAAGAAATGTGTGAAGCTGAAAGGCCAATTTACTCAGCTAATATATTCCTCTTGTCTATGAACGGTTCAGTTTGAACGTGGACACTTTGAACACAGCCTTTAGACCCCTTCCAATTACCAACAGAGATAAGCTCCTCCTTAACAGAGTTGTTTAGTCTCACGGTCTGCTCATTACCTGTCCAAGTTAATAAAGGAACTGGTCTATGGAAGGCTTCACATAGATGGTTTACCTTATAAAGTTACTCTCAGGGTTCTCTATGGAAGTCATTTCAAGGTTATGGTGAAAGATGTGGTGGTTCGTGACTTTTCACAGGGAATAGACGGAAGAACTTTCTAGGTGTAGTGGAGCTGTAAGCGAGGAGCATGACTGAAACTTCTGCTTCTTTGTGTCTGTTTCAGTCCTTCCTACAGACAAAGCATATTGATTATGACCAAAAGCCCCTCAAATTCAATCTGTACGCTTCTTGCCTATATTAATCTTGCAGCAATGTTAAATTAAACAACGTTGATCATGGTTTCAAATGAAAAAAGAAAATTCTGTTTACCTTTATATTGAAAGGATTAACACCAGGCTTTCTATCAGCAGTTGAGCAGAGTAGTAATATAGAAATGGCTTCTCAGCTGCTTCAGGTTATGTAAACAGACTGCCCAGCCAGGGGAAATTCTTTAGCAAATATAAAAAGCCTGTGGTTCTCTGATGTAAGTAATGCCTTGCTCCTTCTGCCCTACTAGATTTTGTGGTTTTTTTTCTGATGGTTTTAGGTAGATGTCTGTTATGTCAGTATCACATATCCTGCTTAAAATCGGTACAGCCGTGAAATTATAAGCGTCTTAAAGAAGCTTCACAAGGAGACAGCACAACTATTTCCTTCACAGGTGAAGATGCAGTAGGTTATTTTCCAGTCACTGAAAGTTTACTCCATAATTCTAGTATACGAAAAAATCCCAAAGCAGAGATTTTATTTTAGAAGAGGATTATACTCCTCCAAAGTAGTGGTAGCAATAATAATAATAATAATAGAGTTTTTTGAAGTCAGTATCTGGTTGGCCTTCACATCAGCTCTATGATGACATTTACATGTCAGTGATAGAAATAACTGTTGAGAGTAATTTTATATACTGCAGAAAAATAAATCCACAAAAAAGGCAATTTCCTCTAATGGTGGCCTTAATGTTACATGAAGTGTCTGAACCCAACACTGGCTTCATTCCAACTCTCTGTGTCAGTGGGATCCGAGTCTCTGTGTCCCTGACTGTGAGGTCATCTGTGTGTTTGTGCCCTTAAATCACTTCACTGCACTGAGCACCTAAGTACAAGGTACCACATAAACCCCTTGGGCTCTGCAAACCAGGTGTCCTCCTCTAATCTTGTCTTTGTGGTCTGACCCACCCAGAGCTCTGGGACTCACACAAAGAAAGGCATAGAGTCACAAAATATACCAGTTGTAGAGGAAGTGTCCTCCAGGGAGACTTGTTGCTATCTGCAGAAGGCCCTGGAGTGATGAGTCGGGATCGGTGTCATTCCTTTATCCTCAAGGACACACTAATGTGTTTCAAGAAAGCCATAAATAACATCCATATGAATAGTCCCCAAGGTTAGTGCCTCCAAAAATGAACTGTTAACACTCTAAGGCAAAGCTTTCTTCCCAAGGGAGGAAAAAGTGTGCATATGCAGACATGGAATCATTCTATTCTCATTTATTTTCTTTAGGAACTTCATTTGAAGATTGAACTTTTTCAAAGAAACCTCAGAAAATGTCTCTATTTTCCCTTTGTGCATCTAATCTTTCAAGAAGACATGGTTGACTGGAATTGTTTTATGTGATTTAAAACAATATTTATATGCAGGGTTTCACCTCATGAAAAAAATGAATTAAAAATCTTTTGTGCCAGTGGTAATAGTACATTCAATAAGGAGTATCTTTTTGATCACAATAGTACATTGCGAGGAAACAGATGTGTATAACACAGTATCTTATAGGTTCAGCTGATGAGTACTGATAGGCTTTCCATTTGTAGCAGCAACCTCTTCTCTAATTATGAAAAAACAATTTGTTGTTGATCTCCTAAAAGCCATGCTAACCCAGATGTACATGTTGTACCTGCCTGAGAATAAGAGATTGAAAAATAAATGGATATTGTACCTGTACTGACTTTCCTTGAAATAGCACAGAAGAGCAATATGCTATTGTCTCCAAATCGATGCCTCTCCCTTTAAATTCCCTGAGAAATTTCAGGTCCTGTACATAAAGAAGGGAAAAAAATACAAAGTCATATCAAAGCATAAGATTCAAGCTTATCTGAGAGCCATATTTCATATATTTTAATTACTGTTATTGCATTTTTAATTTAATTGTAAGTGTTTCTTGTAGGAGTGTTGGTACTACATTGTCATTCAGCCTTCATTTATCTTCTGATCTGACAGCCCTAGATTCATTTGTGTTGATGGCTTAATTGTTCTTTCCCTGAGCAAGTGCAAATGGGGAAAGCTCACAGGATGCCATGCCAGGTTATCTTAACTAAAAGGATTGCAACAGTTTGTAAATAGCAAGCAGACACACTTGAAAACATATTTTCATGGAGAAAGGAAAATAATTACTTACAAGCACGTTTGGGATAAATATTAAATCTGAAGGCAAAAGCAATTGCAAAGGATACTTAAAACCAAAGTAGCTCATGTTTAATCAACAAAGATAACTGTTTTGACATTTTTCCCCCACAGATTTATAGTTTTTTATGTATTTCTTTTATTTCCTTTTACAATAACAAGTAAATAAATAAATAAAAACAAGAAGAAAAATGTCAGCAGGCAATAAAGAAGAAACCCACACACTTTTAAAGACAAGAAAATCTGTGAAATAAAAATTTTGTTTTAAAGTCCACTGTAATTATAAAGGTTTAAAGTATTTTACTCTATCAATTCACTTTTTTCTTACATAATGGCCTCATTTTTTGGGGCCATCCAATGCCATTTAAAGGCAAAAGGCTGTGTCTATGCAAAAGTGACCCACTGGGCTAGGCTGGCTAAACTAAACTACATTGCCCAGTCTGTGAAAAAAACATATATTCATTAAAAATGAAGAGTTTTTCCATTAGCAGACATTTAAGGATTTCTAACTATTTTTCCTTCCTTGTCTGTTGCTTGTACATTAGTACTGCTATTTAGGGTGTAAGATACCAACCTGTCAAATGGTGTCTTACAGCTTTATTCTGCACCACAATATTTAACTGCACAAGTCATTGGGCAGTGGAGAATAAGGCCACAATTTTTTTCAGAATTTTTAGGGGGAGAAGATATTATTTTCTTAATATATAACTAACTGCTAGTTGTCCTGAGAAAGTGGAGTTATGTTACTGAGAGAGTGAGTTAGGTCCAGGTGTCCAAGATGCTTTACCTGTACTTCTTCATTTGAAGCTAGTTTGAACTTTGCTGACTTTAATGAGCTATTCTTACACTGACATTTTCATTTGTTAAAATGTGAGAGAAAATGATGATGGAGACATTTGTTGGTGCCTATTCTAATTAAAAGTACTTGCAGCATTGTAGCACCACCTGCAGGAGGCCTTTTATTTTACTAGGGTACTCAATGCACCATGGGGAAGCTTTTGTGGGAACATTTTAATTCAAAGCATTAGAAACCTGAAGACCTTACAAAGGGATTAATAAAATAAATTAAAAAAAAAAAGAAGAGAGACACCCATGATAACCCTGCTCCACACATGGCAAAACCTTGCAACGTGCGTGCTATTTCAGACAGATAATTTTTAGATCTTGATTTTAAATTGTTTTCTTTTGATGATGTTGTTGCAAGAAATTGCTTTTAAAATTACTTTTCCAACTGATTGATTAAATTCTATAGGGTAATTTTCATGCTGATGTAGATGGTTAGATTAGAAGTGTGTTTAACATCTAAGATGCCCACACTTCAACAAACAACGGAGATCTTTGTACCTAGCCTATAAGGCCAGGGAAGGATTTCCCATGCACCGGGAAGCTGCCTGAGGACTTTGGTTCACGTGGCTGAGTGCAGACCACCAGCTTCAGCTTCTCTGTGGGGATATTCCTTTCCATACACAGTGGAGGCACATGGTGCTCTGGAGCCACTGGACCAGCAGTCGTTCCCCTTTGTAGCTGTGATTTGGAATATGAATCACAACAAATCCAAGGAATGTCAGAGGTTGAGTGGGGGCCAGAAATGTAATAGAAATTCATCTGTGTACCTTTTTTTTTTTTTTAAGTAAGTGCAAGAGGATAATTCACAAATATTTAAGACTTCAGACACCTGAGCATGTCAGTTTAAGCTTTCCATCCCACCCCTGCATGTCAAGGCTACTGTTGTAGTTAATTTGGTCATGACAGTCCAGGCACCATTAACAGGGACAGCCCTGTACTCAGGGCTGAGCTGTGGAAAAAAATACTGCATTTCCATTGGCTTTGCAGGCAGGACTGGACTGTCTGGGGGTGCTAGCCTCAGTGAATGATGGGGTCAGGGATGCCTGTGATTTACAACACCCACATCCAGAAGTCTGCTGAGTAGAACGGACTGAAGCCCTGGAGGGAAGGATTGAAGCACTGAGAGAAGCATTGCTCTCTGCCAGTTGCAGTGGGTGCAGATGGGGGAAAACACTGCCACACAGCTCCAAGGCCTTGTCACTTCTGCAGTGTTCTGCACAGCACAGATATGAAGCAGAATGCCCAAGCCTCCCCAAACAGCCAGCCACAGCATGTTAGACGAGATATCAGCAAGACCAGCAGACCGTGGAAAATTAGTGGGAAAAGGGAGGAACGGGGACCTGTGATTTGCAGTAGTTGGTCATGCTGTGCACATTTCTGGGGTATTTCATGCATGTGTGACTGCAGATACAAACGCACATACGTAAAGCAGCTTCGCTCCTCTGCATGCGAGTTCTTGCAAGCTGTAAAATCTTCAGTTTGCTGCTGACTTGACATTTTTCATTGTGCCCCCCCTCCTTACTCAGGGCACAAGATGCATGCAGGAGATCGGGATTAGCAAGGGAAAGCGCAAAGGCAAAATTATATTAGCTAAGACAGAAAGGCTCTGTGACACACTGCCGTTTGGAGCAGGGGAACAGTGCTGAAGGCAGAGAAGGGATAAGAGCTTGTCTTCCTCTCTGCCCAGAACCCCTGCAACCCCAGCCCTGCTGGTGGTGGAGCCCCATACCCCACTTGAGCAATGTTGCTGCTCCCTGGGCTGAGTATCTGAAGAAAGGTTTCAAGGAGACAAAAGCAGTTCTGTCTGTGCAAAGGTTGTGAGACCAGCATCCCATGAGACTTTGCCTCATTTCTGAGAATGTGACTGTAACAGCTGATGCTCTTCATGTGTTTGCTTTCTATTTTAGCTGATTTTCAATCACGTCACTCACAACAGCCTGTTCAGTGATGCTGGAAAAGACATAGGCACACGTGGCTGGCTAAGGGACTTGGCTTTTTAAATAGGTACTTGATTTTGTGAGAAAAAGTACTAACAAAACTATTTCTGTTTCCTGGCAGATAATCATGTGGGGGTTATTCTTCCAAAGTGGCCCAAAGAAAGTAAAATGGGATTAAAAATGCAGATTTGCTTGTGAAAGCACGTCTCTATTACAATTTCCCCTCATTCCCCCTTTTCCATTCCCTCTGCCCCGGTTCACTCCCCTGCTCTCTCACTCTTTCACACTCTGTGTAAATGTATATGTGTGCACATGTACGCATGTCTTGCCTTTCCTTGCTTCTTTTTCATGTGTTTTTTTTTGTCCAAGAAAGTCAAACCTCAGTAAATTACTGTATAGTCCTGTCTCATAGCAGCTTGCCTGTTCCCTCCTCTAGGCAATTTGGTGCCAACTGGATTATATCAGAGCAGTTGCTTAATCACAAGAGCAGGAGAAGGTGCAGATTAAAATAAAGATCAGCCAACCCTGTAGCACAACAAATTAGCTCAGGCCATTAAGCATAATGGCCTTCCAGAGGCCAAAGGGTCAGCTATTAGTTAAATAATAATGACCTTCAGCCTAGGCAGGAGGGAGTATACACACAGATGCTTGTCTTTCTCCTGATTCACTTTTCAAAAGATCTGCCTCACTCCACATTTTGTACAGTTAAAATGTTTAACACTTTTAATGGGACCTGATGTGTTTTGGTTTTTTTTTTTTTTTCAGGCTGACATGGGAGTTTGAAGTTAACCATGTGGAGGCTGCTAAAAGATTGAGGCACAGTGAGTCCAATTAACAACATGGAAACATGGTTTGCTTAATTTCGAACCTACTTAAACATCAGAAGTTCAAAAGGTCAGTGCAAATATTCCTGGATTACATTATTTCGGAGAGGAAGGGAGAGTAAAAAAAAATAAATAAATGATTTCCAGTGCTGTATGGTGTAGACTGCATATCATATGAAATGTGAACCGGTTAGGGAAGAGGGTGAAAGTGCTGGACTGGGATTTGGCAGGTGTAGATTAAATTCCCTGTCTCTACTGCAAACTTCCTGTGTGGCCTGAGGAGACTGCATTACTGGCTCTGTGTTTTAGTTTTAGACATGTGTGTGGGGTGCAGCTAATGAGTCTTTTCTCCTGTCCTTTGTCTTCCTTCCCTCCTTACAGATGTCCATTAAAGAAAGGTCTGCAGATCTTCTCTTAATGAGTACATATACAGAAATGAATACTCAATACAGGATTCATCTCAACTTTGAATACTGCCAAAGAAGAACTAGAAAAACAATAATTAAAAACAGTAGGTCGGCTTTCAGGAAATTCTTGGCTCTGTCACAAATTTCCTGTGTGACTTTCACAAAGTCATTTAATCTCTCTCAGAATCAGCTCCATGACCATAAAAGTACTGCTCAGTAAATATAGTGTGGGATACATCCATTCATGGTTGTAAGGCATGTGAAAATGACTATAGGAGGCCCAAAAGGTGTCTAGGTAGGCTTTCTTTGATGAATAAAACCTGGAAAGCTCAATATCTAACCATATCGCTGGCGCATCTTTTAGGGAGGCTGTCTTGAAACATCTAACATGTGCAGTGTTCAGCCCAGTGAGAAGGGTGAAGGACTAGAGGAACACAGATACGTCATACTGTGTATGGTCTCCATATGTGTCAGTCTTGAGTTTCAAATCCAATTATACTGTGAGAGATTAAAAAAAAAAAAAAAGAAAAAAAAAACCAAAACCCAAGCATATTTGTTAGTTTAAATTGGGGTGAAAAGAGGATTACAGTAGAGAGAAAATCCACGAACCCAATTAGCTTTATGAACCCCAATTGGCAGGAAAGAAAGTTCAAAAATCCTTGAACCCCATTCCTTTCTGTTATACCTTCCTCCAACCTGGAGAAGTCTGGCTGAATTTATGACTGTTTATGGTATGTGAGCTACAGAGTGTTTGTGGAAGTATGAAAGCTGTTGTTGAGTATCATAAAAAGAACTAAATCACCAAACTGCTTTCACAGGAGGTTAAAAGGTCTGACATAAATCTTCAAAGGGTAGGCGGAAACTCTGTCCTTAATCTGCCCTGTTGTGCTGAGGTTCTGCAGGCAGCTCATATGGTGTCTAGTATTGCCCAGTGCTGGGAGACTTTAATAAAGCCTATTGGGAAAAAGAAGCTGATAAGGATGAAACTGCGCTGTTAGACTAACACTGGATTTTTATGCTTTCCTGAGCAAATACTGACCAATAAAACTTTTTATTTAAAACTATTTTTTTTTTCCAAGTAGGTGAATGTAATTGTGAGCCCTTCATTTTCTGTGGAGGTCTTCCGAGCATGCATGTTTAAGAGAAGAAAAAAAAATGTATAAGGGGAGGGTTGGTGTATGCAATGGTTTCTCCACCTCTCAGTGATGCCAGTTAAGCATGCTCTCTGCTGGTGAACTGAACTTCACCCAGTGAGCTTTCACCATACATCATCTGCCAGCAGGACTGCAACAGCTGCATGGCAGGGCCAGGAGTCCCAACTGCAAAGTGCCCAAAAATACTTCCTGGGGCCTGGCTAGAGAGTTTCTGTGGGACTTTGTCATTATAGTTCCTACCTGAGATAATATTTGACCCTAAGTGCTACAGAAGCAAGCTGCTGAAAATTGGCTTACAAGATACCAACTAGATCTTTGGAAATGTTTTTAAGCTGTGCAAGAGTGAAAAACACACAGAAGTTCATTTATACCCCAAGTAACTCATTATGATATGAGGTACATTATTATTTTAAGTTTAACAATGATTAAAGATGAAAGCATTGTTATTAATTAACATTACTCAAATGTTGATAAGAGAAAAGCTAAATTACAAAAATCATTAAAGAAAACATCACTCCCAGGCCAGCACCAATGCCAGTTTTTTCTTGCCTGGATTGAGTTTTAGATTGGAATTATAATATAAGCCTCTGAAAATAGGGTTTACAATGGAAACACTGACAAATTCTTAACTGGAGCATGCTATGGGTGCCTTTATAAACATACCAGGCTTGATGGTTTTGAGCCAAAAAAGTTCTCTTTAAAAAATGTATTAAAAATTAATTTATTCCTTATGCATGTCTAAGTTAAAACTTCTCCTCGTGAGCTTTATCAATTCCCTCAAGGCTCGTCTCTATGCATTGCAGACAACAAAAATGTACTCTATATGAGATAAACTGGAACAACCCCAGCCCTCCGTGGGATAAGTGGAATGCTTTGCTGGTAGATAACAAACTACGCACACTGTGTATGTACGAAACCAGACCCAGAATAAAGCTATGGAACAGCTAACCTTAATGAAATCTAGTTTTGCCTCATCTTCCAGTTTTACCATGAAACACAGGCAACCATGCAGTGCACAGGAGAACACGTGATGGATGTGTCACCACGAGGAGTTTAGGTGGGAGAACAGCTGGCGCTCTGCGCAGCCCTGTGGACACGTGGGGGTAGCAGGGAAGAACACCCATCACGAAGGGATAGAGTATGACTACATGACTGGGTGTGCTCTGCTCTCATGCTCTCTCCTCACTCCTCCCCTTCCTTCCTCCCCTCTGCAGGGACACAGTAAGGCAAGAAAAAACTTCTTTCCCAAACAGGGTCCCCCTCCACCAGCCAGGGAGCTTTGGGATTTGGCCACGGTTGCCGCCACTTCTGCAACTGAAAAAGAAACAGAGTGCAATTTGAAAATTGGATATGGTCTGCAAATGAAATCCGACATGCAAACAGCTAAGAATGTGGGTTATGTGTGATACCCAGCCCCACATCTGCACACAATTTGCACCATGGATTCCTCTCATTTTCCAGGGCTGAAACAAAACTCCAGTTCAGCAAATGCCACAACTTTTGAGGGCCGAAATTTTTTGCAGAGTCTTGCAGTCTAGTTTCCCCTCCGACAGAAATATTTCTCACTGTAACTCCCCAGCTCCTCTCTTTCAAATGCTGAGCATGTTCTTAGCCTTGGCCGCACATGCCTGAAGATAAGCCTGGGGCAACACCAAGAAGAAGCTGCAACACATCTTTAAGAAGTGAGTATTAATATATTTCCTGTTAGACACGGGAAATAAGATTAGAGGTGATATTATGACAAAGGCCTTCTGTGAAACGAAGGAATAAATGTCATTAATGCCCCTAATGGGCAAAGTGGTCTTCCACCTGCGTGAATGTATCAGGTCTGTATTAGATTGTCATAAATGACTGATAGTGAGATAAGACCACTTTCCACCAAATGGAAAAAAAAGGCTCATACTGTAAATTTGTTTACAGTGGATTAATTTGTAAAGAGATTGATCCTATCCAAGACTGAGAAACTGAGTTTAAATTGATTTTATTACATGAAGGCTAGGATCATGTTATAAATATCTGTAATATATGCAGTAAGTAAAAATTAAACAAAAACAGTGAAGGAAAATCCTTCTTAACCATGAAAGAAATATGTACCCTTTATTTCTTCTTATCAATTCAAGACACAGGATAATGCAACTAAGATGTCTCTCTAAACAGTGATATCTCTTAAAGTAGTTTTCTCCATGTGACATTTACTAAACAGTGGCATCTATTGGGGATTGATATTTCAAGAAGTTGAAAAACAGGAGTCTCTTCAGACTTGACTGATCAAGCCATTTGAAATTACCTGTTGTAGGACACAATTCTGAATTAGAGGAGAGATGGATGAGATGAAGTTACAGATCTATTCCATCTCTAGGGCTAGACCATGTTATTAGGAGACAGACTGAGGCAGTTGTGGGTGGAAAGATATGGCTGTGCAAAATTTCTCCGCAGTTTTAAACAAAATACTGGCAGTGAGTATTTCCTCTGGGTTTCCAGTGGAGCGTGGTATCAAAACTTTCCCCACCCTTCTGAAAAATGCAACATACATGCATGTGCTCCACTGTGGGGCAGCTTCAAAGCCACCAGTCTAGGTAAGGGTCTGTGTCTGCTGTTGCTCCCCAGGCAGGAGAGACTGAAACGTCCTGTCCTTCCATTTACATAAAGTGGCCCTTTCTTTCAAGCACTGTCAGAACGAAGCTCTGACAAATTACACAACCATTAGTGTACAGTTTTATCAAAAATAGGAAAAAACTCTGTTGTAAAATGGACTACATAATAGCAAAATCAGGGTTCCATTGCTGTGAGGAAACTGGGTCCCTCTTCTCAGCTGCCTCCACACAGCTACCAGGAGGGGTGCTGCCAGGCACTCTAGAGCCATCTCTCCTTCTCGCTGAGAACAGCCCATCCCTCAGCCTCTCCTCGCAGGGCAACTCTTCCAGCCCTGACCATCTGGGGGCCCGTCACTGAACACACACCAGTTTGCCCATGTTTTATACTGAGGGGGGCCCAAAACTCGACTTCTAACTGGCCATAGTCTCATGAGTGCAGAGTAGAGGGGGTTAATCCCATCCCTAAATGGATGGAACATGCTCTCCCCGTTTGGTGTCTGCTGACTCCTGAATGGTTCAAGGTGCCCCAGGGCACCAGTGACTCCCACAGAGCTGCTCCCAGCCCAGCCACCCCCAGCCTGCACCCTTGGAGGGTTATCCCCTCAAAGGTCCAAGAGTTTGCATTGATCCTCCTTGAATTTCACAAGACTGCTGTTGGCTCATCCCTCCAGCCTGACCGGGCCCTGAGGTGGAGAGCTGTGTTGTTGTTGCTCCTGAAATGATTTTGCTAATCTTGTGCATGCCTTGGAATCCCTTCAGCAGATTTCTGAAGGCAGCTCCAGGGTCAGATGACTTTCTGAAGTGAAGCTGGCAAGCAGTGACTTAGAGGCAAGACAGGCCATTTCCCACAGAAGTTCAGTTGCTGTGTCTTTGATTTATATTGTTATTTTGTAAATGGCACATTTTAAAAGTAAAAAAATAAATAGCAAGTTAAGCTATGTAGGCTAATACATGCTTAGAAGAAAAATGAAATGAATGTTGAGAACTTGCATACTTAATTTCTATGGCATAGGCTCAATTTCAGATTGACCTGGAGTTTATGGTTTGGGGTTTTTTTTTTAAAAAAAACCAAACAAACCACCAACAAACCAAATACATAGCAATGAAATTTTTCTAATGACATCCAGAACGGAATTTCTAGTCTGAAACAGAACAAAGGCACAACACCTCTAAATACTCCCTGCCTAGGGCCCACCTCTAGGGGAGCAGAGCCCCAGACCCATAATCCTGTTGTACTCAGCTCCAAACAAGGAATTCCTACCTCCCAGAGGATCCCTAACAGATCACTCTGCTCAGTTTCCAAAACAGTTTTTGGAAGACTTTGATTTTATTTCAGCAGAGAATGAAAATAAGTTTCCAAGCCTCAACATTTTTTAACAGAATTTTCCCAGCCAAGCCTACCATATATTATTGCTGTTACAAATCCCCCAAGATCTTCCAGAATAATGAGAAAAGAGTGCTGCCTCCAGAAAATTCCCAAATCAAAACCAAAGAGTAGGAAAAGGAGATACAGCATGTCAGGGGTTGTGTGGCCACCCCATAGTAGCATAGTCATAGAGGGAAGGAGATTGTTATCATCATGTAAGTGCCCACAGCAGTAATCCAGCCTGGACTGTTTAGACGAAAGGAGCTTCAAGTTGTGAAACCTCCCACATGCTGTTCCCCACACAGACACTGCTCCCTGTGCACACAGCCATCTGTCTCCACATCCCTCCTTCCCTGACTTGGCAGCCACCTCCTTCTCCACATTTTGCTACCACAAACGTAGCAGCCCTACTCAAACATCCCCGTGGTGGGAGCTGCCGCTGCCAACCCTATCCTTCTGCTTGCTTGCCAGGAGGAGCAGGGTGACAGCTAAGCAGCGAGGACTAATGCTCTCTTATAGGAAGAAGAGGCTGTAGGTATGAGTGTGCACAGCCCAGTCTTGCTCCTCTGGGAAGAGAGGAGGGAGCATAGCTCTCAGCTCTAGTTCATGGACTTCAGTGTTGATCCTGTGGCTGCTGAGCTGGGCTGCAGTCAATGTGTGGTATTTAGTCTGCCTCTGCCTTAATTCTCCATCTGCAATATGGGGAAAATACATATATTTCCCTGTTTTCCTGGACAAACACATTACAAGATTGTGAGGGTCTGTATGGGGACCAGAAACAGGAAGAATAAATGTTTCTCTTTTCCTTTTAAAGTGGGTGGAGATTTTATGGGAAGGGAAACAGACCCTTTAATTTCCATGGTGGAATAGTAGTTCAGCCTGAAGACAAAAACCTAGGAGAAGCCTCTGGTAGGAAGCCGTACCTTTTTTCCAAAGGGCTCAGATACCGTTTTAAGACATAATAGCTATGCATTTTTCCTTCACCAAATAGGTAAGCTCTTGGTTGAATACTCAGCATTAAACAGTAGATAGTGAAGTGAGGAAAACACCACCTTTGTGGAAAAAAGAAAGCATTGTTCGCTAAAACAGCAGTTTCACAGATAGCTGATCTTTTTGCTCCTAGGTGGACAAGGGCTTTTCTGGCTCTGCAACCCTTCTCTCTCTAGCTCTTCCCTCAGACCTCTCTCTGTTCTGCACTGAAGCTTTTCCTCCAGTCAGATGTCCAGGAACATGTAGGTCAGGGACAAGGGTATGCACTTCTTCAGTCTCTTGTCTCTGAGATAAAAATGAAAAGAACAAAAACACTAACCAATCCAGAGCTGCACTTTATTTATAGCAACCATAATTAACATCCTCTTGAGCTGACCTGGAAGATCTAGGGGTCTTTTTGCCCCATAAGAACCTGCTTAGGGATATAAGTAGATCTGGGAAGAAATCCCTGTGGAATTTTTAATTAACAGAGATCCTGCATGGCTCTGGGTCTTCCTCTTCATCTCAAATGAAATAAAAATATAAAAGGGAAAAAAACAGCAAAGTGGAGGTGTGAAGAGGATACACAGCTCATCTGTTCCCTGCAACAGCTCTGACTGGCACAAGTACCTCAACATCAGAGCATTAGGTTTTCTTCAGGATTCTCTCAGCAGTATTCCTTAGACCCCATGTGCTTGGCCCAGCATGTGATAAAGTTGCCAACTATGCTAACACAAGGTCTGCACAGTGCTTTAATAATTTGCGAAACCTCCTGATCTGACTGACAGAAGCAGTTTTACCCCAGGATAGAAAATGTATGTTTCTCCACACAGACCTGTGAAGGCAACTGCGCAATATCCCAGACTGTGACTACTAGAGCATTCAGCCAGCAGTTATTTGTGTCTATTTTCCCTCTGTAGCAGGAAAATAAGAGCTGGTTACTTTAGCTGGATACTCCTCTACTCAGTAAGACTTTAGACTCCCTCCTAACCCTGTTCTCCATCCATCTATGAGTTTACTTTCTCTTCCTACAGTTTGGGCATCACAAAGCACTCCAGTGCTTGAAGGCTGAATGTGAAGGACCATAACTCCCTACACATTACACCTCCTGTCTCAGAGAGCAGCTGATAATTTATTTTTCCTTAATTTGAAAAGCATTTTCCTAATTTCATCATTAGTTTTGATTATATGATATTTGAAGCCTCCCATTATTAATGTTGTCCAACACTTGAGTATAACAGTGCTTCTATTTGCTTGTTTCTCTGCCAAATTTCCATGTTCTCATGCAAAATGCTTTCCTCTGGCTGATTTTATTTTTGAGTGGTTTTTTTTTTTTTTAAATCAGCCCAAATCCCATTTCTTCAAACAAAGCTGAGAATAAGGTTTGTAATTTCCCATATTAAAAAGTTATTTTTTGATACCTATGTAGTATGCAATGTCTTTCTATCTCAGAGCAGGGACTGGAAATTGACTGGCATAATAGCCTTAGTATTAATGCACATCTTTTGCCATTTAAAGGAAAATTGTCTCTTTTAGGCCAAATTTCAGAAAAAAAATAAAATATTTGTTAAAGATAAGGGTTAAAGATATCCATGCAAAATAACATTTTGGCATTTTAGTGCTTCATTTGTCATCTCTATTGATAATGTTTTCATTATATTATTTATACATGTTATTAAAGTACTTTAAACACTTATTTTCCAAATAACCTTTTACACCTTTCTGAGTAGGTTCTTTAGCATTTTAAAATTCACATACATATGTGCACACACACACACACACACACACACAAAGCTCTAACTACAACACTGATTAACAGTAAACTCTTAAATTAAAATTTATGGGCTAGAATGGCACAAAAAATTATTACAGTCAACATGAAGAGATTTTTTAATATAACTTATAAAATAGTAACAGTGGCATTGTGTGTTGTTTCCTCTATTGAAAGCAACTATTATTTGGCACTTCTACCACGTCACTCTTTGAATGAGATGTTAAAAATAGTGCCTCTCATTTGCCAGGCTCTGAAACCACTCAACTGGGAGGGTAAAGAAAAGAAGTGTTCAGGGTGTTCACAAAGAAAATGTGGCAGATCCTGATACCAGTCCTACCAGTGTAAGTCTGGAGTAAATCTATTCACTGTATTGATGGGATAAGTATTTGGATCTGTATTCTGGATCAGTATAAAGCAATGTGTTTTGGTCCATTGGGTATTAAAAAGATACATAAGAAAATAAGGTTAAAAAATAAAGTAGAAAGAAGATAGTCTGTGCTGCAGTGATCAGTGGTTTCTGAGCTGTTAGGATAGAAAGTGGTATCAGCTTTTTGAGTCTTGAAGGTGATGCATGTTTCACTTCAGCAAAATGAACAAAGTACAGTCTCCTCCAATCAGTTTTGACCGTTCCTATATTCAGTCACACCAACACCACAGACCTCACCTTGCAGTCATTTTTACAGCAGAAGAGCAGAAGTGCAGGGATGGTCAGACACCTGCAGCACCTGCAGTCCTTTGCCACTGGCTGAACAGCACCAGGGGAGAAGCCAATCCCCAGTAGTTCCATAAAAGACCATGCATCTTTCCACTTTTCCTTTTGCCTCAGGTTTTGGGTGCCTCTATGCTATGCCTTTGCGGTATGGGCCCACAAGACCTTATCTGCACACACTTTAGAGCTGCCACTACTGCAGTGTGAGGCATAACAAGCTGACTGCATACAGAAACATGGAGTTATATCACACTGTTTTCTTTTTTTTGTGTTAAGTCTCATCTCTCATCTGTCTGCGAAAAGGACCTAATAAAATCAGAGAGGAGATTCCTGGGCCATTCATCATGAACAATATAATGTTTTGCTTCAGTATGAAACAGCTGTATAAGGGTTATAGAAATGTGATTTGCCAAAAAATTTTCAAATATCTGAAAAGAGATTTAATGCCATTTTCCTTATAAAAACAACCAATTCCTTCTGTGTTGACAAATGTGATGAACAGAAAGTGTTTTGGCAGCCATACAGATGGAGGTGTTTCAGCTGTTGTTCATATAGACAGATCGTTCTGGAGATCTACAGATGTGATGAAAATTAAAAATATAGCACTACAAGGTTTTGTAACATTCATAGATGGTTTAGGAGGTGAAGAGCAAAACCTCGACATTCTGCTGTTTTTGTTGGGGAGGGAATTGTGTTCATAAAGTCAGGAGCAAAACCTCAGGACCAGTCTTGTTCTAAACACCACAGCTGGAGTCCAGGGGAACCTGAAGAAGCTGCAGAACACTGCACAGATGCTGCCATGCAAGAGTAGTGCATGGTTAATAAAGCTACTGCTCAGTGATAGCCAGGGCTCCATGTTAGGCTCCTACTTCATTCCCTATTTCAGGATGCCCAGAGTGTCCTTCATGCCCCTGGGTGCCAAAACATACTGAAGGTGTTGTCTGAAACCAGATTCCTCCGTGCCTCCCACATCTCTGCTGAGCAGAAGTGTATAACCTCCATGAGATGGGGCCATCCAGACCTGCAGGGAAAGGGAATGCACTTACCTTTGAGGATGCATTGCAGGAGCAGCAGAATGCTGAAGCCTGGAGCACATCTACTGTGCCTGCTGCACGGCAAGAGCCACACTCTACTAGCTTGCTGACAGCCCTTGAAAGGGATTGAGAAAGCCTGGCGGTAGATCTGACCAAACTGCTGGATGTGCAGGAAAATGGACTCTTACACAGCAAACCACATGCATATCACACTTCTCATGAAAAGGAATCCTCTGCCCATTCTACTATCCGTACACTGCAGAGCTGGATTTCTTAGATTCAATGTACATGAGCTGGAAAATTCATCTGCTCGTGTGCTGTAAGTCTGATACATCCCAAATTTAAGCAAGCTAAAAACACAGATGCTTTGCAGTGTACACAGCCATTTTCTGTTTAGTATTTCAGAGAAAAAAATATAGGACCCCTAAGCCACTTTATTATATAACTGGAGTTCACCTAGCACTCTTTATTGAGAATCAGGACTCACTAAGCCCTGTGTGTGTTGCTGTGTGCTTGTTATATGTTCAGTGTTACACCAGGATGAAAATAAAGTCCTTCCATAAAAAAATTTATAAACTCAAAGACAAAGAAAGGCAAGACCTACCAGAAACCTAGAAATAATTGATTCATACTCTTTAATAATTAAAAGCATCCATCTGAGCATCCAGGCAAAGGAGGGATACTATTTAGGAGTATCTTACACTATAGCTTAAAATACAGAAAATAAGACTTATTTTGAGGGGAAAGGTGGGAATGTGAATCACAGGACAGTCACAGGTCTGCATGAGGAGAGGATCCCAGTAGGTGGATCTTGCACTGGCTCATTTTTTCTTTTGTGAAATCAGATCCTGAGTAGTAAAATTCTACAGAACTTAAGTTATCTTCACTGAAAAGGGACATGAACCTTCAGATTTTTAATACGTATGTGAATCAATACATGGCTGTGGATGTCCTGGTGGTTTAAAGCTTTTTGCTACATTGTAGTTTGAGTGGGAAGGGAAAGGTTGCATTGTGAAAACAGATTCTTTGGTTTATTACTTAAAATTACTGGAAAGAGAGATCTGAGGTCAGCATACGCACACCCTTGTGCTGTAAACCATACACTGCAAGTTGGGCAAGTAATGGATATGCATAATGCAAAGCTTGCTACTGCAAAATGTTCTACATTTTAACCTCTCATGGGTACACAATCCCCAAGTTGAGATTGCCAATCATCCTTAAAGACTCAGTTGGAATAGTGCAGAACTGAGCCTGAACACACTAATACTGCAACTTGCTCCAGGCATCACTTTAGAGATATGAAAACATGACTTTTCATATGGTTACTTTATTGTATATAGAATATGCTGATATTAGGGCGTTAAAACTCTGCCCCAAACAGTGGAAGAGCGCATCTCATCTATCTATTTAACAGAATATCAGAAAAGAGTGAATTGCAAGTTGTCATTCTGAAATGTCAAATGCCCTCTCAAATTAAAGAGAAACTTAAGTGTGCAAAGGCAATCAAACAGATCTAGATACCTTTGGTTTTTAATAGCAGAAACACAAAACTTTACATGTTGAAGACTGCATTTATCCCTGCTGAAGCAAGCAGGGAATTAAAAAAACATCCACTAAGCTGTGCAAATATATAAACAGCCCTGTGATTCTAAGATGCAAACATGCAGACATCAATAATCAGCATATAACAGTATTTTGCTAGTAAACATGTACATGAATCTCTACACCTGACCAGAACCTGCTATTTTTAATTTAAATTTGCACTAAATAGGACAACCTTTTTTAAATTCCTTAGCCTCATTTCTGAAAGCAGACAGCTTCCAGTTAGGGCATAAAGGTACCTTGTCTGTATTACCTCCTACATTTTAATGAAAATTAGGAAATTCATAAGGCTGACACTCTTAGGGCTTAACAAGTAGCTATATTTACTCTATAAATACTAGCTGTTGCATAGGCCTCTGGTTATGCTGCCTGACACTAGCACAGCAAGAATGCTGGGTCAAATGCAATTAGACTGGAAGTAATGTTAGAGTAAAACTCAAATCTGTAACAGGATGAGAAGCTGACAGCAAAAGCCCATTTTCTCCCTCATCACTGAGGTCATGGACAGTACAACAGAATGCACTTACTGCATTACGTCTCTCTATCACTCTAGCTAAGAGAAAACAAAAAATCTATTTCTTATTTAACATTGAGCAACAGCTCAGGTCTTAGCCTCTAGACTCCGTTAAAACACTAATGTTCACACAAAGTTGTTAGTCAAATACAAAAATGTCATATACTAGAATGTTTTTCATTTTTGTTTCTTTTTTTTCCCAAGAGCAAAATTCTTTAAGATGTTTTGGGTGAACTTCCCATAAATTGTGACACAAAACAGAGAAAAGGAAAATAAAATCCTTATTATTTTAACATCTTGGCATTGGCTGTAAGCAGTTGATACATTTTTAAATCAGTGGTTGCATTCTTGAATCCTCATCACTGAGAAGAGAGAACTACCATGTACCTTGAAAAATCCTTAGTGAAAGCCTCTGAAATATAAACTAAGATCTTTTTACATGCATTCTCTGAAGGAAGGATTTAACAAGGCTTGAAAAGCGGGTTTTGATTGCTCCTTCTTAAGGAATGAACAAGAAAATATTTGAAATGTCCAACAGATATTTGACTAAAATAACCCTTCGCGTTGGATGATTATTTCAAAGACATATTTAATTTCATTTTATAACTCTCTTATGCAGAAACAGCTCTTCCATTCCGAATTCATTAACATATTGTATGTCAGCAAAAAACACCCCTACTGGTTACTCAACCAGGATTATTTCTGACAGGTACTAATACTTGGGGTTTATTTATTTAATTGACATTTAGTTAACTATGTCTTAACTTTTTTTCTATACTGAGAAGTGCTGAACACTTGCAGGGAGTACTGAAGGAACCTGTAGTCCTTCCATGAAACAAAGTCCTTTCATTTAAACAAAGCAAAAATGAAGGGTTAGAGAAAATTTGGCAGTTCTCAACAATAGTGATGATGTTTCACTAGGATATTTAGAGTGGCCATTACCTTTTGCTGAAAGGTTTCACATAGCAGATGAAAAATTATGTAAACATGAAATCATTGTCACTCGGTTTTCATACCATATGTGAAGTTCTGTGTATTTATGCTCCAGCAAGCTTCCATGCTCAGGTCTGTGATCCCAGTGGTGTTACTGGCATTTATCAGTGGCTATATATGATGGCTATAGAAGCAGCGAGTTGTTACTTGAAAAAGGGATAGACATTTGGGTCCAGAAGTCACTCTCTAATCTCTCTAGCATTTAAAAAATGTGTTGTATCCTTTTGCAAAGGGGAAAGCAGACAGCTCAGCCAGAAAACACTTCCTAGACCACAGCAGCAAAATGGACAGAGAAATGTCCCCACTTCCACTGGGAAGGAGGCAAGGAAACCAGAAACAAGACCACTGACAAATTGCATCCTTCAAAAAAACTGCAAAGCCTTTATTTTCCAGAAGGCAAAACGCAGGAACTGCTGCCCCCAGCAAAGATAATGAATGCATGGGGCCAGTTGCCTGGTGGTTGTTGCACTGGGGAGACAGACCCTGTGTCCTTCTTCCCAGAAAAAACACCAGCCTTGTTGCCCAGGCATTCCCCTTGCAGGATCCAGAGCCTAAATGATTCTACTTCATAAAAGTGCACAGAAATATTCAAACAGATGGGAAGATGAACTTACTTAGCATTTCATACATACTTCAAAACATCACCACCAAGAAACAGGGATCCAAAAGTAACAAACTGTGGTTTTCTGTGGATTTGGGCACTGCAACGGTTTCTGTGATGTCCAGTTGAAGATCAATTCATGACAAAGGGTATCAGAAAAGTCTATTTATGATGCAACTTTTCTAGTGTCTAATAGTGCACAAACTGATGCTACCACCTTTCCTTCAGCTAGAGCATTTACAGGATCTTTTATAAGCTTTCCCTTCTCTGGTTTAGTTTCTGTTTCCATAAAATTGGTGGGAACTCAGATAGGTCAGCCCTTTAGTTAACCTGACTTAAAACTGGCCAACAGAAACCAAACTAAAGGGTGAGACAAACCTAGTGGCACAGTGTTGTACATACCTTGTTTGTAATGGGAGTTGGGCTAAAGTTTAGATGAGTCCAGTTCAGATGATGGAAGGAATTAGGAACTCATTGTTAAATGGCTGCTTAACTTATGGTCAGGATAGAGTTTTGGCGGGATGAGGGTGGGGGGAGGGAGAATTAATTGACGGATTTGAAGTCATACTTCCATACTAAAGAGTTCTTAAATTGTTTTGAAGTTTGATCCTAACTAAACTTTTTGCATTTGTTGAAGTGTGTTTTTTTTTAATATACGTACAAAAAGTGTATCCTTTTGACTACTGATATGCTTGTTATTATTTAGAAAAAGTGTATTATCCCAAACTGAGTGCAGTTAAGTTAATGATTCTCTATGAAAATCAAAACCCCAAAGACCTTTGGTATTAGCTTTGTGTCAAGAAACTCTTACCTTTGTTCAGACTTTATGAGTGCACATTTTGTGGAAATATAAATATGATTTGAATACTGCTTCCAAGCTTCATGGAAAATATTTTCAGCTAGACACCCTCGTGAATTTCAATGAAATTGCTTGCTCAGGATACCAACTACACTAACATAACTCTATCAAGGCATTTACACTATGTTGGTGTAAAACTGACTCAGCAACTAGATGAGTCACACCCAGTGCTTTTATCTTTATCATGATGACTTGCTTTACTAATTGGTTCCTCTCTGAAGAGTCAGAGGCATTTTCATTTTGCTGTAATTCCTTTTCTGTCTTACACCGCTTTCCTTTAATCACCTGTAAGTGATTCGCTGCAGGATGACCTAAGGTTTTGTTAAAATTGAACTATTGCTTTGTTTGCCGTAGAGAATATTAAATGAAACCAATCTCTAAGACAAAACAAATATTTGGCATAAAACATACTCTGAAAGGTTAATGAATCTCAGAAATCCTCTGGAATGAAGGAAAGAGGCAATACCAAACCAATATAAAACTCATGTAGCAAACACTGCCTCTCTACTACAATTCTTCTGATTCCAGTGAGTTTACAGGGGGAATAAATTTGAACGGCATGAGTCAAATGAATCCACCTTTTCAGGAGAGATCTCACCTGCCAGTAACTTAATGGGAAACTCCAGGTCAACATACAAGCATAAAGCCACATGGTTTATTTCTGTTCCAACACCTTTTTCTTAGTTCCAACAGATTTCCCAAGCACTGGAGAAAACTAAAATATATACAAATAAAACTAAAAATTACTGCCAAAAAGGGTCTGAAACTTTCTGTATTTAATAAAAAATGTGTAAATGCATCATATTTTTTGACATCTTGCAAACTTTTGTAAATGTGTTTACCAGTGAACTATTATCCAGAGGATGAGACTAGTTCTTAGAGCAGACAGGAAGAGTTTGAGAAAATATAATAGCATAAGACAGAAATTTGAATTTTCCATTCGATCTTTTAGAAAGAAAATAAAAATAAGTTTGGATTCCATTTTGTTTAATTATGTTACACCTTATTTCATTTTTTTAAGATCAAGAATTGAGATATTTAGAAGGAGTAAGACTGAGGCATTTTGTAGGAAATCTAAGGGGTTTTGGTGACACTGTAGTAAGCCTGAACCTTCATTCTTAGAAAACATTAAAGGAGTACCTTTAATGAACTTTTCCGTAACAAGCTGATCCTCAAAGCTGGAAAAACTTTTGTCTCTTCTGGGAAAACCATTTGAAAAGACTAACCTCCTATTTTAGGCATCTCACCCTAAAATCTAAAAAGAGTGTGAATCCTGGTCAGTGCCAAAGAGTCTTATGAGAGAATACCCCTGCACCATTGCCTTTTTTGTGTACTTCTGGCTAGCTATGTCCCAGAAAGATAGGATAGGTTATTCTCTCTCTGTCCGACTTCTTTGATTGAGTGGGTGGGTGGGGGTTTTGGTTTGGGGTTTTTGTTTGTTTTATTTGTTGTTTGGTTTGGGTTTGTTTTTTTGTATTTTAGTGGAATAAAAGCAGCCAAATCTTCTCAGCTCATTTGAAAAAGTGGTTAATAGCAATGGTGATAAGGGGTTGGGAATACTCACAGCTGGGTCACTTCTAAGGAAGTGGGAAAAGAAGGGCCAGAAACAGTGGTAGTTCCAAGATTACTATTTATAGTATATGACTTAGACATTGGTCATTAAGGATATTCCTTAGGTCAAGTTTCATAACCTATGCCAGGACAGGTTTACAGGATATTCTTCAAAGTTTCTTCATTAGTACCTTTAGTCATCGTAGTTTTAAGGGATGCAGTGGGAAGGGGATTTCCAGGGCTGTCTGGCAGTCTGACACCACCCAGCAAACACTCCCACGTTGCAGCTGGGGTATCACTTTTCAGGCTTTTATGCCTCTCAGTGCTGGGTGGTTGAGTGGAGAGGGGGAATCAGCAGCCAGTGAGGTCAGCTTCTTATGGAGAGATTATGAATGTTATTTAGTCCCTAAAAAATAAAAGAGAGAAGCACTTTCTCAATACTGAATGGCAAGAGAATCCATGTAGGAGTAGAATCAGTAATACAGAGCTGAGGATAAAGAATATAAAATTAGGTTAGTGTGGAGTTAACCCATTAAGCTGTAATTTAAACTACATAAATGGACAGGTCCCTGCCCCCCTTCTCTGTACCATTTTATTATCAGCTCAGAAATAAGATACATGCATTGGTAGTCTCAGTTTTATTATCCTGAATAGAAAGGAGGGGGGAAATGGAATAAAATTATGAATAAATGTTTCTTATTATGTGATTTTTCTCCTGTCTTTTGAAGAGCATATTATAATGAGAGAGGGAATATTAAACCACCAGAGGCAGAAACTCAGTTCATGGTTCACTGCACTGGAAAAGAAAGTGGAAAAGAAAAACAAAATCTGTAAACATACCTTTTTATTCATACAATATTGTTATAGCAGCAATGACTGGTGTGAAATTTTCCCTCTAAACATTTTTATGTGTAAACATTTTGAAAGCTTCCTGAAAATTACAGTTAACTTGCAGAACACAGTATTTCTGCAAGCTTTTTTATACTTGAATACTCAAATGCATCTTTTAAAGGTTTCTTATAACACAAGTTTAATTATCACCAAGGAATATACAACTTATACAGACACAAACAATAACAAAAAATCAAAATCAACACCTCCTCTCTGCAAATCACATAACTTAAATGAAAACAGCACTGCTTCCTCATCAACATAGCTCAGCTACATGATGTGTGTACATGAATGAAGAAAAAACAGTGGTATTACTTCATAGGTTTTTGAATGACACAGACATAAGCAAATTCATTTCTGCATTTGCTCAAGATGCCTGGGCAAGGCCATACTGCTATTGCAAGCTGGAATCTTTCTTTTCAATCACAGTAAAAGCACAAATTCCTTTTGTCAGACTGGCATTATTCTGATTTTTTTTCTTTTAGTTTAAAGAAAGAAAAACCTCATGAATAAATCTCTAGCTAGATTAAGGCATTTATTTGTGTCACCTCATTGAAACTCTGTAAGAGTAAGGGTTAACACTCTTCTTGCCTTTGTGTTAGGAACTAAGAATAAATTCCTGCTTACAGTTACAGCAGGGGCGGAGATCAAAGCATATTTGAAACCAGGTGGAAACCAAGAGAAGCAAAGGGATATTAAGTCTGCTCTACAGCTTACAGCACTGGCCTTTGCAAGGAGTTCTCCAGGTCTCACCACTTCAGGGAATTCCCTGGCAGAATACCTAAGCAAATAATTGTGTATCAGTTTCAGCTCATGAAAAATCTTGCAGTTTCCCATTAGGGTCAATATTTCTTTTGTGTTATCATCCTCAGTTAGGGTTGTTCTGTGGGGAAAGCAGTTCTGTTTCTTGATGTTCAGGCCCCTTTTCTATCTTTGCAGCTACACAGGATGCCCAACAAACACAGGGCACAGCAAAAATAGTATGAATAGATAATATTTGGATAGTGAAGCTACTCATACATAAATTAGTTTGGTCCTCTTGTACCTTTTTCTTTTTTCTTTTTTTTTTTTTTTTTAAGTCTCAATTTATTGAGCTTCGTGTGTTTTGCTGCTAATTTGAGCTTTCATTGGAGTTCAGTGACTACCTGGCAGACCCTTTGCTGCAGGAGCAAACGTCTGGTGCAAAGACTGCAAGAATGGTGACATCTCTTCTATTTTAAATGGCTCTCCAGGGCAGGTCTATGTCAAATTGCTATTACTAATCAAAGCAAAGGGCAGGCTCTGGTCATTTATTGTGTTGCCATTTAAAAAGGAGGAAAAGATGAACTTCTGGCATTTTTGTAACAAGTTACATCAAGCTGGAAGTTGGAGGACAAGTAAGGCTGTTAAAAACATACCTCAAAAATAAAAATTCTTTGACAAATACAAAAAAAAAGAAGATCTTTTCATGCCATCAGTGTGGACTAGAATATCAAAATTCTTTCAGATGCATAGGATAACTAAGATAAGTAACTTCATACCCTTTCTTTTACTCTTCTCTAGCTACTAGTCTCCAGATACAGTAAAGGAGAAATGAGTTAATGCAAACAACAAAATTTTGGGCATATGGACAGACCTAAGAAATTCTCTAGCAGGCAGTAAAGACCAACCACAACTCTGCCTTTTGCAGCCAAAGCAAGTCATAAAACAGAAAAATCTGTCATTTGAATTCTTGTTCTTGAAGAAATGATGGATGTGCTATTTCTATCTTTGTCAAGGTATTTATGTAGCCTACCTGAGTATTTTAACATTTTGCAAATATTTACAAATAGAAATATTTATAATGCATTTAAAAATATAACAATAATAATATTGGAGAAGAGGAAGCTTAGAGGAGACTTTATCATTCTTTACAACTACCCAAAAGGAGGTTTCAGCAAGATGGGAGTCAATCTCCTCTCCCAGGCAACCAGCAGTAGGACAAGAGGGCATGGTCTTAAGCTGTGCCAAGGCAAGGTTGGATATTAGGAAGAAAGTTTTAACAGAGAGAGTAATCAGACATTGGAATGGGCTGCCCAGGGGGGTGGTGGATTCACCATCCCTGGAGGTTTTTAAGATGAGACTGGATGTGGCACTGAGTGCCATGGTCTGGTAACCATGGTGGTGTTTGGATCAAGGGTTGGACTTGATGATCTTGGAGGTCTTTTCCAACCCCATCGATTCTATGTTTTGATGATGATGACTCTATCTGACTCAGCTTAGCCTATTAGAAGGTTGGTTTTCAAGATCAAGAAGAAACCTCTTACTTGGATTTCTCATACCAAAACCCAGGCAAATGATCCACTACAACCAACCACATTCATCTTGTTTCTCTACAGCTTTACTTTGGACACTCATTTCCTGCAATTCCACCTCATGAATATGCACAAATTGGCTCAAGCTAGCTACTTTTTATCTTGTTTTTTCATCCCAGTTTCTGAACTTTTTGAATCTGTCCATGTTAGAATGAAACAGGTGAGAAAAGTATCTGTGATTTATAGTACCTAGGTTTCCAGAAAGCTTTTTCTTTCAAGCTTGAAAGAAAAAAATATTGTATTTTCACTGTCTTCTGAATGATTGCTAATATTGCCTGCAGTCTTCTGTTTTATTACAAGTTACACATAGAATCATAGAATCGACCAGGTTGGAAAAGACCTCCAAAATCATCAAGTCCAACCCTTGATCCAACACTGCCGTGGTTACTAGACCATGGCACTGAGTGCCACATCCAGATTTGCTATGTTTCTGGGGAAGTGTACAAAGTGTGATAAAATCCAGTATCACAGAGTAAAACAAAAGTTAAATGGTCTAAAAATAAAAGAAATTGACTTGGAATAGTTCAGTGTTGTTAATCTATTTTCAGGTAATTCTCTCTTGAAGAAAATGCAGCCACTTGAGTTAACTGGCAAACTGCTGAGATTTTGGTAGTGTAATCCAAGCCAAGAATTATCTATGCTCATTAAGATCTTCACTGCCAATGAAAACAGGATTATGCTTTCAATCCACAATCAAAAAAAAAAATATCAAACCAGCTGCCAATGTGTTTGGATCACACAAATATTCCCTCTCAGTCCTTTCTCTCTTACCTCATCTCAGAAAAGCAATTTTGGTTTCAGTTTGCACTAGGCAACTTGGCTGCTGTTCACGACAGTTCTCTGTTTCCTTAGAAAGTATGTCATTCCCTGAGACACACAGGAGTTTCTGTCACTCTCTTTCCTGAATACAAGCTTTGCAGTGTTTAGGAATTTTTAACAGACACCTCTGGATTGGTAACATATTAAAAATAAAAACATGGTGAGAATTAAGCATGACCCTATAGATGTATAAACATGTCCTTCTTTATTCAAGGATATTAACGTGAAAAGGTTAGTCATGGATGTGTCTGTAGCTTAGCCAGGATTCCAGATAGAGATATGTGGGTCTACAAACAGAACTGGAGCTTCACCAGTCTATACTATGGTTATACTGAGAGGCCAAATTTTGTCATTAATATCAACCTGGAGCACATTACTATCCAACCTGGAATTATATGAAAATATTCAAATATTGTTTCTTCTTATTGTATCCTAGGTGAGCTTAATCATGAAAGGCTTCTAGAACTTTGGATTCCCAAGTAGATTCAAGAGATTCACAGAAAATTTCTGACCCTGTCTTTCCTAGGCCCTTTGATAGTTGTACTTTTGCTCTGAACATATTTGCACAAAGTAGAGAATGACAGTAGAATGATTTTAAAGACAACAATGATTTTCCTGTGTCTAGCCTTTTAAAATAAACTATTAGCATAATATTGGCAAAAATAATCTCAGAATTATCTTCATTAAATCCAAATGGCTGCAGTTCAATGGATTAATATAAAATCATAGAATGGCTTGAGTACAAAAGAACCATAATGATCATCTTGTTCCAACCCCTCTGCCATGGGCAGGGACACCTTTCACCAGACCAGTTTGCTCAGAGCCCCATCTAACCTAGCCTTCAACACTTTCAGGGATGGGGCATCCACAGCTTCTTTGGGAAACCTGTTCCAGTACCTCACCACCCTCACAGTAAAGAATTTCTTCCAAACATATAATCGAAACCTACTCTCTTTTAGTTTGAAACCCATCCTCCTTGTCATGTCACTACATGCCTGTGTAAAAAGTCCCTTTCCATCTTTCTGGTAAGCTCCTTTCAGATACTGAAAGGCAGCAAATATGTTACCCCAAAGGCTTCTGTTTTCTAGGTGGAAAAACCCCAATTCTTTCAGCCTTTCCTTATAGGAAATAATAATCTTGGTGACCCTCTTTTGGACTTGTTCCAACAGGTCAATGTCCTTCCTTTGCAGAGAACCCCAGAGCTCAGTGCAGTACTCCAGGTGGGTTCTCATGTAGGCAGAGTAGAGAGGCAGACCTGATGGCCACATTTCTTTTGATACATCTCAGGACAAAATTGACTGTCTGGGCTGCAAATGCACATTGCCAGCTCCTGTCCAGCCTCTCATCCATCAGCAACCCCAAGTCCTTTTGGGCAGGACTACTCTCAGTCTGTTCATCCCACAGCCTAACTTGAACTGACCCAAATATCGTCAACTGGCAAAGTACACTCAATTATTTCTTCCTCTCTATGTATGGTTTATTTTCTTTTCCCATTAATCTCCAATAGTTTAGTTTATGCCTTCTAACGGCAGTGCAAAGAAGTATTCAAAGGGATGCTGTCAAACAGTAAAATTCTGTTTTCAATATGTAATGAAAGTAAAGCAAAAGCTATTAAAATCTTGAAGATATTACAGGGTTTTTTTTCCTATATGTGATGAAATCACTATTTTTTTATTCTTTTTTTTTTTTTTTGCCAGCATTCTTTTTCAGTTAACAATAAAGAAGTCAATAAGCACCCCATGGAGTTTATAGTCTAAAAATTCCATATACAGCTCCAAGTTAACATGCCATGTCCATTACATACACAGATTCATGTTTGGCAAATAGAGCTACCTCTCATTTCTCTGTTAACCACCCATGGCAGGGATACAAAGCCTCATGACCAAAAGATGCTTGATAATACATGAAGCACATCATGAATACAGCTTTGCTGCTTCCAGGGCTGGGACCAACCAAAGGCTATAACACCTACTTTCCAACAGAGTTTTAGTAATAGACTCTGCTGGATCCAAGTTTTATCTCTGCACAAGCTTAAGAAGCACAACCAAGAATGTTAGAGAATATCCTGAATCTTGCAAGCCCAGCAAAGAAACAGGATTCCCTGTGGTGGTATTTCTGTATCTTACACGACAGACCCTCGTGTACTTGTTTTATACGTTGTTTTTCATTATACAACACAGCTAAGCCCTCTCTTGCCCTGGACCCTATCAAGATGTAAGAAGCTGTATGAGCATTATGCACAGTTCGCATGATCATATTCCAGACACAGTATAGGACTGATGCTTAGCACAGCAGCCAAAGACCTAATCCGAAGTCTGATAAATCAGTGGGTATCTTTTTGTTGACTTTAAACCAAGGCCTAAC
Organism: Pseudotriccus pelzelni; assembly: GCA_035584735.1. Lineage (NCBI taxonomy): Eukaryota > Metazoa > Chordata > Aves > Passeriformes > Tyrannidae > Pseudotriccus > Pseudotriccus pelzelni. The sequence goes on from JAWMRA010000113.1 coordinate 68,612,686, forward strand.
CATGTAAAGCCAGAGAAATGCTCCTCTAGTTTATACATGAGAGGTATGTGCTCTGACTCAAAGCAGATGTTTCTAAGAGATTAATTGCCCTGATCAGTAAATTCCACAATAAGTACATGGTATTTAATGACTGCAGAGGATGCTTTGGGAATCAACTCCTTCTGGATTAATTGGAGTGCTGTCTAAAAAGCAGTCTTATCAGGTCAGAATAAAACTCAGCTTGAATTTTATTGGCAACTGAGCGTTTATCAATAGGAACAACTATTTGTATCATCTATTTAATACACATGCCCTACAAATGAAGCAGATTAATAGTAGTCAACTACAAAGACATTTTAAAGTAAAATTGCAGGTAATGTGTTAACCCCTAAGAGACCATCTCTAAGCTAACATGTGTTGAAAACATAATTATTTTATTTTGTCTTTCACCATTACCATCAATTTATCTCTCTGGAGAGAGTAACTTAAACATGTTACTCACAAGGAGAAGAGTAAGAGAAGCCACAAACATTTAGAGGTCAATTAGAGGTGTCTTTTTTTTTTTTAATGTCTTATCTTTAATTTACAGATGCAAAGAAATATACTACATTAAAATATAAATGTTCCGCAGCTGGTATTTGTTGCCTACTTTTGCAGATTTTTCAGAAATATGTGACCATGCAATTCAGAAAATTTCTAAGGTGAAGAATTAGGCAACAGAAATTGGTTCATTCAGTCAGCTCTTCTGACTCTGGGGTTTAGTCATCTTGAATTATGAACAAGCCTGAGTGACATAGTAACATAGTGTCCCCTTAGGTACTCAAGACACAGACATACCCCTGACTTCATCAGAAGTTCGTTCAGGTCTGTTTGGTTCACTTGGTGCAATGTAGCTAATGCTTGGTGAGCCCCTTACTGTGGATGCCAGTATCACCATCCCCTCTTCTTACCAAGGCTGGACCCAGCACAGGACCCCCTGACACCCAGAGGAAGAAACCAAGAACTGTAGCTCTGCCTGGAGTTAGTCTGGGAGAAATTCTGCTGGCTATGAAACTTGATTTAGTTCATGCTAGTTAGCACCTCCCACAATTGAAATGTATGTTTGACCACAGAGTAATAGTGCAATATTTTCAGAGTTCACCAATCTAGACTGGCACCAGGTAGTACTGACAGCAAAAATGAGACACCACACTCTAGCTAACACACCTATCTGAACCATCCTTACTGTAAGATGTGGACCAGTTATCTGTGACCCATATAACTCAAAACCAGACAGTACAAGATGATGATCCAACTAACATAAAAATTGTTTGTGTTCTGTAAGAACATCAGAAGAATCAGTTGGCATGAGAAGCGTATGGAACGAGAAGTAGAAGAAAAGAAAAACAAAATGAAACTCTGTCCAAGAAGATCCTCAGAATTGTCTCAGTATTTTAATACAAATGCATAGAAGATAGAAGGGACACACTTCTCTCCGTTTTTGTAGTTCATCTGTAGACTATAAATCTTTTCTTAGGTTACTAGATAGGCTAACTTTCTTCTATTCCAGTCATAAGACTAATTCACTGGTTTTGTATTTTTTGTAAAGTTATGTGCTTTAGGATAAGCATGCCCTAAAGCTCACATTTATGAGGTTGAATTAAAGACAGTTCAGCAAATTAATACCCTGTTATATTACTATAAGGAGAAATTGGGCTGTTACAGACAAGCAACTTTTTATCCCTTTGTCCACCTCAGTCCCCTGTTTCCTGCATGTAAACATCCCATATCTGTCTAGAGATCAGTTCTGTCAGCACCAGCAAAGCAGGGATTAAGGGCTTTATCTCAGTCTCTCTGGTATCCTACATATTTTGAAGAAATTTTGTCATACCAAGTGGAAACTGAGAGCCACAAAGGTGATTTGTATATGATGTGATCTACTATGCAAATAGGATAGACTTTTGCATTGTGCAAATTTCTTTCCCATGCATAGAAGATTTGGCCTTGTAATTTGGTTTGGTAACTGACAGTAGATTTTCTAGATTAATTTGGCTTCATACTTCCCTAGGTTCCATATGTTTGAGATACACTCAACATTGTTGTACTACAAGACAAAAATTTCCTAAATAACACTAGTCCTGAAAACATTTATGGTCAGTAAACAGCTGCATTGACAACTCCCAAACCGATCTGTACAGAGGCACATCCTGTTATACTTAAAACATTCCATGAAATATCATTTGAAAGCTGGACAACATGAGATGATAGAGTCCAGTTCATAAGACAGGTCAATATGCTGCTTTTAAGACTTTCTCCTTCAAGGAATGAAAGGCCTATGAATTTTCGAATTATATTGAGATAACTTTTAGTGCAGGCTAGGTTAAGATGCAAGAAAAATAGAGAAGGTATTTATGAAATGCAAAAAATTCTGTTGAAAAACTTTAGAAAGACACGAGTGGAAGTGAAAATAGAAGCACATACATATCTACTACTTCAAAAAGCTCCAAAGTTTCTCTTCCGCTGCAGTATGAAGCTGATACTTCATGTCCTTGTCAGTATCGTTCTGTGCAAAACCTATGTCCTTACCTTGTCTCACAGAAGGCTAGATTTGCTGGCTCCTGTTTCCTTTTATGCCCCAAACTTTTCTTTAGGGTGAGTTGAAATGTAAGTCTAGCCCCCTCTTTAACTCTTCCAGGATTTCTTATTGTTAGCTTCCAAAAAGAGGTAGTTTCAAAAAATCCATCACCATACTGTTGCTTGCCTCCTCCTGCTTTGGAAATACTAATATTCTTTGAGCATCCTTAGACAAGAACATCTCTTGCCGCAAAACTGACTGGAATGTGCTAATGACTAAGCCCTGCAAAGATAAGTACTTCATTATCATTCAAAGTGGAGCCTTCACAAAAAATTTATATTTTCATATAAATGTATAATTTGATAATTATATCTTAGGCAGTTATATTACCAGAATTAACACAGGCAAATCATTACTGGTTTCTCTAGTAGATACAATGGTAACTAATTGTTTCAGAATATTAATTTTTTTTTTGGATCACTAAGTCCTAATCTTGTCAATGAATACTAAACACATTTGTTTTCTTCATATTACAACAAGGAACCTCTGCAGTTTCCTGTTATTCCTTCTGTTGGGGTAACCTCTGTGATTATAGCCTTCCTGGAAATTGGCTATTTGTTGAGAGAAATGTATTTCTTTGCCTCCTAACTCTGAGAATTCCCATACAAATGACTTCAAAAATATATTGGTTGCTAAACTATCCCATATTCCTAGATGCCGTATATGGGGCATTCAGAGGGTACTTAAATCCACAAGAGAATATAATTATTTACCTAACCATGATACATGGGGAATATAAGATTTAAGGACAGCTGGAAAGAAATGTAAACTATTGTAGTTGTGTGATATATGTTTACTTGCAGTAAAACATCGCAGTGAGAAAAATAATTAAATCAGCACCACCCAGTAAGCTGGATGATGAAAACTCAGCTTCTGCCAACACTGGATCCAACAGAGCTGTTGAAAGATTAGGTCAAGTTCATAATGAAGTCACCAGATTATAATCTTGTTTAAATTTTGGATAAGGTATTTGGGTGGATGTATAATGAGGTCATAGGAGGAAATGTAACACAGAATTTAATAAAAAGTTGGGGTTTGAGTGACATAGTAGAGGTCATGCTGACATTGAAAATAGAATATGCAAGAGAATTAACATAGCAGACTGTGATGAGGATTGACTGTCTGTACCAGCCTTTCCCTCTGTGTGGAAGAAATACAAATGCAGCATGACTGACCATCCCGCTGAATAAATAATGACGAAATTTCAATGCTCTATTTAGGTATTTCTCTTATCTATTTCTGTCAGGCACGACTATGCAGATAAAAACACATATAGGTTCAGACAGAATTTAAAAAATTTTAAAAGAACAACTACTAGTATGGGGTTTTGGTGGTTTGTTTTTGGTTTTGTTGTTTGCTTGTTTGTTTGTTTAATTAAGTCCTTGATAGATTGAGGCAGAAATTGGATGTGAATAATTTTGTTTAAAAAAAAATTAACTAACTTCCAAGTTTCTCTGTTTCAGATATAAAATGCCAAATGAACTTGAATAGTTGCCTGTTCAGCACAGAGTCTTCAAATCCTGCAGAAATCCTAGTAGTGTCCCTGTCCTTCTCAGTGCAGTAAAATTTTTAGAAAATGAAAAAAAAATTTCTTGTAATTGCAAATATTTAGTTAGGAATGACAATACCCCATTAATAAGTATAACAAAGTTTTTTAAGTCACCCTAAAAAAATATACAAGGTGGATTTGTCCCAGGGATACTAAATCTACTTAAATAATGAAATAAACAAAAATGTAATTAACCCTAAACCTTTCAAAAACACAGGTGATTTGTCAGGTCTGTTCATCAAGTGAGCCTGTATGAGGCTGGCCATTGAAACACAGACTTTCAAATTACCAAACAATTAAAGTAAGTGCTCTGTACTTCAAGTTTCAGGGAGAGGAAAAGCCCTTAGGGTACCAGGAAGACTCAGGACCTACCACTGGAAATGCTGAAATGGCTGCATAGGGGTTGGCCATGGCCAGTGAGGGTAGCCAGAAGATCTAACAGGAATGTAAGTTCTCTCTCCCAAGCAGCCCTTCCTCCCACATGCTTTCCAGTTTCAATCTAAAAATTAAATGTTTGCATTTCACCACATTTTTGTTAACTCATTAGATGTTATTGTCATTGAAAATTAGTAAAATAAATCCTGTCTAGACAATTTCCCTTGATATGATCTTACAGTGTATTAAAGGAAAAAAAAGTGATTGCTTTATCTAGGGAATATTTTTCTTTCTAATAATTGTCATTTTTCCTTTGGAAATTAATATTTTAGAAATATGATTTGAGGGCATTTAAGGATTGTGAAATCTAGTGATGACACACCTCAGTGTTTAACAGCTTTGTGTACTCTGTCTTACAATTAAAGGCACCAAAGCATGTCATTACAAGAGCATAATGCACTCCCAGTCATGTCTTATCTTTTAATTAGGTTACCTACTCTGCCCACCTTCTTAAGTGCAGTGGTTAAGATTATATTTCTACCATTTTTCCAGATTGCTTTTAAAACTCAAAATAGAAGGTTCTTCCACTAGTTTCTCACAAAATAGTTTTATAATTCAATTTAACCGTTAAAATGGTTTCTTGACTGCTTTTACTTTTTTAATATCAGGCAACTAAAGTATTGAATGATTTTAAGGGTTTCATATCTATTTATGGCTTCTATAATTCCAATATAATTTATGATTCTCTCTGGGTTTGGCAAATACATACATATTTATAGCTGAAAATTGAATTAAAAATTTTCAGTTCCTTTTTCATCTAGGATTTTATTTTAGATTAAAATTTTGGAAACTTTAAACAATATGCCATAGACAGTCTTATCACAACAGCAGTCTTAACATCACTATGGATTACACCCCTTCTCTTATCCACAGCCTAACCCGAAGGGCACTTAAAGCTGGCACTCTTTTCAGTTACAGGACACCTAAAGAGAAGCATTTGATTTCTTCTTCACGGGGCATTGGCCACAACCCAAGCTTAAAAACTTCACAAAGACCTGCTGAGACTCAGCTAGGTTTAGACTGACTTTGCTTTGAAGTATGGTGAGCAGAAGAGGACACATTTTGCACAGAGCTCAGGAAGTGGAATATGTGCCCAGAAACTGGGTGGAATCTGAGATGCAAGCTTTCTAGAGGATAAAGGAATTTAAATAGACATCTTCTATCTCCCCAGAGCCAACCTTTAACACCAGGCTATAAGGTAGTTTCTCCACCACTCCAGTGAAAGTTGGGTAGCTGTGCAAAAGAAATGTAACTTTTAGGAACCTAGAGAGAGAATAAGGGGAAGATATCCTGGATCCATAACCCAGTGGTAGATTAATATGCAGAACAGAAGAGGAATCCTGGGCTCTGATTTCAAAATCAGGGTTTTATTCAGTGTCTCTTTCACACAAAACATGTAACTGATCTCCAAATTAGTACTGAAACTAAGTGTTTCCCCTTTAGTGTGTTACAGACATAAGCTCTATGTGTAAATATGCATTCTTTCCATTAGGAATAAGATTTCTGGTTTCTGTTCCCTGGACTATTTCAGTACTCTGTCCTATACTTTTTCGGCACAGGCTGTAAAGCAGAATAGAGGAAGGCACAGTACAGTCCTCTTAGAGGAAGTTTTTATCTGAATAATTCAGGCTTATAGCAGCATTTGAGTCTCTTATGATTGCTTGTCAGGGCAATCATAGAGCTGCTTAGCTTGAATAATGAATAGTAGTCTATGGTTACAAGAACTGTTTGGTGGACAAAAACTATGAACTTCCTGGTACTTAACTTTCTTTTCACTTTATAATGTAGTGGCTGGTAGTGGCAGGACTTACAAATGGTATAATATCTGATTTAAGGGCAAGAGTTCATGCATTCTCTAATCAGTATGTTCCATTCATTATTTTAATTTAATATACTGTCCTACTCTGCCTCTTTTCCTTGCTTTAAGGTTTGCATATGTATAGAAATCAACATTTAGGGAAAATCTGTAACAGGAGTCTACACAAAACTCCTTAGCAAACTCATTCCACTTATTTTATTCTTTAACAACTATATTCCAGACCCAAACCCTTCATTATAGGAAATATCATGGAGAAGTGTTTAGACTGAATAAATTTTCTGAGCATGTGATTTGAACTGAATCAATTTTTATAATTTCAAGGCCATTCACTGTGAACACAGTTTAAGACTCCAAGGGAGCACTACAACAACACATTCAGACTGAATTGCTTTGAAATTGGTTAAAGGCTACTTCAACTTAATTTCTTCAGCTATATTCTGGAAAGCATGTTTTCACAGGGTAAATTTAATTTCAAGTTGAGCAGCTGGATTGATGAAATGTCTTATTGCATTATACTGTAACGTTATTGTAATTCCAAAGTTCCTAAAAAATAGAACTGCAACTACAAGAAAAAACTACAAAACTATGTTACCTAGTCCACTGACAGTACATTTATGCAGCCTTGAAAATTTGACAGACCTTTTGTCTTGTTATTCCATTTGGTTCTATTAGTTGCTCTGTTATGGAAAACAGTAAATATCAGTTCCAGATTAAAATGTGGTTTTTTTGCTGTCATCTCTCCCTTTGATAATTTGTTTTCCATACTGAAAAATATTAGTGTATTTCTCTTTACCCTTACGGAAGCCATCAGCCTCCTCTGTCCCCCTTCCCTGTATCATTCCCTGTTCCTTTGCTGATTCTCTGTGAAAGGATAGCTGCAGAGACAACACTTTGGGACACAGAGTATATATCCATTTTTATAAAGGTACAATGCCATTTTCTGTTTTGGTTTGTTTCTTTTATTCCTTCCCTAGCTGTTTCTACCTTTCTGTTGGCCTCTCTGGATGGCGCCGAGCACGGAGCTGGCATTGGCACAGAGCTCTCTGCAGTAATTAGTCGTTCCTTCTTCCAGCGGAAAAAAGCTATTAAGAGCAAAACTATGGCATTTTCTTCCCATGCACCTAACTCTGACTGTGTCAATATTGATTTTCGGCTCCTGTTTTGTTTGCCAGGCACCTGATAATGAAAGCATCCTCCAACATTTTGTCAGCTTCAGTTTAGTCTGTCCTAAATCTTTCTTTGATGGAAGCTTTTACAGAAGTCTAAAAGAAGATTAATAACAATTTGGGAGGGAATAATTTGGCAGCCAATGCCTAAAATCTAGAATAGGAGTAAACAAGAAATATTTCTGATGTTTCAAAGTGCAAACTAGGAAGTTAAGAGAAGAAATTTCTGATTTTAAAATGTTTGGATCACAATACTTTGTTCCAAGGCTAGTGGAGTCAGTCCTTTCTGGGAAGCATTCCTAGCAGTTTCCACGTAACAGCCTTTCCCAACAAAGAAAAATTTTCACCTGTAAGTTACTAATATATTATTATAGTATGCAATACTGGGATGCAAGAACTCCTATTGTACAATGATTTTTCCTCTTTAGTCTCATAACATCATCCATAATCTACACTGTTTTGATTAAGTTAGATTCTCTGCACCATGTTGCCCAATTTTGCAGGGCATTTTCTGAAATATTACATAGATAATATATTATAAATGTATATTTTTGACTGCATCTGTCCTTCTGTGCAGAAAATGCAACCACCATGGCATAAAGCAAAATAAAAGGAAGGTTACAGCTGCATTGTTGCAGAGCCCTGCACCCTCTGATCATGCTGAATGTATCCCCCACTACTTACTCAAGATAAAGGCATTATAATATATTTATTTCATTCCTAGATGTCTGTATGTAAATTCCATTCATGGGAGCATTCTGTGTTGCATATACCCAAGACTCAATAAAAACTATATATCACATCCTAGACATAAAGCCTATAAATCCTGCAGTTTTATTCTGCCACAGCTGTTCAGTAAGGTATTGAAATATTACAACTACATTTTGCAGATGTTCACTGTGCCTGCATTTAAGTACCTCCAACTGGACAACGTATTACCTCTGTAAATGTGTTCCTGTGCACTGAGTTATTTTCAAGTCCATAAAGTCTGAACAAAACACGTGATTGTTCCAGTGTCAGCACTCTGTTTATGCACTGAAGTGTAACACATAGACTCTCATAGAAATAAATAAAATTATCTCAGACTGTCACACAGCTGGGAAAAAATGTCACATTTCTTTCTGACACACTACTTTGGAACAGAACAGATCACAGGAAGTAATACAACTGTGGGAAAAGTTATCTCTGGCATTATCTAACTCAATAACTTTGTAGCTGCACATATTAAGATCAAACTCAACAACATTCTCATTTCACTGCAATGGGACTCCTGCAGCAAGTGATATACAGTGAGACCAAGTAGAGATAAGGAACAATATAATTTTAATTTTAAAATAAGTGTAAATACAATTGTAACTTAACTTCTTACAAGCCCTCTGTGAACACTCTGCAGAGGGGTATTTTTGAGTTATAAAGGGATAGAAATTTTAAAGCCCAGTCCCTTAAAGATGTCAGTGAATGATTTTCCATGAGGGAACTCTTTCATGCCTCAGTGGAGACAGTCTGCTTTGCACAGACACTAACATTTCATTTAAGACGCAGTCTCCTGTGGTTTCGGTTTCCAAAGAGGCTGTGCTTTGTTGGGTCCCTGTGTTACCACCTATTTGAATTCAGGATTTATCCCTTGTGCTTTTGTTAGCTTCCTATCACAGAAATTCACACACCCTGCTGAATCCTAAACACGGCAGTAGCATTAATTACATATTTACAGGGGCAAAATACAGAAATAAATAACCTCTCAGAACACAGGACCATGTTCAAAGGACTGTCAAGCAGGGCATTCGATTTGAAATGCTTCTGATCTGGCAAGGAAGAGATTACTGCTTTCCATATTCATATTTTATATTTTGAGTGACTCCAGACTAACCTCAGGGAGAGCCCAGAATATCAGCTTGTCTGTGCCTGGGAGCTGACACTGGAATATGCAGTCAGGACAGCATGTCTTCTGATTAAACCTCTCCTGACACCGCCCCAGCTTCGGTGAAATTTAAGCTGCCTCTTCCCTCTTTCTATGCCTTTGTGAGAGTCACAGCAAGTCATTATACCTTGCGTGTTAATGACGGATGACCCTGCTGGTTCGTCCCAATGTTGTCTCGGAGGGACAAGGCAGAGAGGGGCTGACAGCAGAGCTCAGGCTGCCCTTCAAACCAGCTGGGCCAGCAGGGACCCCCAGTCTGCACCACTGAAAACAGCAACTGCCTTTCATTTCCTCCCATCCCTGAGGTTCTGATATTATGGTGCAGGGAAAGAGCCTTCTAGTACTTCATTGACCACATTCATTGACACTGCTTCTCTGAGCCATTTGGAGCAGAGCAGGCGAGACCGTGCATAAGGGGGAGAGATGTAGTGGAAAAGGAGAAACATCATGTTTTGATTGATGCTATCACCATAGGCTACTGTACTGATAGGAAAGTTAAATAAATCCTCTGAAAATCTGTAAAATCTCTGACTGCATTGAAATCCTTTGCTATCACAATGTGCTTTGCAGTGTTGTGTGTCAAGGCATGTTTTCTCCCTTTTTTTAGTGGGCATGCTTCATCCCGAAATATGGCATAAATTTTCTTTCCCCTCCATATGTATAATGCAGACAGACTTTATGCTCACTTATTGTATTGCAGTGCACAGATATGTCAGAGGCACAATGTTCAGTCACAGAAGACTTCACTTCTGGTGTGAAGAGTTTTTGTGATTATGATAGAAAAGGTGTCTTGAAATGAGGATGTCCCTGAAGTGAGAGACTAGAAGTGAACACAGAAGATATAGAATATACCCTCAGTGTGCACTTCTATCCTTGAAGGTTAGTCAATGGAATATGTAAGACTCCATGGTAAGTATGCAATATTAATGTTATAAAACAGTGTATTTGCTGCAGGAATAGTGCAAGACATGGATTCTTATATCTGAAAAAAAAAAAAAAAAAGTTGCTACACCAGCTCAAAGCACAAATTCATTAGTTAACAGGAGCTGGGTGGGAAAGCCACTTTTACCTTATTCATCTGTCAGTGAAGTCATTTTCCCTCCTCTTCTCTTTTTAAAACTGAATAGCTTTTCAGGGCAATATGATCAGAAAAGACCTCAGCCAGTGGTCCTCTACTTTCCCGAAGTTGTTCAGTAACAGCCGAAGCTATCAGCTAGACCTCACTGCTTTGAATCACATGGACAAGAGACAAATTTGAGGAATTCTGGCTTCTAAAAGATATATTGGAACTCCTCACCTTCTCCGCAGAAAAGAAGACAGAAATTGCCTTTTCTCACCTGCTTGAAAATCACAATGTTGTACTGTAAAAATACCTACAAATGGCAAAATTAATAATATAGCATAGCTTTGTTGTTGTCCTTTTGGTCCAACCTACCAATCTAGGTCCTGTATGTAAGTAGTTGACACCAAAAATAGAGTGCTCCAGATGCTGATCTCATACAGGAACTACATCTAAATGAGACTTGAGGATGATCAGCTACAGACTACAAGGCTCTAACTCATTAATAACGAGGCGTAAGCTATTTGTGTCTAAGTATTAGGGTGAGGGGTTTGGTAGAGTTGGATTTTCTGACATTCAAAGGCAGATACTTTTAGATCATGCGGGTTAAATTCCCAACTATAGTCAGAGAGGAAACAGCTGTGTATTAATAAATAAACAGAGTATTCATCAATAAATAGAGGTGTTTGGAAGCGTTCCAATGAAACAATTTTGGCTAAAAGACTGAAACGTTATATGCATCTCAGTATTGGTAAGAGCCAGTGAAACCACGGGCAGCTGAGTTTCAGTGGGAGCAAGCTTAAGGGAACCTGTGAGTCACAAGGTCTTTCGCATGGTAGCAAGCCCTCAGAGTAAGGTTTTCTGGAGCTGGACACCTGAGGCACTCTGATTCCTGATTCAAGATGCAAAAATGTTCCAGAGCAAAGCAGACATAAGCTGATACCAAACTAAGCTAAGTAAGTCATATAAACGGGGTTTCTTGGCTTTGTTTTTTGGGGGGTTTTTGTTTGGTGGTGTGGTTTGGTTTGATTTTGGGGGATTGGTTGGTTGGTTGGGGGTTTTGAGGAGGTTTTTCTTGTTTGTTTGTTTTTTTATTTGTTTGTTTATTTTTTGTAACCAGAACAAAGACTGATATGAAAAACTCAGCATTTGCTTGGAATCTGTTCCAGAGCATTTATGTGAATTAACACTTAACACCAACATGCTTCTTTGGCATTAATTTCATATTGTTTCTGATCAATGACTTTTCCCTTAAAGTGAGGGCAATATAAATCCAACAAAGGCTGAGAACTTACTGTGATGTCAGTGGCTATTTTTATCACTAGCATTATCATGAAACCCTGCAGATCGCTGTTGCTACATATCATTAGCATTAGCAACATCTTAAGGTAAAGAAGGCACTCAATGGTTCCAGCATGTAACTCCAGCATAAAATGCAGAGACTTGTGTTTTACTTTGCTTCCAGCCACACAATTGGTTTTCACTCTGCAGCCTAAGGAACAAACATTCCTAATGACCTCAGGAAGAGCTTGTGAGGCTGAACTCAGCTTCATGCAACTGGTCTATGCAGGCCACCTAAACAGGACCCTGAATCTACACAGGTGTGTTGAATGTGAATGTGCTCTCCTTCCCAGGAGAGTTCTGATATGGACATATGTTCCTTTCTGACTGATCTGTGAGAGTAGAAATAACCAATAAAAGGATGAAGTGAATCTTGGGGTGTATTAACCTCTTGTGCTGCTGACTAAGTTTCTCTGGTGCTTGTTTGTCAGCATTGTGCTAGAAGACAAGGACTGCAATTGTTTACTTCTTCCTATTGACAGGGTGCAAGGGGGGAAACTCATGGATACATCACTTTCTGTGCATTCCCTCAGAGATCAGTCACAGTCCTACCTTGCAAATCACACAAGGAAAATCCTTCTGTGAAGCAAAGGTACATTTATTTTGAAAGCTGGCGTTTAAGCACAGCATCTTCATGGTTACATTAATTATTAACACATTTCTTCACTATGTAGAAAATCAACAATTTCCAGCTGAACCAGCTAAAGGAATTTTTTTTTCCTCAGTCTGCAGTAAAGGAGCTTTATATATGCAAGTAAAACATACAATGAACTGTTAAGCATCCAGTCCTCAAATTTCTGTTGTGTCTTAGTCATTAGCCACAGATGCCCAGTAATAATCTCTCTCTGTTCACCAAATTGACTTTTTTTTCCCGTGGGGAGAGGGATGGAGTTATTTGGCTAAAGTAAGTCTGTACCTCCACTTCTTGTTTCCTTAATGAAAAAAAAGTGAAATCTCTTAAAACAGGGAGTAAGTTAATTGGAGCAACGACTGTCTTATTCAGTTAATCAGCTCTGAATTCACCAGTAGGTATCCCAGCTGGCACTGGAAGTAATCACTGGAAGTGTAGGAGTGTGTATATATCTGCTAGCCAAAGCTCACAGAACAAAACTGTGCCTATGATGACTGAATAGACAGCACTATCCTGACAAAGGATTTCTTACAAAATTATTTCAGTGGAACAAAATAGGATATGCACAGTACAAAAAAGCAAAAGCAGAACAATACTAAAATGAAAAGGAGGAGATCATAAAAAAGGAACATTAAGACTTGAATCTACAGAGTCAATAGAATTTGGTTGAATAGCCCACTGTACCTATTCTGCTGTAAAAAAAAAATCTCTTTGGGAAGAGGATTTTATTTTAGCTTGAAGTGACACTATGAAAAGAAATTTTCTGATTAAGAATTCACTGGTACTGTGACAGTTATTGCTAAAATAAGAAGAGACAATAAAATAAACTCCTACTAAAAACACCTACTAGCACAAACAGTCTAAATATATTCTTCTATTTAAGAGATGCTAACATTCATAACACCTGGATCTTGTTGTTACACCCCTAAACATGGCTCTGCAACAGTGGCACATCAATCGGATTCTGCCTCTCCCAAGTCATACCACTTTTCCCCTCTATATTCAGTGAGATGATAGAACTCTCCCGAGCCGGTGGAAACCAGCACAGCAATCTCTTCTCATCATCTCTTTGCTAAGAGATACCTTTTTTTTAAAAATTCTTTTTCCAGCAACAAGGGGCCAGGTCCTGCTCTGGCCAGTGTAATTTTACAGGGATCGACTGAATAGCAGAGAGTAAAGTTGTGTATCAACGGGGGTAATCTCAGGGCATGGATAGGATGTCATATCCTGGATCAGCACGAAAGAGATTATGACTCAGTTGTTTTCCTTTTGACAGCTTTTGATGATGCAATTCAAGGTGTGGAAGTCCTTGGCTACATTAACAAAAGAACTTGTGCTGCATTTAGGGTGCAGAGCCTTGTCACGTGCCTTTGATATGAACCTTCCCTAGATACCAAGCCTTTCTCTTCCACACCAGCCCATAAACCCCCCTGTCTTCGCACCACTGAGTAGCTGTAGTCCAGCTTGCTTCCAGCTCCCAGTCCAACCCACAAGCAAGTTCGAATCAGCTCCTCCCATTTAAAGCTCCCAGGTGAGGATTGCTATTGGAGGAGACTTGCCTGGCTGAGTTTTCATCAAATCATGCCAGAGATCATGCTGGCAACCTGTGCTGTGTAGTTCTCTCTGTGTAGCATAAATGGAAGCACCTAATTTAAGTATCATAAACACTACCAGCAGTCTTAATGTTTAAATCCTTTTTGTGTAGGAAGTCTTAAGGTACAGTACTGCAAGTCATCCTATAATTCCCCGTGACAGCTGAAATAGTGGTCTTATTTGTTTATGCTTAAATTTTAAGAAGAATAATTCTGGTTAAATGGATACAAATTTATACCACAGGAGAAATAATACCACAGAGCTAAATTATACTACTGCTACACAATAACAACAGAAGTGTGTCTTTTTGAAGAATAAACTTGCCTAACCCTTCTGTACTACTGTAGTATTTCATGGCAATTTCTGTAACCTGCTTTCTGCTGGCAGGGAGTAAGCTCCTTTCTATCAAGGTCACACAGAGGAAAACTAGCTAATAGAAAAGAGGGAACAAAGTCTAAGAAGCACTTTGCATCCACTGTTGGCATGCAAAGACATAACGGTACTTAAGCTCTTACACTGAGCTTTGCCATTTAAATAGCATAAAATATCACTGGCTAAAAGAAATGTAATATCAGGGAATAAAGCAAAAGGAAACTCTTCCAAATCCTCAAGAACTAAAACATGTCTGTTCATTATAAGCCAATAACTTTGAACCAAAAATCTAACTGTTCTATTAGAGGGACATTAGTGGTAATTCTTTGGCCACACAAGGTCGGATATCTGTAGTTAAGTCCACCAGTGCCAAGATCAAAAGAAACTGTCAGACATTTAATCACATCACAGACAATATCTGAAGGGGACTCCTGTTTGTTGTCACAGTTTGCTGAGGGGATATGTCAGACTGGGGAGGTGTCCAAAAGAGAAGTCTTGCCTGTTACTGAACAGCATCCCTGTTTACACGATGCCCAGCTCTGCTCAAGTGCATGAGGGACAAAGCTGTCAGCAAAGAGAAATTCATAGTGGATGAAATCACATTTGCATTTGCCCATTTTCTGAATATAATCTTTGTGAAGAAGTCAGATTTCATAACACAGATGTTACAGAGGAAGGACAATGTGACTAACATCAGTCCCATTTGAAATATCTAAAACTGGAACTTGAAAATTTTGGATACAAAGGATCAGAGAGTTTGACAGGAAAAAATAAACACTTTTAAGATATACATTGCTTTTGGTCTTCATCATTATGTTTAACAAAATAAGCCTCTCTTATACTGAAATAAACTTAGTAATAGGCATTTGTTCATTCCCTGAAATATGAAGAGATTTTCATTGTTTTACAGTAAATGCTCTTTGTGATTTGAGACCACTGAATTTTCTTCTGAGAATCACTTGTTTAGTCAGAGACATTCTCAAACTTTTTAAAGATGTTTTCCTAAGAAGACAGGGTAAAAATAAAAATCTTATCACAGCAATCCTATGAGTAGAGGAAAGGCAGCATGATCCTCTTTAAAGCATGATCTCATTAAAGAATGAAATACTAAACACATACTGCTTTTCTAGGCACAGTCAAGCACAATATGATCCACATTCACACTGAAGAGTGTCAAGGCCAAAGCAGAGGAAATCCTGACTTTTGCAGAATGATAATTACAAACAATATGATTAAAGAAAGGAAAGAAGGATTAAAGAAACACAACTGCTATCTACTTGATCTGGCATGTTATGTCTGTACAATGTCATTCATCAGCGATGTCACAAGGATATAGTAAATTGCATTTAATTGTTTAAAAGATCTATCTTCCAGAACTAGAGGATTAGGAAGCATAAGATTATCTATAGTTTTTAAAATATAAGCACTTCTTACCCTTTTTGAGCATTAGTTCAGTTAAAGACAGGCCATAACAGGTCTGTAATGACAAAACTATTGCTAGTTAGCGAGTGCAGCTCCTGAAACACCAACCCAGTTTTTACATAGATCAGGCCCTATCTTTCAGCCAAAAACTGCTTCAGCTACAGAATGTCTGCAAGAAAAACTGTGTGAAGACAATTTCACTTAGGAGTTTTCATTTTTTTAATTAGGTACCCCAAGTCTATGTAATTTTTGCAGAGATTAGCAAGAAAAACAGAAATTAGGGGAACACTAAGTCTCAGAAAGTGGTACTGAAAGTGTTGTTAAACACACAACCTCAAAATAAACCATTCACAGGATATGTCTGGGTTTGTTTTTTTTTCTGTAATACAAAAAAGGACATGCCATCACACAGCTGAAGTATCATTCAAAGCTCTCTTTAAAAAAAAGTGTGGTCTGCCAAAGATTTTTTGGGCACGTGGACTTATTTTGGGGATATTTTAATTTTGTTGGCTAATATATTGCTTCATTTTGCTGTATCAAAGATGATTCAATACCGGGACCTAGTTGCTAACAGCTCATGCTATTACTTTTAATTGAATAAGGTCCATTTGCACAAGCAAATGTCCCTGGGACCATGCAGAGATTCTTGATTTCTCACAAAACTTACACAAGTTAAATATTGCTCCATCATAGAGGGAATATGTTGGTGAAGCCAGCGGCCTGTGCAATCCCTGCTCGTTCTAATTATGTGAAACACAGAAACATGCTTATTAGCTGAGACATCACTGCCTCTTACCTGATGAACTGAAAAACTTCCGTCTCAGGCTGAGCCTGCAACTGCTTTAAGCTGCCTGGTTATTTGTGAACTAGCACACGTTATTCCTGAAATATTACCTTTGAAAGCCTCAAGCTGTTCTTCAAAATAAATTTAAGGACAGAAAGAATATTGTTAGCAGAATCAACATGCACAGACGATGTTTGAAAGGTTAGTACCCCATTCAGCATCAGTGCACCATTTTTTAAGGAAGCATGGAATATTTTAGGTTCACAACTCATCTAATAACTAGGAAAATAAGTACACATGATTCTTCTTTATCTGACAACAGAAAGTGAAGATCATAAAATCATTTTGGAGTGATTGCAGTGGAAAGGGACCTTAAAAAATCATCTAGTTCCAACACCCCTGCCATGAGCAGGTACACCCTCCACTAGATGACTAACTGATAAAATTTTTGCTGGTAAGCATGAAATTGTGAAGGTTGGCAAATGGAAAGGGAGGAGGCCTGAGGAGCCAATGTGAGCAGGTAGCACCTTCACTGGCTGTGGCGTACGCTGCCACCAGACACTGCTGTGGTTAATGTAACAGGTTCACAGACCCCAAAGACTGCATCAGCGGAAGGTTTGTACAGATTTCTGCTTTCTTATGTGCCTGACAAAAGCTGGCAGAAGCCAGCAAAGAGAGCTAGTGAACACTTTAAGGTTTGTTTCCTCTCTGCAAGAACCTGACTTTGTGTCTGGGATGAAGGTAGAGGGAACAAAAAAATAATAGCCAAAATATTAAACAGTAATATAAGCCCCAGAGAGTAAGGATTTCCTGTAATGAAAGACATAAGACCATTACAAGGGTCATGTAACCTGGTGTCCTGGGGTGATATTCACTGGTTTGCTGAGAGTGAGGCACAAAATGTGCCATAATGCACACAAAGCACAGAACTACAACATCAGGGTAGAAGAGTTTCCCTGCAGACCTCATCTACTGTTCAGCTTTTACCATAGAGTATTGGGATTGATTACCTTATGATTTCTACACAGATAATATTTTGTATCAGTGAGTCCTGAAAATTAATTTATCACACCTTTAAAGCATTCCTCCTCATTTCTTACCACTTACAATTACAGGCATTACCTCCTCCTCCTCCCCAGCTCCCCACACTGTGATTAACTCCAGTGGCTACCGTCCAGTTCGTGACATTTGAGCATGGTTTTATCCTGTCTTCATTTCCCATGCTTATTGCTATGTCAAATAATTGTGGTGTTTCCTGAATTAATACTTTGCCAACAGACAACCCCTCAGAAAACACATATCCCTAGGCCTTTCTGCATGGAGAGGTGCTAACTACCCAGAAGCAGATGGATTAGGGGGGGTAAATAAATACAGACATCTAACTGAGCTTGTGGGTGACTTTGAAAAATTAGGCTACAGACTAAGTACCTTACATTCATATTTAGTTCCCTAGGTTTGGATATTATTAAATGTGTGTGCATGGGAGGGATTTTCTGGAGCTTCTGCAAAATGGATGCATAAAAGGTAACATCACATAATGTTTCTTATACTTCTTCCTCATGCTTCTTCATCTGATGAAAAACCACAATCCCCAGCTGCCAAGCTGAAGAATATATCTTCCTTTCACACAGCATCTGCCCATCTGACATGTTCTTGGGAGCTGCCATATGTACTTATGTCTCAATATTTTGTCTTGGACGCAGTATTCACTAAAGTCTGCTATGGATTGCTCATTCATTTTCAGGGTTATGATTTCCAAACCAAGAAGCTCAGGATGCCTTTGAATAAGTCCTTTAATGGAATGGTACATCATGTTAAATTGAAATCAGAGTGTGCCTCCATGTACAGACATATTGGCTTGTGTTTTCCAGCTGCTTCTCAACTGAAACACCCCTGAAACAAATTTCTGACAGCTCCAGCCTCAGAAAACTCTCGGGCTAATGGGATTACACTAGCTGAAGTGATGTTTTTGTTTTCAATAGAAAGCACTTCCAAAACGACATGATTAAACACACCAGAAGAAATTCAGTCATAGGGTGTTTGTGAAGTTGCCCTACAGGAATTTCAGATAGTTCCTTCCCCTAGCCATGCTCTTCCCTCACTTTGCTTGGTTAGTAAAATCATCTTGTCAAAGCAAGAAAGCTGTATGGCTCACAAGGATGATATGGCAGCAGCTCCCTTGGTTCATCCAGCTAACTTCATAAAACGAGAGTTTGTTAGACAAATTAGTTTTTATACCCCAGTCATTATGGGACTTAGTGATGCTAATGCAATGCTGTGTGCATTGACTTTCCTTCTTGGACCTGGTGAAGGTCCAGATGTTGACAATTTGTAGCTAAATAAAATATAAGGAGGCAAACCCATGAAACTTTTAATGCATATATATTATATTTAATGCAACTACATTAAATTGAAGCTCATCTCTGGATCTTGCTTCTATTTTTTCCATAAGCTTCTAATTTGGGCTCACAGTATTTTATTATTATGCATCAAGGAGGGTAAACATTCCAGGCCTAGCTGATCTACTTATTAAGATGACCAAAAGGTTGGAGAACCTGCCCTATGAAAAAGACTGAAGAATTTAGGCCTTTTCTCCCTGAAGAGAAGGTTCAGGGGGTAACTCATAGCATTCCAATACTTAGAGGGCAGCTCTTAAGAGTACAGAGGATCTTTCTCCACAAGGAGCCATATGGAGAAGAGACAAGGAGTGTAAACTTCACTGGGAGAAGCTTCATACTGACATAAGAAAGACATTTTTTACAGTTTGCAAGAACAATCATTCACTGGAGCAACTTTTCCAGGGATGTGATAAAGACTCTGTCTCTGGAGGTTTCTGAGATGTGTTTTGACAGACTGCCTAATAACTTCACCTAAGTTCCCTTTCCTCCAAAAAAGGTGAGATGAGTTCATCTTTTGAGACCCTTTACAACCTGGAATCTACTACAATTTTATGATTCTTAAGATCTGCTC
Organism: Pseudotriccus pelzelni; assembly: GCA_035584735.1. Taxonomy (NCBI): domain Eukaryota; kingdom Metazoa; phylum Chordata; class Aves; order Passeriformes; family Tyrannidae; genus Pseudotriccus; species Pseudotriccus pelzelni. The sequence goes on from JAWMRA010000113.1 coordinate 68,632,339, forward strand.
TGACAAAAATGGTAGCTACCTTCACAGCTGAACTTGTAGCAGTTTATCACAGATGTTTTCTAAAATACTGTAAGACTGGGAATAAACAGTTTCCTCCTAGAACTCAGGTATTTTCACACAGCTGGGACTCCAAGACCAAACAAACTGTATTTGCAGTTCAAAGGCAAGATGGCATCATTAGCTTGTTTTGGGTTTTTTTTGCCCCAGCTGCTATAAAAAAGTTAAACAAGAAAATAGTTGTCAGCATTTTCTATTTAGAAGAATGGAGAAAGTATGTGTAAGTCACATATTCAGACTCAAATCTCTTCTACAATAAAGTGATAGATCACGGCAGGGGATCTGCATCCCTTCAAAAGAGGAAAAGCATGTCATCCAAAACAGAATAACATTAAAGTACAGCCCTCTGGGGTCAAGGATGAAGCTGGCAAGGAATTAGGACCTGAAAGTATGACTGAAGCACTGTTTCTGAGAACAGTTGCTGGAATGCTGCTGTTTTAACATCAAGACGTCTGCCAGCATATTCTGAAAGTGGCTAAAAGGTTCTTTCTCATTATTACCATTTTTTCTGGTTCTTTTCATGTCCAGAAATAACTAATTATAGGAATACTTGCAATTCTTTATCTCCAGCATGACTGGAAACCAGAAATATGGGTGCTCACCATAAAAGCCTTCTACTTTTTTTCCCCCCGCCAGAAGACTGATTTAGTAAATATGGTTCCTGGTATTTTTGCAGGCCTGTTAGAACTGAACCCGCTTCTGAACTTTCTGATCTTTTATATTCAGTTAAAAACAGCAAGCTAAGAAATTTTCCATTATGGTATTGCTTATCGTTTTGAACTGAAGGCATCAAGCTTTCAGTACAGCTGGAGCAGACCAAGGTCAAGTCAAAGCAGGCCTCTGAAAGTTTGGTATACTTTTAATAAGCATCTACAAATCATGCATACTTCTCAGTCCTTTGCATCTGTTCTCAATTGGAAATGAAGGTCACTTCTATTACCAGCCAAGATTAGCTAGTAGAGATAAAGGGAAAAAGGATCTCCTACTTATGCCCCAGAAGGAAAGTGGTCATACACATTTGCTGGAATGTGGAATTCATTAGATGCATTGCTGCTGGCAGCTTCTAAGACAGTGAATAAATCACCCAGCCCTCACTTTCTGTTTAGAGAGATTTGGCTAAGACAAAAGTACAAGCAACCAGTTTTTCAGCAAATAAGGACCCAGCTATCTGAAGAATTTAGCTCTGTACAACTGAAACTAATGACACCATCAAAATCTCCCCATATTTGTTTTAATTTGTAATTTTCATACATAACACATTGAGAATAAAATAGACTTCTCTCTGAAACCTCTAGAACTTTTCAAACTAATATCAGAAATGCAGAACAGCACCATTCACAGTGTGATTATTAATAAATTTTATTTTTCAAAGCAGGTTAGGCCTCCCTTCAGTTCATGCAAAAATCCAAAGCCTAACTCCTGTCCTAAAGCTTATTCCTGGAAAAGCTGGCAGCGCACAGCTTGGACAGGGGCATTCTGTGCTGGGTTAAGAACTGGCTGGATGGCCGGGCCCAGAGAGTGCTGGTGAACGGGGCTGCATCCAGCTGGTGGCCGGTCACCAGTGGTGTTCCCCAGGGATCAGTGCTGGGACCAGTCCTGTTTAATATCTTTATCGATGATTTAGATGAGGGGATTGAGTCCACCATTAGCAAATTTGCAGATGACACCAAGTTGAGGGGAGTATCAATCCGCTGGAGGGTAGGAGGGCTCTTCAGATGAACCTGGACAAGCTGGATAAATGGGCTGAATCCAGTGCTCTGATGTTCAACAAGATCAAGTGCCGGGTCCTGCACTTTGGCCACAACAAACCCCTGCAGCGCTACACCTGTGCCCAGGTAGCAAGAAGGCCGATGGTATCCTGGCCTCTAGCCTGGAGATGAGGAGGCTTAGAGGAGACCTCATCACTCTCTACAACTACCTGAAAAAAGGTTGGAGCAAAGTGAGGGTCAGTCTCTTCTCCAGGCAACCAGCAGTAGGACAAGGGAACATGGTCTTAAGTTGTGCCAAGGGAAGTTTAGGTTAGACATTAGAAGGAAATTCTTTACAGAGAGAGTGATCAGACATTGGAATGGGCTGCCCAGTATAGAGGAAAGAGACTCTGAGGAGAGAGCCTATATTCATACTATACTGTCAGCAGAATACAGACAGAATTGTTACATCCATACTTTACAATAGTTGGTTTAGGCTCTCCTCTTGTGGCTGCAGATCTCTAGCATAAATGCTGTTCCTGGCACGTCATAACAACTGCTTATCTTGGGTGAATCAGGAAATTTTTAACAGAGGGTTAGAATTTAGCTTTGCTCAAATCTTGCTTTAGCTTTGCCAAGTTTGTCTTATAGTAGGTTTCTGTAAATGCTTATCTTCCTGAATACATTTCCCCATGTATCACACTTACCATAACTGTGTTTCATTAATTTTTATTATCTCTTTTCCAGTAAACAAAGTCTGAGAAAGTATGGATATACAGAAATTAAAAAAAAAAAATAAATCAAAAATAAGGGTAAATTATTGTGAAATACTTAGTATTATTACAGATATGAAGCATATTTCTTGACTAGCTGAAACCAGCTGAAATTATCCATGTTCTTTCAGCTTATGAATAATGGTCAGTAATAGATCCTGGAAATACATTTCTCCAGTTACTCAATCCTAATTCATAACAATAAACTTTATCCAATTTACTGTCGCCTATACAGAAGGGCCATTTTTCCTTTTTCTATGGTTTTAACTTCACCTCTTCATTAGCATTTTCATTTAGAAAAATAAGTAAAGTAACTCATTAACTGAAGTAGGAAGTTCAAACTAGATACATCAACACAGAAATATGACTATGGTTATCAACAGCAAAGCATAACTGATCATGTTTTACCTTTAAATACACACAGTTATAGTGAATTTCAGCAACAGCTGCACATATACCAGGGCAAAACTTCTGTTTTCATGTCTTGTTTTGGTGGACAGCAAAGTATAATGTTCCTTAATGTTTGCATTGATTTTGAACCTATCAATATTTAATGTCTTAGTTAGTATTTATTGATTTCTGACAACAGGGATAATCCTCTGCTTCTTACTTGATATCTGCATTCAAATGAGGGCTCCAAAAAAAAAGGAAAGAGCAAACAACAAAAAAAAGTCCACGATCATTATGATGTAAAGTTAAGCAGAAATAACTATTCATGGTAGATCCCTGGAGAAATAAAATCATAGAATCATAGAATGATTTGGGTTGGAGGAGACCTTAAAAATCATCTAGTTCCAACTCCCCTGACATGGGCAAGGACACCTTTCGTAAGTCTTTTGACAAGAGCCAAAATCCACTAAGATCATGTAAGGTACCATCCATTAGAAAGAAGTCATCACACCACATTTTTAAATTTCAAATTTTTTGGAAGCTGGAATATTTGCTTTCTGGAAGAATTACTGAAGAAGATTATGACATTGGAGACAACTGAGCAGAAGTGGGAAGACTCTGGTTATGTATCCATGCATCTATCTTATGCGCTTAAAGGATGAAACACTGTTTTATGCTGCCCAGTTTTTCCCCATTAATCCTAGAAAGAAAAGAGTTTTAAATGGGTTGCCTATAGTGAGCTGGGATTAATATCAATCTGTGGTTACTCAGACAGTAAATTTTATTAAAACAATCAGTGTAAGAAAGCAATGGAACCCAATTTATCCTTCTTGGTGCATTTGATCATATTAAAAATATGTTTGTGCTATGTGTGTGTAAACATATGTATGCACATATTCTTACCATTTATCATCATATTGTTTTGAACTGCCAGTAACTGACCGGTTGTACCATCTTTAGTGAACCTATCCCTTCCTTTAATTTTCAGTCAGGATGGTGAACTGTGAGTGGCAGAGAAATGGTTGATCACCATCAGACTTTGAAAAATCTTGCAAGCCTACTGAAGCCTTCAAAGGGGAGTGATTTGCAAAAATGTAGACAAAAGAGTTCTTTATTGATATTTATTGTTCAGCTGCAGCCAAAGTACGTTTTATATGATTTTGCTTCCTCTTAAATGCTTAGAAGAAAGAACTACCCTATCAGTTGTGAATGATGGCTGTGAATAGCACTGACTACTGAATATTGATCACGGCATAGAAACCTTGGAGTTTCATACAGTGCCAAGAAGCAGAGTTTTAATTCCCATAACCATGTTCTGCTCCATTTTGCATGTGCAGTGTAGCACAGCTCTTTTTGGAAAAGTTACTATTCAGTACAGACAGTATCACAAGGATGGAGAGTTGAGTTTTCTGGTTTGTAGCTACGGCTATGCCATTGCTTCTCTCATGAATCAACCTTTCCTGACTTAGCCTTTCTCACTGTAGATAAATAAGAAGGCAGAGCCCAGAAGAAACAGACAAAACTAGTAAGAAGCTGAATAGAAGATAAAGCCAAATGAATCTGAGCAATAATCCCCTGAAATCACCGTGGCTGTTCACACATGGGTTGCTGGGTTGACATAATGCAAACCATAGTCAGCAAAAACACTGACAATGCACTGCTGGTTTCTGTTGCCAGATTGCCCATACGGAATGTCCACAATGGCAAGATTTCATAGAAGCACAGTCATTTCAGTTGTAAGGAAAACCACTAGGCCACCTAGACCAATGTCTTGCTTGGAGGGGGCCTGCTTCCAGCATGAGATCATGTCAGTCATGGATATATCTAGTCTGCTCCTGAAAATCTCCAAAGACAGAAATTGTGCAATCTCCCTGGGTAATTTGTTGTGGTGTTGAGCTATCCTCCTAATTCAATTTTTTCCTAAAAGGGGAAGATTTCATTTGTTACATTTGCTTAGTATTAATGAGTCAGCTGCAAAAAAAAGGTTAGTAATACTGTAAGCGGGATGTGGGTGAAATTTGGATATGTAAATCCAAAATTAAGCTTGCAAGAGAACTAACAGTGGAAAGAAGAGTACCATTATCTTCCTCTACAGTGCATGCATTTAAAAGTATATCTCAAATGTAGGTGCAGACCTATTTTCTAGGACAAACTTTGAACAATGTATCCCCCATGAAGTGAATATGTACTGCATCTTTAAACAAGGGGCTTAAGAAACAAGATCTCAATAATCATTCTTTGCCTCAGTATTTCCTGGAATTATTTTAGGCTGCTTAATGTTCAAGATGTTTTAACTGAATCCTAAAATACAGTTTGAGATTACGTTCCAAGGGCCTCCATGCCTAAAAAGTTTATCCGTCTTTTTTACTGTCATCACTGAGGTACGACTGATGAAAACAAACTTTGTACCAAATTTAGCTCAGCATTTTCCATGGGAAGGCAATGGTGAGAAGAAATGACAAGATTTTAATTAATATAATAAAAGTTTAAATGATAATGCTAGGTATATCTTCCACAGGGATAGGTCATGAAACATAATTAACAGTCATGTTATGAGATCCTTTGATACTGTGTGTAACTGCAAATTAGAATGATTTTTTGCAAAAAGTAATCAGTGGAATTCATTCCTTAACTAATTCTGGTAGAGTTATTCAGAGAATAAATTTTGCTAAATGTAAACCTGAATAATTAATTCATTGGCATTAAAAGATGAATAAACTTTTACTTGCAAGCTTTAAACAATGCTACAGACTAAGTACCCTGGACAAAGACAGTACAAGAACTATTATCCATAATTTTTACATGTTATTAAAGGATTTTCCATCTTAAAACATGTGACAAATAATTAGACAATTTCTTTTAATGATTTTTTTTTTCCACTTGGTAGTGTCCTAATACTGTTCAGTGCAGGACATAGATACCTGTAAAGTACATTGTATTTCATTAAGTAATCTTCTTTCTTGTTCCTATTTAAATTAGCTGTAACTTTTTTTATTTTTTTAAATAGATTTCTTTGGAATATCCTATGTCTTGATAAATTTTGGGGTAGGGGGTATAGATTGGATAAGAACTAGTGCATATGAGTCTCAAATTTTCTTTTGACAGTACTTAGCAGTTCACTTGGAATTTTGTGGAATTCTGTCTTGCAAAATCTGTTTACTATGAAACCTTTATCTGATTTGAATAAGCAAGAACCTTTTCTGTTAAAGTGATTTTTGAAGACATTTTGAGAAAATAAAAGTACACAGGAATTAGGAGCAAGGGAAAAAGAGTCACTAATGATTGCACCAAGCATGGTCTGAGAATACAGAAAATTGCAGGATCCTGAGTTATGAATGTTTCTTTACCCTGGGTAATAACTGCCTTTCTACTTTCTCCCATTCTCTGCTCCTTTCATCTCTGCAAGTACCAACTCCTCTCATTTGGATTTGTCTCATCTAATGCATTCCTCTGAGCTTTGGTTTTTAAATTCCCTGTTTCTGCCTCAGATCTGGAAAGGGACTTGTCCATCTGAAAGTCTGTCACATTCTTCCAGCAAGATTGTCTAATAAACATATCACCTCTGCCTATAATATTGATGTTCTCCAAAGTATCTCTAGAGATGCAAATGTATGCACTTGCATATTCAGCAAATGCACAAATAGTTCCTTATTTTTGGAAAACACCATTTCATCACTCCACATATCACTCTAACTTCATACAGTACTCATGCAAAAAAGAAATCTACCCCAAACCCCCTAAAATAAAGGTAATATTATGTTATATTGAAACAAGGAACAAGAACTGACTGTGTAAATCCCATATTGAACAGGAACCTTAAGGGTCCTTCTTCCCACACAGAGGACATTATTTTTTATTTTTATAATTAATCATCTGTAAGTGTTGCTTATATATAGTAGATTTTCAGTAAGTGAATCCTAACTGTGCTCCAACACTGGTGAATAATTGTTGACATAATTACATATTATTGTTATTTCATCAATTCATAATTAGACTTCAGTTATCTTAGTCTGGAGGAATGCATTACTCAATTTTAGTTAGTTTAATTACAGGAATAGGATTTTAATCTGATTTTGATAGATTTAGATTTTTTAATATTTATTTATTAAACCCATAAAAAGGTCAAGTTTTTGTGGCTTTTTTTTTCATTCAGAATTGTAATAAGGATGACTAAATTGAGAAAACAAACATACAGCAATAATTTTTCACTCTGTTTTGCCTTAAAAACTTCATACTCACATGCCAGAAATGGGTTGTTATATTCTCAGATAAACATGTTAGACTAATCAAGCATCAATACCAAATCACCTTGTTTACTACTTAAGTTTTAAAAGAAACCTATAACATGCAAATATTCATGACTGGATTCATCACAGTTGATTCATTTTGGCTGAGAGTTAGATGTCTAATGGGAGTTATCATCTAACCTATGTCAGCAGAGAGAAAGAAGAACCTTCATATAGAATTTTATACTATGAAAGCTATCTCATTTAGGCAAAGATCTCTGTTCTAACAGGAAGGTGTCATTGTCTCCATCAGCTGCCAAGGGAGGCCCATAATGAGTTCAAACTAGGCATTTAACTTTTTTACAGAAGCTGGGAAATGTGGAGTCCATGCCTAGTATACATGATTTCCTACATTTTTTAAACTTTGTACATTCATGGAAACTGATTTGAAATCTTAGAAGAGCAACCTGTCTCATAAGTTTTCAGTATTTCTAGTTTCAACACCAGATCAAAATATTTTTAGCTAATGAAATTAAATGCCTATTTATACTCACTTATATATTACAATGAAAGTGCAAGGCCTTTTAAAAGCCCTGTAGCAGCAAGAGAAATCTTAGGATTTCCTAAGATTCTTAACCAAGCAGCATGAGAAATCTTAAGATACCAGTTCAGTGGGAACTAAGAACTGACTGAAAACAGAAAAACCTGATCCTTGAGTGAAGTCGCAATTAAGAAGTTTGTCATATGTATATGGTGCAAACACTTTCCCCTGGATTTTTCCACATTTCTGAAAAGCCTAGCACTATCAATAAATGGAAGAAGGCATTTTTCACCATGGCTGGTCTGGGTCACAATAAACATAAGGACTCACAGGGGTTTCAGTGGGAGTTGATACCAACTGCAATTGCTGTTCTCCCTTGCCGAGGACTAGAGGCCTTTCCTGGATTCCATGGGTTTAACAGCTTTTGTAACGAGCCACAAAATGCAAACCTCATCACACATCTGGAATCAGAAGAAACTGCAAAACAGAATAAAAAATTCCTGGATTTTTCTTTAATCTTTGGATTAGGACAAAAGTTCAGGCAGTTTCATCTGGGCTGCTTTATCTGCAAACAAATTAAAACTCATTATTAGCCACATTTTTCTTGATATTCTATAAATAACTGTTCAGTGGCAGTTTCCTTGGAAAAAAGTAACTTTATTTCTTTCCTAGTAAGAAAATATTTTCTTAACCAAAAATTCTGAGCAGGGCTTTTTCTGTCTAAAAATATTAACATTCTTTTATACTGGTTTATGAAGGATTAGGGTCACCTATTGAAGTCATGGACAGAAAAAGATCAAATATTAATTGGTTGAAATCACAAAAAATGCTGCTATACACAAAAAGCAAAGAAAACTGTAATATATGTTAGTTACAAGTTGCATTAACTGTGTTCTTGCATTGGCAGAAATATAACTAATAGATTAATTTACAAGCTGGAATACAAATTCCAGTGCAGTTGCAGTCAGGAGCAACAACAGAGCAGTATTTCACTATCTGACAGCTTATGCTAAATACACTTTGCATTTTAATGCTGTTGCTGCTTGCCTGACTGTTCTTCCCTCCCTGTCAGGATGAAGGTAACTTTTGCTGATAAACAACACTGATGGTAAAGCCTGTGGCTCACCATGAGCCATCTTAGGAAAGCTCTTCCAAACATTGAACTGCGGTGCTAGACCAACTCAGACCACAGTTTCCTCACTTACCAGTTCAAATCTATTTCTTTTCTCCAGATATGTAGCAAAGAGCAAAGAGTGGCTGCTGTCTTCATCGTCATCTGGAAACTGAATAGTTACTTCTGGATGGTGTTTAATCTGTCACTGATTCATGTAGGTAGCGGCCGTTCTGCCTACATACCAAGCCATCATTGCACTGGTAGATTGAACAGACACCACAGGGATGGACTGCATTTTAGTTATTAAAAAGACTTGAAAGCAGTCAGATGGCTGACAGTACAAAATCAGTTTTATGTGCTTGTCAGATAATGCAAACCTTTTGTCTAGCATGTAGATCACCAGAAGTCCAACATTTTTCACAGTACCGGTAAGACTTCTATGAAATTCTTGATAATGCTATTAATTTGGAAAAGATCATCATGGACAGAAATGTTTTGAAATCCTGAAATATTCCTATAAGGTAGAGGAGGATTACCTAGTAATAATGCATGTTTCCCCTTTCCTCACACTTAATTTCACAAACTTTTGGTTTCTCAGTTCCAACTTTGCAAGACATTTTATACACTTAGGTAACAGTCATAGAGCTGGATACCCAGATGCGGTTTAATATCCAATGAGATTCTGGACCATTATACTTCCTGATACATATTATCTTGTGGAGATTGCCTTCTGGTCCCAATTGCAGATGTCTCTGGAAACACGTGTTTGTATCAAAGTTCCTAGCCCATCTGATATACTAACATCTACAAAGCTAAAATACAACTGCCTTTAACCTGGCTGAGACTCTGAAATTATCTGTGGATCCAGCACTGAAGAGAGAGCTTATCACAATGACTAGAAAGCTGAATTTGGTGATGTAAGAAGTAGGTTCATATTAGGAAAACACTAGGGCAAAAGCTAGACAAAAGTGAACATGCCACCTTCTTTGGGGTGAGGAATTTACATTCAGCTTTCTAGCTTTCACTGAACATAGCTGTAAGTTAACTGGTATTCAGTTTGCCCTCACTGTCAGCAGTTCTTGTCACCTAATGCAGGGTATTTTGAAATCAGGTTCAGAATTGCTAGAAATTCAAACTCCAAGCACTTATTTGCTCATTCCCTTCCTCTGCGAAGGCATTAGAAATTTCACCAATTAATAGTCCAAAACAAGTAATAGCAGAAGACACTGAGGCAAGAGGTGAAATGGGGTTTCTTGCATAAGTATAGATCAAAACAAGCCAACCCTGCCTTTCCTTCTCCACACCTTCACCTTAGGAAAGGTGCTGGTGGCACAAGTTATCCCTTAGACCACAAGTGCTCTAACCCCTCCTTCCGCACCTCCACCCACAACTGAGCCTTGGTGCTTTCCTTTCTCCTTCCTACCCCTTCCTCCAAGATACATCCTTCTGCTGCTGCAAAATGTCATTTAACCAAAATACATGTAGGATTCATGATCTGAGGATAATCCACACAGTACCCTGGCTGTTTTCTCTGTCCTCTTAGCCTAAGCAGTCTATGAAGCTTAATCTGCGCCTCCACAAGATACGGTGCACAGCTTTGTGGCAGAGGACCCAAAGCCTATGATCATGCTGGAGAGATTATCAAACTTTAAAAGTCAATAAACACAGTTACTCTGAGATTAATTTGCAACTACGGAGTAGCTTGGGTTCATGTTCTGTGAACCATATTTAAAGAGAGTGGTTTTCTTCAAGGTTCCTGTTAGGCTTGTACAGAGATATAATGGGAAGTGTCTTAAAGAAAACAGCACTGCTAGGGTAAAAAATAAGCTACAAACCAAATTCACAATAAATAAATGTATGCACATGTATATTCATGTATGCAAAATAAATAAAGGTTAAGAAAAAAAGGAATAAATATGTAACCTGTGCAGCTAATTGCAATATATATTTTCCATCTGACGGATGGACTGTCAAGTTGTTGCTGAGCAGGATGAGTGTGTGCAACTGCAAACATAATTTATCCCTTAGGGTAATAGCTATTGTATGAGGACAAAATCAGGCAGTGCTCTGATTAGACATATTTCAAATTGGCCGTGTTTGTGCCCATTAACAGCTGGAGGTAGAGGAAAGTCCTAATTAGTGAGAGTGTTGGAGGTTTTTAAAAATAGAGGATGGAAGACTTAGTGGCTGACTTGATAAATTAGGAATTAAAATTGTGTTGTGTGCTGTCTACTTCTGAATAACCCATGCCATGGGAAATACTCTAAAAGAGCCCTGTGGACAAGCAGACGTTTGGACCCTGATTAAATATAAACTAGAGCAGATGTTCTTTTCAATTCCCCCTTCCCTTCACCAGCTCCCATGAGATTTGATCCCAGATACTGGGATTACCACAGATTTTATCAGCGTCCCACATTGTGGTACTTCTTACTGCTTAGGATTCAGCTCAGAAACAGCACAGTGGCCATGGAGTTGGATCAGTGGACAAAAATGCAACCTTCTTCTTCCCCAAGATTTAAGTCCAAAAATAGCTTATAATAGACTATGAAGCACCCAAAATGCAGAAAGACAAGGTCTTTAAAAGGACAGAAGAAGTAATGATAAAAAATTTGTAAAGTTTTGTCTTCCTGTTGCCACCCACTCTTATATGTTCTCCCAATTACATTCTAAAAAGAGGATTCTAAAATTCTGGTGTTTATTTATCACCTTAGCAAAGAAGTTAAAATTACAATGGTTCACTAGTAGCATTCTAATTAATTTCTTGATTACCTGCAAGCATCCTGCTCTAGGAGATACTCAGGCTTGACTGGTGATCTGAGCACTTACACCTTCCAGTATCAGGTATTGGGAATATCAGGGTAAAAGCAAAGTGCTTTTTCTTCCTTTTTAGAAAAGTCATTCTATAAAAATATGTCATGATTCATGTAGTTCAATGTTTATTTTATTTCATTTCACAGGAGATAGGGGTTTAGATATTTACTGAGAGACAAAACAGGAGGCTTAGTCCAACATATAAAGCAGATAAGGAGGGCACAGAAATATAACTCTTCTGGGATACCAGGAATCAACAGTGTCTTCAGTGCCAGTTAAGTTATTTTGGAGCGTACAATACAGTTGAATCTCACAACCCCTCATCATACAACAGGATAACTTCCATTAATTTTGCAAGGAATAGGAGAGGATGAAACTTCAGCTTTTCTCAGGATCAGGTGTGGTTTACAATCGAGAGAGAAAAGTCAACTTAGATTAACCAGAAGATGCCCTTACTGCCCTTATTTGATCAAACTGTATTTCTCATGCTTTGAAATTGCATAATTTTCAGTCAGTGCTTTTTTCATTTTTTCCCTTTTTTTTTTTTTAATTTTTTTTTCTTTTTTTCTTTTTCTTTTTTCTTTTTTTCTCTCCCCAACATGCTATGACCTAAGAGACAAAATGGGAAATCTGTTCAGAAGTATTACTGGACAGACAACTTAGACCATATAGCTCAAATGAGCCATGCCAGAGATGACAGCCTATCTTGCAAAACAGTCAAATTGAACAGTTTACAGTAAAATGTTTAAGTTAGACAGTGTTTTATAGGTTGGCATTTTTGAACAGCTTTGTACTTTGGCAAAAAAAGCTTTACTTACCAGAATTTTAAACTTCTGAAGCAGTTGCAGCCTTTTGCTATTATTGAGCTGAGATTTAAATGCACTTTTATCAGACTTTCTATGTTAATTTCAGAAAATACAAAGGTCCAGTTTTGTATTCCTTATGTTATGCAGCAACTGTTTATGTAAGTGGTCCAGTCAAGAATTAACCAGAAAGTATGTCATGCATTTTGAAATGTCAGCCATGCATTCAATAATAGGAGTGACACATGGACTCTCACAGAGAAAACTTTCCTGCTCAATTTGCACTAGGAAGGAGGTTTGTGTCCCATTTTCTACACAACAAGTTAAGGACCATGTAGATGGATTGCAGATCTGGCATACACAGGAAGGCAAAGAGAAGAGTTTCAGAGACCTACATAGAAAATGTAAGATCTGCTTTGACTAAATCAGCAATATTATAGGTCTAATAGCATTAATTCCAGAAGAACAAGCAGTGCTTCTGCAATGCTACTCAGAGAAGGACCAGGAAGATTAACTTTTACCAAAGCAGTTTAGAGTTAAAATGTTTCTTTAATACCAGTCTAAGACTAGATAAACAGCAGAGCAGACAAACCAAGAAACCAAGAATTACAGAAAGTTCCCTTCTTTAGATTAAAAAAAAAAGAAAGGCAGAACAAAGCCCAAACATCTATTAGGGATTATGTATACATATTTTTAATTCTTTCCAGAAAACAAAGGTCCTAAGGCATCTTTTCTGTCATCCTATCCTCACAGGATGTCTGTCTGAGATCTGATTCTTTACAATGTCATTACTGTTAAATTTTGTGATTTAATATTCATCCACACACAAGAAGAAACAGTGAAGCACAGCAGTAGGTGGAGGAGTCCCAGTCACCTTCTCTGACCTCTGGATATCCATCACTATGGAAAAGGTGGCATCATTATGGGATGCAGAAGAAGAGTATTTGTGGGTTGTACATGAGTTATAATAAATCTGTTGAAGATTTCAGAATTTAGCATCAGATCTCAGACATGTCCATTAAAAATTGCTCCTATGAGCTTGAATTTACTGTTGTGTCTCCTCCCTGAAATTTATTAGCAGCTCACTTTCTCATTAGCCCTCACGATCTTGTCTCAGAGGTTCTGCATTTTGGCATTTTAATTTGAACTGGGCTAAAGGAGCTCCACAGTTATAGCACAAACTCAGTTTTTGGTTAAAAACATATAAAGCAAGCTTCAACCTTTTAGCCTGAAAATATGAATGAAGCAGTTACAGAATTTAGAAAACAAAGGAAAGTCCTGAGGATATTTATTGCCTTCTGGAACTTAGAATTTCAAAATCACCCATGAGCTTGGCACACTTGGGACTGGATAGTACTGAATCTATCTCTTCATTTGAAGTGTCAAACCTGTTCTGAGCATCTAGACATGTTTTTCTTTAAATTGCCAGGAGCTTGTAACCGCTGTCCTGCTGAGAATTGATTCCTCAGTAAAAATCTCCAGTTCTGAATAATGAAAATAGGGCAACACTAGAATCCATGGAACAAAACTGCAAGGCTTATAAGCCTGTTATTTAAGACTGTTATTCTTTGTGATTGATCATCTATTTACTTAATTAAATAGGCCTGCAGTCTTTAGATCACTTAACCTTGCTCTGACACACTAGTGCCAACTCCATTGCTTCCTCAAAGTAATAACCTTGCTCATTTTGCTATTCAAACAGCAGTGCTCTGTCTTATATGGGTTTTCCATGTGGGATTTATCCCTGCCTGTAGTGCTTTACAGAAATGTCTTACCAGGCAGTGCTCTTTGGAGCCGTGTGCTGCATAGGCTAACCTAAGTAAGTCATCTTTAGGTTAATGAGAATTATTTCCACAGAGTATGTATGGCACAGAATTAGGCAAGAGGATATTTTCAAAGGTACTAAAGACCAGTCAGGGGCATAACATTTTCCCAAAGTCATAGACAATTTGATGCCTGACAGACAAAGCAGCCACTGAAAATAATTTTCAATACTATCCTAAATTGTCTTCTAAATTGCCACTTCAGGAGTTCAAAGTATATGAGTAAGGGTCTATTTCCCTGCGAGTCACACTCTAGGTTCCACTGAAGCACTTTTTTTATTATTCTCCATATGGGAATATTTGTCACTGTTTACTTCTAAAAATAAATACACCCATCACAGTTTCCTTAAGAACAAGTACATAGAATGAATACATGAAAATAGATAACATAATGAACTGCGGCATAAAAGGAGATGCATCTTGCTACTCCTCAAGCCAGAGGTCAAATGTACAAATGGGAAAAACTGAGAACTCAAGACTAGTCATTAGACTAGTGTGAATTGAAATGTTACTGAACTTTAGGTAGCAGAAGGAAGGACAGAAGAGTTTCCCCCACTGATATGTGACAGAAAGGTAAGCACAAACTGAGGACCAAAAGTTCCTTGACAGTGAGAACTAAACTGAAAGTTTTAAGGATTATCTCCCTTTGTGTCCTTGCATGTTTTATATAACCAAAGGTGATAGACAACAGCCTTCTTTGACAAGATCTGTGGTAAATACATAGGTTTATCATGGACATATATCACAAAGTACTCAAGCCTGATATATCCTGAAGTCTGAATAATAATCTGAAAGCCATTATCTTCTTCCAGCTGAAGCACAGAAGCCAAAGGCAAACTGAAGCTGAGTGAATTTCCACTATAGCTCACCTAGAGCTGGTGGTCTTGCATGACAGATCTGCTCCATTCCTGCTATATTCAATGCACAGTGCCTCTCTTCATCAAGGCTTCATTCCCCAGAGGGGAACTGTACTGTTTATAATAACTATTGATGACAAAATTATACTGCTTTTCACACTGCTTTCCGTGAAGTAAAGCTTCCTGTAAGAATGGCCATAATGAATTTTGCTCTTGAACAAGGCGCATGTGGCATTTTGGCATACCAGAGCAAGGCATAGCAGGGGCAAGTTCAGTTGTTTTCCCTCCATTAAGCATGTCAGGAAAGTTGGGGACCATTGTTTTAATTAACTATATGACATTTCTGACTGAGCTATCAGGTAATTCAGCTTTTCCTTGGTCTCACTACTATAAAGAAACCTCTGGGTTACTGGGTAGCTATTGCTGACACCAACACAAAAATGATGTTTGGTTATTCTCAACCCCAAGAGTCCTCAAAGTCTTGAACCTCTGTGAATATGTATGATGTGGTTCCATTTCTCATTGTACGTCACTGAGAGAAGTCCTGTGGGACCCTATAACTCAAAGGTAGTGAACCTGCCACTCACACCTGTAAGACTTAATGACGGGAGGGAAGTTGCCTAAGCTACTGACTTTTGCTCCCCACAGGGGCTCCACCAGGAAGACTGAGCTCAGCTCTGTCTTTATGGTCCGCAGCCAGGAAGACGCATTTTTCCCTTAACCTTAACAGAGTCGACACAAAACTGAAACATGATAACAGGCAGACTGGATGCAAAATATGGACACTAATCAGGTGTCTGTATGAGTTGTTTGCCCAGCAGACCCACGTGCTCCATTTCAGAAAGTGGAGAAGCAACTGGTACAGCCAAGGGGGCCTCAAAGCTCCTCAACATACCCTTTCCGAATTTCTTTGGAGAAAAGTATCAAGTGTTAGTAAGATTTGCTGGTGTAATCTGGTGATAACCTCAGTAGATCAGCTGTTGCCATGAAATATAAACACTGGGGGTCCTTCACACAGACAATTCAAGGCATTTCAAGTTACGAACAGAGCCTAATGGCAGAGCTTTGATGAAACAGGATGCTTGCAAAAGGGACAGATAACCTGTTAGCCAGACAGGCAGCAAATTCAAAACTGTACTCACATGAGCACATACGCAGTTCAGTGTGTCATGGTTTAATCCCAGACAGCAACTCAGCCCCACACAGCTGCTTGCCTACTCCCTCCCAGTGGGATGGGGGAGAGAACCAGAAGAAAAAGGTGAGAAAATTTGTGGGTTGAGATAAAAAATAGTTTAATAGGTACAAGAAGCAAAAATTTAACAAGGAATTAATTTATCACTTTCTGTGAACGGGACAGTGTTCAGCCATCACTAGGAACGCAGGGCTCCATCAAGTGTAAAGGTGACTTGGGAAGAAAAACGCCATCACTTTGAATGTTTAGGCTGCTTGCAATGAGAATTTGCTAATAGATTGCTAAAGAATTCGAAACAGCTGCTGGAAATGACTCCCCAGCAAAATGCTGAAAGCTTCTTGAGATTACCATGTAAGTAATAGGATGACCAGGACTTTTAACATTGCACACAAATACATTTTTTACCTTTTTTGTGGGTTCCTTGGCATTTAAATTTAGATTCCATTATACCTTTGTATACATTTTAATGGTTATATAGATTTCATAACAGCATTCTCAGAGTTGTGAGATGGAGGTTATTTTGGAGCACGAATTTGCTTCAACCAACCACATTCTAATAGAACATGGAGATGAAAGAGACCTATTAGTTTGTCTACTCCATTTTTCTGGCCACTGTAAAATTGTTCCCTAAAGTGTATTTTGCAATGCTTTTCCGAGACTACTTCTATTTTACCAAAGAGTTGAGCAGCTGACCACAGCTACTCATGGGACATTTTACCGCAGCTTATTGAACTTCACATTTATGAAGTATCTTTCCAGACATTCAGTCTTGTAAATTTTCTTTCCTTTTTTTATTTTTAAATGCCTGTTTATAACATGCCCCCTATAATTAATTGAAAAGTTTACCTAGATTATATCACTAAATGTGAAAAGTATTCCAAACTGAATAAACAATATGTTTATTTCCTTCTGTCTCAAACTTGCCAAAAATTACATTTTCTGTGACTGGCCTATATAAAAGATAAGAATCTACTGTTACCAGCAATTTATTAAGCAATTCTTCTGGCTGAAAGGGGAGTTCTTCAGATATGTCTGATGGCCAGAAACTCAAAAAACCCCACCAGGCACCTAAAGTAGCATTTACGGAGAATGCATTCAGGAAAGTTCTAAATAGAAACCCCAAAAGCTTCTGGCTCAGCTTCTGTATAATTCTGAAGCCACAACCTTTGCCAGCAATATATCTGCCAAGCTAAAATGTCTCTTCTTGCCTGAAGAAAATCTTAAAGTAGATCTGACAATTTAATTTGAGGTCTGAATTTTCTCCAAATTGAAGGATGTTTGGATCTAGGATTTTAGTTCATATTTATCTGTAAAGCTAGACAAAATTTTAATACTTTGTCCATATTTTCAGCAAGGAAGTCCCTGTATTTCTTAAACTTTCCCCTACAGTTACTTTGTCACTTCTAACCTGGCATGCTAAAAATGGTAGGGAAGGACAGGATTAAGTGGGAATAATCCCTTCCCATTTGGCAAAACTCATTGTGTGATATTGTCCAGCAGAGTACAAGTTTCAAAGCAACAGTGCAGGAAAAAATACAAAAATATGTACATACAGATATATATATATATATATATATGTATATGAAAAGCCAAACCAAACAAAAATAACATTGATGGGCAGGAAAGTGAAATTAAAAAAAAACAAAAACAAGCAGGTGTCCGAGTGTTATGGTACCCTAGACCCCTCATAACTGCAGGTGTTCTGCCCTATCCTGATCAAGCACCACATTTTTCATCAAGATTTTACATTCATTTTATGTTCTTAGAAAGACATATCCTGTCAGACTAGAACTGCAAGATTACATTCAGCTGGAGCTAAAATTCAGATGCTTTAAGAAACCAGACTTTATGCAGCAGTTCCTCTTTGCAACTTTTATTGCCCTTGTTACTTTTAACTTCTCAGTTTTCTGCCTGTGTCACTGAGATAATACTCCCTTGGTACTTTTTCATCCTTTTTCCAAATTTGGATCTTACTTTCTCTTCAGTCCTTGCTGACTTGTCTCTAATTGATGGTTTAGTAGCACCATGTGCAAAGTGTCTCCTGAGCTGTGTTTAATCATTGCAGTAATTTATCTCAGGTAGAGAAGTAACTTTAACTCATTTGTGCTTTTAGGAAGAGATATTTTGCATCTAAAGGATTTAATTCCAAGGGGTGCTTTTCTACAACAGCAAAATTTTTACATTGTTTCTTTAAAAACAGATATCATAGGGTAAAGGATTCAATCAAATTTCTCTGGTGCATTAAGTACACACAAGACTTTGTATTCATGATAGTGTTTAGCTGGCTTTGATTTAATTAGGTTTTTTTCATAAGAAACAGGATTTAAGCATGAGATTTCCACACAGGGCCACACCTGAGTCTTGTGGAAGAGCTATAGAGGAAATTGAATAAATACATGCTGCAGAAATCATGGTTGTGGAAATATCTTGGAGCTGGAGTCTGTTGGGCTGCAGAACACAAAATTCATGCAGGGATTCTCCTGTCCAAACCACAGCCTGGGGTAGGCAGGGGGAGAGCCAGAGCTGTACAGTTGTATACTAACATCTCTGGAAGCTGATCCCAAAGCATCAGTATCAAAGGCAGTACCGCTGTTTTCAGGCTGCGTTAACAGATACGTCTTTCCACCTGAGCTGCGCTGGAAGAAAGTTCATCATTCCCTGCACAGATGATATTTGTGTAGAGAGGAAGCAGCAGTCACTGAGGGTTTGCCCCACAGCATACAGTGAAAAACACATTAATCCTCAAGAATTATTTTCTCTAGCTTGTTGTCTGTCTGAGCCAAACTACTGTGTCCTTTACAACTGTTAACCTCTGACAGAAAAGAGACAGGTTGAACAGTGAGCTTTCCTTTTTTATTTTTGTTAGAGTTACTCAGAGATGGAGAAAAGAGCTGTCTGTATGTGGTATTGAGTCTTGCATGCCTGGAAGCTTGTCTGTACTTTTAGCTACATCTACTAGCTCTGATAAAAGATGTAACCGCTGTCCCCAGACCTTGCACTGTTTACATCCTGAGACCTTCACGGCTATAGCACTGCCACTACATCAACACTGTTACTATTGTCATTGTCAGATCACAGCTGAAGTAGGAGGAAAATAAGTTCCACATGGATCTCACAAGCACCATGAAGATTATCACTGCTCCTAATCATATTATATGCCAGACAAGTGCAAAGAGCAAGAAATTGTACTAATCTCATGGTTTATGTGTCATCTTCGATTCCTGAAGGTGTCAATAAAAGCCGATCAGATGTGTAGGTAGACGAACAAAGAATTCATGATGATAAATAGAATGGCTCTTTCTGCACATCCTGGAAAATGCCCACATCGCTGCATGCGTGGTTTCTGGTACCATTTTTCCCTGCAGGCTCACTTGATCTACCTCCTCCAGTGGTGGATAAGAAATGCTGAGTGAAGAGGTTAAGTCAGGACATGAGTTGCAATTTGATACTACGCACACCTCCTTCTGCAGGTCACCCTGGGACACGTGTGCTGAAATACTTGTCTTTATCAGCAAATGCTTATTTTGAAGATACCCCTGTCACTACAAAGCATTGCTTAATTCATCCTTTCAAAAGGGAAAAGTATTTAGAGCAAAGTTTAAACACAATAAAAAGCCTCCGCAGATGGAAACTGCAAAATTTTTCAGCCGTCCTCAGCTCAGCTTAACTCTGCCCTAGGGGCTGTCAACAGCTCCAGAAATGCTGTAACTCATGGGGAAGTCCAAGGGAAGCTGATTTACTCAGACAACAATGCAGAGGATTTTCTTGTTAAGCAAAACATGTCCTTTCTGATGTGCACTCACAAGTATAAGGTGAGCATAGAAATGAAGGGCCACCTCACAAATCAGCACACAGGCTCTGCACAAGGGTGGAGAAGATCTGTAAGGGCTGTGCCACCCGTGTCTCTCCCAGCTCAGGAAACATTTGGTCAATTAAACATTTAAACAATGACTTTGATGTGAGTTTATTGCAATTCTTATGCCTCCATATGTCCGTCTGCTGTGACACAGCAGCTCAGCAGCAGGCACGGGAAACATGATTTGTGCCACATTTTTGCCTGAAATGTTCTCACATAGCAGATATTTTTATAGGTAAGTCACTTCCACCATTTATAAATATATGTGAATAGAGCTGTCCAAAGGAGTGTTTTGGCACATGCAAAACCACCAATTTGTCTTCCTTACAAGTCAGTAACATTTTGGGCAGACGCTGCAGCTGAGCACATGAACTTCTACTCAGTCAGTTAATACACGACTGGATTTCTTCCTTACTAAACGTTCATAAAAACCTAATTTCTGGAAAAAATCTGTCTACATGGACTTCACGTCATAATAAAACTGGTTCTGTACTCTTCATTAAGGCAGAAGACCTACTGACCAACCGGACTGATTCATTGCAAATACAGGTCTACATCAGTTCATTAGGACTTTACATCACATAGGCCCTCTGCTATTTTCTGCTAAAACAGAGCAAAAAAAAAGTTCATTTAACTAAACTGGAACTGCTTCTGTAAACAGCTGTTTTCCTTGTTTAAGTTAAAGCCACTTTCATTTTTAAATGCAAGATCGAAAATTAATCCAAATCCAAAAAAGTGTCCCAGCCTCTTGTATTCATAAATGAATTCTTTTGCATTAACCAATCTGGACGCTTCTAAGGCAAAAGTGCAGATCTAAAATTCAGGCACTGTTAGAGCTGCAAGTGAGTCTTTATGACCAAAACCAAGTTCGTAATGGAAACTGCAGCTCTTAACTATGCCAGTATGAGCCTGCTGTTCTAATATGCACAGTAAAATGCTATAAAATAACAAGACTGCAAACTTTACTGCAGCAACTGTGCGTTAAAATACAATAAAGCACACATCATTCATAGCAGATTCAGTCAGTTATAAATTCCAACACTTACAGCTATTTTATAGTACCTATAATGAGCAGAGAGGTGTGATTTGCATTCAGATTGAGCATGCAAGAAGAAATTCAAGAAACCATGAAGTGCCTTCGCGAACACAAAGCATGGTTCTCTGTCAACTGCTGTGCAGAAATTGTACAAAGGGATGAAACAGAGTTCCTCCAAGACATCCAGTAATAGCTAACTCCTCTCTCTGTTAACAGAGTGCATTGCACACCCTCACATTCACAACAGTTGTATCACAGCTGCTGCAGGAACAGCTCATCCTTCTTGAAAAGAAAGTCAATGCAGGGGAATACAGACCTGCAGAACTGCTAATGAAAGCTGTGTCAAGCTATAAGAGAAGGTATTTAACAAAGTCTAAGTGTACTACAATGACTCTTCAAGCTTGTGAATCTCCTTTTTCTTTCCTGTTTTACGAACTTTGAATTACACTTTGCTTCAGCTGGAGACCGGTGTTCATACCTGACTTTAGGTCACTGAAAGTATTTGAGTGGGTACCCAAATGAAGGCATTCAACTGAAGTTTAGCTTGTGGATAAGATTGTCCTCCAGATCTGAGTTCAGCACAGGATCTACTCTGATTCACTGCCAGTCTTAGAGGAAATAAAGGGGTTTTTTGGACTACATCTGTACCACAAAACTCAGATATGTTTTTTTGGTTCCCAGAAGCAATTGCATAACCCAGCTGTTTCCTAACTGCATCACGTGCAGAGTAAAACCAGCTCCTGCTGCTTCTCTCCTACTCCCCGGGACACATATGCTATTCTCCACATGCAAGGAGTCTGCCAGGAGGCACTGAGCACTCTGATCAGATGTTGTCTACATAATTAGCAGAAAAATAGAAAACTAGAGCAATTCAAGAAATGATCTGCACTTCCTTTTGTAAAATTAAGTTCTGCAGTCCATTCACTAATTGAATTTCAGTCTATTTCCTATAGATTGGACACAAAGCACTCTAGTTTACTCTAGATCTTGCTGGGATGGAGTCAATTATCTTTATAATGGTCCATATGGTTCTTTGTTTTGAATTTATAACTAAACCAGTGTTGATTACACACCAGTGTTCTGGCTGTTGCTGATGAGTGCTTACTCAGCCTTAAGGCCTTCTCTCTTTGTCATTCTGTCCCCACAGGCAATAAGATTAAGGGTGGCCAAGAATTTGAGAGGGGAAAAACGCTGAAACAACTGATCTAAATTGGCCAAAGAGATATTCCATGCCATATGATGTCATGGACAGCAATAAATAAAAAAAGATGTGTGGGGGTTGTTTTCCAGCACAGTTGTTGCTCAGGGTCTAGCTGGGCATTGGTCCTGCCTGTGGGAGGTGATGAGTGATTGCCTTTGCATTAGTTGGTTTTCTCTTTCCTTCACCTTTAAACTGTCTTTATCTTGACCTAAAAGCTTTCTCACTCTTGTTCTTCCTATTCTCTCCCTCATACCATAGAGGTGGTGGGCAGGGTGGGCAGTCAGTGAGCAGCTGTGTAGGTGCTTAGCTGGAGGCCAGGATAAAAGCACCGCAGTACTGTATCCTGAGCGTTGGTAAAACTGGTTCTGTGTTGATAAGCTGTGTTAGAGCAATAGCTGGTCACTAATGCTGGATGTTGTTATTGATCTGGCAATGGCTCATTTCAAAGACTTTGCAGTATCACAGACCCATTCTGCTTTAACCTACATAAGCACAAATGCTCAACAAACATCAAGAGCAAATAAAGATTAACTCAGGATGAAAATTACTATAAATAATTGTTCAGCAGATCAGACCGCTATGTTATACTATCCTTGATTGCATACACATTCTGGAGTTGTCCTTTGTCTGAATAGTATCAGATGCTGCAAAGCTGTTATGATAAACCATCTTCCCAAACAGGATTGCACATCAAAGGTTAGCAACATTACCTGGATGCTTATATATCAGTTCTACACTTTATCTGAACAGATGACCTGTAGCACAAAACAAAGGTGAATTGTATTTCCAAATTACATATATGAAAAGAAGGTATGTTTATGTAAAACTAATTGTCTGCCAATATCCAGTACTGTAAGAAATCTTAGCAGGGACCTTTAAGCAACCTGGTCTAGTGGAAGTTGTTCCTGCTCAGGGAAGGGGGATTGGAACTAGATGATCTTCAAAGTCCCTTCTGACCCAAACCATTCTATAATTCTGTGATATTACCTAGATAGAGAAGAACCAATGACAATCATCAACCCAGTCCTAATACCTTCTTTTCAATACTCAAACACCTTAACAGAAATCTGTAAGGTATTTTTGAAGGTAATAAAGGCTTAGAAATGTAATATTATAATATAAAGTGAAGTTTCCTAACTGGAGTGGTGCTTGTTTGCATAGAAGATGGGAAAATACAGTTGGAGAATGAGAACAGATTTGAAATAGTGCAATAAAACACCTTGGCCAAGCTGACAAGTTTCTGGCCCACTCCAAACCACTGCTTTTAACACTGCCAGATCTAAGAGGCAGAGATTTTGGACTCTGACACATCACTCACAAATATCTGTTAAAGTCTTAACAACTTACCACCTGTCAAGTGGGTTTCCCTAACTAAGCATGTCCCAGTAGCAAGGCAGAATTCATTTGCTCAATTTCTATAGAAGGGAATATAATAATAATGACTGAAATGTATGCAAGGAAGTATTTCAGTGATTCTTACTTCAGTATCAGAATTTAATCACCTCACGAACTCTTCCTTCATCTACATATTTGTAAGTGAGCTTCCTAAAAAAAAAAATAAAAAGAGATTAAGGTCTTGTGGAAAGTTGGGTCAGCTGAAACCTGCATAAGCTCAGAAGAACTTGATGGCAATAACCAGAATTCAAGTAGACTAAGTTATAATAAAATTGTGTGCACTTTACTAAGTCTTCCACTGTTTTTACTAGAAAATATAGTCATACTTTTCAAGTTAAAACTTTCACATAGATAAAATAAAATGTTGGCAAGGCACAGACCAGTGGAGTAAAGTACTGATGAAGTTGTCTTTCATATTGACATATGAATATATTTTGTTTAGTGCTTTGCTCTCCTCCACAGCTGTAATGAACTAGGTTCTTTTGGACTCATTCTAATAAAAATAACAAAATTCACTGAATTTAAAGGGTGAAGCAATAGCAAATAATGAATATTAGGCTGTTGTTTTTTCCTTTTTAGAACTGCCTACTGGATAGCCCAGCTGACCAACTGCAGTCCTTTCAACAGCCACTCCTCTTATTGCTAGAATTAGAGTCATTTCCCCAATGATTTCATGTTTTTCCAGTGGAACAGGGTCACTGAGACATCACAGATCATTGCCTGGCTGCAATTTATCATCATTTACAACAATTTAAACTTTTTAAATAAACATTACCAATTGCTCAGTTTACAATCATATGTAACTAAGCCCTGGCTATCAGTGTGTTTGAATGCCAGCATTGCCAGCTCACAATATATGTGAGAGCACTCAGGGCTATCTGCTGTGGGTCAGGCTGTCCCCATCATTTAACCTGAGGCAGCATGATACGAGTCACGATCTCTCCTGGCCAAACACGGACCATAGGTTAAATACAAGAAGTTCTGCAAAGCTATTGAAGCAGAATAAAAATGTCACCTAGTATCTAATGACTGTATTTTATTAGAGTAGTTTGGCTGTAAGGACATATCCTGGGCTGCATTGAGAGCAGTGTGGACAGCAGACTGAGGGAGGTGATTCCCCCATTTCTACTCTGCTCTGGTGAGACCCCATCTAGAGAGCTGTGTCCAGCTTTGGGGTCCTGCAACATAAATAGGGTGTGGCTCTGTTGCAGCGAGGGCAGAGGAGGGCAGATCGTGGGTGTGCAGCACCTCTTCCATGAAGACAGGCTGTTCAGCCTGAAGACAAGGCTTTGAGGAGAGGCCTTATAGCACCTTCTGGCAGCTGGAGGGGTATTGCAAGAAGGCTGGGGAGGGGCTTTTTACAAAGGCCTGCAGTGATAAGACAAAGGGTAATGGTTTTAAAATGAAATAGGGTAGGTTTAGATTAGATATTAGGAAGAAATTCTTTAACTTTGAGGATGGTGAGGCATTGGCACAAGTTGCCTAGAGTTTTGGATGCCCTGTCGCTGGCAGTGTTCAAGGCCTGGCTGGCTGGAGGTCTGAGCAACCTGACCTACTGTAAAGTGTCCTTCTCCATGTCAGGGGATTGGAAGTAGATGATCTTTAAGGTCCCTTCAAACCCAAACCACTCTATGATTCTGAGATTCTATCACAATTTGACTCAGTATCAGGTGACTACTCAGCCAGCTGTAACCTACTATTTGCTCTTTGCAATCAGACTTCTTCTCTTAGCTTTGTGAGTAGTCTGGAAGCACTTCTAAGGAGCAATCCATAATATGTGCATCTTCCTGACCTCATCAGATGACCAACTGAATTTTCAAACCTGAAAAGGGAAATGTCTTTGCAGTATAATGCCAAAGAGAATCCCTGCACAGTGAAGATGTGCAGAAAAGATGAACACTGCCTTACTTGTTGGGATCAGTGACATATAAAGTTTACGGGATAATACATAGTGTTAGATATAAGCACTACTTAAAGCTGCTGTTAGTGAGCCAACCTTAATTCAGCTTGATCCAATGCACAACTAATGATACAGATGCAGGAAGCACTGGTTAAAAGCATGGACACACATATGCAAGAGGATAAGATGGAGGTGACTTGACCAGATGATATCTACTGCTCATGGACCATGATATATTTTATGGACTTCTGGTTTCAGTTCCTTCAAAAACCTTTTGGTGTTTGTACTCAAGTTAAGAACCTCACAGGCATGTGACTAACCCATCCTTAGCACCGGCTTCTGGAATGACTCATTGCACATCTTTTCTTTTGGAGAAAATAAATGTCTCAAGCTAAAAATAGCTGTTTCATTTTGATATTGCTTTTGTTCATTTTTTTTTCTCTCAGAGCTGAAAGAGAGAAAGTGTTCTCTATAAACATACTTCTAAGAAACTGTGTGTCAGATTAAAGATTTCCAGGTTCTTTCTAAATCACTTGTTTTCCCCAAGCACATATCATTTAACTTCACTACAGCGCTCTCACTTCATGCTATTAAACATTATCTCAAGGTTTTCACAATAATAGGATTTGGCAAGTTGATGTTCAGCATAATAAGTCTCAGTCTGAACTGAACATCAATATCTAGAGCTCTGAAGAAACTTATGAAACGTGCCAGCCTTTAAGGGCACTTCTAAAGAAACCAGCACAAGCATTTTATGTGCACATTTTCACCGTCCGTGGATCTAAAGCTTCATACAGAGGGAAAAAACCAAGTATGGTCATTATATGCAGGTCTGCCTTGGTAAGAGTTCAATCTTGTTCTAATTACTGTAATTGGTTTCTTTTGTGTTAGGTTTGTAGTGCTGTTACAATGAGATCAGGTTATATTCCATGCTGGAGATCTTCAGCCAAAGTTTTTCTTCAGAAATAGGAACACAGGTATTGAGCAAACTGCACACCTCTTCGTATTTCATAAGTGATAGCAACTCTTGCCTCCATGTGTAATGTTCAGCCCATTATTACTATGCAGTGAAAGTGTAATATATTAATGGAATCTGGAAATAGTCTTGAAGCCTCATGTATTTTTCAACATATTGAAATCTGTCTCAGCATACTTTACTAGCATATGGCATTGTCATTTTCCATCAGGTGAAGAACAAGAAGCAAGGGAGAGAGATATACTTTCCTCCTACAAGCATTGATGGAACAACAGCTAGAATTATAATGAGAGGCACTAATTGCATTGAGAATAGCCCCCTTTGTCAATGTTTGATTTGCTGCAGGATCACACAAACCCTGCCTCCCCAAAATCCAGAAATACATCCTGAAAGGCCATTTAAAATCTAGCCATTCCTAGACATGTCAGAGCTTTATCTTGAGTGTGAGTAAGTGAGAATTGCACTAAAGTACTGAGTGCAACTCTTTCCCACACACTACTAAATGTCTTCTGTTGTTTTGAGGGGTTTCTGTGTGTTTTTTTCAGACACAGAAGCATGAGGTCAGGTTATGTTCAATATTTATAGGTAATTGTAAGAAGTTGTTTTCTGTCACCAGAGAAGACCTACTCAGGTCAATCAATCTAAACTATGATTTTAATTAGATTGCTTCTTCATCATAGCCTCTAAAAATACTTATTTGCAGTCTAGTATAACCTTATATTGCATAGTTGGTATTTGTGTCAAGTAAAATGGTACATTCTCTTCATATATATTTATTTCAACAAAAATGTAAATTGGCATATGTTGTTAGAAACTTTATTTTTCTATCGATATTTTAGAGACTGAAGAAGGGCACGTTCCTTGTTCATGATTCATTGTGAGAGTTGTCTCAGACTGTATTCGGCAGAGAGATGCTTTTGAACTGAAAACAACTAACACAGAATTTTTGCATTTTTTAAAATTACTTTACTTTCTTTTTGCTGGAATACCCATTGCATGTGGAAATATGTTTATACTATCTCATATATCTGTTGTTAAATAACAGCAGAATTAATGGAATTTAATAAATTTTGGCCAAAGCTTTATTTTTTATTTTATCCTGAGCCAAAATTTCAAGATATTTAGATATACATACGTTCATGCAGTTATACTGAGCAAATAACTATATATTTGGATTTCTAAACAACTTTGAAAAGATAACTCTATGACATTTCAATCTTTATAATGAGAATTTCACAACCTTTCTAAATTTCTGTTTCCTCCACAAGGTAGAAAAAAAAATACTAAAGTGAATTTTTCAGTTACTGTTTTGCCTTTTTACTTCAAATGAACAGCTCTAAATGAATGAAATGTTTTCATTTTAGAACTAGCTATACTGAAAGAATCTGTAAATAAACAAAGATCTTACCTTCATAGTGCAAGTAGCACAATGATCTCTGGAAAAAAAATCCAGCAGCATGATGCTAAAAATTTGTAGAAAGGCCAGTTATCTTTAGAAGATAAAGGTGTTTCCTTGTTCGTCACCAAAAAAAAGAGGAAGAACACTGTTGAATTAATTAAATTTTGAGATTGTTATAATGCAACATTAAAAAAGAGCAAATATGAGTATTCAGTTTAGTAAGTAAATGCAAGTGTTAGTATAGTTTAGCTCAAAGTTTCATTTTTGAGAGCTTAGGTAGTCCCAATAATTGTATTAAATCAGGAGATGGCTTTGCTTTCTTATTAACTGAGAACACATCTGAAAACTTCAAGGGAAAAATTCTGGTATTTTCCTATAGATTTAACCTTCCTTTGTAAAGACAGGATTAAAAAGACACATTTTCCTACAAATTACTGAATATCAAAATACTTTTTTTTTTCTGAGTAAATACAAGTTGAAGTGATAACCTGATTTCACAATATAGCTCGGCCTAACTATTTCTTGTTGTACTGTTGGGCACGTAGGAGCAAGTGGGGGAAAGAACAAAGGCGGATCAACCAAACATCTGCTGTGTGATTTAATACTTAAATGATGTGAAGTGTTTAACTCACCTTTTAGCAGGAAGGTTTAACACAGCATTCCCCTGAACTGACAGAAGACACCAACTGTCACTGGAAAAAATAGTGTCATTCTTCCATGTTTCATTCCTAGGGTTCTTAGTGAACCATATGTGGGACTGACACTGATTACATTAGCTGGATTTACTATCCACCTAAAGTATAAATCTAACATATTAGAGCTTATGTTAAATAAGGCCATTTATTGTTTCTACCATATAAATAAATTATTTAGCACTTTCTTTGGAGCATCGGGTAAGTTGAAGCACTTACTATGACAGGTAATACAAAATTGAATTTTTTTTTTTTTTTTTGGAAGGCAAGCAGGTTAGCATGTTGAGATGAAATTAGGGTGCACAAAAAAAATAGCAACCAATTTAATGAAAAAATAAGTTAGTTTTTATTAATAGAATTTTGAACATTTCTCCCATATTTCTATCATTTAATTATTATGTCATTATATTTCCATTTCATTTTGCACAGTTTCTTTTCTTAATGTCTTCAGTTTGTTACATCATTACATATGATTTGCTATTCATATTCTCCTCATCTAAAAGTATTTGTAATTTTACTTAATTGGTGATTAGGCTGCTGCTAGTTTGATGAAGGAGAAGATATACCTGTGCATTTCTATATCAGAAGACAAACCTATATACACCTTCATTCTGGTGAAAAAGATAATAAGCTATTTGAAAGTTAATGCGGAGTAACTCATAATACCAACAGCCACTCCCCTTCTGGGATAGTCTTTCTTATTATTCTCCCTTGTGCCAAAAATTTAGATTTTGGTCAGAGTCATCATCTTTATTCTTTGACTCTCTTTTGCTTTAGCCTATAGACAGACCACCAGAAGTCAATTCTGAAAGAGCATATGATGTAGTGTCATAACAGCCTTTATTTGAGTGAGACAATGGACTAGATAACCTCTAATTTTCCTTCCAGCTATATTTAGAAGATATGAATCTGTTGGAGGTAGTCCACAGATGGGCAGCAAAGATGATCAGAGGACTGGAACACCTCTCCTGTGAAGAAAGGCTGGGATCCATCAAAGTCAAGCAATTATTCCTAAAGTGATCAACCAGCCAGTTTCAGAACAGGGCTTTTACAAGGATGTCACGTTTATCAGGACAAGCAACTTTGCTCAGTAAAGTTTCTCATGTTGTGTGAAACTTGTGTAGCTGGATACTTAATGGTCTTTTAAAATAATTCATAAAAGCTTAAGGACAATTACACTCCAAAGGAGTGTTCCCATAGGTCTCATAGAAACAAGAAAACTGGAAAAATACAGATCCATTACACTGTAATTTCCCAACACCCTTTGAAGAAATAGTGCTGCCTTTATATACAGAACCTTCCTAGAGGGCTCCTGAGTCCTCAGAAGAATGCTGTCTCTTCTGACATTTTTTGAAGTGTATATTTGAAAACAAATCCATCTGTAAACCCACCATTTCATAATCTTGAGGCTGCCAAGTAGACTCTGAATGCTGAGTTAATTACTCACAGAAGAACTCAGTGACCAGTTCACTTATAACTATATGTCCTGGGCTAGATGACCCTGTGTGGGGGACTCATTTTGGCAACTGACAGGCAAGATTTCCTCATGTAAAGACTTACTATTCTAAACATCCAAAGACTAGAAGACCTTTACTGTGCTTTGGTTTTCATGCTAATGGATACAAATACTACCTACTTTGTAATCCTAATTCAGTATCTTGAAAATCCAAATTCTACTGACTGAAGAGTCAAAGACTGCTGCTGATATCAAAAGCACAAAATGGTTATGAAGCATGTTAAGATGATGTAGAAATGTTATTATGCTTATACTTTTCACAAAAGACTGACTAAATTTAGATAAACCACCGAAATTATGTCCTAGCACCTCCTCAAAATGGAAAAAAAAGGATGCCAAGAGAAGCAGAATCAAAGAAAATGATCATGTGTTAAAGGGTTGAACCTGTGCTCACGCACCTAGAACAAATCACAAAATAATATTCAATGGTCTAGAGAACCACTGAAATGAAAATTTAGGTTAAAGGTTACATTTAGTTTGTCAAGAGACAGATGATTAATACATTCACTTATCACACTTGTAATAATGAAGTTTTCTGTGAGTGATTAGACCGTAAAAATTCCAATATGCATCTGTAATGAGATATGCTCTTCTGGCTTAACAGCTGAAACTGGGACAAGATTAAGCCTTCATAAGCAGACCACCCCTAAGTGTTTCTTAATATTGAAACTTTAGGAATTAACTAATTAAAACTGTATATTTACTTAATTTCAAGGTTTATAGGCTTCTTTAATGAAATATTTGTATTACTTATTTGACTAATATACTGTTTCCGTAAATAGTACTTTGGAAGAATCCTTGACTTTCAGAAAATCTTCACATGAACTTCCTAACTAAAATTTGTGAAATTTGTGTCCTGTGGCTGAGTAAAAATCAGTTTGCCATTACTGGTAAGAGGCCACAGACTTTGTATCAACCCAGTGATATGAATACTCTGGACTTGTCTGCAGTTCACTTGGCTTGAGCTGATTTTAGCGTGTCACAGCTGTGACAGCAATTGTCTAGAGGTCACATAGCTATGTCCTAAATTGTTTCAGCTTTCGTTTAGCTGTGTGCAGTGGTGCAGTGCAATGAATGCCTACTCCTAACTAATAGGTAATGATAACAAGTAGTTATTCTGGGTAGGGTGAGTTGCCTAGAATAGAATCCTAGAATAAAAATGTAGTGTAGCATACCAACAGAGGGGTACACAAAAGCCCAGGACTGCAAACACAAATGGTAGTGGCCAATTACTGGACACTGTAGGAGTGCAGCCATGTGTGTCGAGCAAAATGTTTTTTAAGGATAATAGAACAGAAAAGCAAGCAAAATATGAAATTGGGAATTACTAGAATTAAAGAAAGAAACATTTTGATTTAGATACCGTATAAAGATAATTCAAGCAGATCTCAGGTTGAGGAATACCAGTCTCACACTCCTCCCTTCAAAGAACTCAGAACACTGATCAGTTCTTGAAAGACTCCACCATTCTCTTGAGAGGGCTGTGGCAAGAGGAGGGGAGAGGATGGGTGAGCATAACAGCAGGGAAAAGCAGCAGCAGGTTTGCATACACCAGCCCTAACTATGTTGCTAACAGTGTGAGCACTACTGTAACTGAACCAACAACAATTTTACGTAGACATTAAGATTTTAATTAGACTAATGATGGATTCTTTGTTCCACCTAGAAAGATTACTCCTCATCAAGATTTTTGGTATAACATTCATTTTGGACAATTTGCTTTTCATCCGTAATTCAGATTTTGTCTTCTCCTCACGTCTTTCATCCTTGCCCTTAAAAATATATGAAACCGAAGCAGAAAGAAAATCAGACACTTTGCAGAATATTCCCTTCATTCTGGTAGATATTTTGTAATGTTTTCAAGTTATACAGTATTGAAAAATGCTATGAATACAATAACATAATTTTTAATGTTTGTTTAAAAAAAAAATCCCTCAAATCCCCAATAAGTCTTAAACCTTCAATTTCTTGAAGTATTTTGTGGGGAAATAAGTGTATTGAACTGACTGTTCTCCAAGCAGTTCCACAGTGGAAGTTAACAAAACTGTAATTTGATCAGCTCATCATTTTATAAATGCTAGCGTGACATGGCTCTGTTTACCAACAAGCAAGTACTTTGCTTTCATGGGGAAGGAAATTAACTCACTGAAATGTCTGACATAGTGTTCCACTAAAGTCTATGAAGTCAGAAGAAGGAATTCAGGAAAATATCTCTGCTCATCCCGTGGGAGAATACACTGGCATGGAGGTTGTCTCACCATGCCAAGAGAACATAACAGCTCTTTGCTGGTGGACAGCCAAGAGCACAGGGACTGCTCCTGTGGCTCGAGGCCAACCCAACCTCTCCCACATTGTCCTCTGGCTGTTAATCAGACAGAAAGTCAAGGCCAGGGCAACCCTATGTCACAAAGTACTCGCGTCACTGCGGCTGCTGGCAACTGTGAGGGAGGATGGAGAAAAGTCAGGCTGTACAGACCTGTGCCAAGGGCTAACCCAGGGACCAGCTAAACCAGAAACCAAGCGTCACAAAGGGAGCTTGCAGGTGGCTCTGCACTCCTCCACAAAGCCTTATCATTGTCCCCAGAGGCACAGTCAAGAACTTAATCCAAAAGTCTCCTGGTGCAGTATGTTTCCTTGCTCAGGATATCAACTCTTTCAGTTTGCGTAGTACCTTTTTTCCCAAAACTACAAACACAGATTTCCTTAGGAGCCATGCTCAATAGGCGTTCTTGTTTGTGTTAAACTGTACATGCACTGGGACGGGAAGCCACAGCATTTCCAATGCATTGATTAAAAAAATAATAAAAAGACACATTCTGCGTAATGAGGTGAAACTTTGTACGTCAGTGAGTGATTGTTAATAGATGAAAGCTTCACTTGATTCAAAATTTTCACCATTATGGAAAATAAATGTAATTTCCCTTGTTTGAAATGGATCTGTAACCACTGGGGAGTGTTTTAAATGCTAAATATAGACTTGATCACCGAGTTGCCCTAATGCACTGTGGCCTCCAGACACTGCTTGTATGCCCTACGTTATTGCCACAGAATACCTGCCAGGCGTATGAAGAGTATCTCAGTTGGAACGAGATGAGTTCCCACGATTAGGAATGGCATCCCATCCCATTATCTGACAGCACCATCCTTGTATCCTCAGTCTGGAACACAGATAGTAAAGGTGCCATGTAGCCAGATTTTGAGCAGTGGAAAGCTTGAATTACACAGGACCTGATTTCTGTGATATGCAGAAGAAAAAGAAACAAACTAAATCAAATCAACAGTATCAAAAAAACCCCACAAACCAAAGGAAACAAACAAAAACAACAACAAAAAAACCCCAAACAAAACAAAACAAAAACCAACCAACCAAAAAAAGTCACAACAGCTGCAAACCCCCCTAAGAGTTTGTCAGTTGTTGCTAGCAAAGTTAGTAAGATTTGTGCTTTTATACTACTGGGAGTAGGGTAGGAACAAGATATTTCAGTGATTATCCAGTTTGTGCTCTCAGCATTGGCATTTTCTTTGGACTAAGACCAATCTTAAACAGGTCCTCAGGGAAAGACCATGAAACCAGCTGTACAGAGACCAATTTCTGCAAGAACCTTTTATGACATGACAGTCATTGCCTTACTTTCCTCTCTGTTTGCAAACACACATTCTGTCAAGAGGTCCTTGCTGACCATTTGCCTCAGGCTTTATTGCTGCATCAAACATCCAAAAAATGAGGCTGTTTGGTTATAAGTAGAGCATTTCAACTACATGAATAGACTGAGGTCTTATATCATTCAAAAGAAAAATCGAAACTCTTATTTTATGTGAATATTGTGCTCAGTTGCACGACTGTGTATGAGGCAGGAGCCAAGTGAGTTACGTGCCCCTGTGAAGTCCCATGTGGAGGTAAGTAGTTCCAACCCCCCAGCTGAATGTTTCCTCCCATAGCATTACCTCACACAGTGGACCAGTGTAAAGGAAAGAACTTTCCAGAAGACCTCTGTCAGATTAGTTCTTTTACTAATGACAGGAAGCACGAGGACTTGAGCCAGCTACAGCTGAGCCCATGCTGTGCTGAGTCCACGCTGTGCTCCTGCTCTTCCTCTCACTCAAGCTGGAGTCAGGGGAAACATCTGCATCTTGGGGCAAACATTTTATTTAACAACTGAATTGACTCTAGGTTAAGAACTTCTTCCCAAGTCCATGACTATGAAGACCTATGGGATACCCATTACTGCTGTAGTCAGAGCACTCCTAGACCTCCCAGTGCCAGTTGGCCTTTGGGTGATGGGAATGCACCCTCCTGAAACAGCTCTAGGCCTTAAGAAGCCAAAAGGGAATGAGTATAAACAGAAAAAGAGCAAAATCTTTATTAGAAATGGGAGGATAGAGAGACTCTTCTGAGCAAAAAGCACATAGAGGAGCAGAGAGGTAGACAGTGAGGAACAGGACAGGTACTGAAAGGGCAGGAAGCTGTACAGAAAAAAGGCTGGAAACTTTGGAGACAACAATCCAGGGGAGGAAATGGATGAACACAAGAGGGGAGAGAGAAAAAAAGAAGCTGTCCAGAAACAGATATTAAACTACTTAAAAGTGATACCAAAGGTGCTTACTCAAAGATTTTCTTACCAAAGTTTCTACCTTCCTCCCTTATTTTATGTTTTTGAAGTTAACACCCCATAGTGGTACCTCTCAGTCTGACACCTTAAACAAAGAAGACACTGTCTGCTCAGCAATGTGATTATTTGGTCTTTATAGTGGAAGATTCTCAGTGGAAGTCAAAGTGGCTGAGTTCTTTTTGAGTGTGTCTGCACAGGACTGTTATACTTTAAGATTGAAAGATTTTATCTGAAACTGAATGACACTTTCAAGAAAATATTTTCAAGCAAACTACCCAATGTTTAACTCAGATTTAGAAATCATCATCCTTACATCTTAAGGAAAAAAAAAGAAGGGAACATTGTCTAAAACACAGGGCTGTAATTTCCCAAAATTAGTTGTATAGGATACGTCTTAGTCTGTAAAGCAAAATGACTTGTAATTGGGAAAGTTATCTCACGGTTGCTAACAAAGGCTCCAGGGACTGTTAATATATATATAATTCATGTCTAGTTGATTTCAAATTAATAATATATGAAACCTGAAATGTATATGTAAGCCCCATCCTTTCCATCTATCCCTCAGCTCTATTTTTTTAGGACAAGATCTGTCTTTGCATATTGTACCTAACTGATTTTTGCAGCTACTATAATATAATCAATCCTTACATTGTGGAATATGTAGAAAAGCGGCAAGAAGACAAGGGAAATATGGTTTCAGATACTGAGTCAAGACTGGAGATGAGGGGTGTGGGGAATTCGTCTCACCTAATATTTTAATATATACAATGAAGATGTCTCCCTCTGAGCCTGTCATTCAGTGCTGTCTCTGCAGCCAAAAGAGAGGGAGAGACACCCTAAGAAGGGTTCATCTCGCTCTAGTTAAAGCATTTAATGTAGGCAAATCTGAAAAATGGTTCTAATTCTCTCTAATTCTCTCTAATTCTCTCTACTGACTATAATATGAGCCACCCTGCAGGTGACTTTGGATTCAAAGGACTGCATTTTAGACACCTAAAGGAGATCTTAGCCACAGCAATGGTCCGCAAGCAGCTTTATGGCTAAATTAGTCTTCATTCACTTCTCTCAATATATTAATATCTCACATTAAAAATCATGGGACATTCTCACCTAATCATTCACATTCATTCACACTCTTTCCTATGCAGATCATTGTTATCAAACAACCCTAATTAGCATGTTAGATGGTTTGCTTATAGATTAAGTTGTTGACACTTCTTTTTTTTTTTTCCTTTTTTTGGCTTCGCCAGTGTAAAACAGAAAAATGTGACCAGCTTTTGAAGGACTTCCCACGAGATCAGTGAATTCATTAATGGAAAATCATATGGTCTGTGTTAGCAGTGAACATCAAAGTGAAAGAGACGTACTCCCAAGGTCACATCTGGGTAGAAGAACCCAAAGTCAGCAGGACAGTCCTCACTTCTTAGGAAAGTACATAAGCTCCTCCCATTGTGCTACAAACAAGCATTTGACATGTTTATTACCTTAGGATTTTTTCCCCTTCCTTGATATGTTTAGAAAGAGGTCAGACTTAGGAAAAAATTATCCATCCCTTGGTTTCATGCCTATTCCTTATGTGACTGAAAGACTGAGGTCTCCACAGAGAAACATGTGGTTTTTCTACTGACAGTTTAATAATTTTCCCATTCAAAACAGGATGCTCTGCTCATTACAGCTCTGTGTTCTTCGTCTGACTAAATCCAGAGGGGGATTTTTAACTCTCTGAGAGGAGTTTTTTGAGACTCTACTGTTGGTTTCAGTATGAAGTAGCGCTGTGCTGTCAAAACAGAGACTACCTGTTACCTGATGAGTATTTGTCACTTTATACTAAAGTTGAATTCTTTCTGTATGTCTTTAAACAAACATCGCTGTCAGATGAACAGCACTAAATTGGGAGGAATCTCTCTCTGTTTGGTCAGCTACTCCAGACAGTTCAAAAAGTTCGTTGAAAGTAAATGAGGAAACAGCGAAGGTATTCTTAACTTATAAGATTATATCATTTAGCCTCATCTGGGCGTTTAATTCCCCTGTGTTAAGTTTTATACAGATATGTACAAAAGAAGTAGAGAAAGTCTGATGTACAGACTGGATATTGCCTGTGAGACTGGTTTATCTGGCCCTTGGAGTGCCTCAGTCACTATTTTTTTTTCCAAACTGCATGTGTAGGATAGTCAGAAAAGTAAGTTACATCACATGACATTCTTTCTTGAGACCAGAAACATCTAAGGGGGCATGCCACCTGTGGAAAACTTCAGATGAACCCTGAAAGGCATCACATAAAACCAACCTGAGGCCGTACATAGCTGTATTCACAGAGGGCTGTGGCTCAGCAGTGTTCTTTCCAGACCAGACCTGCAACCTGCTTGGCAGCTGATAGGGTAGTCCTCTCCATTCACTGACTGCCTCGCCTGGAGAGCATTCCTTTCAGGGATTTTGAAGAGAACAGAACTTGTTGTTCTTCTCTGGCTTGTGTTTTCTCTTCTACCTCCTTTCCTCTTCCTTTATTTAACAGGAATCCAACTTGAGGAACAGCACTAACTCCAACAATGATTCTTACCTTCCCAATCTCCAGATCTTTGCCAAATTCCTTTCACCTCCATGGGAGTCCCTCAAGTTTTCATACCCATCATAGTCGTTGTAGAGGACTTGAAGTCCTGTGGACTTGATTGGCTCTTTTCCAGATTACAACTTATCCAGGACTGTTACTATAATTCATAGGCAACATATTAGAACAAATACCAATGTATTTATGTCTTATTTTTATAATTTTCATCTTGATAAAGGCTTCCCATAGAGACCACACATTGCATTCTAATAATACAAATGGCAGTCTTGGCCCTTGAAGTGCTTTCTAAATTACTTTTCTGTTCGGTGTTTTCCCTCTTAGGCAAGCACTTTGGTGAATCTAACCATTTCAGGCAGATCTACTCCTGGTCACATAGATAAAGGTGATGGTAGGGTGTTTGGCCAGAGAACCAAAGAGGCCACATGGCTTGTCATACATAAATCCCCATGAATATTTTGAATTAGGTTCCTTCATCAGCTGATGTAAGAAAAAAATAGAGGTAAAGGAGAAAAATTAAGTAGCCTTTCAGAGTCTTGATTTCTAACCTATCAGACATAGACTAGACTTTGCAGACCTTATTTCTCTCTCCACTGTTCAGATGACATTTTCCTGACAGGAGTATCCTACTGCCTATTTGCTGTAGAACTAAGCTTTCTCTATGACTCAGCTTCCTTACACCAACTCTTCCCATTTAACTTATTTAGTTAAAAGTATTTAAGTACTGCAAAACTTGTAATTAAACTTGTCATTTTCAAATCACACTCCCTTCTATGCTGGAAGACTGTCAGCAGTTTCACAGCTGCTGTGGCTCCATGGCAGACAGCCAAAATACTAGGAAATCATGGAAGATTATTTTTATTTGCCAAAGTAAACCTTGCTGACACCTCATTTAGGATCAGCATTGTCCCATGTGAAAATGTCTTCTGATTTTTTTCTGGTTTCTTTTTGTTGTTGTTTGGGTTTTTTGTTTTGTAATGGTCTGTTTTTTTGTTTGTTTGCTTATTTTGTTTTGCTTTGTTCTTCCCCCTTTTTTTTTTTAAGATAATTGCATTAAAAAAAATAAAACATAGAAAAGCATGGTAAAGGGAGCCATTCAAATGTGAAATCTAAGTTCAGTCCTCATGCAAACACTCAAAAAGAAGAGAGTTGCAGATTTCATAATCGTTATAGTTCCCACTCCACCATCCTTAACTGACTCAGTGCCTAGAATGAACCGTGCTGCCTGAATAGCAGCTATTCATAATTTATCGTGTGCTTCCTGAGGAAGTGGTGCACTGAATTCTTTACTGTTGAACTACTCAAAGATATATCTACAGGGAGGCTATTACTACAGTATCTCAAACAGTAGCACTGTGTGTATCTTTGTCTGCAGAGAAAATTTCATATAAAATTAAAGCTGAGCAAAACAAGAGAACAGAAATGGAGTGAGGGACATAGTACTTTTCGTTTAACAACAGAGTGCACATTTTTTAGTACAAATCTTCCTTCAGAAGTAAAATCTTACAAATTTCAAAGGTCACAATGAGATTAATCTCTCACAATCAAGCATTTCCCAGGTTGTTACAGGAATAGAAATTAATATTATACTCCCAACACACTGAAGCTTTTTGACCTTCCCCAGCCAGATACCAATATATAACTGCAGTAAAGGGCACACAGAGAAATTCTATGTCCCTCTGATAGCAGTACATAGGAGGGAAGATGATAATTCCATGGTCTTCTGTCTCCTTTCTGCACATTTTATGAGCAGAAGCTAAAAACTTTTTGCAGTGTCTCTGAAACAAGGATGGCATAAAGCAGAAGTAATGCAATAAATAAATCAATACACCTAGGATGTAAAAATGTTTAACCTAAATGGCTATAAAAGTTTTAAGGACAATCAACACACAATCAACCTTGGATGTTTTATTCAGGTTGCTGAGAATTAGGAGAAATACTTTGGGGCAGCTTTCTGAAGAATAGCTGTAGACTGGGAACTGCAAGGACTTATCACCTCTTATTTGCTTGCTGTTGATGCTGCATAAATTTGTGCTGAATGCTTTTTCCACATTTAAAAAATTGTGCTTGTTTCCACACAAAAGAAAATAGAGACAATAAACCTTGCAAACCTGAACAAGATCCACATAGACATACAAGAGGCAACTAAACACTGTGCTGGGGGCAAAGCATGGGGCCAGGATAGCCTGGGAAAACTGGACCCATGCCCATGCTGGAGCTGAGCTCTCTCTTGGCAGAGCAGCTTTGTGCACCTCACTCATGGAAACACTGGTGGTGGTAACACAGAGTAGATGTCTAAGAGCTAAAGGTAGTAGTCAAGAAATTAGACATATTAATGTTAATGTTAATGTTAAATAAGGAAAATGAAGGTCTAATTAAACAGAGGCAAAATTAGAACAGTGGTTAAGTTACCACCTATTAACACCAGCAATGGAGCAATGAGTATTTTCCTGAGGTCCCAACATCCACCCTCAAGAACGAGGAGGTTTTCCTTTGGACTGATTGTGATCTGGTGCTGTGGATGGAAGCCCCCATAGGTGATTGCCCAGCTGTGACTCAGGCATGCACGCCTCCATTCTGCCCTGTCTCCAAGGTCTGCAGTTCATCTCTCTGGAACAGCTCTGTCTGGGGAGCCAAAACACCAATAACAGAGACAATGAGGAGGTTTTTGCTTCAGAGTCCAAGCCGACATGGCAACACAGGCATAGCCTTAAAGGATTTCCTCAATGAACCAGAACGAAAAGGACCCCAGGCAGTAACTTTTTAGTAGCTGCCTCTGTGGCACTTTGGGGTTTCCTTACAATAGACTGTAAAGCACTGCAAACACTGGCTTTATCACTTCTTTCTCTTGGTAAAATTGCTGTGGTCGAGCTCAGTAATAACAATTGTTAGCAAACATTTACTATTAGGATTGATGATTTATTTATAAACTCAAAATCTTCCATTGTCTTTTCTGCTAAAGAATTTTAGCAGGATACCAAATCCTGCTGAATTGCACCATCTTGAACTCCAAAAAACTGATTAATTATTCTAATTAATACAAATTGCAGGTTAAGCGATAGCCATCTGTCTTTTCTCCCATTCTTTGTAAGCATTTCAGGGATGTAAGTATCTGGCAGGGAAAACAACTGCTTAAGCTAAAGGCCATGCTGACATAAAAACAAATGAGTATAAATTGACTATGAATAAATTTAGGCTCGAAATTAGGAGAAAAAAGAAAAAGGTAAGCATTCCAACACCAAGGATCTGAAGAAAAATTGTTATGGGAGGAATGCAGGACTAAAATATCCTACTCTTAAAGCTGAGCCAGCTAAGTTTAAGAAATGTTGGATGTAATATGGAACTTGTTAGAGAATGGGGAAAAAGTAGTCGTTCAGAGAGGCTCCTTTGAAGCTGTATACATGACAGCACAGGTACAGCCACATCTCCATATGGCCCAGGAGCAGGGACAGATCAAGCTTCAGATGACTTTGAAGGTTTCTCTAATCAGACATCCTTAATTGCTTCAGTTTACCTGATCTAGATAAGATCACATAGAATATACTTCCACAATATTTTGACTGAAGTTCAAATTATGTAAGCTTTGCTTGAAGCAACAGAATATATTTTAAACGCCTAGAAATAAGTATTAGTGTAGATAAGAATATTTGTAAGACAGGTAAATCATAACTAACCACTGCAGTTTTGATGTTGAAATACCTCTCTTCATTGTTACCACTTTGGACTTTCAGTTTCTATCAGACTATTCGTACTAGATATAGGCTGATATTATACTGTACAATCCTTCTCATGGCTTTAAAGTACCTACAGAGGTAGAGAAGGCACCAAGAAAAGGAAATCTTTCATGGGCCAATGATAGATGAAAATATATACCCAATTCTGGAAAGCAAAAATTCCATTACATGGTTTAATTTAGTCAATAAGTAGTGGAACAATATAAGCTTTAAATATATTTGTGAAATAATTTCTTACTGTTTTCACAGGCTTTGTATATATTACAAATTCATAATAAAAATTATGTGGTTTATGGAGCATACATATTAAATTACTTCCAATTCCAACCTCTCCTGCAATCTTTCCAGCCCCCATAATTTTTCTCTCTTTGTATAATATACCTGCAATCTTTTATTTGCATTACATTGTACTATTCAGCATAAGTAAAGGCAATGGACTTTCACCTTAAAAATATTCTAATTAATTACTCAAAAAAATTAGGATAATATTTTTTAGCTTCTTAAAATAAATATAAAAAATAAAATATTTTTCTAATAAAAAGGCATGAAGTAACATTTTGTCCTAAGGGATACACTACCAGTTAAGAAGCTGAAGGATCATCTAGCTTAAGTACAGCTGGAGAAGACCATCTTTATTTGAAAAAAGCTTAGCTTTTATTTTTGGATGGCTGCAATTTCAGCTTTGTCTAGATTGAACATGTTCAGGAGAATTTCAAATTTTGATTGCAGTGTCCAGTACTTGCAAAATAGTGTATAATTCAGCTTGTGACAGGAAGGAAACATGACTGCTTGAACATTATCAGTGTTTTGCAACACCATGTGAAACATACCCCAAAATGCCAAACAGAGCCAAAGCACCTAAACTTGGAGACTGTATTCATTACTCTATTAGCTCAGAAATGCTGAGGACAAGAACATGGCTTTGTGCATACATAAGAAAGGGAGTAATCTCAAAGACTTGGCTGGCTATACTTCATGGAGTTACTAAGAAATTTCATCAGATTTACTTAAAAAAAGCCAAACCAAAACAAAAAACCCCAAGCAAACAAACAAATAAAAAAAAACCCAAACCAAAACCAAATTAGAATTGTGGGGTTGGGTTTTTTTCCATTCAGCGACATCTGAGCAATTCTGAGCTATATACATCCTCTCCAATCAGACACCTACTCTCTGAGACTGATCTTGTGTCCCAGCACCCAGGGGATCCAGGCAGCCACTATTTACTTCTGAGTTGGACACATTTTCTGGTGCAGTCCTGTGCATGATCTCCCATTAGCTGGCTCCAGACAGTTCCCTTCTCAGTGTTAAAGAGCACTGAATTGCTGCACTGAATCATGAAGGCTCCAGGTACAGTCAGCCAAGACAAATAAATGTTCCACTATTGATCATTATCAAGAGACCTGCAGGGGTGCCTGTATCTCTCTGTTGACTTTGTAGGGAGTCTGGGCACATACCTAGGTGCTTTGCACCACACTGGCAGGCCATGGACCTACAGATAAGACATTGCAATGCCTGGCTTAAAAACTTTATTAATATAGAACCACAGATACAGCAGTTTGGAGTCAGGACTTTGCGATTCTGACTTTTGGATCCATTGGAGGACAACTGAGAAAGCCAGTGATCAGGAGCACATAGTCTGTGAGAAAATGCTGAGAAACATTGGCTTGTTTAGTCTGGTAAAGAGGTAGTCTAAATGTAGGCTGCAAATGTGCCCGTGAGAATTATGAATGAAATAGACTCCAAATTTTCTTGGTCTTGATATATGTTATACACAAGTGAGGAGTGACAGCCAAACATTGTGAACTGGGAGGTTCATCTTCTTCATTAAGGAAACTTTTTCACTGATGTGATAACATGGACCGAAGCATGTTGTCCAGAGTTGTGGTCAATTTTCATTACAGGCTCTACTGACAGAGTCTAGTGTTAGTGATAGTATCACTCTGAGTGGGAGAAGGGGCAATCTGACCATTGATGTTCCTTTCAGTCAACACAGGAATGGGGTTTTTTTATTTCTCTCTGCTCCTCAGAACTTGGCTTATAAAAGCAATTTTTCA
Source organism: Pseudotriccus pelzelni (assembly GCA_035584735.1). Lineage (NCBI taxonomy): Eukaryota > Metazoa > Chordata > Aves > Passeriformes > Tyrannidae > Pseudotriccus > Pseudotriccus pelzelni. The sequence goes on from JAWMRA010000113.1 coordinate 68,675,546, forward strand.
GGTAGCCATGACCAGAATGTGGGGGCACCAACAGTATGAAGTTCCTAAAATACAGAAAGATCTTTTATCTTAAGATTTTTCTGAGCCATCATATGTTCAAAGTTCTTCCCATTCCCCGGTTGAAACAGGTAGAGGACCTGAAAACACGCTATGTTTGGTTGCAGTAGCCATAATATTAAGGACAATCCATACCACAGAGTTCCTAAGGGGTTTCTGCTGGGAAGCAGAGGGCACTGAAGCGTGTTTCAGCACTTCACTTGTTAAGGGCATGGGGCTGGATGCAATATGTAAACAGGTATCTCTCAAAGTTCTGATTTTCTTACAGCAACAGTTTTCATTTTGCTCTGAAACAATTACAGAATTACAGCTGATATTCAAAAGCAAGAGTAGGTGGATTTTCTTTTACTTCAAAGAAATCAGAGGAGGAATTGGTAAACAGAAAGCAGTGCTGTAAGAGGGTAAAACATCCACTGAGATGACAGTAGCAAGCAAAAGATTTTTCTTTCTGTCAGCTTTGTAGGCTTAAATCATACACAAATGCAAAAAGAAAGATAAAGTCAACTCTAAACAGTCAAAATGTACAGTTCTTAAGAGAATAAGAACTCAAAGAATTTAAAAGTGTGTCTAGAAGGTCTCTGGTTAGTAGCCATAAATGAGAAACAGTTGTTGAGAGCTCTGACTTTAGAACTAGCTCCAACACAGGGATGCTCAAATCAGCAGAGGTGTGGGAGTCAATGCCAGTTTGGGGCTTGAATCTGGGAGAAGTCCAACCATGTTAGTTCTGTTATTACCCTGTTAATGCACACTCCTGCATTTGATCTGCTTCTCAAAATTCCCCTATTCTCCCTGTTTGGTGTGCCATCACTTTGGGGATCAGTGCAGGTATGCTGAGCTCAGAACTTTGGGCTGCCTGGTATAGCTATCCTCACCATTTTCAAGAAATAGAATTAACATATTTAAATTGCTAGCTGATTTTTTTTTTAAATGTATGATCAAAGGTACACTGGTAGAAATCATTAAATTCAAATGCTTCTTGTTCACAGAAGGAAAAAAGCAGGTCCTAAATCAGATCTAAGCCACTAATTCTGAATTCAACTTATGTTATATTGAAAGAATCTGTTATGGTTAAAGGTATTTATTAATGATAGAAAGTTTCTCATACATATCTCTTTTCACTGTTTAGAGCCACAAAATACTTAATAAAATTACAAGTGATGAAAATACAACAATAAAAACTGATCCAGATGTTGCAAAACTTAAATGTTCAAAAGATTAATTTGATTTAGTGATGTCATTAAATTAAGAGAAAAGGAGTCAGTTCCAAATAGTTTTAATTGCATTACATATTTTTTGATGTTTTGAGGTTGGAATAAAGAAGGCTTGGCTACTGCTGCCAGTACTTGCTACATAAGCAAAATGACTTTTCACTAATTTCCTGAAGTTGTTTCCAGAAAAACATACGCTAGAGAACTGTAATATACTAAAAAGACATGAAGCTCACAAATATAGTATTGTGTTTCATTATTGTGCAAAGGAAAAAATTTAGGAACAAATAAGCAGGGAATAACTTCTTGTTATGAATGCAGTAATGGTAAAATGTATTAACAGTTCAAATTCCACACTTAAGTAATGGTAAACCTGGATCCAGCCTCCGGGAGTGGCTTACAGGGAATAAAGTGCTATTAAATGTGAAAGTGGAGGGTAATTAATGGGCCTTCCTGGCAAGTAGCACTATATTTCTTTTTCTTCCAAACTTCAAATGTCATTGTTTGATATTTAGATTGTTGGAGCCACTGGAGGCTTCTCAAACTTTCTGAAAATGTAGCAAAAAATATAGGCTAGGAGCTAACTACATACCCCACCAAGATTAGTTTGTACTGTACTAGCATACCATCTCATTCATTAACCTGATATTTAGTTGAAATAAAGTTTGAACCAGAAGACAAGGTCAATCTTGTGAAGGTGCTATAACAGAAATGGTTCATTTACATCAGCCAGGATCATTTACATCAGTTTTCATCAAAATTTTAAACCCTTGTAAATTCTGGGTCCTTAGAGTCTGGCATTTAAATTACATTGCCTATCTTTAACACCTCCAGGTGTAGGTTCCTGCAAATGGTTTCTGCTTCTTCAGTTCTCTTCCCTAAGAGACTCTGTCCATCAATGTTAATGACCTCTTTGTGGACACATTCTGCAGAAGCAAGAAGTGTGCATTTCCTGGGAGTGTCAAGGAAGGCATTGCCTGCTGTGCTGGCAATAGTTAGAGACCCAGAGCGATCTTTAGGAAACTTAGGAACACTGCCCCATTAACTGAGGTGCAACACCTCACCTCGCTCATAGTGTATCGTGAAAATATGACTCTCCCAGGAGACCAAACCCCGTGGAGTAGCAGGTCTTTGGGGAGCTTGGTTGAACTCCCTAACTACTCTCCCTAACAACCGGGCACCGACACAACATTGCCCAAAGAATGAACAGGCTCTTCAGGTGTTCCATCTCAGCAAGCATAAAGAGCAGAAGCACACCATGGTAGGTCCTCTCAGGTTAGACCAAGTATGAGTTCTCATGGAAGTCATGGAAATACCCCAGCATTTAAAGTTTGACAGCATAGTACACAATTATCAGATAAGTCTGCAGCAAAGGGGGAGAGCTATGACAAAATGGGCCTTGATTGTTTCATAAAACACTGTATCTGGTACACAGGTGCTGAGCAAGGAAAAACAAAATCAGAACTTCAACATCTGCTGCAACTGGATAAAGGGCAGATTCTTACCAAAGACAAATTGTTACATTCTTCCATTCATTTATCTGAATATGATATTTACTCCAGTGAGGATCTATCTAGTGGAGTATGCTGTAGAAGAAATTACATATGAACGAGAAAAATGTTCCTAGGGGAGGGTCTCCTCCAATAGCAACACAATCCAAATTCAGCCAAAAACACCAACCAGGACTCAGATGAACATTTCATTAGCAAGTGTTAGAAACAAGGCAAGGTTGTGTATAGCAGTGCATCAGGGACTAGTTCAAGACCTGTGACTGAGAGAAGGAAGTTGTCACCATACTGCAGGTGGTTTTTATTACATGCTTCTTGTTTTTCATCAGAAGGCACTTAATAAAGCAGATCAGCGAATAAAACAACAACAGAGTTTACAACTGAGCATAGAACCAAATACGCAGTAAAAGGTTAATGCTAAAAGATACATTTTTTTTTCAGCCCGCCCTGATGCAAATACAACCCGCAGAGCTCTGCACAATTCAGGCAGAAGGATTTCAGAGGAAGTCTGAAGTAACTCGCTGTTGGAAAGCTCTTCTGCCATTCTCGAGGATAAGACCAGGAACAGTTATGCATCTTGTCATATCAAATATTTGTTGAAAAGCTGCTGTGAATGCAACAAATCAAATTCTGCTTTTAGCCGTACTACATATGACCCCACTGGCTACATCAAACAAGCTTGATGTGTTAATGAGAGCATATTTTTGTTAAAGAAATAGAGATTTCTTCCAAAAGGCAGAATGAAAAGGAAGCTGCAATTGCATTTCTGTTATTCTTTCTACCCCACCTACCTAGGGGCAAATATGTAACTGAAATCTTAGCATCCAAATGAAGAATACGATTAGGAACAACTTTAGTCTGATGTAACCATGTATGGCTAATTATTGCATTTCAAAATATCACTAGGAGGAAAATAAAAGCAGAGGCAAAATTGACTACTCTGTTCTCACTACATTACCTCTGTTCTGTGTCAAAACAAAGGACGTTTTGGGCATGTCAAATAATCACTTCTCAAGGTCCTTTCCAGTTCTACTTATTCCTCTCTCTATGACAGTGAGATTATGCAAACTTCATGAAGTAAAGCATTTCGTGTTCTTCAGATGAAAGGTAATTTAGAGAGTAGATTAGTATTTTAGACAAATAAATGCCATACTTTACTACAAGGCAAGGATAATTTGACTGCTGTTGAAAGAAATGGAAAGCAGCAAGAGAGAGACTACAAGATTATTTTGGAAGGCAAAACCTCATACCCTCTGATTTAACAAATTTATATTTGTCAAATATAATAATGATAACAGATTATGATCCATATGTTTTAATAGCAAAGGGTAGAGTTCCTCTTGCTGACAATGATTGGAGTATGGCTGATTTAACACAGGAATGTAGCTGATTTCATGAAGTGCAAAAAAAAGATAAGGAAAAGTCTAAGAGATATTCTAGAAAGAGCGAAGCAGAATAATTTTTTGTATGGCTCCAATGTCATATAAACAGGCAAGTCTCTTGGATTAAAACCATTTGTTTAGCTAGAACAATGAATATGGCATGTATTAACAGCTACCCACATTCTTGCTACCCTAGAAATTAAAAGGGAGATGTAGTTGGTAGACAGAATATAACAAATTCGTACAGAGTCTGCTGAATCTAGGGACAGGCTTTAATGCAATTTACATCACCTTCCATGCCATTTACCAAAAGAATTACACTAATAAATTATTACTCTGTGACTGAATAGAACCATAACTATCTGTATTACTAGATAATCTTACACGCATCTAAAAATCATTTGTGCTCTACTTCTAAGATAGTTTATTAGTTTAACCAAAAAAATCTCAGTGATGAGCAGATTTTTCAGTTCACTGAAAATTTTAGTGTCTCCCGATTCAGTGTCATTTCAATTCAGTCAACATTTCTTTCCAGATTCAATTCCAGGGAGCAATCATCTAAATAAGGGCACACTGCACTAGGTAGTATTAGTTTGTGGGAAAGGTGGAAGAAGTACTGTCACTCCTGAATCCCTTTCAGTCCACCATCTGTTTTCAAAATAAAGACATTTATCCTCCATTGTCAAATAGCCTGTCCTGGAGTGCAAGGTCCTGGAGGTGTTTCACAGAACCAGCAGCTCCCAAGCTGTGTGTCTAACCCCATGGTCCCACTCACTGTCTGCTGGAGGGATGGCTCTTAGACATGTATTTGCACAGCATAAAGCACAGCAAGGCTCTGTCTCCACAGCTGAGTGATGGGAAGCCCATAAACACACAGAGTCCACTCAGATCCTTGTGGGAGAAATGTGGGTCTTGAAATGTCATGTTAGGGACAGGGAAAACAAAGACAAATGCCTGAAGAGCATTGCCATGGATTTGGTTAACATGTTTTGCAGTGAGAAAGTCTTCAGTGATCACTAGAGGCACAATGTGGTATTCTTGTCTGTCAGCACTCTGTGGAATTCTTCTCTGTTTCACTGAGGGAATCTTCTTTTATGTAAAAATTGCATAATTTAAAGAAAATGTCAATAGTACATTTATGGTAGAAAATTCCAGGAAAAGAAAAAAAAGTGGAAAAATAATTTCATGTTGTCAGGCTGTGGTAGGTGTTGAGGAATACATTTAGTGCAGGTAGCTTGGTGTGCAGTTGCAGTGTGAGCTGCAGGGCCCCAAGACAAGTGGCATTCCTTTGTTCGAGGTCCTTCCTCAAAGACACACAGCTTGAGCTGTTATTTAGTTTTTGTACCATGACTGAATGATTTTAAGGATTTGTATGTCTGAGACTGCGCTATGGGAAACCTGGGGTTGAGCTGGTAAGGAAACCTGGTCTGACTGTGTGAGTGTAGGGTGTGTAGCTCTGTCACACCATAGTGGCTCCTGGATGGTCAGACAGGAAAATTTCCTCGACAGTGGGTTGACCTTGGCTGGATGTCAGGTGCCCACAAAGCCTCTCTATCATTCCCCACAAGCAAAGAGAAAAAAAAAAAAAATTTCTCTACTTCCCATCAGCATCAGTGAAGTTCAGCACCTTCTTAGGAAGCAGGCCTTCAGCACACGTGGCAGCCGTTTTTGAGAGCAAACATTGTAAACAATGAATGCCCCATCTTTCTCCTCCTTTTCTTGGCTTTTGTGTCTGAGCTGCTGTCATAGGTATGGAATATCCCTTTGGTTAATTTCGGTCAGCTCTCCTAGTTGTGTTCCCTCACAGTATCTTGCCCACCCCCAGCCCCTTGACGGAGAGGAAATGTTGGAGAGACCAGGCTGATGCACTGATGTGTTACCAGCATTCTAGCTACCAATGCAAGGCTGCTATGGGAAAAATTAACTGCATGTCAGCATAACTCCAATACACAGGCATTTTACTGACACACATTGCTGGTCCAGGGGCGAGAGGATTCGTACATTTTAACACAAGAAGATTTCCAAAAGTGAGAGGAATGAATGTAAGAGCCTTCAAGAAATAAACAGAGAATCATGGATTCAGTTCATATTCATTTTAACTGCAAACAAGCCCTCTCCCCACTGAGCACTTGTATTATGTGTGAACACTTTGAGTGCATCAGCCCAGAAACAAGTGTACATCCAAGCTTCATCCCCACAGCACAGATGCCACAGGCACAAACCATTTTGTCAGACTTCAGAGCCTTGATCCAGTTGCCCATATCTAGGTGTCTTGTGATATTGGGGTTACTTAACACATTCTACCTGGCCTGTAACAGCTAATCTTAAGAGGTATGGGCATCTGTGTACATTGTAAATACCCCACGGCATCTCAAAGTCACAAGGTATCTGTAAATATGCACATCACAGATTTCTCAAGTTGATAATATGAATTCCAATAAAGAGACAGGTCAGCAGTGAGTCACAAGAGCAACTTTCATTGATATACCCAGAACTACAGAAGTTACGTCTGAGCTGCCTTGCTGAGCTGAGGAGTATGAACAAACACAGCACTGACTAAAGGTCCAATCTAAAAAAATAATAGAGCTAATGGGAGATATTCATCACTGCAAACTTAAAGCCAGCTTTCAGTAAATATTCTTTTGTTTTCACTCATTAATTTAACCATATAGCCAGTTAATATCTAGCACATGTACAGGCTATAGCCATCATTTGCTATGGAATTGGGGGTGAGAGATCTGGGGAAAAGTCCATCTCCTCAGTGACATAATTCTAAACCTTGTTGTGAAATTAATTTTCCCTTGTTAGCAAAGAGCGGTGAACTAACAGCTATGTTAAAAGAATAGCTGCATGTTTCTGAAAAATTAATTATCACACCCTCAAGCTGACAAAACAGCTTAGTGATGTACTGCAAAAAGTGTTTGTCAGTAAGAACCAAACAGCAGCAGGGGCAGCTTTCAGAATCTGATTGCCTAGTGATACAGGGAGGACAGGATAATATGGCAGTATCTGTCACCTTATTGCCTCAGTACTTTTGTTTCTCCGGAGGGGAAGGGCGGGGGGGGAATCTTGTATTATTGTTAAATATGACCTTAGCTAAAATTTTCCCTAAAGGCTACAGAAGTAATAATGGTAATGCCTGCCCCAGGCTGTCCACCTTGAGAAGGCACTGTGGAGTTGCTGTGCCTTTGCTCCAGCTGTCACTGCCGGATTCACTGAGAGCACAATGGGCAGGAGGGGTCATTTCAGGATCACTCAGACCCTGGCATACCAACTATAGCCCCATCAGGCGGTTCACCCATAGGGACCTTCCTCACTGGCAGCATGGGTGGCAGACACAAAATCACCAGTTGCTCAGAGCTGCTACATTGGGTGTCTGATGTGCTCTGTGGGGTCTCACACATCATGCCCTCATCAGGTGGATAAACCCCTGGTACTGCCCCACATTTCCCACCCCACACAGCTCAGTGAATCACAAAGGGCCAGTTCAAGGTCTGGCTGTGGGCTGCCTGTTGGCGGACTGAAATATCATTATAATTCTAGTGATTTAATGGAAATATTGGCAAATATTCTTATGCAGTGATTATATTGGTAGCTCTGGACATCTCAAATCCAGTCATCCAGCATCAGCTTCCACCACTGCCAAAGATAAAACTTTCACAGATTTTTGCATCTCCTGCACCCTTAATTCCAGAGACTCACACTTCTGCATGGGTAAGTGCTTCCTATCCAAGCTCTGTTTGTGATGGCACTGGACAAGCTCTGGACATTCTGATTCCTGGATATGTGATGCAGTGTGAAAGTCAGCATTCTGCATGGAGGTTCTCATCCTGGAACAAGGTGATGTCCAATAAAGATAAAACACTTGCAGAAAAGTCCTAGAACCCTAGACATCCACCTTTTAAATATTTTTTTTAAATTATTTAAAAATATTTTCTTAGGAGTGCCTAGAAAATCTCACATCTTCTGGAAATGTGAAAGAATTCAGCTGTCTGGAAGCGAGGGCCTTGTGGGATGACTGTCAGGAGTGCACAGACACAAACTCAGTTTTGCTGCATGTTTTTCATGAATGAAAATACACAAAGGCGACTTTAGGAAAGGAGCAGTATAGATGAGATACAAGTCAACACTTCATTATGTAGTCAGCAGGTGTCCAGCCCTGAAACCTCCCACAGTGAGGTACTACTACACATTGCCTCTGCTGAATGCACACATCACAGACACCAGAACTCAGAGCACATCATGCATTGAGATCGTGTCCTCTCATATGGGCCTTGACAGTGTCATGAGAGCCTGCTCATGGGATCACAGTGGAGCAACGATTTGTTCTTATTTTTATTTTGAATTTTATGGCTTTTAACTTTTATTTTATGTTTGCTTTAATTAAACATGGGAAAGAAGCATATAAAACATTTTAACCTGTGATGCTGTAAACAAAAAGTCAGTGTGGAAGTTTTATAAAGAAATATCAATATAATTCTCCACAATAATGAACAGAATTAGTACAGCAACCAAAGATCATCAAGTTGAATAATTGCTGGCAACTGATTTTATTAACAATGAGAAGATATGAAATTTCCATAGTAAAAGTCTCTTGGCAAAATATAGTCTTCCTTGTCTGTCTGAGAATTTCAGGAGGAATGCAAGACTGCAATCCCAGTTTTCTTACTCAGACTGATCTCTCTGCAATGATACCTTTGGTCAAAGTGTTCAGCTGGAAACCTAATGGCTTTAGAAATACATATGAAATATTTTCCAATGACTACATATCACTTACAGGATATGTCACCGTAACAGAGGAAATCCAGCCCTATTGTAATTAAAGGTCATTTCAGGGTTAATATTATATTCTAAGCCTTCCACATAGTAGCAAGGCCAGAGAGAAACAGATTATAGACTCTGTGCATGTGGGAACATCCTATGAGAGATTCTGTTTACGTTTTATGAATATTTTTTATATCATTAGCTTCCTAATCAGTTTACAAACAAACACTCCTAACACAATTCACTCTCACAAAACACAAGCATGTAATAAGACAGTCTATTTCTATCTGGTCCCTACATCTGGGCTAATAGCTTTTAATTATGTAATTTCCTATATTGAAATATTTTAAGTAGCATGAATGCGGGTACGGTCTTCTTGAAATGCAGACTCAGAGCTTGAGCAGAAAGATGACTGTTGTGGCAGCTCTACAACGTGATGCCTATAATGTGTATGAGGCAGGAGTACCGCAGAATATACTCCAAATGAGTGTGTCTCTGTGTGTGTTCGAAATCCCAACAGTACATAAAAGGATATGGAGAAGACTGGCCTAGTTATTTCTAACACTACTTGTACTTGCAAGAAATTCTATAAAAACGTACTGCCTCTTAAATCATAGCAACGTCCATACAGAAAGGGCTATGCAGCCTGCCACCATGCCTTTGAGACAGGCCAGTAAGCGGGCATGACAGGAATCTAAAAGCAGGACAAATACCAAGTTATAGATCCCCTGCTATGTCCTTGCGCTTCCAGCAAATTTCAGTTTGGGGTCTTTGAGAGCTAGAGGTTTCCTCTGCTCATTTGTGCTTCAAGGCAGTAGGGGGGGGGGATCCTTTTTCATTCCTGAGTATGTTTTCACTCAAATTCCAATCACTTCTTGTTCTTTTTATGCCATTTATATTTTTATATCTCCTCAATAACTGTCTCTATTCCAACCCAAAACTTACTTGTCAATTTGATCTCTTTTTATAGCCATGCTATTTTAAAGCCCTGATTATGCTTGCCCTCCTTCTCTGATTAGCTTACACTGGCATATGCATATGCAAGTTATGCTTTCGATAGCCTCATGGTGAACACACTGATAAGGTTGTCCACAACTGAGAATCCAGCCCCACCCCCATCCACCTCACAGACTCCATGTGGCTTCCCAGGCAGCAATTTACAGAGACTTGCATAAGAAGGATAGGGGGAAAAGTCCATAGTTTCATCTTTACTCAGTCATTGCCTTCCAAAAAGACATAACTAAGATGGATGGTCAAGTCCTTGACCCCTTCCCCACCCAAGATGTCCAGCTATGGAAATTTTTCCTTCTAATGGTCAGAATTACCAAAACTATAAGACTTGAGAAAAAAACCTGTAAATATCAACCTCAAGAGCAAAAGGCAGTGTTGTGAGCTCTGCCTAGTGTCAGGTTTGGCAGACAGTGCACTGTCCTGCCAGCCAGAGGCACTGTGTAAGCAGAGGTCAGTACTAATTCATTCCATTTCAAAGGCTTGCTGCTGTTTTCTTTCTTGCCAAAGTGTACACGTTTGTGTGTGACCAGTTTATTCACAACCTATGTGATGCAAACACTGGGCAAATTTTGAAGCCCTCTCTCTGTGCAATTGCCTCAATGCATTGTCCCATCCACGAGTTATGTCTTTGGAAAAAGAGACATGCTGGGAAAAAACAGCAGCATCCAATTCCTGAGGGCATATAAAATGGTAACAATGATTACTGGTTTAAATAAACATAGCAACAGTGGTGGCAATGCAATCTATTCCTACAGTGAATGTAATTTAACATCCATGGTGAGACACTTTCTGTTATCCATCAATTACTGGATCAGTAAGAAATAGCATACTCAGACAAAGCCACCTGGGTAATTGCATGGCAGGTAGCAGCTATGGCTATTAAAAGAGTAGGCAAGTCAGATGGTTAAAAACTCAAAGGAAAGCAAATGGTTTCTGTTTTAAAATCTCAGATTTTAGTGAGGAGTAAATTATTAAATACCTTAAAAATAATTTCTGCTTCCCACTCATAATTGCTACAGGACATAGATGTACAAAAACAGGAAAAGAAATATCAGCTAATCTGCTTTGTCAGTGCCAGTGTCAGGCCCTTATCTACAGACCCTTTCACGAAGCACAACAGTGAGTCACTGATAGCAAAGTGGAGGGAGTCCTTTCGCAGCTATGCCTCTGGCAACCCTTGATATTAAGTTTTATCCTGACACTTTTTGACATTTTTTAATCACTTTAACCATCTTAAGTATTCATTCAGATTCCTATTGTATGAGATGAGCAAATATATATTTCAGCCACAGCCTGAGACTAACTCTTTGCTGGCCTTACACAGGAGATAATGTGATTCTCTACTGTATTCAGTGACATCCACTAGCTGCCATGCTTAGGTGGATAAAGTTGCCAGAGGGCATCAAACTAGGAAGTCCTTTATTGAGCAGATATGTTTTTCTTATTCAACATAAAAGCAAAAAATGAAAGAAAAATCTAAGACAGAAAACCAATATAAATTTTAGAAAGCAAAACTAAGAGATAAGTATCAATTTCTTTCTCAATAAGATTATTGTTGTTGCAACTAGGAAAGGAAGGTGTGAGCGGTTCTGGCTACTCGGACTGTACAATCTAATACTAGAGAAACTGGTACTATATGTAGACATCAAATGTCTGCTGCCTCCTAGGCCATCCTTAAGTGTACCAACAATGCTGTTGTTTTCAAAGAAGTCACAGAATGGCTACAAGACCCTACTTTCCAGAACATGTCCTCTTCTGCCAAACCCCACATAAGTGCAACTCTGACTTGGTGAACCTAATTTTGGCTTAATCTGTAGCAAGCTACAGTTTCAAATGGAGCTCTGTACTTACTATGTTTAGAACAATGCAAGAGAGAGTCCTTCTTACCCTGGGGCAAAAAATAGTGGAGAGAAAAAGAAAGGAAATGGATCTGTAAGACCAGAATTCAAATGAGAAACAACAAAAAGCACATCCTTGGCCCCTCTGTCCCATGCCTGCTATTCATTACAAAAATTAGTTATGAAAGCTTATTACAACTTACAAATATTTTAGTAGTGAAAAGAAAAAAAAAAAAGTGAGTAGGTCTTGTTTGACTTTCTTGAACCTGCTCATTTTGAAGCACACCCTGGTTTCTTGCCCTGACCAGGAGCTTTCCCTTGATGCTGAGCAGACTCTCCCTGTCTCATGCATCTGTCCCTTCAGGCACAGTCCATTGTGGACCACCATGCAGCCACCATGTTGTGGGTGAAAACATGGGTCAAACACAGACCTTCTTTTTTAGAAAAACAAGCATATCTTTCCTTCTGTTTTCCAAACAGCATCTGAGTGATTGGGGTGTCTTGGGAGACTCCATGGTGCATGATGCTAAATGCAGACCCAAACTTAGTCATTGAGTAGTTTTTCCAGCCCACATTGTGCTGGTTTAAAAGTAAACTGGCGGAAGAAATGAACTGAACTCAAAAGATATTACAAGTAAGAGTTACACTTTACTAAAAATATTTCAATAAATTCAATGATACAGAAAAAAACCCTCCTTGTTTTAACTCACAAAGACAGATGCATAACCCAGCACCCTGGGACAGGAACAGAATGGTGTTCGTCAACCCCTGTGCTGAGCACCACGTGGGCCCCCCAGGGTGGGGGGAGTACTTTCCCAGGTGGAAAGTAAAAGGAAAGTAAATCCTGTTGGTCCAGATGATGGTCTGAGTTCTGTTGAAGTAATGGTCACAGTCCTGTCAAGAGTGGCAGTTGCAGTCCTGTTGGAGTTCTGGTCCTCCTCTGGGTCCCATGAGTGGTGGTAGAAGCCCCAGGTGGTAGAAGTCCCATGGAGTGAGGGAAGAACACCCTTGATTTCTCCAGTGAAGTGTGGGTGTGATCTTTTATTTGGCTCAGGGTAGGTGGGAATGCCTCTGGTACCTTCGCTGTGGTTGGGAGCTCTTCACCGCATGATTAATACTGGATCACAGGACATTTCAAGAGTCTTTGACACCTTCTAAGCACAAGTGGATCCATGTCAGCTATCAGCAGAGCTTAATATCTTGAGGCCATGTGTATGAATTTTCCTGATGTTTCCCCAAGGGAAGTTATCATAGATGAGTCATTTGTGTAAGGACAAAGAAACAATACCCAGCTGGTAGTCTGAGGTGGCAGGTGTGCATGCCCTCTGAGTCATCAGCCTTCTAGTCTTTTCACACTGGTGGATACATTCTTCCTCTAGGGTAATAGATTACCACCCTTAAGTCCCTCCCCACAGTCTATAGTAGGCATATTTGGAGAAAAAAGGAAAGATGAGTACAAGAGTCTTTGTGTAACCCAGGACACACACAGACCCACACAGACCCACACTGTGACCACAGCAGCACAGGTTTGAGCACAGTCTCTCTATATGGGGTTTCTTATCCAAGCAGATCCAAAGCTTGCTTGGAATTTTGCCCAAGAACTGAAGCCATACAGCTGTGAATATTAACTGATACCTGTGGCTGAGAGAGCTAATTTTCTGTATATCTACCTGAATTTCAGGTCTGGTTTTGGTTTTCCTGTCTTAATACAGCCTCAGCTGAATAGAAGTATTTTAGCTTAGCCCTAATCTCAAAAAAAGAAAGCATCCTCTGGAGCATGACAAGATAAGCTAGGACACTGTCAAACTAGAAGGCCATCACTGGAAGGATACAAAAGAGCTAGTTTGGGATTCCTGCCCCTGGGGAATCGCAGCTTACCTAGCATTTGTTCATCATGAACTTTGCTACCTCAGCGTTGAATTCTGCTACTGTTCATAAAGGAAAGGAAAGAGACCAGGAACGTTTCCAGCATGAAACCAAGAACGGCTCCATGCAGTCTGTTCAGTGGGGAGCCTTGAGACTTTCAGCTTGCTCGGGAAAAGGGAGACATTTTTAGGAGTTTAAATGGGGAAATATATGAAGTGGAAGAGAACAGAAAGTAGGTAAGAAAGGGCTTTGCCTGGAATAGATTATGAGAGATTGTCTCTGGGAATCCCAGCAGCACCCCTCTTACTGGCCGAGGTTTAGAGTAACAGTGGGTGTGTCAAGGCCACAGGGACACCCCATTGCATAGGCTGGATATGACATAGTATTCAGCTGAAAAGGGTTCATGATGCAAACCAGTAAATGTAAAACTTCTAAGCAGGGCTACAGCTGCCAGGAGGAAGGAATCCCACAGCCCTTTAATTGTTCTGTTTCAATATATTTCAGCTAGATATGAAACAGTGTAAGTTAAACAATGCCAGGGAAGGTGCCAGGCCCTGACCTCAGTAACTTACTTGACTGAACGGTACTGCAGCATGTAATATGTTCTGGTTCAGGCTGACTAAAGAATTTGGGAATAGGAGAATTTGGGTGTTAGCATGGGCCAAGGCCCATTCTCCACAGGCAGGCTAGACACCCTCATGGCATAGGAAGGTATGAAAGTTTAATAGTGTGGATCAGGCTATTCCACACCACTTGGCCCTAATGTCAAAGAATAATACCAGGCAAGCTGTAGTTGCCAGTGTAAATATGTCCTTTTTGTTCTTTATTTCAGATCTCTGTCTTACCTTGAGTCCACAGCTGAGCTCATGCAGTTTGTGAAGTTTGTTCAGTGTTTGGCTTTCCAAAAGAAAAGCTTTGAAAACTTCATAATTCCACACTTGCTGTTTCTCACACTCAGAGAGATTTTCTGTTTCAATTATTCTTTTGTGATTAACTTCTTTTAATACAAACAAAGTGCTCTTGTTCCCATGGTATAATAAAATGTGACAATTCTTCCCCTAAAAATAATACATATTAATCAAATTGTATTCATAAAAGGATTATAGACACTGGAGTTAAAGCTGTGCCTGTGGCAACCCTCATTAAAAAATGAAGATTTACATTTGAGTTTTTTCCAGTAATGATTAAACTTTTTGAGGAATAAAGACAGCAGAACTGCCTGTTGCCATCCTGACAATAGCCCTAGTGCTCTTCACTTGGTGGGGAAACCTGAAGAGACATGAAGCAGGCAGGAAAGTAAGACTCTGGTCACTAAGAGTTCAGTAGAAAAAAATCTTGTTTCGACATGGAGTCCAGGATTTCACCTTCAGTGTTGTGTTTCTTAATTAGAGCCTTCCAGGAGCACAGCAGTGGCATGAAACACTTATACTCTGATATTTTAGAATCCCAGGTACAAGATACAAGAAAGGATCTGCCTGTAAAAATTATGTAGACTAGTCCACATTAAACCCAGTTTCCTTTGAAGTCCCCATTTTGGACGATTCACCACTAGCTTTTACGGCCTTCTCCTGCTTCCCTAACACCTCTTTTCTCACTCTGCACTTAGAGAGAACTAGCACTATAACTACTTTCTTGATTCTTTTCTTTCCATGATCTACATGTATTTTTCCCACATAGAGACATTTTAATGTGAAGACAATTGTGTTACCCATTTTAAATACTCCCCTACTTTACTCGGATGCAGAAAAATTATCCCAGTGGGTGAAAATCTGTCCCTGAGTGAAATTCTGGCCCAATGAATGTTAATGGCAAAATCTCATCATATTCATTTAGACTCATTGTTCTATTCTAGACTTTAAATACATTTTAAATGGAAATTTACTTTAACTTTTTGCACTGCTACAACCCACTTCTGAACTATTGACCTTCTCCTGTCATGTCTCAAGCATCAAGGTGTTGCTTGTTCAATTTAATTGCCCATGGACAAGTGAGTCTGAGGTGTTCCTCTTCTCCTTGATGATGCAAGTGCTGTTAATTGAGAGCGACTGATTACAGCACAAGGCATGTTGCTGTGGGAGCTGGAAAAGTCAGGCCAATACGTGTAACTCTGGGGGATGACGAGCATCTTTAAGCTTTTAAAGAATCGATGCAAGTTGAAAAGCTGCAAGGCATTGCTATGGTCAGGAGGTGAGCATACAATGATCACAGTCCTGGAGGGAGGCAGGGAGATGTCCTTCATGTCCTTCCCTAAAGACATGTTTTTCTCCCTAATACCCTTATTAAGGAGTGACAAGGTAGTGTTGTTTTTCACAGAGGAATGTTTGCATTCACCAGCATACTCCTGAATTTCTCCTTTTTATCAGGTTACAAGTAATTACCATGCGTTGCATCACCTGGAGTGCCATTATGCAAATTTGCATATGGCTTGAATGCTCTGCTTAGACAAATATTTATCATCCTTTAAAGCTTCTCTTGGAAAAGAATGTCATACCTTCTGTTCACTCTTATCATTTCACATGCACCATGATTTAAACAGAATTCACAGCTGAAGGGATGATCTGTGGAGAAAAGTTCTGGTGCCTGCAGAGAAATTCCTTTCAGAATTCTCTAAGAATAACAAAGGGGAAAATCATAAGTAAATACCATATTAAAGGAAACGTATATTTTAATGGTGCACCTTGTCCAGAATTAATTTAACTCTTCTCACCAGTTCTGCAATGTATACTCTACTCCTGAGCATGACCCAAAGACTTCAGTAATCATTACAGGAATGTTATTACAGACCAAGACTTTCTCCCATCAAGGTTGCTGGAATGTTTGCAATCATCTAAAAAAAAATCCAGGTGTTATCCTTTCCTCTACCAGTCCATGAACGCTCTCAGTGAATGTTCATAGAATAAATTATATAATACAAAGTCTGTAAGAATAATAAGCAAGAAAAATAAGCTCTTTACCAAGTTTTGTTTGTGTGCCCCCTCCATGCATGATGCTTCAGGGGTCTGTGAGGGGTCAGCAAAGCTCTCCATAGCACAGGGATGAGCTGCTACATCTGGGACTGGAGTCATGTCAACATTTCTGTTGGTTGTAAGAGAAGTGCCAGATGTTGTTGTGGTGAATATTTGTTACATTCATCACTGCTTCATCCAGCCAGAAGTCATTTCACCTATCCAGAATAAATAAATTGCTGTGGGCCCTGCCTACTGCTCTTCTTGTGATAGTTGACACTTCTCATGATGTCTCAGAAGGCAGCACAGCACCATCACATCAATTTAGCACCCTATCTCCCCTTGTCTTTGGGGGATTCCACTCACATTTTGGAGCTGAAATCCCTTTTCTGTTTATCTGCACAAACAGAACGTAAGTCAGACTTTTTTCCCCAGTTCTTGCTTGCTCTTTCCTAGAAGCTCTGCAAAAGATGTATGGTGCCTTCCCAAAGACACAGCATAATGCAGCTTCTGATTAATAAAGGACCAGAATTCAAGAAATAGGGGAAGAGAAATATTTTTATTTTAAATTATGATGAGAAACTAGCTTGATTTTATGTAAGTCAGGTTGATCTGGTACAAAAATGGGTAGATAAACCAGGGAAGGATATTTGGAATCATAAGAAGGGCCAGCAATCTTGATTCTCTCAGTTGAAGCAAGAGATACAAAGATGTATACGTTCAGATAGCAATCTGAAATGCCTTGAAAGAGTCTTTGGTCTAAAAAGTGGTGGCTGCAAAATCTTTGCTAAGTAGAAATTAGCAAAATAACGATTTGTTCATTTTCTCACCTGGTTTTCCTTAATTGTCTTCTTTGTCATGTGAAATTTACAACCCAAGTGGAACCAGAGCATAGCAGTACGTTGTTAATGGCTCAAATAAATCAGGTAAATTAGCTATTTTTACCATTTGTCTTCTTGAAAGCTTTAAGACCAATTTGTATTGTCCACCCAGTTGGAAGAAAAATGGCTATACCTCCGTGTGTTGATAATGTGGGAGATGCAGGAACTGTCATATTAACCCAGCTGTTTCTTAACATATGATTTTCATAAAACTGTCATGTTCACCTGCTTTAGAGCCACTCAGCCCTGCTTGCTCTTAGTCCTGGGATATGCTCAGAGCTATGCACTGAGCATAAAACAAGTTTAAAACATTTTCATTCTCTTACGTTTCTGACTCCAATCTCTAGGGAAATGCTGCACAAGACTTTCTAACATGACAAAGTATTATATTGTCCTTCCTTTTGGAGGTGCCTTGCTGAGAAAAGACCCTGATTTTTGGAGGGAAGTTGTTGACCTTGCTGTCACGCGGGACAGTGGGTTCCTTTAGTTTTAGTTGATGAATGATTTGATCATACGTGATCATACAAAGTAAATCCATATTCTCTTTCAGAGTAGTAAATGTTTGTGATCAAACCAGGAGCTGAACCCTGATTAGAGAATGGCGAGTAACTATTATAATCACTGAGCAGCCTTTCATTTTACACTGGAATTAAACTGCTCCATTTTTGTTAAACCAAGACCAGCTCTACTTTTTATATTTTGCGTCCTTCATGTACTTCAGCTGGCTTGAAAGTCTAGTTGGTAAGCAAAGCTCTGAGAAACAGTGT
This sequence comes from Pseudotriccus pelzelni, assembly GCA_035584735.1. NCBI lineage: Eukaryota > Metazoa > Chordata > Aves > Passeriformes > Tyrannidae > Pseudotriccus > Pseudotriccus pelzelni. Next base: position 68,693,773 of record JAWMRA010000113.1, read on the forward strand.
CCATTTCTGCTGCTTCCATCACTGGTGCTGGAGAGCATGAATTTTGGGGTAAGCAATGTCAACTTGTCCATAATGTTCCTGTTGTCTGTGCTCAGGCAACTCCCTTGGCAGAAGTTACCTTGTCCAGTCCGGAAATATACATATACATGTAGTATGGATCATCAGGGCATTGCACTTGAAGGGACAGCCTGAGTATTCTTGCATCCAACAAACCTTGTCACTCTGATTTTCCCACTTTCTACTTCAAAGCATGTAACATGCTGCTTCACTAAACAATTGTGCTGTTATCTCAGTAACATTGAAAGGACTTGAGCAAGAAGGAGGAAATTTTAAAAATTTAATAAATCCAGCCATCAGAGTCTTCCTCCTTCCCAGTAAAGACAAAAAGGGTGTTTTGTGATACAGCTGAAGAGCAAATGCTGTCCACAGGGTTGGTGTCCACTATAAGAGAGTAAGGCTTCAGCCAGCTCAACAGCATTCCCTGCAGCCAGGGAGAAAGAACCCATGCTTTGGAGTCCCCTCCTAGCTCACTTTAACAGATTCCCCCCACTACAAAGTGCATGAATCACAGGTGAATAGAGAGAATGGACAGCTGGGGTGCTTAACCTATGAACTTACGGAAGAAGGGTTAAATACATCATATATTAAAAAAAAAAAGAGCTAGTCACTGCAGACCACTCTTTCTTCAGGAGCATGAAGGCAATCATTCCCCATAAGAGTGGAAATGCAAAGTTATTGTGTTGCCACACTGTATACCACTCAACACAGGCAAAGCTGCCATACATTTCCTAATTTGGTATCAATTTACTGTGTTTGCACTCTTAGAAGGTTGTCTGCTATATCAGGTGCTATTTCTCTGGACAGACAGAAACACCAACCGTCTCCATCATGTGCTGCTGTTAAGAGAACAGGATCTAGGGGCAGTAACAAGTCTGGAATGATTTGACAGCTTCATTGGTCTTCAGACAATATTCTGTTCTGCTATTCTTTTGTCTATCATGAATATGTGGCTTTTCATTTAAAAATAAAGAAAATAATCAATTTCATGGGATATAACTTCATTGTGACCATGTTTGCACTTTTATATTTTGCAGCATGCCAATGATCATTTCTGTTGGGACTGGATTACATACCACAGACTTAACCAAATTTCCATAAATCTAAATTCCTTGTTTCATTCCACCTTCTACTTCATTTCTTTGAATAAATTAACTTCTGTTCACACAACCAAAAGTGGATAGTAAAGCCCACAGCACATTTATGAGATCATGTTGAACATATTTAAAGCTGCTCCTTCCCTTTCTCCTTCCTCCATCCATTCACATGACTCAGGAGGAGAAAATAATGCTCCACCTCAAAAGTTGTTGAAAGCACTTAAACTTTAAAGGAAAAATGTATATGCACATGCAACTTTGGCATAAAATCTGTTGCAAATTTACCATCAAGTTGCAGTCTAGGACTATCCAACTTTGCCAGATAAAAACCAATTTTCAATCATTTCTCTCTGTACTATGAAAAACACTTCATCTTCAAGCTCTCCCTAATATTCAATGAAGAGCTGTTCTTGTATTTTGAGTTGCCCTAAGCTGATCTTTGATTTGTCTCAAATATACCCCTTTTCCTCTCCTTTTGGCCTGGGACATCCTCCAAGCAGGCATGGGGCAACTGGCTGACATTTCTCCTTGATATAGGAAAACTGAAAATGGACCGTGGGAGACTGGTTAATGCAAACAGGACAGAGATTATGCAGGGTTTAGGTCCGTTTGAACCTTGTAAGAAATTTGGAGTTCTGCTGTCTCCAGTAAGGCGATAGGTATTTCTACAACTAGTTCTGGGGGATCTTCCCAGGAAGGACACTGAAGCCTTGCAGCAGACAAGGCACCTCTGATCTGCTACTACAGGAAAATATTTCTCATCCTGCAAAACCCAAGAAAAATATTTAGCACTGGGGTGGCTCAGAGAAATACAATTTTCATTGTGTGAGAAATAGCAGCATTTTGAAATGAGTTTCTACACTGAATTAGATTGTTTATGAAGAATGTTAAAATCTATGGAAAGAAGAATGCTTCCTTTAAAAACAGGAAATGCCAACTAAAACTGTTGGCATTCTCAATACAAATGAAAGTATTCCATTTGCTGAAAGAAACTCAATTTTAACCTGACAAATGGTTGGTGTGTTCCTGTGACTTACTCATTTTTGAAATGTAGGCTCCAATTTTCCCCTTTCTGTTTTCATCATCAGATTTGTTAGTTAAATAATGAAAAATTAAGATTTGGTCAAAGAAGTTATTTACCTGTGTTACAAAATCATATTTTCTGAAGGGAATTGTCCTGCAGTAGCTTTAAGAAGCACTGACCACAGCACGTAGCACATGTGGTATGTACATGCACACTTCCACAAGGATGCACCCCATTTTTTCCTGGAGACCCAAATAAAACCTCCAATTCCTAGAAAAGCAGGCTTTAGGTTCCACTGTGTCAGGCTTCCAGCAGGGTCTCTCTGCCTCACTGCAGCAGATTTACTGCTTGTGTTAAACTTTGCTGCTCTGCAGTATGTATGCACTTGCAAAGGTAATTCTGACTACTGAGAGACTCAGCCCCAATTTAAGCATGGGAAACATAGCTGGAATTGGAAATGCTTCCGAAACCACAGTGAACTCCTGAAGTGTGCCTACTGTTTCTGTAAATTACATCTGCCTGGGAGATGTAACGCTATATGCTTTGGGATTTGTTTTATTTGGCTTGTTGTTTGTGTAAGGCTAAGACCATAAGTAAAATCAAATCTAAGTAACTGAAAAGTTCAATTGTGAAATAATAAGCAAAGGAGAAACATTTCTTTCTTTTCATCTCCAGGTGGAGGGTTATTGCAATCAAGATAATTTTCCTCACTTCTTCATCATTCTTTACACAAAGCTAGCAAGCACAGCATTCTCAAAATACAAAGTCTCTTGTGCCCCCAGAAAAAGAAAATAAATAAAAGAACACCTCTTTCTCCTAAACCCAAAAGCTACAGGAAGCACCTTGGACTCAGATTTGCCCTTGGCTTTTTTGAAGAAGATTGTGTCAATTTAAATTCCCTTCATGCCACTCGATAGTTAGCTTTCTCCTGTTTGCTCCAGCTACCCACTCACCATTAGAATGATGTGAATATTTCTTAAATGTCAGCCTTTACCCTGAGTCACTGTGCTGCTAAAGCATCTTGGCTGTGGTGCTGGATGCAGAATACAGAGTGCTTTGTTTAGGTTCCCTTTCAAAAATCTGATATGGGCAACAGTTTTTATACTACCTCATAATGTGAAAACAAAACAAAAAACTGAAATTAATAGGCTATGAAGAACTGCATCAGCTGCACGAGAGATAGGCTGGCACTGCAGTGTGCTATATTTAACCTTCAGGCTCTGGAAGTGTAAGAGCGTGCTGACCACATACAGCAGGGCTAATGGTTATTTTCAGGCTGGTGTTTATCATCGGTGCTCACCGTGCTTAGGTACAATAGTTTATAATACATCAAAGGCTTACACTGAGTGACTGGATTAGTGAATTAGGAAGCAGGTAAGAATAGCCTAGCATCATACAGCAAGACAGCAAAAATGTTTAGTGCATACCTGCCTCCCTGCTTCAGCCTGACTTGCTGTGGTCCCAGGTTGTGACAGCTCCAAGATATAGCTTGCCTCAAATGCACATCCCAGAGGGGACAGAGAAACACATTGCTTTTTACAAAAGTGGCAACTGAGTCGAAAGTAATAGAGGTTTGTCAAGAGTCACAAGAAGGCAGAACACAGTAGAGAAGATCATATGGATTATTGTCAATACCGTCACAAGCATGTAACATGCTAATCACCACTGAATAGACACCATTTTATGAGGCTGGAAGAAAGAAAAAAAATAACAGCAGCATCTCAGATCCACAGGGGTCATTCCGTATATGATAGGTCTTGTAGGAGTGAGTGCAACATGAAAAAGAAGTATTATTATCAAAATAAAACTGATATAAGCTGTACTAAACCAGGACTTTCTTAGGACAAATCAGAGAGAGAGAGCATGCCAAAGGTTACTGATGAAGCTTATCTCTCTATACAAGGTAACTGCAGAAGTTCATAAATCCATGAAGTACATCTCTTGTCAATGCTGGGGACCTAAGAATGACTAATAAAGACCATTCATTCTTGTTTTATACTGCTTAAATTTCCAGACCAAAGCCATCTTTCTAAGGAACATACTGATAAACATATTGATTCATTCAAGTTTTTTCTCTCAATCTCCTGACATGATAAACAAGATTCATTGGTTTCAAAAAACTTTCATGAGAGCCAAAACACCAGTTTAAAAATTCCTCCATAGTTGGAGCCACACCTTTGACAACTGACCTTACTAGATCTTAAAACCAAAGAATCATACAGGCTGGATAGAAAGCCTGGAAGTCATCTGGTCCAACCCTCCCATGCAAACCAGTGCTGACTCCTACGCTAATAAGGTTGTCTGGGGTCTTGGCCAGCCAAGTTCTGAGTACCTCCAAGAGGGAAAGTCACAGCCTCTCTGGACAACCTCTGACAGAGTTTTACCACTATTGCTGCAAAGAGTTTTTCTTCTCCTTAATGAAACTCCTATTTGCTGCCCACAGTGTCTCATAGACCATCTGCACAGAGTCTGGTTTCTGTGTATCCTCTGGTTGGGTAGTTGTAGGGACTAAATAAGATCCCACTGAGCCTTCTCTTCTCCAGGCTACACAGTCTCAGGTCTTGCAGCCTCTCCTCACATGTAAGATGCTATACCCACTTCATGATTTTCGTAGTCCCTCCCTCGACCTGCTCCACAATGTTCGCATCTCTCTTGTACTGGGCAGCCCAGCACTGGATCTGGAACTCCAGCTGTGTATCACCAGTACTGAGTGAAGGGGAAGAACCATTTTCCTCAACCTCCTGGCCACTCTCTTGCTGCTGATATAGGTCAGTGCATGGAAGCTCTCAGGGCACATTGCGTACTCCTCCTCTGTTCCTCAGGTTCCTCTCTGCAGAGCTGTTTCCCAGCTGGCCAGGCCCAGCCTGTCTTGTGCCTGGGGTTGTTCCTCCCTGGGAGTGAGACTTTGAAATTTGCTCTTGCTGAGCTTCATAAGATTCCCATCAGTCCATTTCTCCAGCCTTTTCGGTTGCCTCTGAACATCAGACCTGCATGCAGCCTATCAACTGCTCCTGCCAGTCAGTCAAACGACATATTTGTGCTCATTCCCAGAAAAAAATCCCAATCTGAAACCAAATCATAAGGGAAAAAAATAAAGCAAAGAAACAAAACAAACCAACCAACCTAACAAACCAAAATCCCCACTACACATCTCCCACAATTGAGTATTACCCATAAACACATTCTTAGAAGAAAAGTCACTGTATGAAATGGGTTATGCCCAAAAATTATCCCGTGTGCATGATGCTTCAAATCTGACACCTCATCTGAAGATCTCTCAAGACCTTTAGTTGTCACCACTATCAGAGTGGGAAGATGTGCTGAAATAGCACTAAGTGCCGAGCACTGGCTTTGCCTGTGTCATTCCCTGGTCCCCTTTGCTGACTAGTGGTGGTCCTCAGTAGGTCTGTGCTAAGATCCCATTGCAGGCTGTGATGGGAGAGAGCCACTGAGCGCTATTTCTATACATCTGGGAGAGCTGTACCCTGTGAGTATTGATTTATCTCTCATATTTCTCTTTTCCTAAGGTTTAAGGGATCAAATTCACTTTCCTGACAAACTGCTATTAGGCACTCAGCACTAAAAGTGGTAGCTTTAAGGTGGCAATCAGTATATTTTTCCAAATGAATTGAACAATCAAGATAATAGAAAAAGAAAGTAATTTTTACTTACAGTACATTTGCAGGCAAAGTGGGGGGTTAGAAATATTGAAGAGTATGAAAGTTAACAATACCTGATTTTGCACTTCTGATGGAATATTTTTACAAAGGGGAAAAAGGAACATTTTTCAGCATAACCACACTGCAATTGTGATTCAATAAAACTAGGAAAGCCATGGAACAGGGAGATAATGCTGGTTTAGTCTATGACTAGCAGAGACTGATTTCCATTGAGAGTAAAGGCAGGGAAAAATGCTAATGTAATTACTTTCCTTTGGAACAATGCAGTCTAATTGAAGTATCATATCTTTATTTTCCTTGGTATTTTTACATACAACAACTAATAATATTGGAAAGACAAATACTTGGATGGTAGGAATATGCAGATTTTAGGATACAGAAGAAACCTGTGTAGTGTGGAAACCTCTTGTCTACATACTGTACTTCTGAAGGTAAGGTCTGACCACCTACAAGATGTGATTTTTTTTTCCTTGCAATTTAAACACTGAGCTGTGTAAGGTCTTTAATAATTCTGATGCTCTTAATGTGTGCCAATTTCCTACAGAAGACACAGATTTATGGGAAGAACAAATATTCTAAGAACCAACAGCCTTAAACCAATTATTTTAACAAACTATAAGTTAATTGTCATCATTTTTGCATAATTAAGAGGTCACAAGAGATATCTGATGAGTTAGTATGATTTGCTGCATAGCACAGGGACATAGCACACATCACTCAACTTACATATCACACAGCTACATAGTTAGATAGCAAAATAAAAATGCTCCAGACTTCCAGTGGTGATGCTCAGTATCTTCTAATGACAAAGTATCAGAATTTGGGACTTTGTTGAGACCAGGTGCTCCAGGACTTCCAAAATTTTAAGGTATTTTCTCAGCTAAACAGGGCAGTCCCCTAAAGCCCCTGCCAGTGACTGACACTGGCAACCATCAGGCCCATTTCAAACCTCCAGACAGAAATTTCAAGCTCCCCTGCAGTCCTCCAAGTCAACCAGCAATCCTAGTCATGGTTTCAACAATAACTGAAGTCAAAGTAAAATTGGTTGTATTTTGAAGTCCATAATCTTCTATGTTTATAGTTTTGAGTAATCAAGACCAATGCACATAGGAATGTGAACAGACTAATACAAATTATTTACATTGAAAACACTTTTTTAGCAGAAAAAAATCAAAGCATAAGTCACCTTAAGTAAGACTGCTAGGCTTGCAAGGAAATATTAACTGACTTTTCTAGAAGTTCATGCAATCTGTTGGCATAGAAGGATGCTTCACTTCCCAAGTTTAAGCATCTACAGTCACACGATTTCTTTTCCAACACAGAGACAACAATGCTACACTGCATGTTAAAGGCTCATTTGCATGCACTGCCTCATTATTTTACATCTCCCGAGGCCTCAAAGGTTTTGCTTACTGTATATGTAGGAAAGATCCAGTCCTTGAAAAGGTTTTCAATAGGTCTGTAAAAAGAAATATCCTCAGGTATGCACCCTGTTGAAATAAAGGGAGGGGTTGGACCACATGATCTGCCTTGCATAAAGGCAGATGAAGGTCTTAGTCAAATTTTCAAAGTGTTGATAACAAGAAATTTTTAGAAAAAAAAACACCTTTTGTTTAAAGTATTATATGAATAGATTAAATAATGAAATACATGTTCTCTCTGGCTTCCCCATTAGTAAATGATTCTAAATCTTGAAACAATATGTTGGTAAAAAAAAAAAAAAAAGTATTAATATAGTATTTCACTGGCAATTAAACTTCAACTGATGTATCTGCATCAGTCAGTCTTGTAAGACAGGGTAAATCAAAAAAGCTAAAACATTTTTTCTATAGCAGGCTGTTATCTTAGTATTTCCTCCCAAACGGTGTGATGGGTTCAGTCTGTTAATGGCTCCTTCTGGATCAAAACTCAGAGCTAAATAATGCAGCTCATTGATTTACAAGTGGTTTTTGAGCAGGCTCGGGCAGGGATGAAGCAGATGCTTTGAGGGCTAGGCAAGTGGAAGACCCCATGTGGGAAGAACCTGACCAAATAAAATTTGGGACCTGAAAAGGTGTCCTGGTCCTGGCCAGGACAGGGTTAATTTTTGCAGTAGCCAGGAGGGACATGACTAGGACCCAGAGGTTATTCTATGCCACCTCACCTCATTGATGAGCATGGGAGAGGGAAGTGGCCCCGTCTGGTTGGGGTTTTTCAGGTTTCCACATGGTAAGCACTCGCATGTGAATTTTCACCTATATTGTACACTCTGTTATTAATATTGTTGCTGTTATTGTTCTTATTTCACTGCCATTTCTAGTAAATTGTTCATGTCTCAACACGTGATATTTTACCTTTTGCGCCTCCAGTTCTCCTCTCTGGCCACTCACAAGGGAAGGGGTGGAGTGAGCAAGTGGCTCATGGTTTGGAATGTTTCAGTGTGAATGGCAAATTCAGGAATCCCATCCCCAAAACAAGACACAGGGGGTCCCTTACTTTGACTTGGGAGTATGTGAACTTTGGCTTGGGACAGCATAGAACAATAAGCACAAACATGGGCTGCTTCACAAAAATGGGAATGGGTGAAACCAATGACTGGACGAGACAGATACACCCAGAGAGGACTGAGGCTGTGGCTCACAGGGCCGCAGCTGCAGCTGGACTAGAGGCAGGGCTACCAGGCTTTTCCAAGAAGGTGGAGAAGGGATCAGAGAAGTATCTGCCCTGGAAAACACTCATACAGCAGACGCCCTTGCATGGACAATACTGTATTTCTAGGAAAAATGTCCTCAAGAATGTGACTGTTGAAGAAAGTAACTGAGCTGTGTTCCCTATTCCTCTCCTTTAATTTTCCCTTGCTTTCTATACATTTCCTCTGACTCATCTCCTCCCCAGAAAAGAAAGTTCATTTCCTTTACAAAGGCTTTTTAAAACACAGATGGTACCTTATATACAAAATATTGGCCACAGGCATGCTTCTCCAAGATTTTTAAACACTTGGAGCAACAGAAAGCTTTGACAGAATATGTATTTTCTTGTATGACTAAATTCCTTCAGTGTTCCATTTTTATCTTGATATTCACAAATTCAGAAAGGACAATGTTAAAATCAGACCTTAATTCTGATTGCCTGTAAACTAATTATTTGAATAAAACATAAACATTAAAAAAATAATCCACATGTAATTATGCTCCAAATGTAGCAAAAAGGGAATCAGAAAAAACAATCCACAGATTCTCAGTTTAACAGCAAGGAGGAGGGAGGACATGTTATCTGAGTTATCTTTCAATATATGATTCTATAATTAGAGGGGGAAAAAAATAAGTCTTGAATATTGTCACAGAGTAATCTACAGAGTAAGATGATGGATTCATTGGCCAGGGGCTACCCTAAGTAGTCATCCATAGCAGGTATGACCTTCGTACACAGGTGGGAAGGGTCTGGTGGCTCACAACTGGCACACCCTACTGCTTCACTGCTTTTCTTAGTAGTTTTGTTTTAGCAGTATTCTGCCACATCACTGCTACCTTTGATGGCCAAAAGCCTGAGCTGCCAGCTATTTGGAAACCTCTGCTTGGTGACCATTGGGCTTACAGGCTGGCTTGGAAGTGCATATTCATACCAGATTCTCTCTTGGACACTGTATGCATGCTTGGCTAACCTATACAGCACAAAACACAAACCTATCCACTAGCAAGAAGTCTCTGTTTTGTGGCTATGCAAGACAAATTCTTGCTCCTGATGTCTTCTGGGTAGCCTCTTTGTCCCATGCCATGGCAAACATCATTAGAATGGTCCTTGGGCTGATGCGTGATCTTATACATGGAGAGTCTATACATGATCTTTACATTTGCTCAGTTTTGCATTGTGAAGGTCCAGCTTAGACCACATGATGCCTAGAAATAGCTGAGGAAGGATTCATTGTGGTTTGGTTAATACAGATTTGATGTCCTGATGTACTGGACTGTGTTAAAGCTTGAGGTTCTCCAGGCAGAAGCCATAGAGCTCTCCTGACCCTGACTCGGGCCACAGGAAAGCAGTGAGGATAGTTCAGGCTTATGAAGAGATTCAGAGCCAAATTTAAATTACAGCATAAGGATGGACAGGAATCCTGATAGCTCCTTGTGTACTGTCTCTGTGATTTGTTTCCAGGGTGGTCTGTGCTTTTGAGACTGAGATGCAGGGAGTGGATTGTGTCCACACTGCCATCAGAGGCTGCACCATCCTGCAGAGATGCTCAGTGCATGGCACACACAACACTGCATCACAGGCCTGTGCCACTGTGAAAAGCATGTTGAGACCCCTGTTTTACATAATCAGGGTGATTTCCCACATGGAGAGTAGCAAAGCTTGGGACTATGCCTAAACCTCTCAGTATGAGGTCACCTGTATGTGTTCTGAGGGAGCCATGGATTTCCAGCCTCCATGAGCCCCTCCTCAGCAGTAACTGAGGGCATGTTTCATCCCTTTTGAGGACCATTGTCACAGAGAGTTTATCATTTAAAATGCTTTTGGAGTTAATATTGAATTGTGAAACAATGAGAGGAGTGGGAACCTGATGTGTCTGTAATCCTTATAACTGGTGAAATGACAGAGCATAAAGGCATGTGGAAAGGAAAGGATTTCTGGAACAGTTTTCAAGGATCACTCTGAGCCAAGGCACCAGGATGTGGTGCAGTCCCATCCGTACTATCAGGTGGAGCAATCTCTGGCCCCATCCAACTACCATACCACCCACAGTTTTTATCTACCTATTTCTTCTGTTGTCTGAAAAAAATTTTGGCCAATAAAGCATTCAGGCCATGGTCAAACAGTAGAAGAGGGTCCTAAGGGAAACAAGGAGCAGCCCAAACCAACAGTGTAAAATGAGACAATGGTTGCAACAGAAATTTTTCATTGAATGAAATAATTCCCTTTGAAATTCTGGAATATCTTTCTGAATGTGAAAGGTGACAGGACCACTGATGATACCTGTATGATTGTTTCAAGCATGGTCTGAAGATGTTCTGGTTTCTGTTTTACTGTTCAGATCAGTTCTCACATGAAATATTCTGATTCAAGCTCATGGCTAACTAGACATAGACCTTTTATTATTAAACAGTAAGTATGGGTTGCACTAGAATCCTAGCAGAGCATGGACAGTAATAGATCCTCTCCTCCTCCCTGTTCCTCAATTGAAGCTTTAACCTAAGGCTAAACAAATCTGCAAAATTACTTCTGGAGGAATTTAATTTCCCTGTTCACTAGTTTTACTTGTATTAAATGAAAGCAAATTCTCAGTCACATCTTACTTGGCTGAGAGAAAATATTTTGCCATCCAACCTTTCTGAATAAAATATCCTTTCTGCTTTGAATAAGTTCCTCCTCTAAGAAACTTCAGTTAAATTATCTAGCTGCACACATTTAATGAGTCCATCCCACTAGTATATAGGTCAAAAACCTAAAATCCAGAATAAATTCAGTTTATTTTACCTTATTCTGACTATAATGATATTCATGTATGTTCCAAGGATATATGAGAATGTCTGGGGGGGGTTTTGTAAGTGAATACTTTGTTCCTTGCCTTAAATGCATTTTTGAATTGCCTTTTGATTTCTGATTGTAGAGCATGACAATGTCATGGAACATCTGGGCTCTTCCTCCTGGTCAGTCTTAGGAGTCCTAACAAGGGCAGAGAGGATCTTAGAGGGAATTCAAGGTTAGATTTATCATAGGAAAAATCTTAATTTTACATGTTCCTTTCAGGCTGTTCCTTTTGTGAGGCATTCTGTTTCATGAGCAAGAACTGGCCATTTTAGCATGGTCTTCTACTAAAATAAACACTATAATATCCCAGACAGGGGCAGTTAAACTATTCTTTTATATTAAAAAGTAGTTTTTACTAAAACTGGCAGTAGGAGAGTGCATTTATATAATCACAAATTGAATCTCTCCTTGAACAGAACACTCTTCCATACCAGAGTAGCAAAAAATCTGTACAGTTCATTCAGATTTTGTTAAAAACCACTTGATTTGAGGTGTTAGAGAAGCATGTAATGTCAGCTGTGGAAGTTACTTTTCACTGGAGGTCTTGCTCAACACAATTATAAGTGCAGGCAACCTTCCAGATGCAGACTGGTTCCCTATCAGGTTAGAGAGACACCCCAGAGAGTTGTACTGTGCTTGTCAGTAGTATGGTCATAGTGATCACTGTGGGGGGTTTAATTCATCTTTCTACAACACTATGCTTTTGCACAACTGGGCCCACGGCATGGATTCACAGGTCTCTACTGATACCTGTCTCTCCCAAGCTGGCAAAAGCCAGCAGGTTTCGTAATTTGTGTGCCTGTACTTGTATTTTTTCTTTTGCTGTAATAGTGGAGTTTCCAAAATTGGCAACATGTCTTCACAACATTTATTGGAAACTGGTCATGTAACCTCTGGTGGGAAGCATGATTTTAGTCCTCTTTGCTCCCTGCAAGGGCACTACTTGGGCATTCAGGGGTATTTTAAACTTGGCCCACAGCTGTGTTCAAGATGTCAGTGCCGTGAGCAGAAGGGATGCCATCCCACATTGTGTGATGGTGGTTGTTGTCAGATTCTGTGGATTTGCATATTCTGCCAAACAGCTATTCCCATAAACTGGTCGCGGGTGGTGAACTTTTATTATGGCAACATGCTTAACTTGTAGAAAGGCTGCCTTTGTAGTTAAATGGTTGGTGCGCTTGTTAGAGACATCTGTCTTACTGTGAATGCCTTTCTTCCCTCCGGAACAACACTGACAGAGACTTTGAACGTTTATTATCCAATAGGTCATTATCATAATATATGGTGGAAACTACTGATTGAAGAAAACTAAATCTTTCTTAACATATAATCAAGAATTCAGTACAACAAAAATAATTTAATAACTATGAACTGACAGAAGAGATTATGTACATGATATCAGTTCTCCAGTAGATATTGATCACAAAGGTTATCTGTTTGAGGTTCTCTGGTCTGTATAATATAGCAGGACTATAGTTGTCTCTGAGACAAGTACAGCTGAATAATCCAAACTGACATCTGTCTGGGTGCACTATCACAACTCGTTCCTTAAATTCCTAGATGCCGGTCTGAGAGGTTTGTTCACATCTGTGAGCAGTGAATGAACAATTCCCGCCCAAGACAGGTGTCCAGTAACAAAATGGCATGCCTCATTTGGCCTTGAGCATGGATGACAGCTAATAAAAGCATATGGACATGTGTTATGCACATATATTCCATAAGGCATAATCCTCTTTACTCTATGCAGAAATATTTCCTACTGCCCCGATTAATGTCAGGGCTGGGAAGTATTTAATCATGGAAAATTATGTCCATAACATCTAGGTCCAGGCTGGAAACATGCGATATATTGCAGAGTGGTATTCACAAGCACCCATTTAGGGGTTATTCCACTGCTGCTGTCTATTGACAATAGGATCCACATAAAGACAATTCTCTGACACATGCTGCCTTCCTGCCAGCTGTCACAGGCACTGCTGCTGCTCCCTGGCACTGAGCTAGGACTGACAAGTGACACAGACAAAGGCTGATGCCCCTTCCTGGTGAAAAGCTATAGTCCAGGAAGGACAAATTATTTCTCTGGGCTATTTTCTAAAGCAAATCACGAATGGAGCACTTACCCTACCCTTACCAAGTGGGTTTCAGCACTTGTGTCCAATTTTTTTCCAGTGCTGTAAAAAGAGATGTGAAAATACCTTCTAATATGCTCCTGATAAGAAAGATGTATTTAATTTTAAATCTTTTATGTGACAGTATGTTTCACCAAGTAGATCATAAAAATTTAAATTACTTAAGAGGAGGAGAGAAGACGTTCAAAGCTAACTGAAAGCTTGTACAAATCTGCCTCTACATCAGACTTTTCATTTAAGCAATTGCTTTCCATCTCCCAAAAAAGAGTTATTCTGCCTCAGGACGGCTCCAGCAGTGGACACTGATTTCAACTGCATCTCTGCAATACAGCTAACTGCAATGAACGTGCCAAAGCTGATATCCCCATTGTACCTTCTCAAAGCAGCAACTGAGAGCTCGTGCTAGATCAGTTTTCCATAGCAATGCAAGGACTTCTGGACCTCTGTTTATCTAAAGAAGTACAGTATTTTCTTCCCAGCTGGACAAAATAAAAAGCCTATGCAGTGTCTATCTTAGATACTTTGAAGCAAAGAATTACTATTGCTACAGGACACAAGCTCAGTAGGAAAAGAAAAACATAAGGTAATATCCTTCATATCATGAAGTTGGTTTCTGCATCTGACAACCCCAGCTAACAGCTTCTGTCTCTCTACTGTTAGATTTTCTAATAGTCACCTTCAAGCATTCTCCAAATATGTCCTGAAAATTATGAAGAAGTCCCCTCAACCAGGCACCAACACTCCACAGCACTCACTCCCAAAAGCTCTCCATAGGTGAATGGCTATAGAAAACAAATATACTGGCCATACTCATGCAGTATTCCTTATGATCGATATTCTCTCACCACTTCATCATGCTCCTTATCTGCATGCAGCACTATTGTACATTACCCTTTGTTTGTACACACAGATCATTGTCGCCCTCTGTGTTTGTGCTTAGCACTTAGAAAAATGGTAAATTAACTTGTGAAGTCTTGCCAGATGAGGATTCAGTAGCAAAGTGCTGTAGTTTGTATGGCTGTTGGAGACATAAAGAAGAAGCTGATGATCGACTCTTTCAGTACTTATACTTGACAAGCGTATAAAGGCCAGGATTTTACAACATAATGCTCTTAAGTGTATTGTAGACCCTCTTCCTCATGCTCTTTTAGCATCTTGGTGTGCTTCTTATTTCTCTCATTCTTCATTGTCATTTTGTTTTCCTGATCCTTGGTTTAGGTTCCACCCATCTTTCTACCCTGCTGGGCAGATCACTCGTTATCTTGATGTCCTGATCTCAGCCTACAGCCTTGTATAATAAAGGAGAAGAGAGAACTGAGAAATTATTTGCATTTACTTAGCAGAAGTGAAAGGGGAAGAACTGAGAGAAGACTCGCAGGTAAGCATTCACAGAGAGACCAGGATTAGCCATTAGCTTGGCAGCAGAGGCCACTCTGGTCATGGTTACAACAGGGAGGTCACTGAAGAAGAGGAAGTGCCAAGAGGTGCTCTCAGGAAGCTCTTCTGTCTGCAGCCAAAACACTCACAGGAGGGTGAGCTGTAGTGCTTGAAGCAGGCTGTGTGTGGCATGAGGTCCTGTGGCTCTAGTCTTCCACATCCTCACTGACATAGAGGGCAGAGCCAAGGAAGAGGACCCAGCCAGATAGAGAGTCTAGTACATAAAACCAGCA
The DNA here is from genome assembly GCA_035584735.1 of Pseudotriccus pelzelni. Lineage (NCBI taxonomy): Eukaryota > Metazoa > Chordata > Aves > Passeriformes > Tyrannidae > Pseudotriccus > Pseudotriccus pelzelni. The sequence continues at coordinate 68,708,935 of JAWMRA010000113.1, forward strand.
GAGCAGACTTCCTCTTTCCAAGTGATCATGCAGATATATGCATATATTTCCCTGAAACTGAGCACAGATCAGGCCAGAAGTGTGTTTGTTTGGAACACTGAAAATGTATCTACCAGCATTGTGATTTGGAAGCCTTCCAAAACTGTTCTCCTGGCTGCAGGCAAGTGCCACAGGCCACTGAGTTTAATAAAACAGTCCCAACCCAAGGTTTACAGCACTAAACTGCACACTTGAGGCATAATAATTAATTATAACAGGTGGGGAAAATATAAAGCTGCACAGACTAATTGCGTGTCCAGTTGGTGGACACTTTCCATAATCAAGGGATCTTTGAATGATATATGTTTATCTTTTCCCCCTCCTTGGGATACTATTTCATTATACACAGTAATGAGACACTTGGCTTGGTGATTGCTGGGCTGAAAATCCTTATGACAATGTACACCCGCTGTATGCAAGTTTTTTCATTGGTAAACCATAGATGCTCTACCCTGACCACTCCCTTGGTCTCAACAGGGGACTGGCTATCTGGAAATCACCATGATTGGAGCTATCACCAGCTGGGAGGTATTTCTGCCTTGGCTGAGAAAGCCAGCTGGAGTTTGCCTTTTAGCCCAGAGAAAAGGTAGAGTGGGAAAAGGATGAAACGTAGTGGAAATAACTTCAGGTGTATCACAGACAATCTGGATAGAGGCACAGCAGGAGTGAGTGAGAGAGCAAGACCTCAGCTATTACCTTTGTTCAGAGGTGAGGATCCAGCCTGGATGAATGGCTGTGAGAATACAACCACTGGGCACCCCAGCACTACTTAGGGCAGTCACAGCACTTGAGCTGCATTTCCAGAAATCCGCGTGCAAACAGCAGAGTTCTTCCTCCAAGAATGCTGGTCACTGAAATATTGCAGTGGAGGTTTTTGGTTCCTTAGTGGTTAACAGAGCTTTCTGTTCACAGCCCCTGTTCAAACAAGGGACTTTATGATGGACATTTGCAAAACTGCAAAACTGACAGGCATTTCCAACCAGGCAACTGGTTGGAACAGACTGCCATTTACTTAAAGGGTATTTCTCGCTTCCTGTGGCATAACCACCACGCCACATCTGAAGGTTTTTTAAGGTTGTAAGTACAAGACAAATCCATTCACATCCCTGTTCAGTTACTTCTACCTTTAAATACACATTCATTGTCCCTGGCAGACACAAGATCGCACTGCTTGCCTTGGGATGTATGTCAAAGCTGGAGCAGGGCAGGTCTGTATCAGTTCTCAGCTCTGAATACCTGTGGGATTGCTGGTATGGGGCTCTAGAGAGGAGCTGATTCTGGCCACAAAGACTAAACAAATCTCAATACTCACTGAGTTATTGCAGACAGGCACTGAGTAATCACGTTCCTACCTGTATAAACTGGAATCAAAAGTGAGTTATTCAGTCAGTGGAAATAAATGGATTTTTCCAGCTGGTGTGGCTGACGTGTACTCTGTATATCACATTTATATATCTTCCTTCCACCAACCAGCTCCCGTTTCAATAATCAAGCTCTATAGCTATAACAATTCTACTGACTGGAAAGAAATGTGTGTTCACAACATGCACCAAGAGATAAATCTTGTTACAGCACCGGCAACACATTCCGTGCATTACATGTGCCAAAGGAGTAGGATTTATTCGGGTCATTTATGCTCCACTGGAGTGGAAAAAGGCAAAAAAAATAGGGTTTGCTATAATGAATTGGACTCTTTGAGTCTTGCAGAGAATAATCCCCATGCATTGGCTAACAGGGATTGCCATCCATCAAGGCAGCAAAAGGTGGCCTTTCAGGACAGGTCTGTTCCGGACTCACAGCTGTGTGTGTACCGTACTGTCTTCAGCCCCTGGCCATACCTACCCAGATCCCTGCTCCCTGTCTTGCTCACCCCTGTGGCAACCCCTCATACAGCCACATCGTGCTCTTCCCATGCCTCCCACTGCCTGACATACCCTGCCCCATGTGAAAACCTTTCTTTCAGCTCTCAGCCTCTTTTGGACAGGCCATTCTGAGGGAGTTCCGTTTTGTACAAGTTGTTGTTCATCCTGCAAAAATGCCCAGAGCTTGCTGAGTCACCAGTGTCCCACTTGGCCATGCAGCCACTGTGCCACAAAATCCTGTGATCTAAATAGAGCAACAAGGAAAAAAACGGGCAGAGGAAGGGCAGCACAGCAGGCCTGAGACCAGAGCTGGTTTCAAAGCCATCACCATCCCCTCAGACAAAGGAAGAGACACTAACTTACAAACTTCTGGGAGTTACTGCCTCCTCCTCCTCCTCCTCCTCCCTCTGTCCCTAAGGCTGTGAGCTCTCAGAGCAGAAAATACCTTTCCTCAGCATTAAGAAAACAGCTAGCACATTGCGGCTAGTGCTACAACTAGAGGTAACCCAGTGTACATCTGCAGGCACCTGGTTGGCATTGCAGAGCTGCTAGAGATAAACAGCCTATCTATCTATACCCTTACGCACCAGGATGTTTTCTTTCTTCATTACGCTTAAAAATTTATTGGCACTGAGGATGAGAAGTTGAAGAAAAAGAATAGAGCAGGGGAAAAAGGACAGAGTTTTGTATTTGAGCTTCAATATCTAACAGGATAAACCTGTCAGAGCATCACAGGCTGCCTGTCCCCACACGGGGAGAAGGGGCAGCAAGTTCACCTTTACTGTAATTGGAATAGCATCAATGGTGCTTTTAACCCTTACTAGCTTGAACTTTACCCAGAAGACACTGAGTAAGGTCAAAAGAGAAGAAAACTATCATGGAATGCAGAAATGCAAGTGGGGATTTGTGTTCATGGAATATTCAAATGGCTCTGTGATATTTGAAAGTGAAAATTAAATGTATTTTTCTGAATTCACTATCACTGTAGTAATGCATGTATGGATCTGGAAGGACGTGATCTTTACTTCTTCATTGTGAAGGTATTTTAGACAGGAAATACTACACAAGTGTAGATTTTTTCAGTTTTTGAGTAAAAGACTGCAAACTATCAGGATCCTGCATTTCAAAAAACAACACAGGAAGTCATCAATTACCTATTTGCCATTCCAGCTAGCCACGTGTATCATGACATGGAGGAAGAAACAAGAACTATTTCTCTGTGATTAAAACAGTCCAGCCCTGGGAAGGGACAGTGCCTTTGAAAGAGTGAATGAAACAGTTGCAGAGCTCCTGAGTGTCTGGTAACACTAAGCTTCTTGATCTTTCTAGTCTGAGGCAGGTTTCCCATATTGTCAAGAATCTGACAAGAAATCCTGGTGAAGGATGATTGGATATAGCACATCCAACTAGGCACACAGAATTTTAAAACTCCTCAACTGGTGAGCCAGCCCAGATCTAGTCTGACTTGTCCCATCATCCCAACAGCCTCAGTAGTCTGGGCAAGAGAAATGAACAGGAGATACATGGGAATACAGAAGCGAATGAGATGGGGAACTCTGGAAAATTTCCTTTTCTCTGTCGTTTTCTTTAGAGGATGGGAGTGACGAACTTATCTAAAAATGGCATACTTTGACAAGACATAGCACAATATCTGAGCCACACGATTCAAGATAGTAAATGGCAGAGCATCAGCAAAGCAAGGGTGAACTATACAACAGCACAGGACCTGTGGTGACCTTCTGGGTCCCTGAGTCTAGTTGGCAACAGTGTTTGGGGGTTACATCACATAAACCAAATCCTTACATGAGTAGACTCCATCCTGAAATGCTGAAGGATCTTCCTGTTGGAGAGAAAAGATATCCCAGTGACCCCTTGGCCTTGCAGTCAGAAACTCACCCATTATTCTATCTAATCTTACTCAGGTAGGTTTCTTTTTGTTCATACAGATCTCTGCTCTTGTTTATCCTTCCCTACTACTGCCCCTAAGAAATAACAGTCCTAAGGTTGTTTTCTAAAAAAAAACTTTACTGTGGCATGACCTATTACTACAGGTTTCATTTTATGTTATTTCATCCTTACCTCCATGTGTTCAGTCTTTTTCTCACTCAGAACTGGATTGAATTTTTTTTTTTATTATTTTGTGTGGTAATTGATGGAGTATGAATGTTTAGGCCATGCTTTCCCTTTTTCTTAAATGGGAGTGTTGTGGGGTTTTACTTTCAAAAGAGATATTTGAAAGCAAAATGGTGTGGGAGGAAGGGGGATGAACACAATGCAACACACAGCTTTGGCATGCGAAATGCAGTTGTGTGTTTCATATGGAGGCATACACTGAACTGCAGCTCAGGGTCAAATGTACATAACATATATATATATATATATATATATATATATATATAAAAGCTTACATATGTATGCACTCCATAACCAAGAGTTTTAGAGACATGATTAGGTAAACTGTTAGGAAACACAAGGGATGTGAAATGTTGTCTTTTCTTTCTATAGAGAATTGGAACTCAGCCTTAACGTGGAATCTGCAAATCCACACTGAAGTCAAACTGACACACATTTTGTGTTTGCATGCTTATTCCTAAGACTGTGAACATTACCTAAAACAATAAATGGTAAAAATAATTAAAGCAGATATTATGAATGTTTGTGAATGTCCTAAAATTTCTGCCTTGTTGAAATCAAGGGGAAAGTCAGCACATGAACTTGGAGTTAGGGTACAGCAGTGGCTGCAGTACAATTGGCAGAATCCAGCTGCACTGCCAGAACAGATGGCCCAAAATAAACAAAAAGAGTTGCCAGTGTCTTCAGATAGATAGATCTGACTAAGCAGTCACTGATGTTTGGTTTATTGGTGTTTTTCACAACTCCCTCCAAATCCTGTTAAAACTATAAATATGCCACTGGTGAAGTAACTGCTCTCTTCTTTATTCAATTCCAAGCACAATGGCTTTCATAGCAATCCAGATCTCTTTGTCATAGCATCAAGAACCAAGAACATGAACAGATTGGGAGGAGATATCTGAAATTTTCTGTGGATAACTTGTGTCCAGGCTTATAACCCACCAGACAGTTCAATGTCTACTCTTAGTGTGGATGTCTCCACAAGCTGGGGTAACTAAGCATCAATGGCATTAAGCAGACCCCTAAAAGGAGTGATAAAGCTATCAATACTCATGCTCTGAGATCCTCCCAGTGGAAAAGTGAAAAAGAGTCTTTCTTGGCAAATTTGATAACAGGATCAATTGTGAAACACCATAGTTTCTCTTCTGCTGTATCCTCTATGCATATATTGCCTTGACAAATCATCCCAGAAACAGGAAACTAACAGTGGTAATCAGGATAGCATATTAAATATCCTTGATGCTTCAGAGGGAGTGGGGGGAAGTCAAATGTAATTGTCCTGAGCAGAATATATTTCCATAACAATGAAATCTCAAAATCAGTCCCCTGTTCATTTCAGCAAAGAAAAATTAGCATACCCCCAGATATTTTGGGTCAGTGGGGATACCATTACAACCCTCTGAATCTCTGAGAGCCATTTCAAGCTGCATTGTTTTATGACGACTCTGTCACTGCAATGTGACAAAATGGCACGGGTTTTAGTTTAGACCAGTAGATGGGGATTAATCAAACTGTTATTCTTGCTGTTGTATACCACCAGTGGAGGCTTTTAACTAACCAGCTGAGAGACTTATGAGCGTGGAAATTGGTTTTTTGCATATTCATTAAGAAGGAGAATTGTTCTCCCTTAGCAGAGCAATTTGCATGAGAGCAGAGGACCAAAACTTCCAGTGGAGTCAGGCAAACTGCCTGGTTACAACTGTGCCACATCTCTGGCAGTGGGAATGAGAGTTTGAGTGCCCTGGGAATCTGGACTAGTCTGTAAATAAGAGGGGATTTTCTCTGCAGATAAAATCCCTGCAGAGCTCAAAGGGGCAGCAGGAAGCACTACATTTCATAAAAATTAGGTAAAAATAGACCAGTCTGCTGTGTGCTCCCCTCAGTTGCAATATGAAAGACATTACCTCTGCATCTGGAAAGAAGAACATTGGAAGAGGCACAAAACCTCCTGTTGTCTTTATCAATCTCCAGGTGAAAGCGCTGACATTCAGGGAAAAAAACTTTAAGCTGCTGCTGGGAATTTGTGATTGGTTTGGGGGGCAGAAGAAGGGAAATCTGGATCTCTAAATGAGACAGTCTGTAGACACAAACTCTGGACATCTGAACCAGTCACCTGAGACAGTTACCTTCATAACTGGCCAAGGAATAATCATCACCAAAGCACAGGTCAAACCATCATGAAATACATCTGACGTGCCAGATAAGCTGTGCCCCAAGTCAGTTCATGTCACTCCACTGCCTACAGCTCCCAAACACTGCCTCCTAGCACTAGCATGGTAACCTGCTTTGTTGAGATATAAAACTGGTTGAAATAAATGCCATTCCATTCTTAAATGACCCTTGAGATCCTAAGACAAATGGACTTCCTGTGGTCTCTTTGCAGCCTCCTCTGCTGCAAATCCATGTGCTACATGTGCCTATAGGACATCATGGTCCTGGGGAGAGGCCTGGATAAAAACAGATGCCTTGGACCAAACTCTTTCTCTGGTATGTAGAAAATTGTTGAACTCAGAGATAATTGATGATGAAGACAAGTATAATGCAGTTGGTAGGTTTATATTTTTATAAGTCATGGCACAGACTGGGCCTCGACAGTCTATTCTTCAATGTCAAATCCTCAGGGAGTGTAATTTCCAGAAATGTTTAATGACTATTTAATAACAGCTGCATAAAATATCTCTGATCATATTTTAATATTCCCAATGACAGAATTGTTCAGCACTGAAGTATTTTATTTTTACAAAAAGCATATCACTCCTTTTTTGGAAAGCTGCCCTTAAAGAAAACCCTGGCCGTGCAGCATGACCCTCTCATCCTGGCTGAAAGGGCAGCTCAGGTACAAATGAACACAAAACAGAGGGAGGAAAGGAGGCAAGGAGGTGCTTTGTTTGTTCATAGGTTCTCACAGTGACAAAACCGGTGACTGGCTTTTAAAAAAATCTGGAAAATCTTATCACTTAAGCATTTGCAAGTGGGCAGGTAAAGACAAGATATGAGTAATGGAATTCCTTGCTTGAGGGCACCAGCTGATCACCTCTGGGGTGTAAGGCAAGAATTTAGCTCCACAAAGGCTGCCGGAAGAGCCCAGAGCAGATGCTGACACATGTTACTGGAGTGCTTGGTCTTTTCTTGAAACACAAGTAGCTGCCCAGAGGTGGGATACAGCTCTGCAGAGGGTCTTCACCCCCAAACTGACCCTGCCCTGCATGCAGTAAATAATCAAGTTTACCTTGCCATCAAATCTGTTAAACCACTGTTGCATTTACCACTGAACTTTTTTAACTCACTGGTTTAGATCAATATAGTATGTTGCAGCTGCTCTCTTACAAGTGAGGTGCATGACTCCATCTGTGACACGCCTGTGAGTTCACTTGCCTTGTGAGAGATGTGTGCTAAGTTCACATGAACCAAGCCACTTGTTAATGTAGATGTGAAAATATGGTTCTGTCTTCAGGTCAAGGACTTCCTAATGCAGAAGATCTTATTTTTCTCTAGTCAGACATCAGCTGGAGCCAGCTGATGGCAGCTCCCTGCTCCCAGTCTCAGCAAGGCTTGGGTATCACTACTGGTCATATACCCCATTTTGTACAGGGGCTGTTGTGGTCCACACTACTCATAGGGTCATCTGTAATACCCCGAAATAGTCTCTGGTCCTAAACAGGACTATCTGCTGGTCAAGCGTGCTGAGATGTTTACAGCCTTCAGGTAGGTGATAGAAATACTTTAAAGCAATTCCCTTTTAAGTGAAATGTGTGTGTGTGTATGTGCATGTGTGTATGAAATAAAACATGAAGAGAAAATTTACATAAGTGTTCTGACTACTAAAAGCCAGTTTCTGGTAAATGGATTATTGGCCCAATTGATTCAGATTCTTGGCTTCCATAATTTATTGCTAGTTTTAACAGCTGCCACTCTTCTAATGACCACGTTGCTCTGAGCAGGGGAAGCAAAATATGTTCTTAAAGAACTTTGCATTCCTAAAAGGGATTGAGGTAATCCTCGACCTTGTTATATTTACATTTATAACTGAATTAGTGAACCTGTTAATATGCGCAGCAATTAGACTTTGCAAATAGACCTGGTTCCAGAATAAATCTTTTTGTAATGCGTCTATCCCCATAACTATCAAAAAAACATTTTCTTTACATTAATTACATTATTTAAATTCCATTCTGAATGGGTTTCACCAGTCTGAGACCCTTGAAAGACAGTTACCTCTGAGGAGAAACACCTCTAAAAACTGTTTAGTCCATTGCAGAGTACTGATAGGGAATAAAATTCTGTTCAGAGTCTTGAAGGTTTATGCCTGTTTTGCAAAAAATTTTATGGGACATTTATGACTATTTGGAACTGACATTTCCTAAAGCTGTCTGTATTAAGAAGATTCCATGACAACCTGGAGGTTTCATTTTATCTGTCCTGCCTGCTTTCTAAAAAGAAACAGTGTCTCTTTATAATTCTAGCATTTGCAGTAAATCTAAGCTTATTTACAAAAGCATTTGTAATTTCATAGATTAGGTACTGATGATTTTATTTTTACCAAATGAAAATGTAGAATTCCCTGCATCTAAAGTATTCCTTTGTGTGTGCTGTGACTTGAGTACGAGTTGTATATCAATTCCCAAGAATTTACTTGCACCATTCTTTTAAGTGAGTGAGTGACATGACTGATGCAATTCATGTAATCCAGACTTCCTGCTGTGTTGCAGGAAGCAACAGGGCATAGGACTCTCTCCTTTCTGTATGTGGAGATGCTTGGTCAGTCAGTTGTACAGGAAAGTTATCATTCTATAGATTCTTATAATACCTTGATCTGTCATCCTTTTCTAATAGCTGGCTGACAGCTTATGCTTAGTGATCCTTACAAGGCACTACCAAAATGAGTATGGCTGCTGCCTCATCTTTTGAACAGCATCCATACCACTGTGAACAAATCTGGTTTAATCCCATCAGGCAGCTAAGCCCCATGCAGCCACTTTCTCATTCTTTACCCATGGGATGGGGGAAAGAATTGGAAGGATAGAAGGGAGTGCGCCGGTGTGCTGGTTTGGGCTGGGATATAGGTTATTTTATTCACAATAGCTGATGCGGGGCTATGTTTTGGATTTGTGCTGGAAATAGCATTGATAACAGAGGGATGTTTTAAACTCTACTGAGCAGAGTTTACACAGGCCTATTCTGCTTCTCACCTCACCCCACCAGTGAGGAGGATGGAGGTGCACAAGAACCTGGAAGGGGACAGGATTCTTGGAAGAATCAATTTAGCCCATCTGGTGTTGTACCCCTGAGCTGAGACTGACTAATGCTCGGGACATCCCAGACTGTATTGGTGCCATGTTCAGCATATAAACTGGGGGAAGGAGAAAGAAAGGGGGGCACATTTGGAGTGATGGAATTTCTCTTCCCAAGTCACTGTTACATATGACGTATTCCTGCTTTCCTAGGGATGGCTGAACACCTGCCTGCCCACGGAAAAGGACGAAGAAATTCCTTGGTTTGCTTTGCTTGCATGGGTGGCTTTTGCTTTAGCCATTAAATTGTCTTTACCTCAACCTATGAGGTTTTTCAGTAAATTTACTCTCTTGGAACGCTTTGAAAATTCTCAGTGGAATGATCATAAAATCATAAAATGGCTTGTAGTGGAAGGGATCATTCATCTAATCCAATCTCCCTGCCATGGACAGGAACATTTTTCATTAGATTAGGTTGCTCTGTGCCCATTCAATCTGTCCTCGAAAAATTTCAATGATGGGGCACACCTAACTTCTCTGAGAAACCTATTGCAGTGCCTCACCACCCTTATCATAAAAATTTTTTAATTCTAATCTAAATCTACCTTCTTTAAGCTTAAAGCTGTTGCCCCTTGTCCTATTAGGCCCCAGTAAAAAGTCTCTTTCCATCTTTCTTATAAACCCCCTTTATATATTTAAAGGCCACAATAAAGTCTCCCCAGCGCGTTCTCTTCTCCAGGCTGAACAAGAGCCTCACACAGAGGAACAAATTGGGCTGGGAGTTTTCACATATTGAGAAAGACAGGCACACTTGCTCCTGCCCTTCTGTAGCCTAGTCCTGAGATCCCTAGGTAGGAATGGTCCTTTCTTCTACCCCAGCCCTAACTCTGTGCTAGAAAACACTGTCCAATCTCTTATGGAGGTAGACCGTGGGATTTTCACAGGAAAGATGCTCTTTAAGGGCTGGCTTCAAACTCAGATCAAAACATCTTCATCCATCCAGTATGTGCCCAACATCAGCTGCATGAGGCACAGAAATGTGGGGATATAATTGATCTACTGTTGCTTCCTTAAGGCACTGAAAAGAACATCATGATCCCCTTTGGGATACCTTGTGAGGACAGAAAGAGCATTTTTGAACAGTTATTTGTGAGCCAGCCCTCCTTTGGTCTGTTTGCATGGGAGACACACGGCTGTTTTGAAAAGAGTCTGAAAGGGATTTATTTATTCATGTGGTCTCTGAAAGGATTGGTAGGTTATCTTCTTCATCGAGCTGCTGAGAACTTGTCCTGTCACGTTGTCTAAATCAAAACACAGCTCGTAAACCTGCATGACTTCAATAACCTTAGTGGAGCCTTGTTGGCTTTGATGGAACAAGTGGACATGACATCAGATGCCAAGTGTTTGCTTGTCATCTCCATTGTAGCTTCACTTCGGGATGCTTGCTGCGCTACAGAAATCTGTCACAGACTAATCTGCTTGGGATGTCAAGGAAGCCAGAGCTGAAGCCTTGATGTATGAATCTTCTGTGCTGATAACTCTCTGCTGAGCTTTGATGAATGCATAAAGAGTTGGCAGATGAGTGGAGTTTTTGATTAACTGTGCTAGTCTATGCACACGCAAGCTTCAGTGAGATTGTATATTGTCAGCCCGCTGTCTCCTGTGTGCTGAATTCTCATTTAAGCTTTGGTATTTAACAGAAAATTCTGATTTCTCTTTCACTACGGAGTTTAAAATGAAGTTCAAATCAGACTTAATTTATAGCATTATAAAGACTGTCTAATAATTTCTGTCTCTGTAAGTAGCTTTGAGATGGGATTACCTTTAATGTTTATAACTTCTCATACTCACATTTGCATTAATGCATTTTCCTTAACAAGACAAAAATATTTCTCTACAAAGGACGTCCATCTGGAGTTGTGCTCATGAATATTTTTGTCCCAGGTACAAAGTATCTCCATTTTTACAGAAAAATAAGTTACCTTCTGTTTTTTAAAGGCAACTTGAATGTAGCTGAATCATCCGGACACAGATGAAACCTTAACAGTTACAAGGAAGGTTAAACTCATATTGCAACAGGCATCCTGAGGAAGGCGAACAAATATACAGAAAATTATGTATTCTCAAAGCTGTGAGAGAAGTGAAATAAAGTATCCTGCTTTTCATGCAATAATGCTGCTTTCTAAAGCAGTGCCTAGACGGCCATCAAGATGGGACACCATTATCATCATCATGGACAAACATTACAGGTAATACAATTTCTCTTCTGTTTTGCTTGTGGACTAAAAGCAAAATGAAGCTGTAGGAACAAGGAGAGAAACACAATATAAGAAGAATTATGAGTTATTAGAAAGTGTCCAAAGGAGGGTTACGGAAATGATGAAGGGTCTAGAAGGGAAGCCATACAAAGAGGAGCTGAGGGCACTTGGTCTGTTCAGCCTGAAGAAGAGGAGACTGAGGGGAGACCTCACTGGGGTCTACAACTTCCTCATGAGGGGAAGCTGAGGGACAGGCACTGATCTCTCTGGTGAAGAGTGCCCCAAGGGAAAGGCATGAATCTGTGTCAGAGGAGGTCTAAGTTGGATGTTAGGAAAAGGTTCTTCACCCAGAGAGTGTTTGGGCACTGGAACAGGTTCCCCAGGGAAGTGGTCACAGCACCAAGGTGACAGAGTTCAACAAATACTTGGACAATGAGCTCAGGCACATTGTGCAGTTCTTGGGACCATCCTGTGCAACACCAGAAGTTGGACTTTGATGATCCTTGTGGGCCCTGTCCAACTCAGGATATTCTAAGATTCTGGTACTCTATGATAATACAGAAATAGTCAACATTGCAAGGTGCAAGTATGGCCCCAAGGTGCCTTGCTGCATTTTATGTTTTCATTTTGTGGTTTGCAGTTTTCTTTTCCTAATTATTGGACATGTTCTTACAGTGTTTGGTTTTTATGAAGTTGCCATTCAGTTAGTGTGTCAGGTTGTCAGCTGGTGCAAATCATCCTGACTTAACTGTTTCCCCTCTTCAAATTAGCTGAGTACAGCTCAGTACATTGTAAAAACACTTCTCAGAGCCAACATCAGATCTCATTTTTGTAGCACAACTGTGTTGAGTATGGGAGTTAATCCAGTTTAGAACAGTGCAGGTGAGGTCATTACCCTGTCTCTGACCCATGAGCTTGTACCTCTTTGTACTTGTCGCTATGATGGCAGTAAAGCATCTGCTTGATGAAGTTACATGGTTTCATCTGCTGTATTCTTCTGTAGTCTCCTTTGCTACTAATAATTTTTTCCAATTAAATCACTACGGAAAATTAACCCAAAAGTATGTATTATTTAAGAATTACTGTATATTACAATTATTCAATAATTTTAATAAATTGTCTTACTGCTCTATCTTAAAAACTTTCTGCTAGTGTCTGCTCTACTTGTAGGAAGCCATCTCTTTTAATTATTATTTGTGCACAGCAATCCTCTGCTCTATTATTTTAGCTCAGTTAAACAGAGCATAAAATCTAACTCAATACAACATGAAAGATCACAATAGAGCAATTTACTGAGGTAAGTCATCTCCACTGTATAAAACTCGTGGAAAGGAAGGGACAAGGCAGGGAATAGCATGCACTGGGTTTTACCTGGCATGTTTTGCATTCCTCAGTGCACATGTTTCAGAGAGGCCTCTCTGCCTCTGCTAACTCATTTTCATTATGATGGACAATGGGAGCACTTACTGCCTCCACCCTTTCCTGTACCCTTTCCTGTTTCTCAGCCATGAAGGATCCCAGCCAAAATTCACGGTCGGGTTGTGATACTGGGGGTTTGCTGCTTGCACGGCTCTGCAATGTTTAAGTGGGCTCTGACAATGTTTAAGTGTGTTTATAGCCTCTCTATATCCTGTCAGCTGTTCTTCCTGCAGAAACCCCCAGGAGGTCTTTAGGAAGAATTGGTCACACCTGAAGGGTTTTGAAAACACAATTTCAATGTCCTTTATAGGGATGGTGCCACTTACAACTATTTCTGGCAGAACGCCCCTCAGTGCCCAACAGAAAAAGGAGAAACCAATGAAGTATAGCTAAAGTGTTTCCTTTATTGCTTTGGGGACCTCACAAATTTTGAGTTAGATGTGAGAAATTAAAGAAAATAATTCCAAAGCCAGTTAATTTCATGGTACACACAATCCGTTTGCTTTTAACAGTCAGCCCATCTCTACTGAAAGGTGTGTGAACCACTGAATAGTACAGAAAAGACAGTGAGAAAAGGAAAGGAGGAAAAATCCCACACATTATGAGTTAATAGAGGCTCTACTTCTTCACTGCTTTTGAACAAAATGTAATGTTTCCATACAACAGTCTTCAGTGACTTTTAAGTAGTTTTTGAAAATGACCAAGTGCATTTCATGGTGCAGCCTTCCATGGCTGGGGACCCTGAGCTCTGGTAACAGTGCTCTCAGTTGGTGATCATCCTTTCTTACCTTACTTGTTTTTAATTTATACTGTCTACTTAAAATTTCATCCATTTTAAAGAGTTTTAAATAATTTGGGTATCTGTCCACTTAAAGTGTTGCTCCAAATTCTGTGATTTTATACTCTAATTATTTATTTTAAAAAGGAAAAACATTAGAACACTAAAACATTAGACCTGCCTTTCCTAAGCCTGTGCTGGCTGGGCCTGATCCCCTGGTTGTCCTGCATATGCTGTGTGATTGCACCCAAGATATTCTGTTCCATAACCTTCCTCAGCACTGAGTTCAGGCTGACAGGACTCTAGTTCCCCGGATCCTCTGATGGATCAGTCAACCTTCAGATAGTTCAGTCCACCTACTTCACAAACTACTTTTAACATAGGATGAAAGGACTGCTACACTTTCAATTAAAGAGAAAAAAGGGCTGCAAAATAAAGGTGAGTGAACCCCAGTGACAGGGAGTGTTCTCTGGCAGACAGCATGTCCCAAAGCTATCTGCCCTGCCACTCCTCCTAGGCAGCATCAGGAACTGGGACAAGGCTCTTGGGACCAGCAGCTACACTGGGATTTTAGGTCACATCATGACAGTTGAGGATGACTTCCCCGGCCAGGTGAAAGCCATATCTAGTCCTAGTTTGGACCAGATAACTTGGCTAGAAAACATTCAGATACTGATGAGAGTAATTTTATGTAGAGAAAAATACCCTGGTATTATTCCCAAGTAAAAGCCTGCGTCAATACTTCAGCAAAAATCTGAGAGACCTGGGGTTTGCTGAATACCAAATTCTCATGAAATCCTTAAAAACACAAGACGGAATTTTTTATAAGGTTCATAACTCCAAAGGATTAGTGAGCCTGAGGCACATCCAAAATCCCATTCATAATTATCAAAATATCACACCCCATATTCTGAAGGGAAATGTTGGGTGTCTGTGGTTTCAGATTGGTTTCTGCATTTTTTGCTGTGGGCAAAAGCCATTTTAGTAATTGAATTTGAAATTTTTTTTTAGTCTTCCTGCTTGTCTGAAGATACATTTTTTTTATATTTCCATTCCATCATCCTGAACAAACCCCAAATATCGTAGTAATCTGTAGGAACAAAATAGCATGATAAACCAGGGCACATGTTCTAACACAGAGACTACAACCTATCTCCTATCAGAAGCCTGTACTGCTCATGCTATTATAATCTGGGAAAAGAATTTCCAGTGCCACATGTTTTTGAGTTATGAGTAGGTAGGCAATTTATCCAGAAGTGATCCAAAATTGTGTCACATTTTTGGAGGAAAGGCTACAGTATGTACGTGGAAAGTGGCCAGACTCTGGAAACTAAACCTTCTAAATGCAGAAATGGGTCCCTGTAGTTACAAGAAATGTACTTGTATATCCTTGGTTAAATCAAATCTTTGTTTACAAAGCAAATTAATTTCTCTTTATATGTAATTTTTGTGTTAACTGCTTGAAGACATTTTATTTTGTGATTGGATAATTTGTTAAAGAAACTGAATTAGACTCATCCTAGATGTATCACTGAACTTATTTTGGTATCCTTTTAGATATGAAGAAATATGTTTAGATTTCAAAACGGAAAATTCCTATGAAGTAAGGGATAAAATCTTCTGTATCGCATCAGTCTTAGAGGGACACTCTAAAGTGTTAAAAACCTTTTTTCATCATTTATTTAGGACTGGTTTCAATGTACTTTCCTTCTCAGAAGCATTTTTGTTCTAGTGAATCATCATTTTTCAATGGGGAAAAAAATCAGCATAAATTTCTTAATCAGCCCCATGAAAAAAAGCAAAAAGCAGCCACTGTCCCCACTACACAGAGCTGTTTAAGGTCAAAGTAACTCAGTGAGGCATTTCATCAGTTGATGTGAACCAGCAGTTTCCCTGAAGACAACAGGGACCCGTTGATTTACAGCTACTCAGAGTGTCCATGTAAGTTTTCTTAGTTTTCCATGGCACTTATGCCTTCTGGTGATTTATGTTAATGAGGCTCCCCAGCCAAGTCTTCAAGGTGGTCATAATGGAATATAGCTAACAATAATGGAATATAGTCATCCTCCTTTTGTCTCCAGCAACATTCAGTAGCAGATGGTTTGAGCTGAGTTCAAAGATGGTCCTTCGGCCAATGCATTAGTCTGTTCTCGGCCTTCCAAAAAAAATCACCACAAGGGTCTTCCTATGCTTTATGTCTTCCATAATGTTAAAACCAGACAATAATATGCTAAGAAAATAGCTTTCTTGTACTTCAGTTAAGGCTGGTTTCCGGTTTTACCGTTTGGATAATTTCATTTCCATACATTGAAAGAGAATTAATTCAATGAACAGTACAATAAAACGCATTTCAAACACTTAGTTTAGCCATTTAAAAATGGGATTTAGAGGGATTAATTACACTGGCATCACAGACACATGACAGGGCAGTTTTGACTTGCCTGTGGCAAACCAAATTTCACATCTCATCAGCTCACTGTAGAAGCAGCTCTGTGCAAGTGATCAGCTTGAAACCTTCAGGTCTGTTTCTAGTTACTACAGGAGTCCATCAGGAATTGCAGTCAGAATATTTTTGTTTGTATTAATTCCTATGATTCTGTTGTTGCTGCTCCAGGCAAGCCCTAGAAGCAGGTGTGATACCATCTATCCTTTTATATGAACTGGATCAGAACTGCCAAGAGAAAAAAATTCTTCATTCTCTCCTAACATTTTAATGGCCAACCAGATATTAGTTGAGTTAGAAGAAGGGAGGAAGGGAGGGAGGAAGGAAGGAAGCAAGGAAAGAGGGAAGGAAGGAAGGAATCTCCCTCCTTACTGTTAATATGCTTTGCATCAATTATTTGACAAATAAGCAATATGAGCAAAATAAAAATTGGCTGGTTACTGCCAATCTTTTGCCACCTTTCAGGATGATCAACTATTCAGGATCTGAGACAGAGGCATGAAGGGTACACATGTTAAGAGATAACCTACCCATGGGCACAGCACATCTGAATGTAATAAAAGTTGTAAAATTAATGCAGACTTCTCCTTAAAGAAGTCTGCCATTGTACTGAAGAGTGACAGAAAATATTCTGGCCTGGGATTCCTGCTCTGGTAAAGATCAGGTAGGAAATTGAGATCCTCAGTTGTTGTAAAATGGCATAACACTACTCACTTTCTCCCTCCATCTTTCTCTAAGTTTTTTTTTCTTGTTGTACAGCTTAGTTCCTTTTTCCCAACTTTTTCCACATTGTAGAAATTCCTGTATACTGTATCAAATATTTTCTTGACTCCATCAAAAAATACAAGCTTTTTTAAAAGTTAACAAATGGTTCCTCTAAAATATGACTTAAAAAAAATCTATGCTGACCTTTCTTATTTTTAAAATAGTTGAGTATTAAATTTTATTGGCTTACAATTTCAGTAATTTTTACAAAGAAAAATGTCTTTAGGGAGAACTTTTGAAAAAGTGAACTTTTCCTTTCCCAAGAACCACAGCTCACTTAAATGATAGGTTGGACACCATACTGAGTAGTGAGACAACATTGTGCTTGAGTTCCTTGAGCTTCTTTAGGACTCCTAGATGAGAACCTGACAGCTCATTTCTTATTAGTAGTTTTTTCAGTTTCTTCCAAGACTTCTTATTTTGACAGGTCAATTTAAGATGATCCCTAAGGCTCATCCCTTATTTAAAAAAAACAGAGAGAGAGAAATCAGTGTGGGAACTGCACTGTTTTTTTTGAAAGGTATTTTCATGTAAAGAATTTAGGTTTGTGTTGCGGTCTTACCTTCCCTGAGTACTCATTTTACACTTCATCTAATAACCCAATACTCTCCTTGGCAGGCATCCTGCTTCTGAAGTGTTCAGAACATTTATTTTTGTTTTTATGCCTTAAGTGAGGTCCCTGTAAATTGTTTTTGGCTTGCCCTATTATGGTTTAACACTTCATTCATCCATTTATTTTGTGAATGCTTCATTTTCCACTGACTTAGCCCTGAACCTGCTGATAGCTTATGAGGCAGCAGTAAAACTGAAGGACTTGCAGGTCATTTCTGTATGGACCACAAAGTAGAAAGAGGAAAATTACATTATTTGCTTACTGTAATTTATACCCTTTGCTTAGAATGATGAATGTGTAAGTAATCTGCCAGGCAGAGGCATAGTACATTTCAGGTTAAAGGGGACCCTGGGAGGTCCCCAATAGCAGGGTCAGCTCTGAAGTCAGAATGGATTGCTCAGGTGGTTATCCAGTCAAATTTTCAGTGCTTCCAAGCATGGTGACTGCACAACCTCTCTGGGCAACCTGTGCCACTGCCTGACTGTCCTCATGGGGAAAATATTTTTCCCTATATGCAGTTATAACATCCTCTGTTCCCTGTCCTCCTGCCATGGAACTTCATAACCTCCTTGTAGGCAACAGCAAGCTGCCAGTAAGTCCCTCCCAGAAAAGTTGTCTCTTCTCCAGGCCTAACAAGGCCAGTTACTTAAGCCTCTTCCCATAATGCATTTGCTCCAGCTCCTTGGCCATCTTGGTGGCCTCCACTGAACTGTCTCAAGTTTTCCAATGTCTTCCTTGTATTGGAAGGCTCATAAATATCCAGTAATTCTTGTCTAAGCATTCCTCTCTTGCTGCTGCAAATTAATTGCTTGTGCCACTCTCCTTTAAGAGTCAACCACATTTTTTGGTGTCTGAAAGCTGTTCCCTTTCTCCCGATGCAACTTCTAAGTAGTCCAGAATATTGGCCAAAATAGCCATGGAATCTATGGCTATGTTTAAACTAGGGAAGATAGAAGGGTGCCCAAGTCACCTTGTCAACATTCCGTTGCAATGAGGGAGATGTGCTGTGCATCAGGCACTCTATTACATACTGATTTCTACAGAAAAAGAGCAACAAACTTGGACAGTGGTTTGCCATATGATGCAGCTTGGTGGGTATATAGGCACTACCCATATGATGTGAAAGGGAGTGGGGACTCTTATTCCCCCCGGTGCAGCTGCTGAAAGCACAACTCCGAAAGGTCTAACAAAGAAGTCAAAAGAGGACCTTAGATATCATTGTGATATTCTGAGAGGCAGTCATGGCATGGTTTCCTGCTTTTGTTTTAATTTTTTAATCATAGATTTCAGGTGTAACTACCAGAAGTGAAGTGAAGTGCTTTCCCTGGATAATCCTACTGATCAGTTTGTTTACCATCTATTATGGAGGGCAAAAAAGCAACGGTCACATCTATATAGGCTCACTTGTTTCTGCTGCTGGTTCTTCACGGAACTTTGCTACAAGAGGAATTATCTGGGCCCAGAATGCCAGATGTGTCTCACCAATACTGTGCAGGGAAGGATCACCTTCCTTGATTTGATGCAGTCCAGGAGGCAAGGGCATACTTCTCCCCACTCTTTCTTCTTCCCACCCAGATACTGAGGATGTACAGAAAAATCTGCAAACAAGCCACAGTGGTCAGTCAGTGCCTCATCCACTTTCACAATCAAAGCATCTCAAAGGACCAAGAAACACACTTGCTGAATCACTTATTTCTAAAAAGAACTACATCACAACTAACTAGAAGCATTTTTTTTAAAACATAGATGCTTATTCAGCACTGCTGATAAGAAAATTTCCTTTGGAACAGACTGCTGATGCTATATTATATAGACTATAAATTGTCTTCCAAACCCCTGTAACTTCCCTGTGCCAGGTTCTGACCAGGGTCTAGCTCACAGTACCACCTAGTGGGAGACAGTGATATGACTGTGTCCATCCCAAAAATGCTCTTAGACATTGACATTTCTTCACGATCTCCGTAGAGAGAGAGAAGTGTACGAAACATCCTCCCTTGTATGCGTGGAAATAGTACCATGTGGGATAGCATGAGGAGAACTCACCTTGTCAGGAATTGAGACGATTTATACAGCTCTGATGATGAAATTGCCTACCTGGAGTACTTCATAAGCATGATTACTAATTGCTTTTCCCAAAGATGACCTGTTAAGAAGATTCACGTTTACCGCTCTGAAAAATTAAGTGGGTCTAACACTGGGTGAAGATATGAAGAATGTATCTGAGACTTCTGAAGGCAGCGAGGGCAGCTTGCTTTCTCCCGAGATGCAAAACCAGCAGCAATTTTCACCCTTCTGTAGAAACTGCTCCCAGTTAGAGTACACATACCTGACATCCTTCTTGGACATCTGCTTATTGCAGTTCAGGCAACTTCCTTTACAGGACCATCAGGCAGGAATGAACACCGGGTAGTGCATTTACACTGTCCTTAAATGATTTCTGCTCTTGGTTAATTTATGCGTTGGACAAGAACAGTGCAACACAGATGGGTTTGATAACGAAAAGGTAGAATATTGTATTGTAACACAGAATGAATACTCAAATTATTGCATTGACTAGCCTCTCATATCTACACACACCCACTCTAGAACTGGCCCCTGCAAAGCTTTCTGTATATTCCATCATGACTATTTATGCATTATAATTAAGTCAAATTAAATTAAATTAAAATAAAAGGCAAATTGCAGCAATTATTGTGAAGCTGTTCAGAGAAGTAACAACAATTTATTATTTGATTTTCTAAAACACATTAGAGAAAAGTCTTTTTGTTTGTACCAAACGTACTGCAAGTGAAAAAGCCCTCCTCTTTTGCTTTCTAGGCATCTTACATAAAGGTTGTGAGAACTGGGAAAAAGAAATCTAGACCTTAAAGACTGGCATTTCTTAAAACACATCCAGTTAGTGTGCTCTGCTACAAGCAGCTTCAGTGGCTGAAATGAAAAGAACAGGAGATGGGGCTGAGTTATGCAGCATCACACACTGGAGGAGATGAGCTGAGGTGAAGGAGAACGGCCTCTCAGGCAGCCAGGTTTCCAAGGAAGGTTCTAATCTGTGAAGAACTGGAGTGCACTGATGAAGCTGTACACCTTCAAAGGAGAATGCGGCATAAGAACTCACAACTGGTGAGCTTGTTTTCTCAAATGTGACCCACTCTTTATTGGTCTTCAGACTCTTCCACATCTAGTTTCTTACCCACAGATTTGATTTTCAAAGGATTGAAAATGTAAAACTTAAAGGGATTTAAAAATGTCTATGTAAAACTTCCTGTAGGAATATCTAGCCCTAGCCAAGCCTGCACATTTTTAATATGGTAATCAATATTAAGTATAATTTATGTAAACCCACTTTTGTCAACGAAAGACAGTCTATCAGTTTAAGAACTCATATGATTCATTTTTAATGCTTTTGTGCATGGATTCCAGGTTTCTCCCCCCTCAGCTCTAACAATTATATAGCTATCTGGGGACAAATTACTGCTCTTCTGAGTACTGGTGTCTGAAAGCTGAAATGAAGAAACAAAGGGGGAAAGACAATTTGCATGATCAGTTCTATTTGTACTCAGCATAACTTGCCTTCTACTGCAGCGTTTGGATTTTAGTGAAATTCTAAAAAATTTTCTGGGAAAAAAAATCTTTAATCAACTCTAAAGAGTTTCCCCTCAGCACTAAAACATGTGAGGTACTCTATCATCATTGTAAGTCTTGTTGCTGAAAGGTAGTTTATTGCAAATAGCAGAAAGTGAGCCTGACTCTTCCACAAACATGTAATTTCCTGTTTGGTAACACAGCATGCTCTGTGACAGTAGACTTGCTCGTGGTGCTGAATGCACCAAACAGGATGTCTTCCAGTGGATGACAGAACCAATATCTGACAGAAATTTGACTGCTATAAAGGTGTAAAGGGAAGAAACTGTTCATTTTAAAATATAAAATAAAGGCATTTGGAAAAAGAAAATGTATTTTAAAGACATTCAGATATTACTGCACAATGTTCATTATTTTCAAAGGTTTTGCTATTCTTTAAAGGTTTTTTTCACTCTGCATTTTGTCACTTTGATTTCTATTGGTAACAATTTGCACTTGCTGAAGATATACGCCTTTCTCAAGTATTCAAAAGAGAGTGCTTACAGAGGAGTAATCTGTGTTTTCTAGGATCTCTTTATATATCTTAGTCTTACAAGTTCCTATACCCTTGAAACTGAATAGCAGAACAGACTCCTTCAAACCATAGTCAGAGCGTTAAGGCATTTCGGATGTTTTTATTTCTTATGTTTCCTGATTCATACTTGTGAATGGCCTATGATTGCAATACAGCTGCACTTTGGTGGTAATAAACACTCTACAGTTCTGTTTTTACTGCCAAAAATATAATTCCTATGATATAGAATAGCAGTTACCTATAGTATCTTTCATTTAGATTGCAGTATTGGGTTGCAAGAAAACACATTATACAATGCAAACAGACAATAAGTATCAAGGAACACATGGAAGTAAATTCTTCCTCTTTAGGTCACTTGGGAGCCATCCAAAACATCAGGGTTACAACTAGAGACATGAGAAAGAAAAATTAGTGAATCGCTTAATCAAAATAAATATAAAACATACTGCTTAATACATGGCAAATGTAATATACAGCTCTCGGGGTTTTGTTTTGGTTTTTTTTATAATAATACTACATAACTAAAAATCTAATAGATTTCAAGCTGACAAACTAGTTTGAGGTTTAAATCAGTTTTTTGTCCTATGCTGAAAAAATAAAGACATCAAAGACACTTAGGAAGAGAGTGCCTTTTATATCTGTAACAGTCTTGATGGGCTCCGAAAGGAATTCTGTCCAAATAAAAATATAATTTGATGCTCTAGCTATAGCTAAGCATTAAGAAGGTTGGGGTTTTTTTTCATATCAGTCACAGAAGGTCTCAGAAAGAGCAAAAGCAAACAGACAGTTCTAGTAAAGTGGAAGGGCTCTAAACCAAGAGGACAAACAAACAAAACGAGGTTTCATCAAGCTGGCTAACAGTACTTTGTACTCAGAGAGAGAAGGTGCTCTTACAGAAATGTGAATGCATCTCCTGAGAACAAAACTTCTGATGCTGTGAGCTGAGAAATATTACACAGTTCTTAATCTGTGGCAATAGTAAATGATAGAAAAAGTAACAAAACTCCAGAGATAGGCCAGTTTTGATGTGGCCTATCCGCAAGAAACTGAATCAGCACCTGGCCCAGAAATAGAAATATAGACTGATAGGTCTGGTGGTCTCTTTTACATCTCTTCTTTGTGCAACATCAATATCTGAATATAAATAGAATCAGTAAGGACTTCCTAACTAAATATATACAAAGAGCACACTTGAAAACAGAGACTTTAAATAATATTTATATTTACCCTTGGCAATGTGGAAGACATATTTGAAGCTTACAATTAGGAGAGGGAAAAAAACCCAACAAACCAAAACATGAAAATCCCCATAAGGTTCTACAAATGATTTATTTCAGGGTTTCTACAACTCATTAAAGTACATTTTTCTTTTCCATAACAAGCAAGATGGGTCATCAAAGCCACCTACTACATCTCTGGTCTTTACTTTCTGGGCATGTCAGGTTAAAATACAATGTATTACTTTTCAGACATCTTTGCCTAACATAGGTAGTTATCCGAACAGCTGAGTATCTGTATTTCTCTAAAATACAGAAAAGAGAAGCCAGAACAAATGAAAGCCAGTTGATCCCTCAGTTTTGAGATACGTGAAAGTTGAAATCCAGTCTAAAATTCCAGCTGAAATTCCAGTTTATGGAAACACGTTGGACCAAAAGAGAAAGTTGCAACATGTTCTTTACGTGTGTCTAGGGGAATTGAAAGCCCAAGTTGCCCTCAGCAAAACTCTTTATCTCCAAGGAAGTCTAGTATAGCAGAAATCTCCCTCTAAATTCTCACAGAGCTCGTGCATACATTTACACAAGTGCTTGCTGTTCTGTTGGAGACTTTGTCATTTTCTTTCAAATTTTTCTTCACAGACAAGTCTTTTCCAGATCTGCTACATTTTTATTCCTCAGTGAATCATAGTTAAACGTATAAAGGAAGATGAAACAATTATCTGAAAAGTATCACATAAATCTATTCTTCTTTTAGACAGGATTCAATTTTAAAAATGTATGTGCACTTGCATAAAATTATTTTAGGACAGCTTTTTATTAGAAGAACAACTAAAATAGGAACTTTCTAAATAGAGACAAAAGACCAAGTATAAATAACGAACAATAGAGAAGACGAGAGAAAAATACTTTCTTCAGGAAGTTGACCTGGAGATGAGGCCAATCTTTTCTCTGCTTTGCTTCTCCCTCCCTCAAGCTATCAGTGAAAAATATCTGGACAGTGAAATATAGCCTTAATTTAAATACTACTTCCAAATGAATATAAAATATATCAGATATATCAGAGCTAAGACATTTATTTTGTTTTCTAAGCAAACCAAGAAAGTGCTTATTTGCTTTGACTTTTAAAAATATCTTCATGAGATGACTCTGTAATTCCAGTTAAAAATTAGACACTTTCAATTCTTATGCTGAGACTTTATCATTCATCAGTAATGCTGCTTCCTGCTGGGTTCAGGGTTTCCTCCTTCTTTTGGGATTTTGTCTAATTGCATACCAATGCTGTGTCAGCATCCCAACATGATACACCATGAACCAGTGAAATCAAACTTGAGTATCCTGCACTAAGAACAAGACTCCAGGCATCTGTTGTATCACAGAGCAAAAGCATTATTATATCCCTCTGTTATTAATTTAATAACTGGGTGAAACCCTTGTTTTTTGTCAAAGGAATTGTTTGTCTATCTTGAGCCTTTATGTGAACATTCTTGCTGGAATTTAGCACAGTTTAATAAATATTTTTTTCAGTAGTTTCTAGATAACAATCATGACAGTAGTCTCACTGAATTTGTACCTCCATATGAAGTTTATGACGATCCTATTATTTCCTACCAATACAACAGAATATAATTACAAGTAAAACGTTATTAAAGCAGAATGAAACGTTTATCCTGACTTTTATCTTCAAGTAAAACATTAAATTTCAGCTACAGAGGGTAAGTTTTATAATTTTATTTTATTAAATAACAGAGATATATGAATAACAGTTCCAAAAGGATAATGAAAAAAAAGATCCAAAAAAAAATGCTGACTTTGAATTTATATTCAATATTTCTGGGCAGAACAAAAGAGAATTCAGCAAGTCTGAGAAAGAAATAGAGCACATTACAATCTAGAGGAAAAAAAAAATTATCAGTTTGCTGAATAGTGCCATGTTAACTTTCACAATATCCCACAAAGATAAAATGAAGTTCTATTCAAGTAGAATTATTTCATTATATCTTAAAAAAATAAACAGGAATTAATAAACCATTGCTTTAAAAATATAAAAGTGATAAATCTAAAGTTTTCTTCTAATAAGCAAGAAATTAGATGTTTAAGTGATTCTTAACTTTACAAGTTAATGCAGTTTCACATTATTGATTTTTTAAAAATAAAGCAGCGCCACACTGAATCCACTGGTCTTGGTTTCCTCCACAAGGTACATCAATATTTGTCACCACACGGTCTCTCTCCACACTAGTGTAGACTGGTAAAGATATGCATTCCTCTGGAGAATATGGACCATATGCATCCTGTCAACAAGGAAGCACTTAGTTACCACTTTAACAGACAACAAAACATGAGAAAGCAATAATCTCCAATGGCTTGGTATCTAAAGCTAACCTACAGTTTAGACACTGCAGCCTTGGACAGGAAAGTCTTGGTCCAGGTGACAAAGAAGGATTACCAAGGATTACCAACAAAGCAGAGACTTCAGAAAAATTGCTAGCTCCGTAACTAAAACTCCAAAAAGTATCTAACAGGGATGATCCTGTGAAGTACATATCAAAATCTTTGTTCAGCTAAAATCCCCCTTTAAAATTACATGTCAAAAGTGTCTACAAACGAGGGCAAGGGGAAGTGCTGAACAGTTTCTTGCAGGGAGAAGGCCCCTCACAAGCACTCCTGCTGTACTGCAGGGAGCTGCTATCCTGGCAGGCTGAAGTGCCTGTGTGGGCAGTGCCTACTGCCTCCTCCATCCCTGCAGCACAACCCTGTGCTCCTCCTGTGACACAGCTCGTGTTGTGACCTGCGTCTGAGATTTTTGCAAGAGGGAAATTTCAGGAGATACAATCAAAAAAATCTTAGCCCACACTTTTTAGGCTACTTCATGGATTTAAACAATGATTTCTAAGATCATGGAATCCAATTATAAAAATTGTTCTCTGATACAGAGAGAACTACTATACCTTACATTACAGTCTCACACGGCCTCCATTTAATGCATGATATTAAGAGGAACCCAGAAGTATTAACCACAGTTTAGTTAGACCACAACTTCAAACAAACAAACAAAAAGCTTGAATTCCCTAGTCCTTTCCAAATACTTTCAGCACTTCTAAACATATAGGAACATGTAACATTAGTTACATTAGAGAAAACAAAACAAAACAAAAAAAAAAGGACAAAAAAAGGCAAGTTTGCTTTTTTGATTTTTTTTAATTTTTCTTAATGCCTTTCCTACTAATACTGATCACAGTCACAGTTCGGGTTCTCTGACACTTATGGAAAACAGGCCAATTGCATTAAATGCCTAAATAGGAAATTATCAAGCTAACTTTAAGCATATAGATTTGAACTGAGTGCTTTCAACTTCCATTTGAATTAAATTATAATTTTTATTCTCCTATACATGTACTTCACACAGCATTAGAAGTACTGCTATTCACACAGTTAAAATTATATTGTAACACTACTGAGGAAAGGACCCTGGTTGAAGCCAGGCTTTACCTCTCAGTCTGTATCCTGATGAACAAGAAATGCCCTGTTCTGAGAACAGGAACAGCTGCTCTTCGCTGTCTGTACTACAATCTGTGTGCGCCCCGGATGAAGTTTCCTCCTAGGGCTTTGCATGGGGAGATGTCCATATGTGTGACCATAAAATTGTGCTCAAAGATTCAGTCTAGACTCCTGTAGCATACAATTTAGGTTTCAACCAATGATGTATTTATTTAGCAAATAATTCAGGGTTTGATTGAACTGATACATGTTAAGTACATTTTCCATCACACTCAAAATGTCCCTTCCTGTCAATAGGAAAGGATCAGAAGATTTTCAAGAACCAAGTAACAAAGCAGCACACTTGTCAGAAAGGAACTTAAAATAAAAATGAGCATCATTTTAATGCAAATCATATCAAATGTGAGTTAGTGATGCTCCAATATTGGAAAATAACTCAAAACGGGAAAAAGGAACTGTGCAAACAATAACTGTTTCAAGCACATGCCTTGCCATTACTGAAGTATTTTGTTGTCCCTTTTGAAAATCAACCTCCCCTGTCTTTTGGACACCAGCATTTAGATCTTTAAAGAAGGTCCATGTGCTGTAATATTTGTATACAGTAACTTAATAATCAGAAGTTTGTAAAGAGAATTCAGCTGTTCTCAGAAGGATTATACTTACCCCATTTATCCCTTGGTTAACACTGAACCAAGGGAAGCAGTCAAAGCATTTGCCAGTGTGAGATTAAAACATTAATCAGAGAATTTAAGTTTTGCCAAAGCTGGGAGCCAAAAGTCAGCCAGTTTGCCTTCAAAGACCTCTTTTCACACCTTTTAGGGTCAGAATATCTGTTCTCAGGCCTTTCTCAATTCCACTGATGTTTTAAGGAATTGCGTTATTTGAGGGTTAAAGCCATTCTGTGAAAGTCTTTTTGAACCACAAATCCTTATGTCCTTGGCTTAAGTACAGTCCAAAAATCCTCTTTTGTCAGACTGCCTCAAACACAGTTCCATCCCCTTTAGTGACACCCTTCACAGCTTGGGATCTATCAGTGAATTAAAACTGGAAAGGACCTTCACAGTTTAATGAGAATAAGCATCATGTTAGTAGCTCAAAATATTCCATTTTGAGCACTGCAGCATCTTGAGGGGATTCTCTCAGAGAAATCATGTAGGCTGCTTTTTCCTTTTTTTTTTAGAGAGTTCACATTCATTTTAGTTTAGTTGAAAATTACCTCAAAGCATTGTATTTATAAATAAATACATTTTTGCTCACTAGATTTAAAAAGAGATTTTATGGGGAAAAGAAAACAAATTCAAAACCTATGAATCCTAAGATAATATGTTCAACTTTATGCACCCTTCTCCTAAGGAGAGCTAATGAAATATGGGGAAATGTATAATGTCCAATTCTGCCCTGTTTTCTGAGCACAGTGTTTGATTATGGTCAATTTTTACAGTGGAGCTCATAGCAAAACAAGTCAAGAGTAAAACAGTTCAGAAAAGCTTTCCTTAGAGGCACTTTGTATTTAAAATCTGCGCAGTTGACAGGTTCTGGTATGTGTTTTATAAGAACCATATTTTTTTCCAGCACAAAGACTTCAGTTGCTACTCATTTCAAATATGAAGTAATTGGAAGAAGTTTGATTCATTGATTATTGCACTATCTCACTTTTATAGATAAAGCTTTCCGCCAATCTGACAACTTTTGGACTTATCTTTGAAGTTTATTAAATAAAGAGTTATTCAGAAAAATACTTAGGAATCTTTTATTTCTAACACAAGATGAATGTTTTTCAGAACAATGGGAGGGCTACTTACAATCCTAATTTCCAATGTTTTTCCATTTGGTGTTACCATGGAAAACCATGCATATTACCACCCTTCTACATCCACCTCTGAGCCAATATATTAGGATGTCTGCCAATTCAGTATTTAGCCCTTGTACTGCCTCTCAAGTAAATTACAAATCTGTTTATTTATCTAAACAAAACAAACCTTGTAAACTACTGAAAAACCGAAAAATCTTTCACTGGTCAACTTTGCAACAGGTTTTGTGTTTTGGTTTTCTGTCCTTTTTTTTTTTTTTTTTTCAAATTTGCAGTATTTTCCTTCCCATCCAAGCTGGGAGCAGTAGTGCAGATGGTGGCAAGCTTTACTGCTGTGTTCAATCTCTAAATCTTAGTACAGTGCTGCTATACTACAATATAATGGTATATTTCCACTGCAGGGTATAACAAAGAGAGACAAGTTGGGATACAGTAGTGTGTTAGCAACAGAACTCCCTGCACAATATCTATCACAGTATACGACAAATCTAATCACTGCCATAATTTATGATAATTAATAAACTCAATTCTAACTGAAATTTCAACTTTTGTGAACTTTTTTTTGGACAGTCTTCTAATCAAAATTAGCTTTCTCAAGAGATAACTGCTGAATTATGTGAATTGCGAAATAATATACTACAGTTAATAAATTCATTTGCTTGACGAGTTAATGTCTACAGGATGTGGGAAAAAACCTGCATTCATCCTACTTCTCACTTTCTATTTTTCACTTGATTTTTGGTGTGAAAGTCTTAACATATCTTCTTTTAGAAGTGTATGTGGGATTCTCCTCCCCTGTATGTCCCAGAATTAGGGGTCTAGGCTGTCTCTAGAGTCACATCTAGACAGAGATTTATCCCAGTTATCTTCGGGTGGAATGGGCTTCTTGAGATGCCCAGCCTTTACTGAGGCCAACGAAGGAGCTAAGGTGACTAAGTCATATCAGGCAACTTTTAGACACCTAAATTTAGGTGAGATGAATTCTACAATAAGCTCTTTTTTAGTCATAAGACACATCCTTGAATATTTTCTATGTAACTTTTTGCATTATTTATTGGAGATTGCTGTGATAATTGGAGGGCAGAAGCAGGAACAATTTTTACTGTTTGGATTACTTCACTTTCATCTTAAAACCTGCAAGCATTGACATCTTTTTTAATTAGTGTAAGTAGGGGAATGGCTTTCTTTGCTTACAGTTCACATCATATTCTTTATCTTTTTAGTGCTATTGCATTTTGATTTAACGTTTAAAATGCAAAGAAAATATATTCTAGGAATGAAATCCCAAACACATGTACACATTTACTAAACAGACTTTTGAAAATATGCTAATGATTTTAAAAGACAAGGAAAAAAAGGTATGACTGAAATAAAGCCCTTGCTTTCATCTAAGCAATAGAAGCTAAAGAATATTGACAAAATTATAATAAATTCCTGTTTAAAATAAAATAAGTAACTGCTTTTCCTAGTAAAGACTGGGATTTTTATTTTGAAATGAAGGGGAAAACAGGTCAGCAACATCATACTGAAAAGCTATTACACAGAAAAGAAATCAAATTATGGGTCTTGAAAGTTTAGGGCTCTTAATAATTTAGTACCTGTGGAATCCAGGCCATGTAACAAGGGAGAACAGATGACACACTGGGAGAATCATGCAGATTTTCTGAAAGTCGATTTCCATCGAAACGGCAGCCTTCCAGTTGTAAGCCACTGATCTGCCACGGAAATATAAAATATTCAAACATATAGAACAGATTTGAAATGTCAATAATGATTACACTGTGCTTTAATAAATGATGAACCTTCTTACTGTGACCAAATTTTTAAACATCAGGAAATTAATTATGGGAATGTTCTGTGTGAGACAGGAAACATGATTTAAAAGCAAGATCTGGACCACACTTTGGCATGAACTTCCTCTAATTTGGATTCATATTCTTTGAAATGCAGGAGAAAGAGACCTGTCATCAATTATAAAACTGCAGTTGCCTAGCATTAGATTAATGGAATTATGATAGCAACAGCCAAGTCCACAATCATTACAATCCCTAGAAGAAGCGAAGAACAATCACTGAAATAAGCATGACTTCCTGCTTGCAAGTCTGACCACAGTTTTCAAAGAATCAAATGTGCAGCTACACAGCTTTGGCAGAGGCAAACAAAATACAGTGAAATAATACATGAGAAAATTTTATTTAACAAAACTCAAGATTTCTTAGATAAACTGATAAACTTTTGTTTGGCAAAAAGATTAAATAAGAAGCACAGATGCTTCTGTAAGTAACTATGCATATGTAACATGTCTCAAGTGCTTTTTGTTTTGCTTAGTAAGTAATATCAGCCTCTGAGCTAAACATTCTCTTTTTTCTTCACTGAAGTCCTCCACAGATTAGTGACAGTGATATCTATTCTGGATTTCCTCTAACTAGAATTTTCAATATTTGTTGATCATTTTATTTTCCCAGTTTGACAGTATAAATAATAGTAATATTTGTCAGTTTACCTGCTGAAGTGAGAACTTCAATTTTGACAGTGATAAGACTTAATCCAGTATTAACTTTCATGTAGCTTTTCAAAAGGCTAACTCTCAAGCTGCAGCAGATCTCTAACAGAAACTATAATCTGAAAATCATCTATTATACTATCATACTAAAAGCCTTGAATCAGATTTGAGGTCAACTTTCACCAACAAAGCAGTGCTGGAATTAGGAAATAGAATGCGGTTGTAAACTGAATGAGTGACCACGAAACCAAAATGGAGAAAAATACCATATCTTAAATACATTTTCCCTTGCAAGAAATTTTAAAAAGTGTACCAGACTTTTAAAATGGGTTAAAGTATGATGTTACAATGAAGATCAGTATCATAGAAGATATAATGGAAATAATTTTCTTAGGTAATTTTAATATTCTAAAATTATTTGATAAGAAAAGTTAGAATCAAACAGTAACACAATGGGGGTTGCTGTCCTGCTTGAAAAGCAATGCTTTCCTCCTTGGCGTTAGGGTTTTTTTGTCAATTGTCTACTAACTGCGTACTAGCTAAGATTACATTTTGCATTTTTAACATCTAATTACTCTTTTGATTGTAGACAGGCATTGCACTTTTTAAGAATTTTCTTCTTTAAACTTATGTTTTTGTCTAACTCTGTTCTGGGGACTTATCCTTACAATGTGTGAGATGCAGATATACATATCCTAATACGAAAAAAATGGTTATGGAACCTGGCTTTTAAAAAAATATATATTACAAAGCTGTGTTTCTCCTTGGACAGTGACTAGAGAAGTAAACAAAATTCTTAGGAGAAATCTGTGCTCCATATGGAGTAGGACTTACAAGTAAAGCCTCCAAAACTGTGGATGACATGAAACAAAACAACCTCAAATGGAAAGTTCAGAGTTGTATGACTTTTTGTCTAACTTCAACTCCACAAGTTATTATAAAAAGCCCTCAGTGAAATGAATTACATTTTACTATCTGGAACCGCAAAAACTCTTTTTCTCCTTCAATCTCTTTTCAAAAGCATAAGATCTGCTCTTCATTATGAAAATGGACACTATTCTCACTTCTCCTGCCAAGTTTATTGTGATCTTTTCAGGTATGTTGTTTTTAAGATACAGCGTTAACATTTGATATTTTCCACTGTTTCCTTTCAGACTCAAAATCTCTCCAGAGAGATTTTGGAAAAAGCTGGCTTTATGCAGACAAAAAGAATTTTGGGTGTCAGTAACCTTTAACAGTAGCCTATATACATTCCAGTGCCACTTCTATCTTGCAAGAAGAAAGATTATGAATAAAAATACCATAAATGGCACATTATACTGAGGCTTTCTCACAGACTCCTTCCTACAGGTCTCTGTTGTTAACACTGATACTTAAGACCTCACTTTACTATATGCACACGTTCTAGATTACACTTTATCTCATTACACTTCTGACTGAATGCTTTCAAAGCTCTTACTTATCCCTATCCTACTAATATTAGAAAGATTCATCTCCCGTGTTCTTCATTCTGCTCTTCCTGAAGGGAATTTTGTTACGGAGTTTAATTTGATAAATAAATGAGTTTGGCAAAGTTATTGAGGGAAGATTGGCCTAATTAAGAGGTTTTAAAATTTACTGTTGGAGTGTTCAAAGGTCTGGCCATCCTGAATATCTCTAAAAGAAATTTTTATAGAAGTGGGTCACCTACTGAAAAATCTCTTTCTACTCCATGTTTCTTCTTTTGATACTGGCAGTTCCTTTGACATTATAGTTACATAAAATAATGTCATTTGATCTCCTGGAAAACTTCAACCAATGTTAGAAACTCTTTTTGAGATTAAGATCAAAATTTTTGCTTTGATGCAATATTAAAAGACATTAAGAAAAAAAACCCAACAACACCAGAATGTGTACTTTCAGATACCATTTGGCTGAGTACTCCATAGCCATGTGCTCATTTCTATGATAAACAGTGCAGAGAAATTACAATTACTATGAAGGACACATATTTCACAGCATCTGTAATATAATCATAGTATCTTTGCAACACAGCTGCTAGATTGACCATAATTTTTTAAATTTTAATTCTTACAAATGATTTGGCATTTCACAATTATTGGTACTAGTTTAAGTTCACAACAGTTATGTTTAAACATTATAAACTATGTTTTTCTAAAATACATTTGTGGAAAATGTGCTGATACCATGGTTCAAAGCACATCTGTTTCAAAAATTTCAAATTTTCTGCAATTAATTTTCCCATACTACTAAATGCCATAACTTCCCATGAAATGATGCAAACTACAGCAGACTTCTGGAAGCCATATTTTCACTTCATTAACTCTACAGGCCTTTGTCATTAATTTACTGGAATTTCAGAATGAGGCCATACTGTAAAAAAAGACCTCTTAGGATGCCCTACAACAATATATCTGTCAATTGCTAAGAGTATATAATTTCAATATTAATACTGATATTATGTATTTGAGACTTGCAATAAATTTTTATTTTTCACTATTTATATTAAGTTCTACCCAAGCTCATAGTGCTTACTAACGAATAAGCCTCTTGCCTTGTTTCTTCCTTTCTGTCTTTTCTACAATAACAGAAAATGGAATGCCAGAAGGAATGACTACCTGCCTTTGTACAACAGCACAACCAGTGTGTAAAGCAAACAGAGATGTATTTGCATTTCAATATGTGATAAATGTGCCATAGCGATACACTTTCAGTACCTTTTGTTAAAGCAATCTGAAGGGATATTAAAGAAGGTGTAATTTTACACAGATTGATTCTAAATCAAATATACACCACATCCTACTAGAAGAGATCTACTCCACATCATACATCTAAACTATCACCTGAGTCAACAATGATAATTTATCATCTGATTTGATAATTTTCACATACTAAGGTGTGTTCTTGGCCTAATTGAGTGTTCCTCTGCCTACTTTGTAGTTTGTACACTGACAGTTCTACCACTGCATGCTTCTGACTTACAGATGATCACAGGGTATATTATTTGCATTCTTTGGCATAGAAGGGTCAAATGTCTACAATTGCTGAAGCATGATGCATTTTTTTAAATTACAGGAAGACTGAGAAAGCATTTTCATCATATGGATCATAAAGAAATTTACTCTTTTCCTTATCAGAACTAATTCTAAAAATCAAATCAAAAACTTTTAAAACTAAAGGCATGGAAAAAAATCTTGAAGATCTTGACTCATTCCCTAACTGACAGTGTGAATAAGACAGTTATACAAAGTATGTGTGAATATCAGGTTTAAATTCATCTGCATTCCTACGTGTTCCAATCCTTCAACAAAGACATTCTATAACACTAAGTAAATATTCATTGATTCAGGGACTTGAGGACAACTCTCCCATATCCAGAAACAGAGTCCCCCAGTTATGCATGTACAGAATCAAATCTCTCGGTGAAATTAGTATGTAAAGTGAAATAGCACTATTAGCATGAATTGAGACTGATAAACCTCAGAATAGCCTATACTGTGGTCTGGTTCCTGCAGGAGAGGTCTGGTAAACTACAATTTCTGATTTAGGTGGGATAAAACAAGGTCCTGGCTATCTCACCACAGCATGTGTATAGGGACTTATCTATCCTGCTGACTGATTTTTTTTTTAGTCCCCACTCAGAATAGCTCCCCATTCGACAAGATTAGCCTGAATTCTTGAAACTGCAGATATAACGTTTACTTTATCAGTTTTAAAATTCATACTGCTGAGATGAATCAAGCCTAATGTGCAATCCACAGGATCTTTATCAAACAAGACACCTTTTAGAGAATGACTTTTCTGAATCAATGACATTTTTATGCCCTAGTTACAGTGCATGTGGTATTTAGCTTTACTAATGTGAAAGATTCTCCTCAGTTTTCCTTGAGCACAAGGAGGGACTCTATGGGTAAGGAACCTAAATATTTAGCATTGCAAAGGGTTTCAAAGCCTTTCTGTTCATCAAAGATTCGAAGGAGCAGTAAAAATACTAGCGAATACTTATTAATAGAGATTAAATTAATATTGCTCTTACAGAGGTAAAGATAATATTCAATTCAAGTGAAGAAACTTGACAGGATTTTTATGTTTAGTTAAAAATAGCCACTCACCTAACTGCTTGTACTATTCCTGTGGCAGACAACTTGCTCTTAAACAAAATTCTCTTTTTATTTTTGGTTCCTCTTGGAACATAAGACTCATTCTTGCATAGCCATAGAGAATAGACATTAACCTTTTTGTCTACATATGACATGGACTGCTAAGAGTGTACTTTAACTAGTATTACCAAAAATTTACCACATAAATTTTCACATAGCAGAAGCTTCAGTGAGAAGTTTAATAACAACTGGAGTACTGTTATAAAACTCTTTCCTCTAATTCTTTATTTTCCAAGCAGCTATTTCAATCTAGCAACTGTAAAATATTATGATTCTTTTTAATATATGAAAATACTGAGGTAAAATTATTAATGCGTGGAGTTGAGGTATTTGACAATGACTTCTGACATTTTTCAAAGATGTTAGGAAGGTTTTGAAGAAGTTCAAGCTCCTAGAATCTGCAGCTGATAGTTAGCCTACTAGAAGGAGTGGTCTGAGCGGTGAAACTCAGTTTTGGCTTACTGTTATGGACTTAGAAGTCTTAGATGAATCTGTAACCTCAGAACATGTGATTTGCAGGCTCCAAGGTTTGTCATATACCAGGTTTATTCCAAAGAACCGAACTGCCCTAAAAGTCCCTTGGTTTATTTATCTCCAAGTTCTAGACTCCTATCTGTTTTCATTAAATTAAGTAGGCAACCATTACTCTTACTTAAATACGAAGATTGAACAATTCTCAAAATAATATTCTCTAGTTCCACAGGAATTAATTCAACAAACCTCTAAAGACTGTATTGTATAAAGGTCAGTTTGGATGATTATGGTTATCTTGACTGGCCTTACAATCTATTAAGATTTTAGGAATATGAATTCTTACATGTTCTGCATTAGTAATTTTAGACAGTGTCAGCAGCCAGCCCAGATCTCAAATATCTCCCACAGTTCCGTGTCTGCCTGCATTACCAGACTAGAGAAGGTACCCTGCCACTTGCTTTCTCTCTCCTAGTCTAGCAATCTGTTTGCTTTAGCTGCACGAGATAAAAATTCACGTGGTGAGTGCCCTGTGTTAGTCACATGTGTTTCTGTGAGGATGCACTTTTAGGTGCTTTGCTCTATGCTGAACACAGAACTTGGAGCTGTGCAGGATATCACGGGACCAACATCCCCGCTGGAACACACAGTATAGAAAACTTCCTTGTCAATTGTCTAGAAAATTAACTATAAAAAAGGTGCACAGAGATCCAGATTCAGCCAAAGTAGCAGTTCTACCTGAAACGTTACGAAGCTAAATTAACCCAAACTTCGCTGTCTAAGCAATCAGGTCACTTCATGACTGCTGGCTGTACGCCTAAGATTAAATTGTTAATTAATTAAAAAATTGTTGAGTCTTTAACATATAAAAAACTAGCCATATCATAGAGTACTTTGGATTACTTCCTTAGCGGTCTCTTTTCAGAGCTTCAACAAATGCTAATGTATGGCCTTTGACTGATTTACATGTGTATTTCCCCTTCCTACATGACATAAGTTGTTCTGAACAAGAGTGAGATTTTAACTAAGGGAATTGCAGCTTCAATTTTTATCTAAGAGGTGGTTGAAGAAAATAGAGCAAGAATAAGCTTAATTTTTAAATGAGCACTATGACTAAGGAGGATAAAAAAGATACTGCCATCTTTTTCTGATTTTTGTGGCTTGTCGACCATTTTTGTAGCCGTATACTATTGACTAGCCTTAGTTTTCCAGAAAGTTTATGGACAGATGACTTGGACTATGCTAATAAAACATCTTAAAAATTCTAGTAAAACATTCCAGTAAAATACCTTAACTTGGAGTTTGCCTTCCTGTATTCGCCCTTTCCATGAAGCTGTAAATTTGAGGCTGTCCACTGAACAGCTCATTACTCTGCAAAAGGAAACCCATATACAGTAAATCTTAGACATGTAATAGGAAATGAAACACAAAACTAAACCCAATGTATTTTCAATGTGCACTACATCATACTAACTTTGAAGAAAAATACATCTTTAATCTAAAAAAATAACAATCAGCATTTAAACAAGTAACTCACAGTTATTTTACTTCAAGGCAAGAAATACAAATGAGATGACTAATTAGAGCAATTGACATAACTTGCTGCATCTGTGTCCTGAAAATTAAAAAACCATCTTCACACATAGAGAGCAATGCTACATTAGCACAAATAGGCAGATTATTTTTCCCTCACCTTGCAGTCTCCTGGCGTAAGGCATTGAGAAATGTGTCAGGATGAAACAGCTCTGAAAGGTCAAGGGTGTCTGACAATAGTTTCTGTTTCTCTGCTTTTTCTACCCAATTCTAAAAGAGAAATAATTTTAAAAAAAAAAAAGGAAAAAGAAAAAAAGGAATCCTGAAGTTATTGCTTGATTTTTCAACATTTTGAGTTAATGACGGTTTGTCAATTATTATTAGTGAAAAACATTTGCATAAATATCATGTAACCTCAAGGATTATTATTAATTTTGATCATTTAAAACTGGTAAAAAGGAAATGAACATCATTTAGAAGTATACAGAATACCAACAGTCTGTAACATGATTCATGCATTCTAAATAAACTTCTATTTCATTCTTTATACAGTGCAGGTCACGTTGTACAGTGTAAATTTATCAAGCTTCTATCATTGTTGAAACCCTATTTCACCTTTACTTATAGGGGAGTTTAAGTTTTCCATGAAAATGGCTGCCATTACTGTCTTTGCTGTAATAAGTTCAGGCAAATAACTGCATTCCTTTCAAGTATGCTTTAAGATCATTCTTTTACATAAATGGCATATTATATTCAGGAAACAATTTTAATCTGCAGTAGGAGTTTCTATAAGTACTTACCCTTTCTTTTAAAAAAATATTTCCTAGTATTAGGTTGATGCTGCCATTTTTAGTGTATTAGTTTGAGATATGCATTCGTAGAATATATTATAAGATAAAAATCGGTTCTGTTATATTTGGTAATAAATGAAACTAATAAGGGCAGGGGAATAACTGTCCTCAATTACCCTTAAAAAAACATGTCTCAACCTTCTTTCACCCTTTCTAACATGCAACTATGAAGTCTGTTACTGAAGCAGCAAGCTTGGAATTTCCCATTAATGCAACACATTATGTGCCAACATGAGAAAAGAGAAATTGCACCTTAAAATCAGGATGTGTCCTAAGTAATGCAATCTGAGTTTGATGCTCAAAATACTAATAATTGCAGACTAAAGAATTTGTTATCTTCAGACAAGATATTTAGGTACCTGAGTGGCTATGCAACAGTCCACACTCAAAATTCTCTTTTGAAACTTTTATAATGTAGCTCCTTGGTACAATTTCTTTACACGATATAGTCACAGTCCTGACCATGGTACTGTAGTATAAACACTGTACAACCTACTCTATAAGCAGTTGCAAGCCATATGCTTCTGCACAGAAAGATTAAGTGTTCAGTGCCAGGATGGACAGGGCTTTGAGACATGTGGTCTAGTGGAAAGTGTCCCTGGCTGTGGCGGAGGGGTTGGAACTAGACAGTCTCTAAGATCCCTTCCAACCTAAACCATTCTGTGATTCTACAAATACTAAGCCAGAAACTCATCAGAGACCAAGATTCCACATGCTATCACTAAAGACAAGTCCCACTCCTGTCTAAATACCAACTACTTGCAGATGATAAAATTGCTCTAGTCACTGAAGTGTCTTGGAAATTACACTCTCATTACACAGTGCATCTGCCAAGCATCTGTATCACACTTAAAAAGTATTTCACTGTATTGTTTAAACTACTGCCTGATGAATAATTCCATAGAAGCATTTTGGAAGTGACAAAATCATCTAAAATGCTAGTAAATATCACTCAGTGAATTTAATTTTATATTGTCAGAGTGTCACACATATCTCCATAATGTTTCCACCACATTCAAACCTTTAATCAGTGATCTTTTTATCTGCCACATCACTGATTATGAGCCCTCAACCCCAATGATTATGAATCAGTTGTGAGATTTTTGCTTTCCATTTTCATTAGACTAATGTACACAGTTAGAGACTCTTGTCTGCCTGACTCTTTTAATGACTTTATGCAACAATTTCTTTTATCATATAGCAGTAACTCTACATTCTGGTTAGGAGAGATTTTGTAAATTGTTTAATGTAATAGTAGTAGACATTCATTTGAACTTATATTTAATATAATCATTCTATTGCTGTCATCAAATAAACTTTTAATGTAACTGCTAAAGAGAAACATTGTCAGGAACACAGATGTTTATATTCCACCCAATTAAAAGACCAGTATGTGTGATATTAATTCTGAACTCATATAATTAGCACTAGGATATATACAATAACAAAAACTTCCATTAGGTCGCAAAAGCAAAGTTCACAATGGCTTGTACTGCTCTACATAAAGCTG
>JAWMRA010000113.1:68748284-68780233 GCA_035584735.1 Pseudotriccus pelzelni
TACAACTACCTGAGAGGAGGTTGTAGCCAGGTGGGGGTTGGTCTCTTCTCCCAGGCAACCAGCAGTAGGACAAGAGGACACAATCTTAAGCTCTGCCGAGGGAGGTTTAGGCTGGATATTAGTAAGAAATATTTTACAGAGAGAGTGATCAGGCATCGGAATGGGCTGCCAAAAGAGGTGGTGGATTCAACATCCCTGGAGGTTTTTAAGATGAGGCTGGATGTGGCACTTAGTGCCATGGTCCAGTAACCAGAGCGGTGTTGGATCAGGAGTTGGACTTGATGATCTCAGAGGTCCTTTCCAACCCAGTTAATTCTATATCTACTACAAGCCTAGTAATGCCATGTGGATAGATATTCTGTATAATATTGCAAGTTCACAAAATTATTTCAAAAATCTCATATTTCTTACCTTATAAATCTCATCTCTTCAAGTCAGGACAATGTAGACTAGTTTCACATTACATTCAGTTCATTTTACCTTAAAGACACCACAATTACACAAAAAAAGAAATTGTAAATATAAACACCACTTGAAATAATAAGACTTGCAGCAGTAATATCTATGTGATCTCAATGGGATCAAGGAAAAGTCTTACTATTTTCAGCATATGAGGGATTATGAATTAATTAAGTGTTTTAAAATATATTTAGGTATTAGTATAAAAATAATTACATTTTTAAATTTGCTAAGAGGTTAAAGAACAATTTAAAGAACACAGTCCTTGAATGAGGAATCCTTTAATGAACCTAATAAAAAATAAATTAGTTTTTTCTAGAAAAGGATTTAAAAAAATAAAGCCTTGTAATATTTTCCTCTCTCTGAAAGGCAGGAAGAATTGACTTAAAAAATAAAAGATTCCTTGGAAAATGTTGTAAACACTTTTTCTTAAAAGTCAGGGAATGACACAGGTTGTGTTAATTTGGACACCTGGAGTACAAGAACTATATATTAGTCTTTGTTTAGACAGTTGCAAACTTCTACAACAGCCTTCCTTATTTAGTCAACCCTTAAGGTAGAACAGCATTCAGTGAAGTAGCTGCTAGATATTATCTTTTATCCCCTTGTCAGTGTGTTACCCACAATTTGCACAGTGACAACTGCAATTCAGGTTTGCTCTGCTCTGCCCTGGGAGGGCAAAGCCTATGATCCAAAATTGTTTCTCTGAAAGATAGAAGTAAGTAAGATAGATGGTGTCTTCTAGAAATTGTGGGACTATCAGAGCATCAGTGGATGCAGAATCAAGCCTCTCCAGTCTGGGAGGGGACATTGAAACTTCAAAATCCTTGAAATTATTTAGTTTCATAATACTGAAGTGATTCAAAATATCATAGTTTATCCATAAAAGTATATCAGTTTTAAACTTTATGTCCTGGTTCTGGAATGAAAATACTTTCATGTGTTCACAAAGTAGAAATTTTGATGTCTTTATAGTTCTAAACGTAACCCACCTTTCCTTCCTGCTCTCCTCAGAATCACTGCATATAAATTTATTACTAATTAATAGCCGGCCACAGGACAGAGATGTCCAAATCTTCAATGAGCTTTCACAAAAATAAAGTCTGAAGGGAAGAAAACAGTGTTATCTTCATATTGCAGATTGGGAACTAAGGCGCAAAAAGATTAAATGGCATGCCTAAGTTTAACCAGAAAACTTTTAGCAGACTCAGAAATTAAACCTGAAGTGGCAAGACTGTTCTTGCAACCATCTAATCTTTTGGAAGAATTGCTAGTCTTGCAGCAATATTCCTTTTGTATCTTGTTAAAAGTCTTTAGAACACTCTTCCCATTTTCTGATCTCTCATCCTCAAAGGCTTCCTAATTTCAGGAACTGAAAGCAATGAAATCAATCATATAAATAAAACTACCAAAAAAGAAAAGATGTAATAATTTGCAGCTGCTTACACAATTAATATATTTCCAGTTTCTTCAGAGAGTGGGGAAGCTTAAAAATAATCTCTCCTGTAAATGCCATGTTTACAAACTACCTTAGATCAGCACATGTCCCATGTCTGGGTGGGCTGTTTCATTATTATAAACAAACCTACATTTTCTGTAAAGAGAAATCAAGAGGGAGTGATATTTTTATTTTGGGTCATTTGATTAAATCAGACTTTTTGCAAAACTTCTGTAGCACCACTCTCTTGAAATGGTCCCTTCTGGAAAGACAGGAAGGAGCTCGTTTCTTTCCTTAAAAGGCACAGCAAGGGAATGGCCTCCTTTCCCGCACATCAGAGTGTATGCAGAGGGTGAATTGGTAGTAGCTGCCTTATCGTTTCTCCGTCCCATAAGCCCAGACCAGGAGCTGAGCTGAGCTGGAGGCACTATTCCTTTACTGTCCTTCTGCCATGATACATAATCCTCCCCTAGCTGTTGTTCTTGGGTTTGTGCAATTTTAGAAATGTACTGTTGAAGTTGCAACACATGCTCGCAGGGAAAAAAATGTTTAATGAATATTAAAAGCAGGTAATTAATTTTTCCTCTGTGTTACTCCCAAGCAGACTGTATGGAACACCCATGTAAATTATGCATAATAGTTTTATGAGCTGAACTCTCCACTTATATAGCAGACAAGAGGCATCTTCTTTTCATAAGCCTGTGGGGATTCAGTTTATGCTTTGGAACAGACAGATGGAAATTCTAGAATATTTCTAGAAATGTTTTGTTTTCCTTTGAAACTAGGCATCTTCTCTCAAAGATGAGAGTGTTGGGATAGATGATTTTACTAATCTTTAAATTATACAGAGGTTGAAGAAGGAAAATCAAAGCCTGATTTACTGACTTGTTCTCTTTGTTGAAAAGATTTCATATTACCCAGAAAACTAAATTTAAATATGGCACAGGGCTGTAAGATAGATAAAGAATGTAACAAAGTAAAGCGGCATTCTTGTTCCAAAAACATCTTTTATTAATTTTATTTACAAGCTTTCCACTAAGAATCAAGAGGGGACTACTTTTGATTGTTTACCCTTACACATAAAATTAACAAGTCAGCTTTGCTCCTAAGAAGCAACAGATTTTTTCTACAAGCTATTAAATGTTAACTTTGCATTTGGCTATTTGTATGTGCCCATGAAACCGTTTTTATAGAAGACATTATTTTATTATTAGTCCTTCAGAAGGAGCAAAGGTAATACTCTGTAAATCCCCATTGAGGGCAGCAGGTCCAGTCTGCCTAGAAGCGCAGTACTGGATCTTTTTTTCTCCCCTGGGAGTCTGAGACAGACATATGGTGTGTACCAGCATATTGTGAAGAAGGAAACAAAACCTCCCTCTCATCAAAGTGCACATCAAACTTGAGTGGAGTGTGCTTCCTGAAAAATGGGCTAAGCATAACAGAAGCCCATTTATCTTCCATTTGATCCTGACTGCAGCTGGGATCTATATCCATTACCACAATGCCTTTGTCACTTTGAGGCTCTGCTAATAGCGGAACTCCTGTCACCTCCTAAATGACAGCACATGGCATGCTGAGTAGTTGAGGTGACACACTGTCAAAGTCCTCCACGTATAAAATGCTAGAAATTTGTCCAGTCACACATGGAAAGGGAAAATTTCTATAGTTTGGTTCTAAGTTGCATACTATGTTCTACCTCCCATCCTCAATGAGAAGACTCTTTTGATCTCCAGTGCGTGTGCTTTTTCACTCCTATTTAACATTCTCAGAAATATAAATTAATTCCGACTTTGAAACTTCTGAAATTACAAAATTATCACCAGATTCAATACAATAATAGAAGAGAGAGGGAAAGCGGAAAGGGAACAATATAGCTTCAGTAACACCACTGTCACACATCATTCTGTCTTCTCAGCTTTTCTCATTTAGAGAATATAAAGGTAGTTTTATTTTTTAAAAATTAACAACTCAAACATTAATTCTCATCACAACATTTCCTCCCTTTTCAAAATCTTA
Organism: Pseudotriccus pelzelni; assembly: GCA_035584735.1. Taxonomy (NCBI): domain Eukaryota; kingdom Metazoa; phylum Chordata; class Aves; order Passeriformes; family Tyrannidae; genus Pseudotriccus; species Pseudotriccus pelzelni. The sequence continues at coordinate 68,752,198 of JAWMRA010000113.1, forward strand.
AGACAAACTTTGAAGGCTATTTAGATTAGGCAACTGAATGATAACAAAGCATCTACTTACAGGTTTTCTGCGTATGAGTACTGAGCAACCCAGAAGTCTCTGATTCCCACAGCACTGGGTCTCTGATTCCCACAGCACTGGGGACCGCACAAGGTCGTGTCTCTGTTGTTTTCATCTGATGAGAGTGGTGTAGTACAGCAGGGTGTAGTGCCAGGAATGGAACTCAAAAACTCTCAAGACAGAGGGCGTATTGCCAACTACATAACCTGGGCTCCCTATGGACACTCCATAGAGAGTCTGCTCCTGAGGTGGGTCAGACCATAAGTAAAGCGTATGCACAGCTGTAGGTATCTGCTCCCAAATAAATGCTGAATTACCTTGACAATATTTTGGCAAGGTGTAAAGACTTGAAATCCAGGAGCTTGCATGAGTTGAGGATATAGCTGGAGCACTGCAAGAAGTTAAAATCTTTCCAGTGTTTGATGCTACCTGTTACCTTCTCACAGAAAGTTATCATCTTCAGAGCATAGCTATTCCTACTCATTTAACTCAGTGCAAAGTCAGACAAGAAAAACTAAATAATTTGTGGCTAGTCTTGAGTCTTTTGATGAGGAGCACTGTTATGATCTTCTATCATGTTTAGCTGGAACAAGAGCCCTCAAAAGAGGAGCTAGAGGAATGAGGATAGAAGAAACTACTGCAGCTCCTTATGGACTGATTTTGTGATCACCTATTTTAAATGGAAATAAATTGCATTTTCTTTCAAAGCCAATTGCAGACTTCCTCTATAGACTGAAAATCAACCCCAGTGAGAATAGGAGACAAAACATATGGAGTTCTGTTGGGAAAAACAGGGCCAACTCTGACCAAACTCAGGTGGAGATACCTCTACCTTTTGGGAACTCCCCTTTGGAAATTGACTTTTCAGAGTTTGTAGGCAGAGGCGAGATAGAACAATGAGAACAGTAGAACTGTACAGGTCAGTATCTAGTTTCTGAAAAATGGCAATCTCCTGAAATCCTGAGAGAAGTTCTATTCAAATTATTTAACTTACCATCTTCTGTTTTCCTTTGCATTTTTTTATTCCCTCCATAGTTTACACCAATGATAGGCAGTCATGAACTTCAAAGAGGATTAAGAAGTTAGTAAGGTCATAAAATCTCTGCTTAATACTGGTCAAGATAGCTCAGATGTGGTCAATCAGTCACGCAGATTAGGACTGCATTGTACTGTTAAATTGCCATATTGTCAATCACCACACGTGTTCTGGACAACACAGTGACAAAATAACAATTAAGAATAAAAGAGAAGATGAGTATAAAAAAGAAAGAAGCAACTAACAAACCAAATGAAACAAACCATTACATCTCCCTATCCACCAGCAGCAAACAGAACTTTGTCAAAATTGCCATGCAGCTGACCTTGACAGAGAGGTTTGTAGACAGTGGTTCTACTGGTTCTGCAAACCTGAGACCCTCTGTGTCATTACTGCCAGATACCCTAAATGTCCTTCAGAGTCAGGCAAGTATGAGATAGGCAGAAACATTAGAAGTTTTAAGAATACTGGGAGAATAGAAATTGTCCAACTTCCTATTTCAGTACTGGGGCTTTGAGAGTACTTTCAGGGCATTTTTGAACAACCACACAGGCTAGAATTCTAACAAAAAGAGGTAGGTTTATAATTCTCAATGTTCACTATTGCAACAGCAAAGAAGGAAAGCCTGCTTCATGGAGAGGGATACACAAACCTCGACTGGGTGCTCAAGACTATTAGGTGTTCAAAAGACACATAGATGTGGTGCTTGGAAACACGGTTTTGTGGTGAACTTGGCAGTGCTAGGTTACTGATTGGACTCAATGACCCTAGAAGTCTTTTTCAACCTTAGTGATTCTATAATTCTGTATGGACTGGACAAGCACCAAGCATTCTGGAATGCCTTCACAATAAACAGTGCATCAAGAGCTGAACACCAAAACTGTCCAGTTAGAAACTCCGAAGGAGGATGCCAGCAATCATGCCTGTCTCACTGCTCTAGAAGCAAATTCTACATTTCTACACATAGTCCACACACAGGTACATACATACGTACTCATTTGTATTTTTATATTGTTAGACACGATTACCTGGACAAAGTGCACCTTTCTTTAAGACCACTCAACAGCTATAGGGAAAGTCCCTGCCCCCAGAATATACTGTATGTACACGCACATATACAGATGCTCCCATGCAGGCCACCAGGGAAAGCATTGGCCAGCCCAAGGTGCAACTGTGTTGTGCTTATTTGAGAACCTAAGTCAGATATGCAAGAGCTCTTTCGTGAGAAAATGTAACATGCTCCCAGCTGCCATTACCACCGTATCGTAAGACAGTCTGTGAATCTCTCAGAAAATGTAGATTCTTAAAAACCACATAAGTGTTCTGGTGGTTTTGTCTGTTTGTTTCTTCAATTTTTTTTTTCTTTTATTGTAAAAACTATGGCCTTACCTATTCTCATCCTTCCAGAAACTAAAGTTTTAAGAAAGGTTTTTAGGGTAAAAAATTAAGAGTTTAAAAAAATTGGGAAAGCGCAGAAATTAGAATGTAAAATGCAATTTGCTCATTGGCTTTGGATCACTGCTAAATACCTTCCCTACACTAAATATCTAGAATTCTCCTGCAGATTGAGTTTTTGCAATCTTGGAGAAAAACAAATAAAATTATTACATGTATTTTTAGTATTCTATTTTAAAGGTTGATTTGTTAGAAGAATGCTTGTGAAATAAAAGTGTATTAATCGAGTTCATATCCATTGTGGGAATCATGTAACAGGTGTTCACCAAAGATTTTCCCAGAAAACTATTAAATTCTTTGTTTCAAGACTTTTGATTAGCTCTTAAGTGCAAAAATTTGTATAAGCAAACATAATATACCAACATCAAGATGCAAATGATTTTTATAAGTAGACATTTAAATGTGCTATTAAGAGATGTTTTGTCATTAGATAGTATAGATATTATACATAACATGTAGGAGAAAATACTTCAGTGACATATATTCTTTCATTTCAGTGCATTTCTTTACTGCCAGACATACCAGATATAAGTTTCCCCAAATATATTGGATGTTTCTGAAAAGAGAAGCTACAGTACTCCCTAGAGAGTCATTGATTTTTGCTGTATGGAGCCCCTGGCTACAACTACATATATTCCTGAAGTAAATGCAGACCCAATTCACTCATAACGTTAATTTTTAAATTCTGATGTTCGAGGCTAGATGTTCAAAGTAGAATATAATTCCAATTATATTGGAACTTTACAATCAGGTTAATTTATCCTGTTCTTGCAGTGCTTATGTACATGAATTCAGAGTGTGTCTCCTCATCCTTCTTTTGACAAGCACAATTGGAGGCTGAGAACTTGTGCTGTCTGCCTACAAATCTCAACAGAAGTATAAGAGGCATATGACTTAAAGTATGTCTCGTATTTTCTTTTCCACAAATTTAGACTGTAATATGTTAATGGTATAGATGAAGCAGCATGGTGGTTTTTCCCAAAAATTGCGTGTGTGGGAAAAAATGCTTCTCACAGATGCCAAAATTACACAGTTTAATGTAGCGATAGCAGCCAAATGAAAATGGTGGAACTCCAGTCCTTCTGAGATAAACTGATTCAGTAATTCAGAAACATTTTATTTTCACTCACTTGGAATAAAAGCTGAGCAAATGAAGGGCTGCATTCACACATACTGCCAACACAGATTTATTTAGCATTGTAGTTTGATCAGTCTTTCCGAGCCTCAGAGCCCAAATTCAGGTTTTAACTCTGGCTGCAGAGTACTCTTCTCAGGTTATTGTTTTCTCCTAGTTACTGTCAATGTCAGTGCCAAGGTGCGGGGAATACTAAGGTGTGCAGCCCTGTGTCTTCTTCTGCAGGCTGCTTCCATGAGTTACAGTCAGTGACTCTAAAGGGCAAAATTACCGAAACATCATAGGAAATTGAATTCCATCCTACTTACTCCATGAGCCACAGAAGGAAATGAAAAACTTTCCTGGACACAGGGCCTCACTCAGCTTTTGCAGAGGAAAATCTGAACTTATGTCTCTCAATAAGTGAATTGGCTAATTATAAAAATACTGCAAAAGTCATAGACATTATGAATGTGGATCTTCATTTCTCTGACATTTATTACCAGTTTCAAAAGAGAATACCTTTTTTTTATTTTTCTGAAATTAACAAAAAGTCTAATAGCAATAACTAAAATGGTTTTGTTCCTATTACAACCAAACATTTATATCCTTTTACCCACTAAAAGAAAAAACCACTTATTCACTCACCCCTAGTCAATGGACTCTCTCTTAGTGCATTATGAAAATCACCAGCAAAATTAGCTGCTTTTCTCAGTATAAGGTATGGATAGGATGTCATGTAAAGAGAATTATTTCTTCCTCCTTGAGGTGATGTTTGAAGGTATTAACAGATGATGTGCACAAGTTTGCTGTGTCACTTTGCATGTGATAACCATCTCCCTTTTAAAAAAAGAAAGACTTAATTTCACAGAACTGTCAATCTAGCAGCTTTCATGAACACTAAACTATTTTATTTTTTGTTTTGGGCTTTTTCAGAATTTAAGACAATCAAAATTTCCAAGCTCTAAAGTAACTATGTTTCAATAGCATATGATTTTCAACTGGAATATAGTTCTTATTTTACCAAAGTTAGTTCATTCCTAACTGCTCAGTTTCCTAGCAGAAGTAATGTGTAATAAAAAAAATCTAACAGATAATATTTGATGGTAATATGTGTTACAAAATAATATTCTCGATAGAAAGGAACTATCTCATATTACAGTTTGTTTCTACTGACAGAAATAAGATTTCAATTAACATATTAGAAATCCATTAAGATATTCATATATTTGACCTTTGAGTTTGTTTAAATGGAACAAGAGTATGTCTCTAAAATTAAATGAAACAAAATCAGCTTTATAAATAAATTCTTATCTAATAACTGTCATATGCAGGCAATGAACATTTTTGTCTAGCTGGTCACTCAATGAAGCAATTACAAAAAGACATAATATATCTTTTTCATTCTTTAGAAAGAGATAAGATCATTAAACACTAATTATTAGATTCTTTTAACCAATTTTAACCAGAGAAATCACGCAGTGTGATTTCCACTATTCAGAAGTGCCATTTCTACATATTAAATGAGAATGTCAATATATAGAACATGTGACTAATTGTAGAAACACTGGAATTCAGAGTAGATACAAAACTGCTTTCTTAAATTAAAAAAAAAAAAAATTTAAAAAAATCTGTAAATGAAGAACCTCAACCTACAAATGATTTGGCACCAGGATTATTCCCCTCTACTCAGCACTTTCAATGACATGTAGCATACAGCATGCATCTTGGTGCCCTTCGGTATAGAACAGACATTCATGAATTGGCATGAGTTAAGCAAGGGGTTTCCAAGCTGATTTGGGCTGGTGCAGTTGCCCTGCCAGGACAGACTGAGAGACCTGGCCTGGCTCATCCTGGAGAAAGATGGCTCTGTAACAGCAGCAGCCAGTCTGTACAAGAAGACCGCTGAGAAGAAGGAGCCAAACTCTTCAGCTGTGCATGGCAAGAGGGTGAGGAACAACGAGCACAAGCTGAAATGAGAGAACCAGATTAGATATCAGAAAAATCATTTTGCTCTTGAAGACAGTAGGCAGTGGAGCAGGTTGTCCGGAGAGGTTGTCCAATCTCTGTCCTTGCATGTTTTCCAGATAACTCTCTATGAACCTCGACAAAGCCAGCTGGTGGTCAAATTCCACTGGAGATCAATAGTCAAAATTATTTTCTAGTCAAATAATAAATCAATTAAGAAACAAACTTTCTTTTTCAGTGAAGCAACCATTAACCCATTTACCTGCCAAGGCTTTGCCCTTATCTTTTTATCATTTTCCTCTTACTATAACTTTTTAGTGGTGTCATATAAATCAGTTAACTTCCAGAGGTCCTTCCAGCCTGAATTTTCATATATTTGTGACTATTTTCTCTTGTCACCTATATCTATAAAATGTGTACATGGTTGGAATCTTGTGGAATCACAGCTATGCTCACATAAAGGCTGAGTCTTGAATGTTTTCCAAAATCCTGTTCACAGTAATCCTGTCAGAAACTTGTTACAAGACTTAATAAGCAAATTAGTGGGGCAGAAGCAGCAGTAAGCCATTAACCAGTGACCATTCCACAGTGGAACACAGTATGCTTCCTTGTGGTTTGCACCACCTGTTACAGACCAGTCTTTTCACAATGGATGGCCCAAACCATCTAAAAGTGCATAAAGCCAATTTTATTTCCCAAGATCTAGAACATGCAGAAGTTCTCCATAATTTATTTATATGAGTCTTTATGGCTTTTCAACATATTTGAATTGAAAAATTTCTTTGACCCATATATGACCTGAGAGCCTTTAGTCTTTCCTACCATTTGTAAAAAATGTTATGACCCCGTCAAGGAACTCACCGAGACAGCACATAAATGGGACATAGTCAAACAAATTTCACCTGATGGTAATTCAGGCATTAAGTCTTTTTCCTCTAAATTAACAATGAAGAAATGCACTAAGAGGCATGTTTTCCATCTTTTCTACCTTGATAAGACAAATAACTTGAAAAAAATTACCCTTTCTTACTATTATAACTCATTTCTTAGCAACTATTTAGAAGTTTTCCCTGACACATAAGGGAAAAACAAATACACTAAGTTTCTATCAGTAAAAGTACCTGCTTTGTCTTAAGTATGAAAACAGTAATACAGGACTGCAGTCTTCAAAACACAGTTCAGAAAGAGATCTCTAGAGAGACAACCTCCAACTCATGTGAAAACAATATAGTCCCCCACTACAGTAGACCTATATTAAAAATGCATATGCCAATTATCATCAAGACTATCTAAGAATGGTCCAATTGCAGACAGCATGAAGATATAATTATATGCATAACAGAATGACGTGGGCAAATTCACTAGTGGAGACAAACCTTTTTAAACACATCCATGATGTCTGCTGCAGTCTTAGATGATTTGAAAGAGCACACTCTGCATGCATAGTGTCCCAGAGGACCATGACCCATCTGCCCCAAGCAGTAACTCGCCCATATGTTCCTATATACACACAAAATAGGCAGACTAATGTGTGAAAATCAAGCCAAACTATGGCCTTAATATGAAATTCGCTTCCATCTCTACTCTAAAAAAAAAGAAAGAGCTCTTTTCCTCTACAATTCCCTCTATACTCTCTTGCATATGATTTTTTTTTGTACAAGTTATGCGATTAGGAAAACAGGCAGATGTTGCCTGTTACGCTCTCCTAATGAATTGTAAAATTTTTTATGTTGTTTGTAAGTAATTTGCAGGGGTGTTTGGTGTTCAGCTGCAGAGATACAAGTTAAAAAAATAACATTTTTTTCCATGTACATCATAAGTGTTAGCACAGAAACACACACATACACACATGCTAAATAGTAAATTCTCTTATTAAAGAGAAAGAGCTATGAAAGAAAGTCCTACAGTACCTGCTGCTACCCCTTTTTTAATCACTGCTATCCATTTGGCTGAAGAATGCTTCTAGGGGTCTGTCAGTATGTCTCCTAAATTAGCAGGGGCATTGCTATCTGAGCAAGAAGTTCCTCAACCATACAAAGCTAAGCACTTTACTTTGTCTCTGGTGTGTTTTTTCAGGCACTGTTACCTGCAACAAAGAACTCCCATGGAAGTGTAAAAAGACAAAAGATACCTCGGCTTACTAAGGTGAGCACATGGTGTAGCAGGGGAAAGCTAAACAGCTTGAACAGATTTCAAAAAAAAGACAGATTCTGAAAATTAAAATACAGGAAGAGTTTTTTGGAGAAAAAAACACCCTCACATTTCAAGGCTGTATTAATTGCAAAAAGTTTAGAAATATTTTATGAATTTTAAGAAAAGAACAATGATATTTTTTCATTTTTCTGGTTTTAGTCTGATATCCATGGCTGCTCTATTCTTCATTGTTTAGATTGCAGTTATCACATTGGCGTCAAGAACAAAAAAATTATCAGCACAAAACGGCCGTAATCCTATGATCTCCATAACACTCATGATTTTCTTTTCATAAAATATTTTTATCTGAAAAGCACTTAATGAGAAAAACACCATTTCATGAGAAAAACAGTAGATGGCTTCTACATCCAGGTCATGTTTTTGAACCCAATATTGGAAAAAACAATTGGCAGCTTAAAGCAATGCTGAAGCTGTTCTCCAATCATTTGCAAACCTAGTATCAGTTGTAATAATATATTAATCCATAAACCTTGCAGAAGTGGCATATAAAAAGCAGAAACAGATAGACATTTTTTTCAGAAAGAATCTTGACTCAGGAATTTACAGAGTTTGGTCACCAGATATATGTCTTTTGCAAGTAATTTTCAATAAAATGCAAAATAAGTCCAGGACTTAGTGGTAAGGATCTTTTACTGTTTTCTTAAGGAGCTTTTTGTTGACTTTTCTGCTCCCCATGAGCTCTCTTGGACTAGAAAATTATTCTCTTACTCAAACTGCATGACATTTCTAAGAAACCACATATGGCATCCATTATTTTATCAAAGCTGTGTGCTTCTGGCAGTGGCAAGGCCACCGAGCTGAGGCCTCAGTTTTGCTTGTTTAAAATATTGCTATCAGCTCTGTGCTGTTAAAAACATTGGTTTAGTAAGATTTTCAGGTAATATCTTTTCAAACCTGATAAGGCCTGTAAGAGGATGATACAAAGTGGTACGTGTACTATAAAAAAACTTAACGGTGCAGGATGGCATGACATTCCTTCTCTTTGTATTTTGCAATCTCCCATGACAGCCAGTACACTGGGAATCAAAGAATGAAAAAATCCCACTCCTCTATTCTCCCCTTCCATCATACTTGGACATCTAACAGAGTTTTCTGCACATCTGGCAGTAGTTCTGACAAATTGCAACAACACATGTTGAAATCCATGGTACAACACATAATAACTCTGAAGCATTTTGAACAAACTTAACACACCACGTTACTTGCAAAGTAAACTTCTCTATGTACACCTAGGAAATCCTAAACAGAACATGGGCAGGTGGTGCTGTGCAGTATAAAAAAGTACAGTAAAGACTGAGGCATTCAGGATGAATCCACGTGCCTCTTCCTTCTGATATCTCCCATGCCTTCCTATTTTTATCTAGGATTTCTCTCAGTCATCAAAACCAGATCCACAATTAAACAGGTACTGAGTAATGTATGAGAGGCAAGACAGCGACCTCCCACAGCATTAACCATCCTTGAGAGTGCAGTGACTGTGAAAGGGAAATTGTCTCTTGTAGGCAGGAATTTTCCTCCCAGTCAGCTCCCAGGCAGTGCAGTAATATGTTTGGCTAACCATGGACAGAAGAAGAATGCCACAAACTAATCCCCAAACCAAAGGCTTTTTTAGAATTCCAATACTGTATTTCTGTACACAGTGTTAGTATAAAATATTCTATGGGATTCAACTAATTGAACACAGTGGAAAAGTCATTCTCAGGGCTCTGTTCTCAGTTGTCTCCAGCAGATACTTTTCATTTCAGCCAAATGTGTTGGCAAAACATGTGAACCTCTGGAACATAGTCTAAGTATTTTTAGATTACTGGGACAAAGGCAAACTTATTAATAACACATCATCTTGTATGTCAGCAGCATGTTTCCATCCCTAGGATTCTGAAGCATCTCACAAAGTATTGCAGAAAGCTGAAGTCTGTCCTGACATGTTCAAGGTAGGATGCCTGGGGGAGGCAAACATCTGCAGTCCACAGCGGGTTCTTGTTTGTTTTCCCAGAAGCAGCAGCACCTGCTGATGCAACAACATCCTTCTCTCTTGCTGCCAAAACACAGGCCTGAGTGTGGTTGGAAAGGGTTAGCATAGCGTCATGATTTAACCCCCAGCTGGGCAGGAGTCAAACCTATGTGGGATGTCAGGAGCCTGGAGGACTCAGTCAAACCTACCCTCTAACTGCTGCTTGTTTTGAGCTTCAGGATAAAGAAAATTCCACGTCAGGTGTTGGTCTGAGCTGGTATCTGTTGGAAGGTTACTGGCCTTCTGAATATAAATAACATAATTTTGTTCCTTCCCACCTACATTACACAGATGAAGATCAGTAGATGTACCTTCATCCAACCACATTCTTGTGCTGAATGAGTGGCCTGTTTCCTCATTCACCTCATAATTCCTTCCTGTCACTGACTGCTACTCTAAACTTTCCTCACCAATGATGGCCAGTCATATTCCAGAGTGTGAAAAAAGGCACGCATCAAGTGAAATCTTTCTGCTGTAGCACATAAAGGATACTAGGCAGTCAGCATATGACAACAGCTAAGCACTGCACATGCCTCTGGGAAGTGTATGGAAATGCATGGAAGTCACCCGAGTAAGATAAGGGTAGCCTGCCTTTCTGACTTCAGCATTAGACAGCCACGAGAAGTGGTTTCCACCTTTCCACCCCCAGGAGACTCAAAGAGTTTTTGCAAGAAAGTCTGTTCTTTAAAGAAGTATCCCGCTATTCATGGAATACTCCTTAAGAAACCATCTATTTCATTTGGTGAAACAGGAGCCAAGGACAAACTTCCAGTGACTCGAGGGTCTTAAGTTATGTGGAACCAAGAGATTGATTAATCATAAATAGTTGTGATTGGTACTGCCTTAACATGACACGCTAAAATTATAAAGCAGAAGCTGATGATCTACTCTATATTTCATTGACTCCTTTTTTCCTCCTGGCAGAGAAAGCCTCTTCTTTTTCCAATGGGTCTATTTAGGAATACTGTTCAGCCAGCACTCCACATACTAAAGTAAGCATGTTCCCCACCACAAGTTTGTTTTTTGAGAGTGGGTGTATGTGTTTTCAAATTTATCCCAGTCAAAAGGGGGCATTTACAGATTACAGCCAACATTGCTGCCAAATTAGAGACAATGCAGTCCAACAAATCCTCTCCTTTTAAGAGTCACTCATGTCCTCCAGACCAGGGTAATCCATTCCATGTATTCCTAGGCTGTGTCAGGATAGTCATACAAAAATTAGGAATGTAGGTCTCTCTTTTTTTTTTTTTTAAAAATAGGTCAAAACTAAATACAGGGGAATATTTATGCCTGTGTATCTCTATATAATTTGAATTAGATAAAATGTTACTGCCTGAGCCTACTAAGGTAACTTTGGCAGATGCACATCTGAGCAAAGATTCCTATGATGTATCAACTGCTGACTCTTCATTTAGCAGACATGAAACCTATGCTTTGAAGGACTTTGTGTTGATCCTAATAACACCAGAGTTTAACACATTGTTTAACAGAGTTTAACACAGTGAAAACACAGGGGTGTCATTTTCTGGAGATCAAATTTAAATTAATTCAGAGTATCTCAGGCTCACGTCCTCATATTATTACCTTGTTTCAGATTAACATCCGTGCTGGCATCCTATTATTGTTACAGCTCTGTGAGTGCATGGGGATTCCTGACAAGGTCTTCTGTTTCATACTTCCTCAGTGTTTCCCAGTGTCAGCAGGAATAGCACACACATCTTTGTCAGAGTCGAAAGCTCCTTCTACAGCTCTCCAGAGTGAATTGTCTGCAACACTCGCTTTCCTATCACCAAATTAAGGGGCCCATGTGTATGCTGGTTAACTCATAATACATACCTGAAGCTCCCTGGCAAGGGTTTTCAAGGATACTGCTGGATATGTTTCCCTCATTTCCACAGCCCATTGCAATTAGGTTATTCCAGTGTTGCAACTGTAGGTTGTTCTATTCCAATACAAATATAGGCTGTTCCAATTTTCTACATATAAATATATATGATTTTATATGCAAGATAGGCAAGAATGCTAACTTTTCTTAAATATACAACTAAGATGTCTTTTTCAACAAAGGCTAAAGCGCTTGCATTTAAAACAAATGAAAATTGCCTTAAAAATGTATTCCTACATTTGTGTTTCTCAGAAATTTTTGTTAAATAAGTATCAGAAATCCCCCAAGAAACCCTTTGAGGCATTGCAAGAAATCAGAAAAAGCATATGAAGTGTGCCAGATTAGGTGTCCAAACTTTGCCTGTTTTGAGCTCTGAAAATTTTGAGGTGTGAGTAACCACTGATATCTGTCCTGATGTTATTTCATTACATTTAGTAAGCGATGACTTGTACCTTTCTGCAGCATCGGCAACAACAAAAAATATTTTTGACAGTATTTTGGGAGTCCCAGCAGCCAGGGTCACGCTGTTCAGTGAAGGAATCCATTGCTATATTGGAAGCTACAACAGCCATCTGCCTCCAAAGAAAACAGTGACCTGCAGTGCGCCAGCAACCTCATATTGTTACAGCTTGGAGCACTCCGCCCTTGCGGGATGCACCAGGTCTGAGCTGCAAAAGGGTGGAAGCGAGCTCGCTTGGCACGAAGCAGGGGTCTCATCAACAAGAGGCCAAAGTTAGGCAAAGAATCCTAAACAGGAAAGCCAACAAAGTGTATAAGCTTCCTCCTTTACAAAGGCCAACATATGGCAGGTTTTTCTCATGTGCGCCACATCTCAGCCATTAACAAGGCAAGCCTCTGGGATAAGGGGTCTCATGAGAACAAGAAAGATTGGAATTTTTCTGGAAAAAATATATTGTGTCCTGAACAAATATAAAGCTGTGCTTCAGCAATTTGGCCAATACAAATGGCAGCTTGAGATGTCAGTGATTAAATTGCAGCTTAGGAATTTGTTCCCAAATATCAATTATTTAACATTCTCAGCTTGGAGAAATATGAAACATTTCAATCATGCTTCTATCTAGAAATAAGCAGCCCATTAAAGCAGATATTTTCCAAACAGTGGAGTTCAAAAGGAACTCTTAAGCGAAAGTGTTATAATTACTATCAAAATGGCAACTGCACGTCAATGGTAAAGGGGAAAAGGTTTTCTTAATATGTAAGAACTCATTTGAGGATGTGCAAAGCAAAGAGAGACAGATGGCTTCTATCATCATAAATAGAATAAACTGGCAAAAATTATCACTTTCAGAGACTGATGGACTCAAAGTGAACTGATAGCTTTCACGTACAGTAACTCTAAGAGTGAATAGATAGTCTTTTCATGTAAAAATAAGTCTCCCAGACAGCAAGGTTAGTAGCTTTGTTGGTAGAACACTGAGCAAAATTCCAGCATTACTGTGACCTTCTGTGTGATCTCATGTGTGTGATGCACTAAAGTGATATATATTAGCAAAGCCACCAAGGAGTAAGAAACTGTTAACTTTAAGATCTCTAGCTCCTGAACCACGTCATAAGGCCAGAAAGGAGATTGAGTTTGGTTTTAGTTTTTGGTGGTTTTGCCACTCATAGGTGTTGGTAAATTATATACCCATAAATACTGATAAATATTGCATAAATAGTTGCATATCATTTAGTCAGATGAATCAATAGATATTTGTACTTACACAATAAATGGACACAAAAGCAGAATCATATTATTAGGATTTTTCTTCCAAGAATGATATTTTTCATATCACTTAATAAAAACACGAGAATAGAATAATAAAACAGAGAATTGTTTATTCCTCTAACTATTTGGGGAAAAAAATTAGGACAATATTTTTGCTAAGCATCTAATAATAATGTTATTCACATAGAGAATGAAAGACTGACAACCTTAATCTATAAGAACTACCCACTTCTGACAATAAGTAAGAAATAGCCTCAAAAAAAACCCAAAACACTTTAGCATTAGTATTCAGCAGCAGAGTATAAACATTTTCAAAACAAAATATCCTCAGGGAATGATTTGAGTCATCTTTATCCAAACCACCTGGAAGATATTGCTATTGAACATCCAAACTTGCAATCATATTTTTAAAGCCCTGAAGCCAACATGTTATTTACTGTATTGAAAACATGCATACTGAACAATAAATCACCCACAGTTCGTCACTTTAGCTATTTGTGGAGGGATGTAGCTAATATATGCCAAACTGGAACTGCATGCATTCCCAGTCTAAAAGAGGAAAGTGGGCAGAAGCTGAAATGCTGTTGGCTCCTGGTGTATTCCTCACTCTTCCACTGCACAAATGTGTGCAAGAGAAAACACCTCTGAGTTTGTCTAGTTTAGCCTGTGCCTGTGGGAACACAGTGAATGGAACAGAGATTGATGGACCTCCGAGGTGACATATTCTTATGTGGGTGTTTTTCAGGGTTTTGGTTGGGTTTTTTTAGTAAGTAGACTCAGTTCCTCAAGTAACATCAGAACTTTCACAGCATTATAGTAAATTGCTTGTCTTCACTACAGTATCATAAATAAACTTTAATATGATAAAAATGTAATATATGGACTTTCATATATTATAAAAAAATAATAGCTTTACTGAGGAAAAGACTGCTAATGTCAAGAGGATTCTGCTTAAGACTCACAGAGCACCAATTTTGCTATCTTATTAAAACCTCCCTACCAGGTGAAACATTTGAAGAAAATTCTTTTCCTCATACAAAATAGGTAAGAGATGACTGCTCATGGGAACCTGTGGGTACATCAACACATACAGCTCCTGCCATAGCTCTCTGTTAAGCGCATAAAAACATGTCATAGAAACAACAGAATGGAGAAACAGTCACATTATCTAAAGATTCATCTTGTGTTAAAGTTCGCATTTTCATGTGCAATGAGAACACTGAAAGGTACGGATCCTGAGAGAGAGAAAATTTCTGTTCCCAAAAACTCAAATTTTGAATGACGACTGCTGAGGAGAGCAGGCTGGGTCACTGAAAAGCCTTCATGTGGAATTAAGAGTTGCACCCATTTTAGTCAATCCTCTGGACTTCTGTCCCTATGCTTTAATAGTGCTACCTGCCTAAATTGACAGGGTTTCACTTTGTACTCTGAGTCACATCATAGAAGAAAGTGGTTGGGTGGTCACATCCAGTGTGTAGTGGCCAGTGGCTCAGAGACTTGATGGATATCAGTGACAAGTGTTGTCCTTCAGGAGTTGATACTGGGACCAGTGTTATTTATTACCTTCATTAATGATGTAGACAAAGAAATTGAGTGCACCCTCTGCAGATTTGCTGAACACCAAGTTGTGTGATGCTGTTGACACACCTGAAAGACGGGATTCCATCCATAGGGATCTGGACAAACTCAAGAGATGGACCCATGGGAATCTCATGACATTTAACAAGACCAAGTGCAAGGTGCTGCACCTGGGTCAGGCCAACCCCAGTATC
Organism: Pseudotriccus pelzelni; assembly: GCA_035584735.1. NCBI lineage: Eukaryota > Metazoa > Chordata > Aves > Passeriformes > Tyrannidae > Pseudotriccus > Pseudotriccus pelzelni. The sequence goes on from JAWMRA010000113.1 coordinate 68,767,442, forward strand.
AATACAGGCTGGGGGATGAACAGATCAAGATCAAGAGTGGCCCTGCCAAGAGTGACTTGGGGGTTCTGGTGGACAGGAGGCTGAAAATGAGCTGGCAATATGCACTTGCAGCCCAGACAACCAACCATATCCCAGACTTCTGACCCGGTTTGGGGTCAGGGCAAGTGACAAGTCCACAGGAGGTTCCCGTGCTGTGCTGCGATCAGGCTGCTGCTGGATGTGGGAGCAGCAAGGCACGGCCCCAGGCTGTGAACTGAGAGCCGAATAACCACAAGCAGCAGCAGGGATGGTGGAAAGAAGCGAACTCCTTTATTAGATAAGGGAAAAGGTTTTTAAGGGATCTGGATGGAAAGGACTAGAACTAGAGTGGAACAGGGGCGGAATATGTAAAACTTGGAGACGGGATAGGGTAGGACACGGGCGGATAAGGGGTAAATCCATAAGATAACTGGGGGAATTACAATTGGTTGAGGGCAGTAATAATTCATTTAGCTGCCTTGTCTCTGAACTGCAGCTACTCACTACAGCATTCTTCTCTTCATTAGACACATCTAGAGAGTCTCAATATAAAGGAGAAGGTTTAAATTCTATTATAGCTTATGGGTGCCCATATTTCCAAATAGCTCCTCCTCCTACATCTTGGTTTCATGGTTTGAGGAGTCATTTTTCCATTGATCAAAGTTTGTCTCAGGCTCCAGCCCAACCCCAACAGGCTTCAGCAAAATAAACATGGCCAGCAGGTCAAGAGAGGGGATTCTGCCCCTCTGCTCTGCTCTGGTGAGACCCCACCTGGAGTACTGCATCCAGCTTTGGCATCCTCAACAAAGGAAGGACATTGACCTGTTGGAACAGCTCCAGAGGAGCATCCCCAAGATGATTAGAGAGATAGAACAACTCTGCTGTGTGGAAAAGCTGAGATAATTGTATTTGTTCCACCTGGAAAAGAGATGTTTTCGGACTATTTGTAGCCTTCCAGTGCCTGAAGGGAGCCTACAAGAAAGATGGAGAGGGACTTTTTACAAGAGCAATAGCACAAAGGTGGAATGGATTCAAACTAAAAGAGAGTAGGTTTAGATTAGATATTAGGCAGTAATTCTTTACTGCGTGTGTGGTGAGGCACTGAAACAGGTTGCTCAGAGAAGCTGTGGATGTCCCATCCCTGGAAGCATTGAAGGCGAGATTGGATGGGCTTTGAGCAACCTGGTGTAGTGAAAGGTGTCCCTGTCCATGGCAGAGGAGTTGGAACTATATGATATTTAAGGACCCTTCCAACCCAAACCATTCTATCATTCTAGGATCATATGGAGGGCACCTCAGACCTCCAAGAGGACACTGGGTCAGATTACTATTGCTGCTCCAGACCCAATCCATCTCACAGCCACTGCCTTATGACCAAGTCGTCAATCCCACACTTCCTCAGTACATGAGGCAGTGTCTCTTGGACATGTTCCTCTGCTTCTCTAAGACAAGGCATTCCAGGAGAAGCAATGCTTTCCTGGAAAATACTGTTGACAACAAAGCATTGAAAATCATATCAAACAAACACTATTGTGAGAAATATCTCTGAATAAAATTTCGAAGACAGCCAAATAAAGTGAAACGAACTTTAATTACAGCACACTGGATGCAACAGGTTTCGGTACCCAATTCTTGCATCCCGACAATGGGAGGGATGAGTCCTTTGAAGGTTTCTTGATTTACATAACCACTCCCACGCTCCTCCCATGGCAAGCTCTGCCCCTTTTCTTCCTTATAGGGTGGCATGTCTCTCTTCTTGAGCTTGATTGGGTCTCTCAGGGCCAGCCTCTGTTCCTCGTTTGTAAGCTTATTAGCTATGTTAACCGGCTTATTAAGTCATTTGGCTATGTTGTCCCTTAATAATGAGCCCTGGCTGGGCCTATTATCTTACAATCTTCTCAAGTTAGCCCTTATACAATATAGATAACAGGTAATTATAACAAAATCAGCCACCTACAGCTGCAGGTAGGCTTGCAAACAGCAGTGAGCAGAAACAGCACTGCTCATTATTAAATAACTCTCTAGCTCCCCCAAACTACACAGCTTCCAAGCATCTTAACATGAGTAAACTCCTGCTTGTAATAAAACCGCCCCCATTCATTTTTCACACTATAAGAAGAAATAAAACCACAAAATCCCCAATGCCCTGTGCATTCTCTCACAAAGAAGTGAAATCAATTAATTCACACAAACATCACAATTCACTCCCAGAGCTTCACAACATCTAAAAGTATAAATGTTTGTATAAATGTGTTACTCTGCTCAGCAGTCTACACAATTTCATGTAGCTTTGTTGTGTCCTGATGAGTATCAAGGTCAATGAAGAAAGCTTTGTGTTTGATGATGACTCAGTCCTGCAAAGCGTGCATCAGACAATTGCTCTGCCTCATCAGAGTCGGATTTCTTTTTAATACAGACTTGAACCTTCAATTTAGCAGGAAAGAAAGTGGAAAGATAAGCTTATTTTTCTGTACTCTGCCATTTTCTATACATCTGCCGTGGAACATTGGAGCCTTTCACGACATCAGGAAATACAGATCTTGTCCTTTACAAAGCAACCTTCTAGATTGCCACATTCCTTTTATCAGAAGGCTGTTAAAAACCAATTATAAAGGTCATAGCTTACACTTCATGAAAGAGATCTATCTGAAACCTTCACTTAATGAAGATAAACACACTAAAAAATTCATCTGAATTTTTCTTATTCCAGAATCGACATAAAGGTTAAGCCTATTGAAATGCTAAAAGAAATTCTGAGTGTTAAACTGCAACTTAGTTAACACTGAGGTGTCAGTTATAACAGACACATACATTTGTTGTGTTCTGAATTATTAACCAAGACTCTTACTAGTGTTAGAAATCATGAAAGGCATACCATAACACAGTTAAACGTGTCACATTTCGGTTCACTTTCCCATTAAACTAAATGTTTGTTTGGTCTTTTTTTGTTCGTTTCTTTGGGTTTTGTTAATGAGGCAGAAAACTTGCATTTTTAACCTGAGCCTCTGAACGAGAAGGTGGTGATGTCTACTACCCCTTATACAACTAAAAGACGTTTCATTTGCTGACTTCATGCATGGCTTAAGCCCATGGGCAGAAAAGCCTTTATGTTGCATCTTCAGAATTCAGGACTTCTCCTTAGCATAGCCTTTTCAGGCACTTGGGCTTCATAATAATTGTAGGTCCCTTCCAACTGAAATAATATATATATGTCTTTTTGCATTTAAACTCAGTGTCCAGGGTCTCACTGGCTCCACAGTTTGTTGGCAAACTCTTTTAACAAATAAAGTAATTTTTTAGGTTCCACAGCTCCTCTGAGTTATCTCCTTGTATGAGTCCCATGAAGTTTTGTTTGAGAGACTTCTGGTGTGTGGTGAAGATGAGTAAATAGAGGATAGTGTAAATAAGGATAGATCTCAAAGGTGAGAACTTCGCTCTGTTTTCAGCTAGAGAAATAGAGCTGAGAACACTTTACACTGCTTTGCAATATGATGGCATATTTGGGGACAGCATTTCACAGCAGCATCACATCAACTAAAACACCCTTCTTCACTTCTCAAGTATTTCTGTCATCTCACTATTTCGGAGATTGCAGTGGTTTTACCTTTCCACTGACTGTGTTATAACCTCTGATAAGTCTATCTACTAATAAAATTGGACGTTAGAGCCAAAGCTCGAAGATAACAGTGCAAGCTGAGCATAGGAGAACTGCTAATGGTCTGCTAGCAGAGCAACTCTATTCTCATTTCATAAACTCTCTTACCAGAGAAAACAGCAGGGGTTTTTTTTGTGAGTTTTGCAAACAGGGGAAATGCCAATGCAAATGGAAAAGGTATTTCTGTTTGCTTTGAATTGACTACCCTTTGAAAACCTGGACTTACAAACAGTCATAATGACTAACAAGTCCTAAAAATCAATGTGTTTTCTAAGAGAGTAAGTTACTCTTCAAAGCTGTATCTTATGCTCTGAGAAGTCTGTGTGTCAGCATACACACGTGCACACTACGTGCATGCTCTAAGACAAAGCATTCAGTGTTCTATCAAGAGCTTACCCAGCAGATGTGTCAAATGCAAGACATCTGACTAAAATCTGTCCTTTTCTGTTGTTTAAATAAGCTTCTCCTTCTCAGCACACTTTGGAACCTGTCCACATAGAGACTTGAATTTCCTACCTGGAAAAAAAATCAATAAAAACTAATTGCATGGGGAGAAGAGCATAGCTAAATTAGAAAATCTTGTCAGGCTTGCACAGTCTTTTCTTTGAAGACTTGATCAGCTCTAAGTCTAAGAACACTCCAGAATTGCTGTCTGAAAAACTAGGTGACTTACAGATTTGGGGAAACAATAACACCTTCCAGGAATTTTTTTGAAGTGACTTCCAGAAGAAACCATTATTTTTAAAAAGTATACTTATTTACTTGCTGACTTTATCTGTGGTTTTCTGTTTCATAATTTCATTATACTCTACATGTTAAAAGTAATAAAATTAAAAATATTTTTTCAAATCACTGAGTTTAAAATGTAATATTATGATATTTCACCTATTTATGTATAATAAATGCCAGAAGTAGCAGAATATATTAAAGTGTCACTCCAGTTAGCATGCATTGAAAAAATATAAAAAGAATATTTAAAATTCTAAAAGAATGAAACCTAAAAATAACACATTCTCCTGTAAGTTTAAAAGGTTGGGGGGCAGTTGTATGGTTTTGGTTTTGTTTTGAAACAAAATTGAAAACTTATTGCTTTTCTTTCTAAATATTCTAGAACAAATAAGTCATTTTACATTTTTAATTTCTTTTCTTGGGGACACACACGCACACACATATTTTTAATTTCCAAAGTCCACACTAGTAAGGATGGAGTGAAATAAGCATTACAGTGTAAAGAGAAACTTTTTTTGAATGCTATTATAATGACAGATTACAATGACTGTCTTCAAGTGTATTTCCATTGATGTAATGAGAGCTTGACCTTGAAATGTTTGAAAACCAAACCCAGAGAGATGGAAGATTCAAATAGTCTCCTTCATAGAGAAAATGGCAACTGCTGGTTTTGGCCGGGGGTTACACTGGTGTCAGGAAAGAAGCTAAATCTGTGAAAGTAGGTGTTGTCCCTGGGGAGCAAAGGGGTTTGCTGTTTGGAGCAGCATGTGCTTGCATTGCTGTAAGAGACAAGAGCAATTACCACGCAGGAATACACCAAGTTGCTGATGCTGAACAGGTCCAGGAGAAACCAGAATCTGAGACCTAAAAACACCTTGCTAGAGAAAAGCTGGATATTTGAACAAGGGAAGTGCTTTTTCTTTTGTGATGAGTGAAATGGGCACTTGTGCACATTTCTGGTTAATAACCTGGATTTCACCCAAGATATAGCTGACATGTCTCATCAATGTCATCTGTTAAAGGATATGGGCTATGGCGCTCAGAATATTGACTGACTGTGCTGAGGAAGAAACAATAACTGTATTTTTCTCTAGCTTTCCCCACTTCATAAAAGGGCTAGAGTGAGAGAATATGAAAGTAGAATTTTCCCTCTAAATCAAACAAACAAAATTATCTCAACTTTTAAACTTTTGCAATAAATATGTACAATTGTCAGTGAAAATGTTTTGTCTCTGTGAAATTATAAGAATTCTTCTGCAATATATCAAAGAAGATTACAAATAAATTTTTCCAGGGACCCATAGGTCATTTTTCTATTTGGAAATTATATTGTTTTTTCATTATCATTGTGTAGATAACTTCTAGAATTTTTACAATTTCTTTCTTGTCTTTTAGGTCTGTACGTTATTTGTGCCAATGTTGAGAGGTGTTGTTCATGAACACTTGTTATATTCTTGCAATAAAATGTGACCACTTCCAACCACAAGTCTCTCAAACCCAAATCTCGCCTGTCAAAAAAAATTCAATTTTTCCACTCACTTTCCAGTCACTGGGATTATTCTGTCAATCACATTCTTGTGATTATGTCTTAGCAATTGTCTAGAAGGTGACAGCACTTATGGGTATCACCAGATATGACCTAGTAAAACCCAACAGACTTTTGTAACTTATGATTAATAGCAATGCACTCTCATAATTTGTTTTCAGCAAGTCCCTGTGAAACATATTTTAGGGTAAATATTGCCCTGGTGTTTTTCCAAATATGATAATTGATGAGAAGATCACATGGGCCCTGTTTCAGCAGTGTGTTTAAGCAAGGCACCTAACTTTAAGATTAAAGGTAAACTTGTGCTTAGGTACTTCACTGCCCTTGGGTCATAGCAAAGGAACTTATCACAAAGTTGCAATAGACTCTTAACTCTGAATTTCCTGCCTTTTATACTACAAAACCTCACCCTTAACCTTCCTGCAACAGGGATTTTTCATTTAATTCCCCGCAGGGTTAAAAGACAGATGACCTGTTGGTAAGAAGAGGTATATAAATGTTTTTCACATTGACAGCGTCTACCCTGGAATGTGGTTTGCAGAAAAAATGTTGCCAGATGTTGAAGAACATCTTCATATCTGCTTTTATTTCTTTAATACCTTCCAGACAACAAGACAGGACATGGCTTCTATCAGAGTGGAGGTTTAAGTAGCCATACAACCACCGATATTTGATTTTAATGCCAGTACCTAACACTGCTGTAACTCAGGCTCCAAGAAGCAGAAAATCTGAGACCTATCACCCTTCCCTGTTGCTTTTATTATTGTGGTGCACTGCATGCAAAGGTCTAATCTAGGTGAACCTCCAATTAATTTCCAGCATGTACAAAGCACTGCTAAACTGCCCTGGCAAAACCACTATCAGATTAAAACAAATAGACTGTGGAACAGATGGAGTATTTGGGATTAAATGCCTGCTAACTTTCCTGTGTTAAGTGTTAAAAACCAAATACACAGGTGAAGAATCAGATGCATATGACAGAATCTAAAAATCTTGGACCAAGCTCTAGAACTAGTCAGAGCCTAACAGCAAAAATATTTGACATGACCAAAAATGGGTTTCAGTTGTTTTGCTTTTTTCTTCACTAAAAATAAGCTTTGTGAGTTATCTATGGTTAAAATGACATATTTTGATTTAAAAATAAATAATTTTAAAAGGGGGAAAATTATAGCTTTATTAATTTAGATTAACTTACCATTTCTAGATTAGAAAAATGTACAAACCAGTCAGCCATATTTTTCAGTGAGCTTCTAATTAAACAAAACTAAAATGAGATAACATTTGCCAATTTCCAAAAGTGATGTGCTAAAATAGAGAAGTGTAAAAGCCTTCCTTGAAGTCTAGAATTATGAGAGTACACAGTGTCCAAGATGCATTTAAATCTTTCTTTGCAGGGAATATTATTTAGGTCTTGTGACCAGAATGGATCACATTGTGAACAAACTGAGATGCAAACAGATGCAGATTGACTGTTAATTTTATTGGTTCTATAAAGGCTCTTCATGTGCACGGAGAAGTGTAGATAGCCTATGATTTTCTCTACCTACTTCATAGTGCAGTTATACTTAAATCTGGTCCAGGCCCATGGCTAACAAATCCCATTTGAACGATGATTCAGCACACCAGTTCTCACATCTCAGAAGAAAACACAAAATATCGACTAGGTGGAGCAAAGGGGTCTGAGCTGTTTGCTGATGGGTCACAGGACTGAGGTGGAAGAGGTGTGGTACCAGCAGTGCCTGACCGCATGGTAGTGGTTAGAGCACATTCTTTGGAGGAGGTGATAAAAGGTTTGACCCTAAATCAATTTTTAAATCATTGTCTAATGTAAAAGTCCAAGATATTCCTTCTAATTGGACCAAAACCCATGTATATCTGCAAAGATATTAACACCTCTAGTAGTGATTTCTAAAATGTAAGGCTAACACTGCCTGTGCTTGGTACATCATCCAGTGCTGCGAAAGCACTGCTGGGTCATACCTCCTAAATACTGTGGGTATCTTTCACCAGGCATTTGAGTGCTCAGGTAACTGTGTTGTCTTAAAATAGTTGGAGCCAATTGCATTTAGACTACTCCCGTTGCTGAGAGACTTCTGCTGTCACCCAGTTAGGAACAACTTTGATGCAACATGAATGGCGGCTGAACTCAAGTGCTGGACTCCTGATGGATCTCATATTTACCACTCCAGGGATGTGCTGAGATGACTGTTTCATCAGACTGAGTTTTCATCATTTATTTGTGAAAGTCATTAAACAAATAAATGAAGAGGTAGCAATTACTGCTTCTGCTTCCTGACATCAGCTTTAACCTAACACAAAATGAAAGTCACTTTTTATCAATTCAGCCGATAGCTGTGTTCAATGTTTAACAACATGCAATCACATTTGGCTCCATTCTAATCCTACTGTGTTACGTTATGATATTTCAGTTTAAAATGTCATAATGTCTTTATCCGTCTTTGTTATCTCTATTAGAGATATTTTGCACTTTGTTCACAATTACAAGTGATTTTGTCCGCACAGATTTCATACACTTTTTAATGAGATTTGCATAATTGATTACTACTCTGGCTGTTAAAAGCTGTAATACCAGGGCTAACTGTTATACATAACCCCTAGAAATTAGTCTTGTTAAATGCCAAACATGAACAGCACAGACTGTGTATTGCACTGTTTTTTGCTGAATCTTGTGGGCTAAGTGGATCACTTTCTGCCAGTTCTGTCAACAGTTTCCACAGTGACATTATGAAAACCAACATCTCTCAGGCCGAAAGCAAACTTCACACATTTTGAAATAAATCATTCTTGGCAGCTTGTACCAAATCATGATGGAAAAACTTATGGGATTTCAGCCCTTCCTGCTTTTTTTCTGGAGCCCTGTTGTCTGATTAAATGCCCCACATGCTGGTCCAGAGGACTGCTCACTTTTTAAATCCAATGGGCAAGACAGATGTCTGGGGTCAGGTTATACTTTAGGAGAACCAAACTGAAATGCTCCTTTGACTTTCTAAAATGCTGAGATTGGGTTGAATCCATCTTCTGAGGTTAACTAAGACATTTGATCCTCCCCTTATGAAATAATTTGTGTCATCATAATACCTACGTGCTGTTGTCATAGAGAACCAATATAGTATAGTTTGACACCAAATCAAAGGTGAATCTTTTACTATGTCAAAGCATAGAAATGTTTAATGCTATGTACGACATAATTTTAATCACTCCTGTTCAATGATGTAAAGGGCCAAGTTTGAAATTTGTTTGGGGCTCTCTGAAAATGGAATGGGCTTGTGTGTCCTCTTTTGAAATGAGTTGGTTTTGTCGGCAGATTAACTGCTATTCCATAGTGTTTTGTGATTTATATCACAGGAGCCTACATTTCTGGATAAGAGCCATTTTTATTATTGCAGGAATTTACAGAGATAATCTTGGGACTACAGATCCCTTTAGACAGGCATTTCAGACATGATTAAATGCCCTTGCTGGAAACAAAAATCTCTACTTTGTGCAATGAGTTTCATATGGGCCCTGAAGCCATTCTTCTGCTCCTATTCCACTGGCAGAAAAGATATCCCAACACCTTCAAACAGCTCTGCTAGTCCACTGTTTTTCCCCAAAGCAGTACAAGATCCAGTTTTCCTCCATGGATGTTTAACTATTTGGATCCCTAATGAAACATGCAGGCACATAAAGTCAGAAAACTGACAGATTTTTATTCTGCAATGACAATGCCTCTCTCCTAGTGCTAGTCAAAATGAATAGCAACTGGGCTGAAGTATCATCATGCTCTCTGCTGCAATCGAATGGGAGCCAGGCCAGAGAGAAAACTGAAAGATAAACATTGCCTTCCTTCACAAAAAAAAAAAAAAAAAACCAAGAGGGAAGACTGTCTACATTGTTGACAAAAATCCCCGGTGGTTGGACATTTTTAGTATGACAGCTGACACACTACAAGCACAATTTCTCAAGGTCTCACTGAAGTGTCTGAGAAAAAGCTGGTGTTCACGCTTCTCATCTGAATTTGCAGCTTGTGCCCAATTCACAACTGCTCCCACTCAAGGAATGTTCATCTGCAAACTGGAATTTCAGGTCCTTCATGTTTAGGATCTGGAGGTATGAGACCCCTTAAAGACAGGGCTGACTTTGATCTGATATTTATATCCTAAAGGGAAAGTGGTTTCAGGGGCATATCCAGGAAGGATCGTACTGAACCATTGTGGTAAGATGCTGAAACCAGTCAGAGGCAGCAAGAGCTGACTTGCAGTGATGAGTTACGTGGTGAATGTATGGCTGCATACCAACATATCTCCCTGAACACTTCCCCAAGGGAAGGGAGAATTTTCCAGCAGAAAGGTAATCACTGCACTCACTTTCCAAAAGCCAGCCAAGCTGCTTGAGTTTAACTGATAGCAAAACAGAGCTCTCTGCAAACAGCAATTTTCCTTCACCGTGTGTAACCACACAATAACTGAAAGAAATGTGAGGAAAAAAACCCACAGAAAATAAAACAGTTGACATTAAACTTGGAGTGGAGTTGTCAATGAGTATAGGGAAAGTGTTCTGGTGCTCTGGTGCTCTGCGGCATGCAGTAGTGCCAGATCCTCTCTCAGATTATAAATTAGGTAGATCTGTGAGGCCCGAGGAGCATTCACGTCAGTGAGGACCCAAGAGATGCTTCATGTTAGTGACCAGTCAGGAAACCAGAAGTGGGAGTGAAGGCACTCCACTCAGCCCATGCCTGAGAGCAGGAGGTCTGCACATCTGCAGCAACAAGAGCAGCCACGGGCCCAATGGCGAGGGGCAACTCTTTCCCTATGCTAAGATCCCTGTGCATGGGCCTGTCAGTGTGCAGAGGTCAACCATCCCATGGTTACCTCCCATGCCTGAGGCAGGTGCTCGTGCTCCAAGGTCCTTCTGGGTTCCTGCACTCTGACTGACTGCAACAAGCCTCTGCTCCCAGCTGTAGCAGCTGCTAAAGGCTGCTAGCAAACAATGCAGGAAAAAAACCCCTGAAAACTGCCAGTCATAACACAGCCATTTCTTCAAAGAAGTGGCAATGTGAATGTTTTCCAAGTAAAACAAAAGCCACGCTGCCTACTCTGTCCCACTTGGAACTCTGCAGTCAGGTTGAAAGAGAAGGGATTTGAGGAGGGATTTTCAGAGAAATATATAAGTAAAAAGAATGTTGAAGACCAGATGGCGACATCTGGAGACAAGGGCTGGGTTTTGGCCTGGGTTTATTTAACCCTTCTTGATCTACATGGGCATCTATTTTCAGTCAGTGCTTGAGCAGAACTAAATTAATTTGAAGAAAATGTTGAAAAGCTTTTTCTAGGACATGACAACAGACCGTGGTATAAAGTAGTTCGGCTTTTATAAAAACACCTTTTATTTTGAGCTGCTGTAACTATAAACATCTATCAGTAATCTGTAAACATCCATGTCTTTTCAGTGAAAATACCTCATTGAAACAATTGGCACCTTCTTTTTTTTTCTTTCTTCAGCTGTGCTGGCTGGGGCATAGTCTGGGACTAGAGGAGTTTCTCCGAGGCAGCATAAGAAAGGCTGATGCAGGAACAAGATGCTTCTGTTTACATAGAACCTTAAGGCACTGGCACTTCTGGGGCTGCAACGGTGTGGAGGTTTGAAGGCCAAACGTTTCTGTGTGAAGTACTGAAAAGTAAGAAACATTTACAGGTTATAGATGTCCCCCCAACAAGACAAAAAGAAAAAAAAAAAAGGCTTGGAGTGAGCAGACGAAAGGTTTTACATGAAATAGGGCTCCATTATGACAATTTTAAAGGGGAAGAGAAAAAGATAATGAACTTCAGAGTAGCAAGTGGATGTTTGTGTGTGGTGTAACTGATGCAGTGTAGTGGATTAATTACAGAGTTTAACCTTTCCCATTTTAGGTGGGCTCAAGTCACATTCTTTAAACTAATAGTGTGTGATATAACCCTCGGGCCAGCAGGAACAATAACATATGTCCAGTTATGACATGAATTTGCATGATGAAATAAAAATGATGGCAGTTTTCCAAAGCTTACTGTAAGACAAATGTGATCTTTTCTGACAGAACCGAGAATAAAATAATGCTTCAGTGACTCAGGAAAAAACAAAACAAAACCATACAAAAAAAAAAAAAAAAACCAAAACCACAAAAAACACACATCACAATTAATGTTTCAGGTACAGGAAATTTCTTTGTGACACATGACAAGACACAGACTTGGGGTCAAATTCTTGAATTAAAAGATACATTCAGCTTAAAAATAAGGATCTCTTACCACCTTCTGTTACTTTCTTTGGCAGCCATGCTGTAGGAATATTTCTATGCCATGGTCCTTTTTTCATTTTCCACCAAATATGCTAGTCCATCACCTTTCCTTACAAAAACATAAAAGATTCAGTCCTTCCTCAGAGATCTTCAAGGCCCAAAGCTTGATCCTCATGGTCAACATCCAATTTCCATATTGGTTCTTCACCAGTGTGACTTCTCTGAAGCCCTTGGTGCTGACAGAGGTCAGGAACAGAAATGATGACCAGGGATAAGGTAAATGGTCACTGCAATATGTTTGCTGATGAAGTCAGTTCTTTGACTTCTCCATGTCAGGGTACAAATCAGAGAAGAAGGAAACATGCTATCTGTCCTAGTTAGAACAGCTGGGACGAATTCATCACTGGATGTGTGTAACCCAAACCTATATATGCTATAGCCCTCATGCCATTTCCCAGAAACTGTTACCAATAGAGCATTCACACCCTCTGCTCAGAGCAGCCTGACTCCTCAGGCTATAAACTAGGCGTTAAGAGGCCTGCGAGATAAGAAGATGTTCCTGTCCTCATG
>JAWMRA010000113.1:68780333-68798439 GCA_035584735.1 Pseudotriccus pelzelni
ATTGTTATTCTGATTTATAATCTCTCTTTTGAGTTGAGTTCAATTCCCCTGCTGGTTAACTTTTAAACCAGCACACTATCCAAGGTCTAATATCTGTATTAGATACAAACACCTGAGATAAGGGAGGGAAAAAGGATGGGGGTACACAGAAGCCCATGAAAATACAAATATAAAACAGCTAGATGAGTTATTCTACTGGACTCTAGTTTTTGTTTAATAGTAATCCAAAGAGGTGAATATAGAGATATAATACCAGTTATTTTGCTCTTTAGCAAAAAACTACAGAATCAAAGAATAGGTAAGGTTAGAAGGGATCACAGTGGGCATCTGCTCCAACCTCCCTGCACAAGTAGGGTCATCCTAGAGTACAGGGCACAGGACTCTGTTCAGATGGTTCTTGAATATCTCCAGTGAGGGAAACTCTACAACCTCTCTGGGCAACCTGTTCCAGTGCACCATCACCCACACAGTAAAGAAGTTCTTCCTCATATTCAGGTGGAACCTCTCGTGCATCAGTTTCTGCCTGTTGCCTCTTGTTCTATTGCTCAGTGCCACTGAGAAGAGCCTGGCTCCATCCTCTTGGCACCCTCCCTTCGGAGGCTTATAGACAGTTATATGGTCTCCAATTGGTGTCATGCCAGATCCACAGTTCCTATCACCCAAGCAGACATGGATCAGGCTCAATCACCAGTGGACATGACAGTTGTCTCACCTGATTTTCCACAACACCACAGACTTCAAAAATCAAATGTGACCTTTACGAAAAGAAAATTGCTCCTTTCCTCTTCCACCCACCCCCACCTTTGCCCTCCAAGAATGCATAAAACACTGCGTTTTTTCCAGAGACTTTTTATTAGTGTTGCAAATATGTCCCGATGTTGGGGAAAATCTTCAGCACACACTGAGCAGAGATAGGGGTAGGACTCCTATTAAAAGTGATCAAAGTTGTTCAATTCTCCTACAAGCTGTGCTGAAAATGAGCCCTATTCTGCCATGCCACATCAATAAAAACACAGTTCTGACCTGAAGCAATGGTTCTAATGTAAAAAATTCAGTGTCAGTGAAAAAACAACGCACAGGAAAGATTTTTTTTCTATTATTTAAAGATGTAGTGTCATCTTGGAAATCACAGATCCTGCTTAAATCCTCTTACTTCTACTGTAACTAATACAACATTTACAGTTATGTGGTGGAAGAGTAATATATTTTTATTCTGTTTGTATTTTTCTATTCCAGTATGACTGCTTCTTTTATAGTTGTTTTCTCATATTATTCCTCGTATCTTTTTTTTTTTAAATATTATTCCAGCTTATTTTAGGTGCATATCATGTCACAGTATTACTGCTTTCAGTTAACCCTTGTAGAGATTGTCCTCTGTCAGAAAGAAGCATCTGTTCATTTGGATACAAGAGCAGTTTTATAATATTTGCGCAACTTTTTACAGTTTTCTCTGTCTACTTCTAAAATCACATTTCAGATATTTTGATAGCTAAGTACAGGGTAGCCAATATTTCACCAAAGTTTTCATGTTCTGCTTTCTTGGGTTTTTTTCTTTCTACTGCACAGAAAACCAAAAAGTGGAAGTAGGTGAAAAATTTTCTTTCCATTATAAAGAATACATTTATCTCTGCATTGCCACTTTCCACATAAAGCATGAAGGGAGTCATTGCTGTGGACGCATGTCAAAGCCATGTCTCAAATTCCCTCTGTGACAGCAATCGAATGAGAAGGCTGCAAGGATTTGCTCAGTCGTTTGGCATTTTGTTCTCTTTTAAGCAAAGTGATGATAAAGACTTGTGCTTTTCACTTTTAGGTGGAAATATTTGTACTCTGCCTGCAGGAAACCAACCAGCAAGATTTACTAATACATTAACCTCCTCTAGGCAGTAGGGCCTTTGGTAATTTTAACATTCTGGTCATTTTGACTGACGTGTAACCCATAGGAGTTATCCACCAGTGTGCTTTCCTTATGTGGCTGTGCTCAAGCCCAGGCCAAACTAAAACTACGCCTAGGAAGACCTGCAAGTTACAAACAAACTCACTGTGCAGGATCACATCTTTTCTTTGTTCTTACCAACACCTTTTACAAGCTGACTGAGAGATTGAATTTCACTATATCCAGGCATTTAAATGCGGGAAGTTAACACTGTCAGAAAACCCTGTTTGCTAGGAAAAGGCAAGTATCAGAATATGTTTCATCATCCCTTAATCCTTAGATAGGGAGAATTGAGAGTTAAAAAACAAATAAAAACATATCATCAAAGACTTTGTAGCCTTAATTATCAAATCACACTTTGCAAGACAACTAAATGAGATGAAGATCACAGAACAAACTATCCAATAAATAAAGACCACCTAGAGAAAGAAAAGTATAACAAGCCAAATGGAGACTTAACTGGCCACTCTACATAGTAAATGAACACAAATTAAGTTAAGCAAGACTGAAAGTCAATTACACACAGTCAAGAGATCAGGAAAAAAAAAAAAGGCAGATCCTAAAAGTATTGCTGGCTTCTTTCCATCTCTCCCTTTTTCTCTCTATCTGATAATAGCCAATACCATTAAGCATCTCACCATCACTGAATTAAATTCATTTGATTAGAGGAATTTCAGTATCTGGGAGGATGTGCCTTATGTTTCCAGGAGTGTTGTGCTTTAGTTTTAATGACCATGGGAAATAAAATGCCCCTATCTGTTTGTGACCCACAAACGATATTTGATACCACAGATGTTTGTTAAGAATAATTTCAGTAATTATTTTCCATTCCCTCTGACAGCTAACAGCAAGAATACAAGAGAAAAGATAAACATGAAAGGCTAAGGAAATTCTATGAAAACAGAAAACACAGGAGAAAACCAAATAGTGAAATCTAATTATAAATATTAGACTAATATGACTGCAAGTTATGATTTCAAATTAGATTTGAGCTGCATAAACTTACACTCATTCCCAAGAGTATACATTCAGAGTAAATACCAAAAGCCCTACATCTGAGAAAGTGCTCAGGTGAGCAGTTCAGCAGTTTCAATAGAGAGACTCATTTTTCTGAAAAGGAGCACATGTTTATAGAACAGGAGACTAGGAATGTTTTCATCTTCAGCTGGACTACATCCACTTTAACCTTGATCCAGCAAAAGCCAGAGACAAAGAACTGCACCATTCCATGGATGATCAAGCCTGCAATAGTGAACTAAAAAAAGCAATTAGATGATGTAAAATGGGGGTAGGAGTTTGAAGGGAGAAAGGAGAAGCTTAACGACTCACTATGGACTTCTGTAATGGACTTCCATTCCCTCAGGCTTGTTATAGGGTTTTCAGTGATTTTTGTTCCCTGTTTCCCCAAATTTGAAGATAATTTCTTCTCTAATTTCAAAGGTGAATTTTTTGAGACAGGTATGCTCTAGAGATATGTCTGGTACATTTGTAATGCACTCATCTCTTCCATGACTTGTGGGCTCTAGCAGGACTAATGGGGTAGAAGTACCATCTGCTTCACCATTTGGTATTTTATTTACTCCTGAAATGACCCTATATCTTGATACTGCCAATGTGTGCCTCTTTTCTCAAATGTTTTGAGAACTGACAGGTTCCTACCAGATGCAACTCATATCTGCTTCTGGCTATTACAGGACTAAGCAGAATAATCTTTGTAATAAAATACTTATGACCATATTCTTCTCATCTTTCACTCTAGGCTTCAGCTTAAAAACAAGTTACGGTACAGCAGTCAAAATATTTTTGATGGAACACTTTTCTACCATCAGAAAAAAATGATTGCCATGAAAAACTGAAAGTTTCCATGTCAAAGTTTCCTTATCAGATTGATAAGGGGAAAATGTTTGATTAGAAAATATCTTGCCTTAGGTCAGGCTGGCATTAACCTCTGACTCTGCCTTATATATTACCTCTTAAACCAGTTTGTTCAAAACAGAGGCCAATGCAAATTGAGTTTCAGCTGGAGGTAGTACAAAAACTGTTGAGTCTTGCATATGGCATTTAATTCCTGTGGACGCATCCTGAAGCTTATGTCATGCCCCATTGACAGATAGCTTTGTTTCTTCAAGTCAGCTAGGATCCATCTGTGCAGATGCAAGGGCAGAAATGGAACCATAGGGCTAAATCCTATGACTGCTCAAACTTTTTGTATATTTGCAGCCTTTCAGTAGGTGTAAATTTAAAACCAATGAGAATATATACTAAATCATATATTTCATGACGAAGCCATACATTGCCACTTTAGTTTGATATCCCCACATTGCTGAGGTTCCTCAGATAGGAATGAGAAGATGGTCCATGTGTATTCTCCTACAATCATTCAGAATTCTATTTGATCAACAATTAAAAAAAATCTATTGAGCAAAAGCAAAATACCACTTCATTGTAAAGTAGATTTTATATAAGTCAAAACCAGGTCCTACTGCATGATAGTGCAGTTATACAAAGGTGTGCATAAATACACAGAGAAGAATAAAGTCATGGTGGTTTGTTTTCTTTATTATTTTATAGAGAGACCAGTCAGAGAAAATGATAAAAGTAAAAATATAAAAGAAAAAATACTTAGTCATTTTTTTGCATAGTTTAACTGGAAAATAGAACCTTCTAGTTTGAATAAGGTCTTTAAAAAACTCAGAAGAGGTTTTGTGAGCCTTTCATAAGTCAAACAAGAGCATAAAATATTTTGGTAACAATTCTGGGAAGGTAATAAAGTTAGTAAAGAAGAACACAGCATGGGTTTGTAGTTTAATGTGGGTTGAAAGGCTCTTCTAGTTGTCAGATTAAGACAGTAATTCTTCAATGTTTATAGCAAAACATAAGTACATCCTTGCTATTTAGAGAAGCATATAATTTAGGTTTGGTAAAATACCAGTAAAAGCACTTACAAAACCAAAGTCAATGTTAATCTTAGATTAGTGTCATAATCCTTGAAAGACTGACTGTAAAACTTGTGAATTAGAATAACACATGACAGAAAGTGAGAATGGTTTCTTTATCCCCTGCAGCAGAGCAAAACAGACACTTGTTTCAGCATCACCTAGTATTTCTCTTAATTAAAAAGAAAACAACAAAAATAACCAACTGTATATCATGTTCTATCCATGCAGGTATGTGTTTTGGCTTTTACATTACCTGGTCTACAAGTAAAATGTAGATAGAGTTATATTGATTCGTTTCCATAGCAATGTAAAAGCTCCTTTTGGGTTTCCAAGGCAATATGCAGCAGAACAACAAATCAGAAAAACATGGGAAATGTTCAGCAAGCAATAGGTTTAGGCAGTGCCTCAGGCCTCCAAGAAACGTATATTTCATTAAAGCAATCTGAAAAAAAAATGCTTGAAATTAAAACAGAAAATCTCATCTACCAGATTCATATTTTCTTTTGTCATTAAACACACTCTAGAAACATGCTTTTGTTTGTGACAATTCTCATTCAAGTTAGTCCCACTGACAACAGCAAGAGATTTTTGCTTTAATTTTGTTTTTAAATTTGGTGGGTTTTGGAAGCTCTGACACAAAACCTGCTGGAGAAGGGGTAGTTGCAAGAGAAAACCCCATTAAATGATTGGAGAACTCTTTTTTTTTTTAACCATGTAGAGATGTCACTAATGATTTGGGTAAAAGAAGACCTAGTTTAAACTTTTATCCTGATCTGACTAAGCTTTCATGGAATATGCTTAAGTTTTTTTTTCTAACTGCTGAAGAGATCTGTTGCAAGGAACTACTTTACAAATGTACAGAAGATGAAAGGAAAAAACCTCTTAGTTACAAAACCATTATTAAACTCATAGCTCTTCACTACATCAATCTTCTAAAGGTTTTTGTCCCCTCCTAAATTAAGGCAATGAACCTGGTAAGACTCCATCTTTTCCTAAGGGCCGTCCCAAGTACAAACTAGACCAATATAACTCATTTAGGCCTGTAAATACCTGAAGTATATTTGGATGTAAACCTCGTGTTTGTTCAGACAAAATACACATCTTAGAGGCACATTTATCACTTTTTTGTCAATATTCAGAAAAAAAATGGTCTTGAAATAGTTCTAGATTTGGGCAAAGGAATGAACAGTTACACTGAAAGACTGTCTCTGTTGTAACACATTATCTGTGAAACTGAACTTGTACTTAAGTGCTTCAAGCGATAAAGCTTTGAATTTTGGAGTTATCAAATAATTTTAGTGATCAAGAAAGATTTGATTGATGTCCCATGAGGTGAGATGCCTTACCTGCGCAGATACTGCAGACGTGCTCACCACTTTTAACAGCTGCAGCCAACCAGAACCGAACAATAAAGCATATAGTGTACAACTTCTCTAAACTCATGGTATTGACTGCTCCCCTCATTCTATTCTTCTAAAGTTGTTGGTCTTGCTTTATTTTAAGAAAAAATGTGTTTTATTTCTTTGCTTTATATGCAATAAATGACCGTTCACATTCAGGGCATGAGTATGCAGTTTCTCCATTCATTTTTCACATGAATGAAGGAAGATGGAAAAAAAGTAAAAAAATGTTTGCTAAATAACAATAGGCAGCCTAATTTTGATTGAATTTTCTTTTCAGAGCAGAATTCAGCCTGGAGAAAACTAGTCATTTAGCAAAATCTGCCAACCTCAAAGGGAAAAGTTTCCTTTTGTATTATTCAAAGATTGCTCTAAATTACACCTGCTATGAAAATCAGAAATGTGAATTCCTTTTTCAGGCTTCTTTAATTAAAATATGATCTGACTCCTGGTTTGTTTTTGCACTCAAAAGCAGCATTCAAGAAAATAAACTCCTTAAAATCTTTACTATAAACCTTGCTATATAAAACACATGGACTTGTGTTTTGATTCAAGCTAATGGCAGAAATCCTCAAGAGGCAATAACTATTGCCTTATACTCGTGCACCAGAGTCCAGTCCAACTTAGTGCAGACGCTGTATTTATTTATTATTATTTTGTTTAAGTTCCACACTTCTACCATAAAAGAGTCACACAGAGCTTTGGAGATGCTGGTTGGCCCGGCCTATACACCAAGTTAGAACTACGTGACAATTTTATACTGCCAATATTTGTTCATCACTTATACTAAACAGGAAGAAGCCTCCCTCCCCCTGACCACAGTAATCCAAAATTCAACACATGGGGTTAGATTTTCTCTCTTTAATACATTTTAATCAACACTTCAGAGGGATCTTCCTGCCTTCTTGTTTTGAAATATGGAGCCTACAATGCAGCATAAAACCTGGAAAGCTTCATTTGACTCTGTCTTCTCTAAAAGTCATCATTTGAAACCTGTGCACTGTTGAATTACTTGATTAAATTCTTTCAGGAACATTTACAACTGCTAAGAAAAAGCATTTAAAACACTGCCTGTGAGTTCTATCAAGTATGTTTGAAGAAATGACAAGGGTTTTTTTAAGCAGAAAACTCTCACGCTTCAGCAATCTAGGATATCTATCTTATGCTTTTTAAAACCCTTATTCTTTGTTACTACCCCCAAACCACTGTTTTTAACTTGACAAATAAAAAGAAAAATTCTTCTCATCCTGGGGAGATGTATATCTATTTATGCTAATTGATGAAAACAGACTCATCTGGTACTTTCCGCTTGAAACAGAATAAGAATCATCTCAAAGTTGCAGGGGAATTGAAAGAACTGTGCTAATGATATGTACATATTTTCAAATAGTTGAAGGTCACAAGTTAGCACAGTGGATGCTAGAAACTGCTAATTATAACAGGCAGAAATGTCTATCTGTGTCTGTTCACCATTTCTTAGATATTAAAAAATCTAATTCCTTCAATTATTCCTTGTAAATTGTGTCTCCCAAAGCTCTTTTCATTCTCACCACTACTCTATAGGTCCCCTCCAATCTGCAGTGGTAGAAATTCCAAGCAGTACCCACGTGAGGCTTTCCAAACACCACATTGACTAATGAATTCTTCCACCTTTCTTAATAGATTCCTAGCAATACGTGACCAAAAAAGCGTTGCTTTTCTTCAGTAGCATTATACTACTAACTGCTATTTGTTCTCTGACCCACTTTTGATTTCTGATTATTCCTCCCATTTGTCAAGATCATTTTTAATCACGATCCTGTCTTGTGAAATGCTTGCCAAATCTGCACATGCTGCTTGGTTGCTCAGTTAGTCGGATTGTTCATTGATTTATTTAGTGGCCCATTATCTAGTAAGTAGTTATAAATGCATTTACTATAGTTTGTTCTGGTGTCCTGCTAGCTATCAAAGCAAGACTGACTGTCTTAGTGTTCCCAAAGTTCTCCTTCATTTCCATTTCAAAGCACTGAATTCCTTCACCATAACAGTATAGGAACACTACAATTGATTCTAGCATGAGTTCCAACTACCAAATTCGTCCATAAATAGAAGAGAGTGGCTTCTTTTCACATGGGTATTCACACCTTAAAACAAAGAACATCTACTCCGATTTGAAGGGAGTGTGATTCTGTTGTAGTTATTTTGGATATATTGCTTGTTTTGAGCATGACAAAATCTGAGGTCACAGGACATTTGATTTCTGAAATTTAACTGCATCTGTGCAGAAGAGGAATTACAGCGTATGCAGTAGTAACTGTTGGCAGGTACATAAGGAGATCAGAAAGATGTGCCATTTTTCCTAAAGTGCAAGGAGTAAGTTAACCATGTACAGTGTCTCAAAATGTCAGCATGCAAGCAATGAGATACAAAAAAACCCTACATAAATTAAAAAATGTCAAGAATTCAAGTCTGAGATTTAGGAAATAAAATTTTCATAGCAGGAATAACAATAGTACGGGTAGATCTTTAGATACTTTGGAATTAATTTACTTACATTCCTGAACCAGGTACTACTACTATGAATATTTATTGACATTGAAAGCAGCAAAAATGCAGAAAACATATCTTGAAAGGAAATGCTTAATTGTATTAACTCATTGAATTGCCTGAAGCAATCCATTCTCCAGAGTAAAATTTCAGTGGACATTTTGGAGATTCTAGTTTAAAATGTTCATGTGAAAAATTAAGAAGGTTGGAAAACACGAAAACTCTTTCCTAATAATAAGCATAAGGTGCCAGTATGGTTTGTAAAAATCACTAAAACAACTTTCACGCTATTCCCATAATTTATATATAATGCAGGCAACAGGATTTTTAACAAAATTCAATCAGACCTTTTATTAGTGTTAAGGGCATATTAATTTTAATCAGTTGATAATAAAAGGCTTAGTTTATTGTTCTGTAACACCAAGCCACCCATTCTTTCCTCACTTATAGAAGATAATGATTTCAAGTTTTCAAAACACTCTGAGATTCATACATAACATTATCGTGAATTACTATACAAATTTAAATGTATAATAAAAGAAGTGAAATTAGAGGTGGTGAAATGGCCAGACACATACAGTGATGAAAAAGACCAGCACACTAGGCTTTCCATAAAACTTTGGCACTCTGATGCCTACAATATCCAATCTTAAATAAGAGTAAAAAGCCCAGTCATGAAACGCACAATATTGATATCTTAGTAAAAGTTAGTTTGGGCCTCTCTATTTGTCCAGTTCTTTGTAATGAAATGCAAGCAGATAGCCATAGTTTAAAAAAAAGATACACAGTTAAAATTACCAAACAAGAAATCTTCAGCTAATTCTTCATTTTCTATATATAAAATAGAATATTTTGCATAACAATAGTTTAAAGGATTTTACCCAGTAAAATGAATTCCACCTTCAAAATGTCTATTAAGCAACCAGACTGCAAAGAGGCTGTGGAAATGAAATCTTTCTTAGGAGCCACAGTTAGGACTTTCTTTACAGAGACCAAATGGACCCACAAGATCTTGACTGTAATAAATTCTCATTTTGGAAGAAAATATGCTGTACCCTAAAACATTTCCCTTACTCTTTTGATAGAAATAAAAGGGGGTTTTATCTAATTATTTAACTTTGTCACATTTAAAATATCACACTTCAGAATCTGAAGTATTCATGATTGCCATACCTAAATGTTGGAATGCCATACATCCGTGTTTATCTGAGGAAAAAAACACACAGTAAAGAGAAAGCAAATCAACATAACCTGAGCCTCTTACTACCCTCCTTCAATGCCACTCACTGTCCCTCCAGTTCTTCTGTATCTTCTCCTTATTTCTAGGCAATTCTATCCACACTTAGGATGAAAAGTGCTGGTAGTCCTCCACTATAAATTTCAGAATCAAAATTTCTCCCTTAATGGGAGCTATCCTTCTAATATAAAAGAAACTCTGAGGTGGATAGGTAGTCCAGCACAATCAAAGATCAAACAAGCCACTTAATTTTAGCCTGACAGTTACTAAAGTAACAAGAGAAGTGATAAGGGAAAGTTCACATAATATAAAAGGTTTTTAAATACAGTCCATACATTAAAATTAATATTTTTTTTGCTTTTGGACAGTTTCAATCTGCATGTTGGAATACATTTGCAGAGAGGAATCCATTTGTGGATTTTTTACCGTATAATAGAAAATTCTTATCAGTATACATGCATTTTTTTAAGAACAGAAGACCACTTTGCTTTCTATTTTAGCTTTCTTTTCTCTGCTTTGCTTCCTTGCTATTGTGCCCAATTCTGTTCTGAATTAGACAGAAGTAGAGGTGAGTAATGCCATCTTATATATTATAATCTCTTATATATGTATATATATATATGAGAAGAAAAACATTTATGTTAGAACCTAGCTGACTGAAAGTAGGCACACAGTTGAAAGATTCTGTATAATAGGAAGAACTGACCACAAACAAGAAATAGAGGTCAGATTTTCCCACCTTTAACTACTGCCCCAGTCCTTAAAGTAAGAAAGAGGCCTAAATGAAATTTCTACTTTTTTTGCTGTAGTGAGAATAAATAAAAACATCTATGTAAATAATAAGTAAAAACATAGGTATAGAGACTCAACAGAGCATCAAACATTCAAACTGACATTCAAACTGCAAACTCACTTTTTGTCATTTCTCTTTGAATACTTACTTCTTAGGTTTGATATTATAGAAACTTTGTTATCTTATTATTTTAAGAAAAGGTAAAGTAATGAACATTAGAGCAGGCAAACAAGTACAGCAGAGAATACTGTGTGAGAAAGCAGATGGTTGCTGAATTCCTGTGCAATGTCACAAATACCATACAGACTACACAGGCTGTTGATAAGACATCTTTTAACTAATTAGATGCATATAACTGCTTAAAACCTAGGGTTTTTTTCAATTATATAGCTGCCTTATTTAAGGCACAGAGACCACTCATTTTATCTTGGATCTTAACACACAAAAAAATTAGGGGAAGTTTTTGTGAAAGACAAAAAAAACAAGAGAGCAAAAGTTAGTATGAGAGTGACACAGTGTGCAGACACCAAGCAGCTCAAGGTCAAACCAAGCAAGCACTTTTTCTTACTGACTGAAAAGAGTGACCTATAGGTCCCTCTGACACTCCAGCATCTCCCTGGAGTAGGTCACTACTTATCTAATTCCAGCCTGGGATAAGAACAACAGCAAAGCTGTCATCATGTATCCCAACCAGACTTCCTTCCAGCAGGGAAAAGATGCTAGCCCTGCACAGGACCACTTTCTTTCCCTCTCTGGTTCATTGCCTTGCCTCACAGATCATCATTTCTACTCATTATGTCACTTGTGTTACATGGACAGAGACCTTTCCTACAGCTTGCTGGCCTTATGTACTCCCTTTGGGTATATCAGACTTCAAAATGCAGTTCTAAAAATCCATAACCTTTTTACAGTTGAATTCTTCTATAGAAGACTGTGTACAGTTTATTCAGACCACAGGTGTTGGAAATTGAGTTTGCTTAGAGAGGAACGAAGTGAGAGTATAATGCATTTTTCATACCAGATGATGACATGGAATGCAGTCATGCAGAAATCACTCAGCTCCTTCTTAGAGACTTCATTTCAAAACACCACTAAGTCAAGCTGACTGTTTTGCCCAAACACTAAGTTCATTACTTAGAAGTAACCTGTAAGGGAAATGCATGCTTTCTTTAATTCACTAAATGATTTGCCTTGTCGAAGTGTCAAATAAGTTGAAGAACCTTTAAATCCTAGAAAAGCTTGCTCACAAAATGAAAGACGGACCACTTTTTGTTTTAGTGATTTATTTGATAAAGAATTCGTGAGTCAAGAGTTACTTCTCTCTGTTATAAACTTCAGTATAAAGGTCAAATTAAGCATTTGATTCTAATTTCACTGAATATTTTATATCACCAACAATTGGTCAGATGTAATGAAAAATTTAAGTGAACAGACAGTATGCATCTACCAGGACAAAATGATTCCACAAAATAGTAGAGCAGGACTTAATTCTCAGAGCTTGCAACTGTTCCATGTGGAATCTGGGAGGACCTCTATTTTCATATGAAGACTAACAGGCAAATCCTAGCTGAATGTGTCACCTTCTATCTGAAAGTCAGCCAGGAAATCTCAGCCAAAGAATTATCTGTGAAAATTCTTTCCTACTTACTGTAGCAGAAAACTTCACCAAATAATGTTCTTTTCCCACCCAGCAAAAAAGTTTTTATTTTTTTGTTTTCCACCCTTTCCATAGGCTCCCATTAGCTTACAATTACTGAGGTCATTAGCAATAAAGGATCCATATTTTGCACATTTCATGCTAATTTTACTGATTTGAATGATGTTAAATCCATCTTTATGCCATGTAGACCACGTAGGAATGCTGTCTAATAATTACCGCTCTCTTAAGAGTGCAATCATGTGTGTGCACGCAAATACATTTTTCTTTTCCAGGAAAGGTATAAATTAACCACAGTCTACAGTAAGCATAGATAGAAAAAAAAAAAAAGGGCTAATATTTGCCTCCTGTGTCCTTGGAAGAAATGAGACAGATGAAACTTTTGCTGCCCTTTTTACCCTTGCAACAAGTATTTTGTTTCAGAGACCTTGACTACCTTTAACACAGCATGGTTTTGTAAATGAAGTTGATGCCTTAGTGCTGTTAGTTTGTAGGTATTTCATATCACAGCTCACTGGTTGGTGCCACTGTATATGAGCTGCTAATCTCTCACCCTCAATTTAAGATCAGCCAGGCTTTAGTTTGCCAGCATGTGGCCATGCAGACGCAGACACAAAATAATGGTTTTCTGGGAAGAGTCGGTGATGGAGAAATCCAGGTCATTGCAACAACCCTTTCAAATCTCGAGTAGGATTCTCAACTAGATCCTATTCCTGGGGCCTACTCTGCTGAAGATTTTCTTTTGCATTGGTATAAAAAAAAGTAATTCGGTAAGAACAGGTTTAATCAACTGCACACACAAAATGAGCAAACAAAGCAGAAGTTAGCATAATAAAGTCTGGGAATCACATAAATATAATGTTTGCCCCAATTAGAATTAAAAATAATTTTAAAAAATTTTTAAAATTCTTTGAAATACATAATCCAGTTTGGAGCACCACACTTCAGGGAAGATGTATATGAATGGAAGAGACTCTATGGAGGAAAGGAAGGGTCCAAAGTCTAGGAAGTAGATGATGATGTACAACTGAAAAAAGGAAGGTTTTTCATAAGAACCTGTTATCAAAGATTACAAATCAAGGTCCAAATTAGAAGGGAATAAACCATTTCCTGTGTCCACCAAGGCAAGAACAACTTACTGCACCTAAACATTTAAAGTTTTACTTTTAGAAAGAAAAAAAACCCTCAATTTCTAAGAGTAGGCAAATATTCATATAGATTTACATTTTTTAAAACAAGCTGGAAAGACATATGTCAGGAAAGACATTTATCTGACCTTACCTTGCAATAGAGAACTGAATGGGTGGTGAGTCATGGCCTCACACAGCTTAATTTTCCATGGGTCTAATATCTTAGTTCAGTGTCTTGAAAATAGGATCAGACTCTGAAAGAGAACAGAGAAAAAGGAGGGTAAGAAACATTCCAGATCCCCTTCAGCACATGGAAGATATGAAAAAGAGAAAAAAAAAAAAAAGACACCCTGCTGTAGGATCAGGTGCACTGGCACACTGGCCACTCAGAGCCAGTGCCTGGAGGTGACAGACTCCCCCAGGGTATGTGGGGAGATCTCTGCCTGGTGCAGCTTGACTTTTGGAGCAGAGAAAGTCTCATATATACTGCTGTTAAACAGATTTCACAGGAAAGTGTGCTGAGTGTAGAGGTTTCATGCCAACTTCAGACACAACAGGCTCAGAAGAAACTGTCAGGTATTTTGGTGAGACTCTTTACATAACAGAGCCATCTCCAAGGCACAGGAGTCTTAATTCACTGAAGTCAACAAAAAAACCCAAAAACAAACAAACAAACAAAACTTTAATTTTGAAATAACTTGAAACATTTCCACTGGGTGTATGCATCCTGTATTTACAGAAGAGCAAATACAAGTGCAGATCTTATATTATTTAATGCTAAATATACTGAGAAAGGCACCAGCACTGATATATGATGCTCTATTTTAATGTATCCCATTACTGAATGTCTAAAAGATTAAATACATTTTTTTCTCTCAGTGGTTAATTCTTGAGTCATCCATTACTAATGAAAAAAATTCCTTTTAAAATTTAACCTAAAAATACCATTAAAATTATTGTTCTTCAGCTACATTATAATCAACACAGACAAAACAGGATTCTTTTAGAAATATTTAATCCAAGCTTTCTCCCTCAAGGGAAAAAGATCTTATATATGTATAAACCACAGATGTTTTTAGGCAAAGGCAGTGCAGATGAAAATCAGGAGAAAATGAAGTAGAAACTAAATATTTTAAATTATATTCTTTATTTTTATTTTAAGCAGTTGAAGTTAGACATAAGAGTACCACGTTGGGAAATGAACATTAAATGAACACCAAGTCCTGCATGCAAGAATTTCTTGGGAAAACTGGAAATCTGATATAAAGAAAACCGTTTAATCATTAAATATAAAAACTTCACGTTCCACAAATGGCAAGTGGACAGATGGGTGGAAGGCTTGAATGAGCTGTTTGATGGCCTCCCACCATTCGTTCTGGTATGCCAACTGGTACTTATTCTGCAGAAAACTATGTAGGTCCAGGCTGTGTTTTGTCACATGAAATCTATACAATGACACGGATCATAAACAATCTGTAGGCATATCTTCATTGGATTTACAAAAGAAATGATGTAATGATAACTTACTGTAATTTTGAAAATAACAGAAGTGTAATTGTGTCTAGTAGTGTAGTCACATCTGGTCAAACTGCCACATGTGCAAAATCAGAAGACTTACCAGACCAGCTGAAAAAATAATGCTGAAATATATCAGTAGACTGCATTACTTTGTCCCAAACATTCTCGCCGTTACAGTTCCCGCCATGGCCCTTTTGTGTCGCAGTGATAACATTCATGGTCCTGACACTAATCTGTATTTTCAATCAGTCAATAATTTTTAGTTACATTTTCTTCTGACAGGAGAAAATTTGGTACACCAGTTGAGTTTAGCTATAGGTCAGCTACAGTTATTACTACAGTCCCACCTATGCAAACTATTGAATCATTATCATTATTTCCTTTGCTGATATTGTTTCCAGCTCATCTGAAATAATATGGAGGTAGTGAAGAGCACTGACTACCAGTTACGAACAAGTGATCTACACTGTCACTGAATTTGGGTGTTTCTGATGAACTATATGGGGATCCACCATGTACATTTTAAGGGGACAGTAGAGTTTTAAAGGTAAATTAAGATGACACGAGGAAGTATCTTTTTGACAATAACAAATAATTGTTCATATTACAAGTTAGAATGTTAAGCAATATATATTTTTCCTGCTTCTTAAGTGTTCTTTTCATTTTTAACATTGGTGCCAGTTTTTACTGAAATATTACACATAAATAAGAGGACACCTAAGGCTGATTTTTGACAGATTCTACCCACAGCTTACCTCCACTTTATTCTTTCAACACACTCCCAATACCTACTTAGATGTTCATTGATATGACATGTATAAGCTTAAAATCCTATCTACTAGCCTAACATTAGTCTGAGAATAGTAAAAATATTTTTCTCATGTTCAGAACTGTACTTGGTGGACTTCTAAAAAAATTGATATTATTTAATAAGTTATTTATGTATAAATAACTAATTTACTAGTCAGTCATTGATGCACAATGGAGAATAGAAATCGGAAAACTTCACATATTTTAAAAAAAATAAGGATGATGAAAAAAACATCTGGAATGTCCTTTAGAATAAAAGGTCAGGATTAATTTCTGTGTTATCCAGGACCCCTGCCTTGCTATTCATTTTCTCTAAAACTACATGGAAAACAACATCTGGGAAAAAACTGTGAGAAAACTCAATACCAACAGGATAGTTGCATAAATAAAAGACTGATCTTAGCCAAAACTCTTCAATGGCCACCTTGACAGATCTTTGTAGGAAAGGCATTCACTGAAGAAACAAGGGGTGATAGGCTTTAATATCTATATATTTGTGATCATATTCACAGTCCTTGTTTAACTAGGTAAAGATAGTTGAAAACAGCTAGGCACAGATAACAAATTGTCACATTTTCAAAAGCTAAATATCCAAACGTGAGTGCTTACATCTATCTTTATACATCCAAACAAAGCGACTTCTCCAAAATGTGAAGGTAAAGTCAGGTTCACAGTGCAGAGCAAACTATTCCAGGCTTGGTCCTGGAGATGCACAAGACATAAATGGATTTAATTTTAATTTTACTGTTTTAGACAGGTAACAGTATGAACTGTGCTAATTATCTGGTCTTCTCTAGATTTGGAATACTGACATTTCAATAGGCTATTTCATACAGATAGGTATCTAAGACTGAAGGATTGAGGCACAGTCGTAAGGCACATAGTCTCTCTTTGAAATAGAGTCTAGTTTAGACTAGATATTTAAATATCAGATAGAAAAAATCCTGCCCAGAGAGACCTAGTGTTTCTGAATTCATTATGAGATCCTTCTGCCTACATAATCTAAAGTTCTACTGCCCTTCTTTCTTATCATATTGCATTTCAGCTGCTTATTTCTTCACATTGTCTGCTGCACACCAGCATCTATTATGGCACTGTGGCTGATTGTCCAGATTTTTACTGTTCATGACAAAATCACATTTCATTAGCATTGTCCACATGGACATCTGTCATACTACATCGCATACTGTATGCAGAATTTCATACAGGGCTTGATGTGAAAAACATGTCCCCAGAGATTTGCTGAATAGTTGAGAGAAGAATGGATGTCTGTGTAATTTTTTAAAAAGGTTAGTCAGCTAGTCTGGTTCTGACTCTGAAAAAAACCCCAAAGGACTAAAAAAAACCCAAGCAATTTGAGTTGAAAGCAAACAGAAATAATTGCAATCACAAGGATGCATTCTTTTCACAAATTAAAAAAGAACTACAGATTGAATTATTTATAGTCATTTGCTTAATGACTTTCACCTTCTCTTCAGTTTAGGAGCTAACCACCACACAGTCATTCCACCCTTCTGAAATTTTCTGCTAAATATATTTTTATTGATTTGAGGCTTCAGCAGTCAGAAGTCCATCATAAAAAATACTACAGATTTTTAATCTAATCTGATTTGACTGTATAAATGGCTCACTTTGTTGGTTTTCTTCCTTACTGGACAATCTTAATTCTTAAATTAAAATTTTCCTAGTCCAATATTTTCACAAAGTACCTAAGCCATCACTGTCAACTGTAAGAGCCTTCTATTAGGCAGGCCTTTTCCTAGGATATTTTTTATCAGAAAAAGATTATAGAAAGAGTCAAAAGAAACCCATTTCATATTTGAGCACTCCAAAATCATATTTTTTTCAGTACTTGACATGCTTTTCTGAAACAGGAGACTTGCAATGAAGGTTCCTCTGCAATCTTAGCTCTAGTGTATTAAAATTCAACCTTTGAATAAGGAACTGGTAAAAGAATTGTCTCCTGACACTAAGTCACACAAACCTTAAATATATTACTCATCTGAAGGAAACTGAGGAGGCAAACATCTTCAGGCATGAGCCACAAAGGCCTTAGCCTGGATCTGATGCATATTACAGGAGTATTCAACAAGGCCAAGTGCCGGGTCCTGCACTTTGGCCACAACAACCCCCTGCAGCGCTCCAGGCTGGGCACAGAGT
>JAWMRA010000113.1:68798539-68844988 GCA_035584735.1 Pseudotriccus pelzelni
ACAGAGAGGGTGATCAGGCATTAGAACGACCTGCCCGGAGAGGTGGTGGATTCACCATCCCTGGTGATTTTTAAACAGAGATTGGACGTGACTTAGTGCCATGATATAGTAATTGGAGTTGGATCAGGGGTTGGACTCAATGATCTTGGAAGTCTTTTCCAACCCAATCTATTCTATGATTCTATGATGATTCTATGTTCAGGGATGAGACATCCAAACTTCCCTGGACAACCAGTTCCAGTGCCTCACCATCCTCACAGTAAAGAATTACTTCTTAATATCTAAACTAAACCTACTCTCTTTCAGTTTGAACTCCTTCCCCCTTGCAAGTGAACACCAAAGCACAAGGGAAAATAGACTGTAAGCCATTTAATGAGTTCTTTCAGCATTTTTTCTAAGTATGCAGTTCCTCAGAAAACCACAGTTTTTCAAATTAATCATGTTGAATTCAGATATTCTCCAAGAAGAGCAGCAGATGTGAAGGAGGGTGACATAATCTTGTTTTACAGCTCCGCCAGGGCCTTGGTGCCAAGTGCTGCAGACAAGGACTTTTTGTATCCCAAGTTAACAAAGGGCTTTGGGACTGCAAACTATCTAACACAGCATATGCTGTACTTACAGGTTCTGTAAAAACACTCTGCATATTAAGGTAGTGTCTTCTCCCTGCCTGCCAGTCTACCTATCTGGTAATTTTTTCTTTATAACAAAGTATGGTCTTATGATCCAGTGAATTCAGGTCTGAAGCACAGATTTTAAAGCAGTTAGTTACTCTGCTCAAGAGAAAGGCTTGGGTTTAGAAGGAAATGTAGAAAAGGGACAGAGGGAATCTCACTGTTTATTTGGTTCTTGCCTTATAGTCTGACAGGGCTTATAAGAACCTCTCTAATAAGATGACAGCTCCTGAGGCAAAGGCCTGTCCTCACCAGGCCTGGTGCTATCCCTCTCCTCTGGTGAGTTGCAGAACATCAACTATCTGCTCTTACACTGCTTCATGTGTTTTGTCTGCACCCACTGAGAAGCCCTAAAATATAAAGATGACACCTAACTATTTTAAAATTATTATTTTTCTTTCAATCTTTCAAAACATTTATGAAAGGTAGTTAGTTGGTTTTTTTGGTGTTTGTTTTTTTTTTCCTGGTTTGGATTCGACTTCAAGTAATACAATAATTCTTCAGTGTAAAAATTCTCATGCCCAAACCATGGCAGGGGTGCAAAGGATCATATCTCACTGACTTCAGTGGAAGTTCTGACATGAAGTAGCTCCAAAGGTTTCAGGCTTTTTGTCTGCACTCTCTTTGTATCTGCCTGCCTCTGCTCTAAAGCTGCTCTGAAGATAGGAAAAGCAGCACAAAACCTTGGACCACATTCAAGAGGTGGGGAGCACAGGCATCCAGGAGAATGCACCACATCCTGAGATGACAAAATCCTCAAATGACAGAAATTCAGCACAGTCCCTGCCCCATCTGCACATCCCTCCTTATAATCTTGTTCCCAAGCATCTCCTCTGGGAACCATACTGCTGCTGGCTGACTTAGGTTGCAGCTGCAGAAACTCAGCCCTGGAAAGCAGTTTTGGTGAGTTACCAGCTGCTGGGCTTTCCTGTTGTTAATTCTCAGGGTAGTCAAGAGGCTGAGTTGAATAGTCCACAAGCATCATCTGTTCTCCACAGCAATGTCCTTCTCCAACTTGGAATACCGAGGGAAGAATAGATAGGATGGAGCAGGAGTAGGGAGGTTCAAGGAAACCGACTGGAAGAAATAGTCTCAGTTGCAGGGTATGTTTGAAAAACTCAATTGGTTGAGTTCCGCTCCTCATGCCCTGCAGGTAGGTCTGCACCTCACACGCAGCACAATCTTGCAGTTACTCACTGCATCAATACGGTGGAGATGTGATCCCCTGACCCACTGCACTCTGGAGCTGGGGCTCACAGAGCCGGGGTGGCACTGATTTTCAGAGCTGCCAGGGATGAGCTGCCTGGCATGTCTCCCCACCAGGGGTCACATTTCCATTCCACCCCTATCCACTCTCATATGCCCAGACCTGCTCCTGTCTTCCAAACCGTATCCCGCCAGCACAGTCACGGGCACAGGCAAAAAAATTTTTGTGTAGTCTGCCTGGGAATTTGGATTTCTATTTTTTTTGCTGATAAAGAGAGTAAAACAAGGGTGGAAAATTTAGGGGATTTCTTGTTGCTCGTTGCAACACACTAAAGATGTTTTTGGGTGAAATACAGTCCTCCATCTCCCTGAAGATGAACCACATTGACAGTTAGTTAATTTGTTTAAAAAGTAGCAATTTGGCATGAAAGTCTCAGAAAACAGAAGGAGAGAAAAGAAAATGCACCAGAACTCTTGTTTTATTTTTGTTTATTAACTTTATTGATTGCAATAACAATATCTGATTCTAATGTAGAGATTTTTATCCACAAAGCTAAAGCATTTCATGAAAATAGGGCAGATGAAATGACTTTTTATTCTGGTGGTAGATGACTTAAAACCCAGTTAACTCCTATCCTAAGGCCCTATTCTCTGAGACTCAGTCTAACAGAAGAAAGTTTTACCCACATCTCCATGAAGCTGAAAAGATTGCCCAGCAAATCCCTGCTCAATTTTGTACAAGGCTTGATTCACTCTGCCCTGAGCCGTTAGGCACTGCAGTTGCCTATCATTGTCAGGCCAGGCAGGATGTGCTCAGCTATGCATTTGGAGCACTGTACAGATCTGAATTTTTCTGCATTGAAAACAGACTTTCTCATGATCTGAGGGGCGGAGTGACCCTGAAAAAGTTGGATGATCTTCTTTATTTATATAGAAATGTAGTAAGCTGCTTACCAGATGGGCTTGTTTGCAAGCTTGCCCACTTCTGACATGAATCAATTAATTTACAGGGAGATTTTCTGGAAACCAGCAAGCCCCCAAAAAAGGAAAACCAATATGATACAAGTACTGCCACCTCGTGTAGGCTCTGACCATTGCAGGTGTTTCCTACAGGAGCTTTACATTTTGGTAGTACTGAGTGACACAAAAATTATTAACAGAAGAAATGCTGTAAATGGCTGCACATGATACAGAAGATACTATTGCTTTGTTATCCTTTCTGAGCTCATCCTTCAAATTCAACATCTGCAGTAACAAAAGTACTCTGAGATCTGATTTAAAGTGAACCTCTATATCATGTAGTCAGTACTTTAGTGGTAAATCATAATTCCATATTGGAAATGAAGAAATAAAAGGACAGACTGCAGGAAAATGTGGAAGAAAAGGAGCTTTATGGAGTGATTGGTTTCCCTTAAGGAGAATGACCAAGGCAAAAGGAGTCAAAAGGTAAAGCAACAGGCAAGATCCTTGCACTAGAGAAGGTACAAGAATTGGCAGGTTAAAACCGAACAAAGTATCATAGAAAAGGGAAGCGGGGAAAAAGCTTGAAAATTGCTGTATGTTGCTTTTTGTCATCCAGGAGTCAACCTAGGCATTGTTTTCTCCACCCAAAATAACATTGGATTTTTGTTTCACCTTCTCTAAAACCAGACTGCTGATCTTCCAAATGGAATGCTTCACGACTTGTTTGTAGGGCTAAACCTGCTGGGAGAGACAACAGGACTGTGTCGTTGTCTGTCTAGGGACACACACTCCACATTAGTGTGAAGGTCTGTAACACTCCCGTCCTCTCCCTGCCCTCTTCACTCACCCCACCCACACACAGGGGTGGGGATAAACATGAGCTCACTGAAGTGAGGCTCGTTGCCAATGCGGAGCTCGCTGTTTTGAACATATGACACCAAAACTGAAGTAAGCATAACCAATTCAAAAACTAGGGAACATCAGACCTCGTTAGTAGGATTGGTGGAAACAGTAACCAAGGAATAGGAGAGCAATTGCTCTGTCAAAGGATGGTCAAAGTTTACAGAAGCTCAAGGGCAGACTGTACAAATATGGCAAAAGAAATCCCTGGAAATGACCAGATAGACAAGAAACAAAGAGGACACATCTGGCTCAGCAAAGTAAATCATCCCACATTCTCCAGGTCAGCCAATCCAACACCTTGACTTCAGCACTGCATAGATGCCTTAAACAGAGCTCCTAGAAATCCTAGCAGAAACCAGCAAGCAGAAAGAAACTAGTCAGTCATCCAAAAAATTAAGATAAATTTAAATTCATTTGACTTAGCAGAGACATGCTTTGTTCATGGGCTGGTCTTTTCCATAAAAATCAGCATATCTTAGGTCTGTTTTTTTCACTATATTGGTAAATAGTATGTTTGAATAGAAACTGTGACCTTTTTTTTTGTTGTTGTTGTTTGTTTTTTTAAATAAAATGAACCACTTTACCACAATTTCACAAAGCCTGGTTTGCATCAAGCTTCCCAAAACTTCAAAAGAATTGTGCCTGGAACCATCTCACTCTCCTTCCTCCCAGGAAAATTTCATGCAGACAGATGCCCTTTTCTTCCTTTCCGTCCACCAGTCAAACCAGAGTAACAATTTGGGCAGAAACTGCCTTTCACTGCAGCTACACATGTAGTGCAGTGCTCCTGCTGTCTGTAAGAATGACAACAGAGAACGAAAGAGTGAGATTTGTAACACCTGCAGTCATACACAATGCTCGGACACTCAGCACTCACTATTCTGCATGTCCTTGGATAACTGCAAAAAAGCTGAGGGAAGATCTCCATTATCACAGGTTCAGCTTTCAAACCTGCTTTTCATCTTGTCATTGTGGAACAATTTCCTTTCTCTTTCACACAGGGTTGTTTTTTTTCCTTACTCTATCCAGCATAATAATGATACCCATCACTTCAGGTTTGATTGATTTATGTTTTTATATCACAGTACAGAAGTTAATTTAAGCAAAGTTGTCACATTATGTTTGTCAGCGTAATACATGAGGATGAGGCTAACTGCCTGGAAAGCCTTAAAGCATGCTTTTTCAAAAAATTTATTTCATTATACTTTTCTGTGGAAAACAAGGGAAATATTTTCTCAGATAATGCACGGAAAATATAAACTTAGGTGGACACTTACTAAATATGAGTATGTGGCTTTTACCAGAGTCCTTAATTATGCTTTTCTACCTTATTTATATCTCTGTCATTTCTGTTTAAGAATGAAAGAAAAAAACATTCTGAAAAATATGAAAAATCATGCTTCAAGCATAAACAAGTGTACTTGATAAAACATGAAAGTGCTGTCCAGGGATAAATGTTTCAATGCCTCTTTAAAATTTGAGAGTTATGGAAATTGGCATATTTATTGCAAATGCTTATTTGTTGAGTGCTATTTGACATGTAGAATTATAGTTCACATCAATTTGTTCAGTGTCACTAATGTGCCCTGAATATACGCTACCTGCAGATCTTTTAGATCCATGTAATATGACTGCATCAGTGGGCAGTGGATTAAGGAAATGAGATTAGCTTGATGCTAATTCCCAGTGTCTACATAAATGACTTCACCTTCAAGACAACAGAGAAGATAATATCTCAGGCAAAATATAGCACACCATAGTATCTGGCAAGCTTTTTATTGTAAGATATAAAAGGAAACAGATGAATATAGTAATGCAATCTAAAAATTTCTGAGCATCTACCTTTAAAAACTGAATCAGTGCCTCATTTTCCCATCAATCAGAATAACATATCTCTTTCTGATCCTATAAATCAGATATACAGTGAGACACATTTCCAGATGTCTTTAGCACAAATACTTTATTTTGTGGAAAATACAGAAATACTTTTCTCTCCATCACAGTCTCCCTTGCACCATGTGGAGTTACTTTTGTTTAAATTAGATGTGCTGGTGCAGGGAAACAACAAACACTACAAGCATCCTCTGTGTAGCAGCTAAATCTGATTGAACCATCATGATCAAAAATGAGAAAGGCATCCTCTACAGATCTCCATGAAAAAAAATCAAAAAACATATTTCGGGCTATATCTTAAAGTAAACGCTTCACAAAACCCATATAGACTGAAGCATAGTATATAGGATCACTCCTATTCTTTATTTCATCCAAAGAACTCAGGTCACCACAAGAAGAGGTAAAATTCGATCATTAGAGCCCCATATTTGCATTATTCTTTCATCTCTCTGTCTCCAGGTCTGAGGTACCTTTTGTGCCTCCTAATGCAATTTAAAACCCACTTAACACAAACAATTGCTGCAGCTTTATTCAGGGGAGATGGTGTGTGGCTGTAAACCCGCTGCTGCACCTGTATTATAATCAGCAAGCCAGAGGGCTGTGTCTTAAGCCAGTTCCTTGAGAAATGGGGTTGAGTGTGGGTCTGCAGCCCAGAGCTTCCAGCAGAAGCAACTGGAGCTCTGCACCTGTGCAGCCAGGGCTGGAGAACACCCTGAGTTCTCTTCCTCCTGCCTAATTTAGGTTATCCTGAAGAAAGACATTTGGTTTGAAGTTCCTTTCCTAGATTTGTTCTATAACCACTGGAGAACAGGCACCATCAGAGGATGCCTCACCCTCAAGCTGAGGCCTACTGCAGCTATCATCAATTGCTCTTTGGAGGTTGCTTATCTGACTAGAGTAGAAGCTGAAGTCATTGCCTCAGATCAAACCTCTTAAGAGATGAGAAGATGAGATATGCTTTCTTTCCCCTGCCTTGCCCCCAAGAACCTGCTCCTTATGAACACAAAAATTATCCACAAAGCAGTAAACTAAAAATAATGACAAACCTGCTAGAACTGCAGAGCCATATAGCTTCCATCAGTAAGGTTTTATTGATTTCCTCTAGCTAAGGCTTGATGATATATGCCTGACTGAGATATGACACTGCATCACATGACTGCTTAAAAATTACTACAGTATTTATCTGTCAACCTGCCTTTTAGTTCGCTTTGGAATTGTTCATTTATTTATGCACTGTAAAACCCTGCACAATGAATAGAAATAAAAACTCCCAAATCCAACCCTACAACATATTTCAAGAGTTGTCATTGGTTCCCAAATTATTGTAGTCGCATCAGTGTAGTTCTGCTCCAAATTAACCTTCTCCATGGAAAACCAGAGGGTTTTAGTAGAATCATAGTGGTAGTCAGAAACAATTATTTCTATTTTTGATTTGAGATAACATCTTGCACTGGATGGTTGCACACATGGCTCATGTTAGGTCTGGTATGAGTATATTTTGCTTTTTTGTAATATGTAGATTTTCCATTTCATTTGTCCAATGAAAGCTAATGTTTCCCTAGGAAAAAAAAAACCACAAGCCAGGACTTGAGGCCAAGCACTGTCATATTTAAAGTCCTGCATCTTTATGTAGACATTCTTCACTAGGAACAGAGAAATTATAAAATAATGAAATTGTGAAGAAGGGAACAAATGCATTTTGCTTCTGCTTTAATAAACTGCAACCCATGAGGTGTTTTCCATCTTACTCTCTCCCCTGTCTGGCTCAGAAGGGGAATGATAGAGTGTCTGGGTGGGCACCTGGCAGCCAGCCAAGGTCAACCCACCACAGTACTTCATAGCAAACACTTTCTGGAGTCAGTCATCCCATGAGCTTAAGCTTAATTTTTAGTTATGCAAATTATACAAAACTAAATTCAAATTCACGGCAGGAAATCCAGATTAATTTTGCTACATGAAGGTAGAGAGGCAAAGGAGAGGACAGGGAAGCAACACATGGTGGTAGGTCAAGACACTACGAAGGTACTGCTACGTTAGCCAGCTGGCAAAACACTGCAGGGGTAAAACATTGCTGCTTCTGGCCCATCAAACCACCAAGGAAGTGCATACCTGTGTAACATTAGTGCAAAAATATCTTATGCTATAGGGACATTATTAAAGGGTTATTAACTGTTAAGGCAACTGTTAAATTCACATAATCTGAAAAGGAGAACAAAAGCTCCACTTTGTCTCCTGTGAAGGTTACTGGGGACAACTACAAAACTCACTCGCCTTTTTCAGCCCTATTCCAGGCAGCACTTGATTCATTGCTGTAACTGAGCAGATGCAGGGCCAGTGGAGAATAAATATAGTCAAGAAGCGAAGTCTTTGAATAATCAGCACTTCAGGAGGTGACATTTGGAGTTAGATCCTATGTTTGCCTGTGACAGTCTTGTGACAGTAATGCCTCCTATCATTCAAAATTCCAGATTCAACTTATCTGCTGTTACAAACCCAGCAACATCCGGTGTGGACATCTTATTAGGAGAAGGCAAAGGCTGAGACTGCCTTTGCATACATTCATGGAACAGTTTGTGAAAACACAGGACTTAAAAAATACTGGAGAAAGAATTCAAGTGGTCAATTGGCTCACAGAGCAAATCTATCTGGCTTCTGGACTACACGTTTCACAAACTTGACAGTCTGCCCACTAGATTTGAAAACACAGGCCTTGATTCTGTAAGCCACTTCAGGTACTTGCAAAATACTGGAGTCACTTTTCAAGAAGTTAAGCATCATGTAGTCAAAGAAACAGTTTTAAATAAACTTACCTGCACTTACTAACTCTGCTGCACTCAAATGAACATGGTTATTCAATGAATAGTATACACATACCAATCTACTGAAGCAGGTCTTTCTGTTTCAGACTTTAGTAAGAGGTAGCACATCTGTACACATGTTGCACTTTTATCAGCTAAAAGTTGCCACAGAAATAGCAGCATAAAATTGTGTATAACTTACTAACTTCCTAATTGCTATAGTTAGTACAGTAATATAGGGACCATAGTTCATAATATCACAGAATCACACAGAATCACAGAATCCCTTCCGAGTTGGAAGGGACCCACAAGGATCATCGAGTCCAACTTCTGGCCCTGCACAGGACCATCCCCAATAATCACACCATATCAGGGTATAATTGAACCTTACAGAGTTGCCTGAGCCCTTGGCACACAAATTTTAAATTCATAATTACATCACACAGAACATCCTACATGATGTTGATGCATGAAAACCTAACAGATGTTAAGCTATTAAAGAGTTGATATGGTTAGTTACATGGCACAATACTCATAATTATTGCTTGCTCTGTCAATTAAGTACAGAGGAGAGGAAATGACAAATTCAAATTAAAAAATCAGCAGACATGCATTATATATGTCTGGGAAGGACATGGAGTGAATTCCCTTTCAGGCAGAACTGACGCTGCTCAGGTTCTGTTATTCAGATTGTGTTGTCTCTTAATCTTAACAGCACAATCTTTCTGCATCAAATTAAAATATTTTTAACTACTTTTGACTCTTTACCCTCCTCTTCACCTTTGTTTCCATCTGTTGTTAAACAAACATGTCTGAATTAGAATTGCCCTGGAGATGACAGAGGGAGAAACACAGCAGACTGGAGAGATGCTTCCCTGGTGTGAACAGAGCTGTGCTACCCTGTAGACTGTCACAGACGGTTTTGGCTCTGGCTCTGACTGACAGGCATTATGTAGCCACAATTACGTAGATGTTATATAGGCACAGTTTTGGTCTTGGATTCATAGGTTAAAATAAAACAAAAACACTAAGCCACAAACACTCAAGGGCACTCCAAGGACAAAGAAGACCTGCTCCAGTGCATTTTGGGAAATGTTGAGAGAATTAAACTTCCAGCAGACAGTTTAGAATCATAAATTAATGTAAAAAGGACAGCGATGCAGTCATTCATCACACCAAGAATATGCATGAAACCATTACCTCACATTATTTCACAGAGACTGTGAACAAAATACCCAAATTCAGATACACAGGTTGTTTGACTATCTAAAGCCTATGACAAATGGTTGGGGGGTACAAGATTAGAGACCTAAGTGACTTTGCAGATTCAGTTATTGATCTTGTTCTCTAACTTCCTTTGTCCTTTGTACATTTTGACTGAGAATGTCATCTATGTAATTACTGTTCTTCTTTCTTTGTTGCAAAAGAGTGTGTACGTATCCAGGTATCTAAAAAATATTACTACACTACTGCTTCTTGTGACAATTTTCTCAGTAGTAGGTTTAGCTGTGGACTCTTCACTGCCTTAAAGTTTCCTCAGCTGTCAATTTGCAATACTTTCAGAAATATATAAAAGGGATTCTCTCATGCAACTGCAGCAATCTTTTGCCTTGAGAAAGATCAAAGATTACTTTACTTGGAAGGTTTGCAGATAAATGACTTACTTTACAAACTCATGCTTATGGCCTTCATACTATTTTGATCATCATTTAAATATGATAGATATGTTCCCTTTTGTTCTCACTATAGGATCAAAGTGCCCTTGGAAGAGGTATAATTCCAGAGGCATTTAGAACTGCATTCCTAGAGCAGCTAAAATACATGTGTAGACATCCTACAATTTTAAACTAGTAAAGATACATGAGTTACTTTCTACCAAAAATATAAGTTCAAGAACTGCTTTATCTCTATGTCTAAATATGCACTATATTTATATCCATAAAATCTAGCTGAATGTACATTCCGTCTGGATATCAATATTGAAAAAGTAATGAAGGATCCTTACACATCCTGCAGCTTGCTGAATCTGAGTCATTCTTATTTGTTTCCTGTAAGGAATATACCTTGACTTGGCTATGAACATGTGTTTTTCACACTTGCTCTGAAAAAGAGCCTATATGCTACAAAATTCAAAAGTAATTTCTTACCCTGAACTGCTGTGACATTTTTGGAAAATTTACAGAAGGTCATTTTGGGCCTTTCTCCAGAGTTCAGCAGCTCATAGGTTTTCTACCAAACCCATTCCAGGACCCACAGTCATTGTTACCTCTTTTTTTATTTTTTTAATCCCATCTTAGTAGGATCTGTGGCTCTTAACTCCTAAACAGCTTTTTCTGAACTTCCTGATGAAAGCCCACATGATAACACAGTTTGGGGGAGAATCACTGGGGAAGAATTGCTTGTATTGTAGAAAGCAGACAGTATAGAATAAAGATTGTCATAGCGTGATAGTGTCAGTTCTTTTATTCAGGGTGTAGAGTGTTCTCAGCTGACTTAAGGTGAGAAAAGGTAGAACCAGGTATTTCTAGTGGATGTTTGCACAGGAATATTAGGGTAAACAGTAAGACTAGAGAATTCAGAGCGGTTTCGGGATTTCAGTGGGTGCTAACCATGTTCAAGCAGACATGACTCCATCTACATGCAACAGCTCTCTCTCATTTATGAATGTCAAACTGTGCAGAAGTGGCTTGGACAAGTGAAGGGGGAACTCATGAGTATCTAGACTGAAAGAAATTCTCTCTAAGTTGCCCTGGACCTGCACGATTGTGAGTAGGATAGTGATACTTAACACGTGTTAACCTTGTCTAACATTACTTTGTGAATTACAGGGAGTTGATGGGCAGCTCAGTCAAGAAGAAATTAAGCACCATTAAAAAAAAAGGACAACAAATTTGCAAGCAATAAGAATAGACTTTACTAAGCCTTGATGTTAGTTGTATTTCTCAGCTTTGTATTATGTTTGGAATATATTGCCCAAAACTATATAAATTACCTATTTATAGTGATAATGGGAGAAAGACTGAATTAGTTTTGAATCAGTGTTCTCTGTATTAATTGCCAAATGTGTCAGGCTTCTAGCTTTCCTAGCTATAAATTTTTTCATGGTTGAAAGTACAGACTGATTATTTTTCTTCGTTTTGTTTAGATTACTAAAACGGAGTGGCCACATAGCCTTCTTAAATATATATATATATATTTGTAAGATTAAAAAGAAATACTGAAGCTTCTTTTGGCAATTTATTTCTTTTAACTATTTAAATTCTACTCAGAGATAGTTTAATTATGTGACCTTGTATTGTGTTTGAATTACCTCCCCTCTGTTGATTGATAAAGCTCAATGTTGAAAAACAAAGCCCAGTATTATTCATATCTGTTGTTGACAAGAAAAAGGAGGGGGAACAATGACAAATAAAATACTGGTTATTATCAGTCAGAAATTTTATTTTCCATCAGTAAAGCTGAAACCTTCAGTCTACATGATCTTATGAGTGTTTGCACACGAACCTTTATTGCCATTGATGGAAAAATAGGGATTCACAACCTGATCCAAATTTAACAAAGCCAGTAAACACATATTAGCAAATTAGACTAAATCTTTCTTATACATTTTATTGGATAGAAAGTAGAGGCTTAAATCATATGGTAAGCACCAACGCTGAATGTTCAAAATCAGACATTTTTAACAAAGTACAATGAAACTGATAAACTAGTGTCAAAAATTAAGGCCCTCCTTACTTTTTTGAAGGTTTCTGTGGCACAAGAAACTCAGTATCCTAAATGATGAGGAAGAGTAAGGGGTGCCTCACAATCCATTGCTCCAGTTTATTTAAAAAAAAAAAACACTTAAAATTCAGTGTCATTTTTCAAACACAACTTATATTCATCTCCTTATTTTCATGTAACATTGAAAGAATTTCAGCTAAGATTTGATATAATGATTTCTATTTCTTCCAATCCCAAAAAATCTGTGAAAATAAGCAGCAGAGAAAGTACTCTTCTTCCGAAAACGTTCATTCCCAACTTCTGTACTAAGCAGATACTAGTACGCTTAGAAAATGTTGACCTCTCTTCACTTTTGTCCTCTGAATTCCTATTCCTGAACCTGCTTTCCAAACTTAAAGATGTCACACATTTCTTAGAAGGTTTAAGAGTAGTTGGAAGGCATTATAGAATAGAATGAGCTTTATGAGGGGTGCACTGATTTTATGTAAGTATATTGTCATATGTGCTTTTACCAGATAAATGAATCACTCTGGATTGTAGATAGGTTAAATATTGCTGATATACCAAAAGTGTGTTTGAATTTTATTTTAGGAAATGTGTGTGGGTTTTATTTTAGGAAATATAAATTGGTAATCGAATACATATGTTAGGCTAAAATTGCAAAGCTTCAAAATATTAATAAAAGGAAGTGTGATACCCACACTGGGAGAACTGAAAAGCCACTGAATTGAGATTGTTCCCAGTTCATGAATCATTCACAGATTATTTCTAACTGAGGCACATGGAGCCATACACTAGTAAGATGACTGTTCACTGAGTAGCTTGAGTGGTTGTTTGTCTGACAGCAGCACAGTAGGGGTGGTGGTGCTTATTTGGTCATGGACATCCTCTGTGTTGCTCAGCTGGAAACTGATGTAATAATGGCAGTGAGGAATGGCAAAGAAACTCATAAATTTTGCCATGATGCTGCAGCAGATCAAATGGGACCAGTGCTGCTGGACCCAGTTCATTTCTAACCTTTCCAGTCTCATCTCTCTTGAGTATCTGTCATTCAGCCTGTTCTGATCTCCTGAAACTATCTGAAGCATGAAAATCAGTACAGGGAGAAAAAGAATATCTCATGCTGGATTCCACAAGTGTAGCATACTGTCGTCTAATGATGAAAAATAAATATATCTCACTCACATCCTAGGAAAACTTCTTTGTCCTTAAAGTAGATGGAACATTTTGACTAATGGCGTAGTTATGACACAGGCTTTCAGTGGCTTTAAGGAGAGGTCAGATGGCCTACAATGAATGGGCTATCACAGGGTCCTCCCCTGGTCAGTGCAAGGGGCTGGATCCGAGAAGCACCTTGATCCTTTCAATTCCATCATCTGTGATTTATCATGAAAAACACTTCCTCGCAGAGAGCTGACAGAAGTCCAGTTTTGTATGCAGGGGGAGCCATGGGGACCAAGCTATTATTGTTCTTTTATTGTCTAAGAAGCCTCTGTGTGCCAGTAGATATTTATAATCTGGTATGCTTTTTAATAAGTGTGCTATCTCCCAGAGAACAGCATGTTTGATATAATTCTAGTGATATATATGAAACACAAGTTTCATGTGAATGACAGAGCTTCCAGGGGAGATATGTGACAAACTGCAGTTGCTGGGCTCAGTCTGCTCAGAAACAAACACCAAAAAAAATAACCAAACTGCCGCCTTGATTGAATCTGTTCCTGCTAATAAATTAAACAACTAAAAATGAGAACACTAAATAAAGCTTCTGGATGTCATGAACTGAGAGAGCACTAGTGTGCCTGCACATGCACATGAGTGTTTGCAGTAGCAAAATGAAGGCCATTTATTTCAGGCAGCACCAGTTACTCTATATAAATTTAATTTGGTCAGAATCACATAACACATAGAGTTACAAAGAGGA
This sequence comes from Pseudotriccus pelzelni, assembly GCA_035584735.1. Taxonomy (NCBI): domain Eukaryota; kingdom Metazoa; phylum Chordata; class Aves; order Passeriformes; family Tyrannidae; genus Pseudotriccus; species Pseudotriccus pelzelni. Next base: position 68,812,621 of record JAWMRA010000113.1, read on the forward strand.
CATGAAAAGATCTCTCAGAGGTAATTTTCTCACAACAGAAGATTCACTTTGGATTTGCACATGAAATGTCACATTCTCACTAAGTATAAAATGTCACAGAAAGCACAGGATAAAATTATCTAAATACTTACAACAAAATCCAAGGAATTATAAACATTGTAAAGAGGAAATATTTCTCTTTTTCTTCCTTACTCCTTCCCCTGAATCCCTTGCTTTTCATGCCATAATATATATGTAAGGCTTCTGTTTGGAAAGCCATATTTATATTTCCTCCAATAAACAAATGTGAGATCATGCTGTGTTGCTGGAAACATGATAATTAGCTTTGCTGCAATATGAGAGCCTGAGGTGATGCAGTGACAGATTAGGGCAAACAAACCACATCCCTAAGCATTTTTCAGCAATCAGATGAGTAAATTATGAGATTTACAACTGGAACAGCTACAGAAATAAAATACCTCTTCATAGCTCTCTCATTGCAACTAGATCTCTGTGTTTTTTACTGTACAGTGATGTTAGGTTTCCTTGTATATGTTGCTGAAATGAGTACCTCACTGATGCTGCATTTGAAGAGTCCTCTTGAAATGCTTCTATTTCAGTTAAAGCACATAAGCACTTTCAGATAAAGAGGGATAGATGCAGCAGCAAGCATCAGCTGAATGTTCATTGGATATTTGAGCTGGACGTTGAAGCAACAGAACTAAATCAGTATCACCTTTCTTTGCAGGTCAGCATAAGACCCAAAGACAAAGACAGCACTGAATTGAAAAATATAGTTCAGACCAGCTGTAAGATCAAAACATTAAAACACAGAAATCAGCAGGATGAGACATTTCTCCATTTTGCTTTGGTAGTGAAAGGAAGTATCTATCTACCATATTTTATTGGCTCCTGCAAAGCTAGCTTATTAAAACATACAGCAACGAAGAGGTATCAAGTGATTCTTCTTTTCTTTCAAGGTCTTGTTAGAGATCTATTAAGATATAATTTAACATCATATCCATCATGGATCTGCAAAGGCCTTTTCAAAGGGTATATGGATGTGGGTCAAATTTTGGCTAACAAAGCCAGTGGTAACATACTATAGTTCAGCTATTGGAACTGTAAATTGCATGGGTTTGCAATGATAATTGCATTATAAAATATCAGTATTTCCTAGTAATCTTAGAGAACATGCACAAAATTACCTTCAATCAATACTGAGCCTCATGATACCTTCTCATCTGGCAATCACAGACACAACAGTCAGTGTGCAGCTTTGAAGGAGATATAGAAACTATTTCGTAATGCAGAAGAGTTAAGGATTTCAGAGAACATTCACAAGATATATTATTCAGCTTCTAAGAACAAGTCTTGACCCTTCACTGAAGCTAACAGGCTTTGCACAATGACACTCAAGTAAAATATGAACCAACTGAAATAAAACCAGAGGTATAGTTATCATTGTTCACTGGATTTTTAAAATGAAACACTGTGCTGAACTGCCCTCATTCTTCTGCGGAAGTGTTTCCTTGTTCAAGAATGACTAACAGCGTTTTTCTGTTTGCTCCATGGAATGATTACACTCCATGATTGAGTGTAGTCAATTTTGAAAGTCAACTAAGCTTGGACATTTCACTGTCTAAGTAGGCATGATTTGACATCAGTGATGTTCTTTAAAGTCCTTATGCCCTTGAGAACAGTTAGATTACAGATACATGAAAAGCAAATAAAAAAGCTAAGGCTGCTCTGAAGGGAATCTACATGGTCAGCATCTCCTGGGAAAGTATTTTAAAATGGCTGTAAATCAAATTAAAAATAATATGAAACTCACAAGTCTGCAATATAATGTATCTTGAAAGTATGCTGTAAAGAAACCTGTTCCAAAGCTGTTGCAAGAAACCACTTCTTTTCAGCAAACTCTGGGTATCTCTGATCATGTCTGGCAGGTGTACACTTTCCAATAGATATATATTCTCCAGTATGTATCCAGTGTAGTCTCGGGATATTTGTTGATCCCAGTGAACACACAGATGAGATTCAGCTGTCTTTATGCATTATATATTCTGTTATACATACCTCTCTCAATGTATTCAGTACTTCTGAGAGTTATAATGAAGGAAAAGAGAGAAAGATAGAAGGCTTTAGCTTGGTTTTAAATTATCTTGGCTTTAAATGTGAAATCTTATTTGCTCTAAACTCTATATCCTTTATCATTTTTTCATCACAAACACAGGATTATAAAGAGCAATGCAGCCTTACCCTAGAGGGACTCCCATATAGGTGTTCCACCCACCACCAGGTCTCTCTCTTCCTCTCAGTCTCTCTCTCTGTCGTTCTGTCCTAGAATTGAGCACCATTCTCAACAAAGGTTTTGAAGTTAATATGTTGTTGCATACATTTCAATTTCCATACAGTGATATTCCTCAGCAAGGCAAAAAAAAATATGTTGCAAAATTTTTAAACATCTCTTATTCTGCTCTGTTGACAATATATATCCGTGCCATTTTGAATAAGATAGCTTCTTTCTTGAAGAACGATGCAAAGGTGCATTTTCACTTCTAGATGTAGAAATCTTTCTGGATTCTCAAACCCCAGAAGTTTGTTCAGGCACCTCTACTTGCTGGAGATCCCAAATGTAGCCAGAAAAGAAACTTCTTTATGCAGCAGCACTTGCCAAGACCTATCTTCAGGATAGGATACTTCAGAATAGAATACTACGTTTCCCAAATCAACTTACTTGGGATCATGCAAAAGTACAGCCACTTTCTCATGCTTTTCCCAAGAATGCTCAGAGATATTTTTCTGCATTTTGTTGGTTTCTTCTCCTTTGTTGTTTTGCCCAGCGTTGACGTTGGGCTGCCTGTGCTCTCATTATTACCAATTGTTTATCTCTGAGACTGCTCCCCTTCTGCTCTGCATTTAGATATGAGTTTTCAGTTTGCTTTATCTGCCAACAACTTTTGACAGAGTTAGCATGTGATGTCTAAGTATTTCTCATTCAAAAGCCTGCATTTTGCGTACCATTTCCTAACTTACCATGAATCAGTTTCAAAACATACTAACTGCATGAGTCTGGTCACCAAAACATGGATGCATTTTCTTCAGTTCTTGGTTAGAATCACTAAATAGACAACTCTCTGACTGGGAGTACTTTTCACCCTTTATAAATACCCCTTATCTGCTGCATGCTTGGCTAAATACACTTGAAACAGGGAGCATATTGAACTGGGGAAAAAAAAAAGAATCTGGATGGGGTCTTTTTTTTTTTTTTAATTTTTTTCCCCTTATTCCCCCTGCAAGCCCCCTCCCGTTTTCCCCTCCTTTTTTATTTTTTAAATTTGTTTTATTTGTTTGTTTGTTTGTTTCATTTTCATAACACCAGCATAATTTATTCAGGTTTATCTAAAGGCGGGTTAACCCACAGGTAACTTCAGCTCTGCTTCTCTGTGTTCTCTTAAGGAGATTTGGGCATCAGGACCTGCCTGACCAACCATCCAACAGGAGCCAAGTCTCTTCACTGGGGCATCTCCTGACACTGCTGTGGCCTGGGAAAAAGCATTTGCAGTGGACAGCCAGGCACAGCCTTTTGCTCTGAGATGGGGATAGACAGGAGAAAAGAATGCTGAAGAGAGCTCTGAAGCAACCTGGAACCTCTACCATGTCTGTACCTAGTGTCAGAAAGGGCACAAAATGCATCTCTTCTACTTCCAGGCAACTCCACAAAGAATGACAGAGACACTAGCATCCAGTTCCTGTTGCTGCTGACTTCTCCTTGCCATGAGCTAGAGCACATCCACTCACTGAATACATCACCACCATCTGCTCAGGGACAGGACTTCGACATGTTCAAACAATCTGCTTTGATGAGACAGTTTTAGTTTTCCTGCTTGCTTTGTTTTTAAATAGAGTTTTTTGGTGGAGAAGGTAGGAAGAGGTTGGAAATACCTATCATTTCTGATTTTATAAACCTACAGGAGCCAGTAGTTGGTATTTGACAGAGCAAGAAGACATCAAGGCAACACAACATCCCAAGACAACATCTCCATAGCCCTTTCTCCGTGTGCAGTATTCTTTCCCATCAAATAGCATTCATTGCTTTCCCAGTCAGAGGCCCCATGGAAAGCCTTCTGTGCTAGTCAGCCAGAAGACGTGCTCAAAAATATTATCCCTCCATCCAGAGAAAGCACCCTGGGCATGGGATTGGAGAGAGGAGGAGGAGACATCAAAAAAAAGCAAAAAAATAGTTCAGCTGCTCTTCCATGATCTGCAAAGAAGAAATCGTAACCCTTGCTCTGCAGAGATCCCTACCTGATCTGGGTGGAAGACAGACAGTCTGTTTCCCCTCAGGGAAAAGGCTGGGCACTGAACATCTACGCTTTTTATAGACTATAAACTTTGCTAAAGCAATTACTGTTTTGGTGCCAACCTCTGTAGCATACGTAGCACATGGACTGAAGAACAGACCATAGACACAAAGCGTATTTTCCAGCTTCAGTGGCAAAAGGTAGGAATGTTTTCATGCATTAGATGTCGACATACATAAAAAACTACTGCAATAAAACTTTGACCTGCAGGAAGGTATAATACCTGTATAAGAGATAGGTGACTATGACTTAGGTTGAAGCTGTCACTGTCACCTTCCTCAGCTTGCAGCATTAATTGAACTGTGTTTGGCCTGGGCCTCTGTGAAAAGCTGAGGAAAATACAGGCAAAGATTGCCAGTTCTGAAACATTAAAAAAAAATAAAATAAATTGTGGCTAAAGCATGCATTTTTAATTTTTTTTAATTCATTGGAAATCTTTTCTCTCTTTAATACAGGGAATATGATTCAATTCCTATTAATTCAATTCCTATTAAAAACCCAAGTAAACTTTCACAGAAACAATTCTGTTCTAGAAAATAAGCATAACCTTAAAGTATAGTCCTACTTTTCTGTTTCAAATTTCTGTCAAAACTATTTTCTTGTATTCTTCATCTTACACTAGTGAAATCTAAGCAGGGGTGAAACACCTAGTGCTAGAGCTTGGAAGGCACAAGGACGAACACAGTCCACTCCACAAGGGTTTACCCATCCTGGCTGTTCCTGACTTCAGTCCAGGCTCAGCTGTGCAGGGGCAGCTAATTCATAGCCACATGGCCACATCCCAGGCCTCCATACTGAGGGACTGGCACCTTGTCCTTACTTGGACTGAAGGCCCACAGCTCTTTCATTTCTTCCTCCTATCATAACTGCTCCAGAACAAGACAGATATATCAGACCTTTTAACAGAACGAGAAAGACCAAAAGTGTGTTTTCCCATCTCCATCAGGGAAGGCATCTCCTGGCCCACTTCTCCTCCATCTTCTCTCCACTCCTTCCCCATCCACGCAGTTGCTCCCACTTTCCTCCCATTCTACTTCCAACTGGAAAAATTCTGGTCACCATCTTTTCCAAAGAGGATCAACAACATCCCTTTGCCAATGGCACTGAGTGCAGAGGAAAGCGATACTACGAACAAGGGAATGGAGTTTAAGTCCTTCTAATGCAATTTAGAGCTGGAAACAATGAAGTAAGCCTGACTGAAGGTTGCTGCCAGCTGCGTGTGACCCAGCAACCAGCATTCCCAGGAGCCTTGTTCAGAAACTGTTGTCCCGAGGACAGGAGGTAGAAGGAGGGAGATGGCAATGGCTTTGGAAAAGATTACAGCATCCACAGGAACTTTCCAGCCTGAGAGTAACATTAACTGGTGCCAAAGGAAGAAGTAATGAAAGGGATTTGTACCGACACAAAGAGGAAGGAGACAACAAAATGACATTCCAAGTCTAACCCCAAGGAAAGTGTTTAATGAAAAGAACAAAAATACATGCTGAGAGGCCGAAAGGCCAGGAAGCCAAACTGGGTATGCTGAATGGAGCTATCATGTCTACATCCTCAGTACTCCCAGACACTTTTGTAATCTTACTTACAGAAACAGGAGACATTAGTAGCTTATACAAGATCTCTATGAGCACAAATGAATAGAACACAATTGGCTCTATACAGTGACAAGCATACTGCTAGAATGCAGGTTAACAAATGTCAGGTCATAAATACCTATATAAATATTGCATCAATTAGCAGAAGAAGGTACATACAAAAGAGATGGTACTCAGATTCCAGTACCAGATGGCACGTAATACTGGTCAGTGATAATTAAAAAGTGAGTCTGGACTTGGTCACAGAAAGACCTTCAGATGAAGCAAGCTAGGCCTGGAGTCTTGACATATAAAAGGGTGCTATGTTTCTGTGTCTTTTCCTCAGGGTGCCATCGGAAAAGCATGGGGAAAATATGTTGTTTCACAGGCAAATATATTTTGGTAAACCCCTTTTTTCAGTCTCTATAACCATCAGAGGTCATGGGCACATGTTTTCTCAGATCATCTTTAGGAAAAGACTTCTCTGCAATGGCAGCATATGTCTTTGATCAGTACCTAAAAGTACTCATAAAATAAGGTAATTCCCCCCAACAATATTTTAATATCAGTCGGCTACTGGGAGATCATAACGGTAAATTACTCATTACTCACAATTGCTATGGCCCTGACAAAAGTGATGGACCATATGTACCAGACAAACCTTTCTGGTAGCAAGCAAGGCTAAAACATGGAGTTATTTCCTGTGAAACATCACAGCTTTCTGTGAGAGATTATCTATGTTTCATAGCCAAAGCCTCTGCTTCCCACATTGAGCTGAGACATTAGAAGTAAAACTTTTTAAAAAAACCAGTGGAAATACAGTTGGATTCAATGAGCTTAAGGGTCCTTTCCAACCTGAATGTTTCTGTGATTCTATGGCTGATTCTATGACTAGTTTCACTTTTTTGTTTGTTTGTTTTCTGGGAGGCAGAGGAATTGAAGATGTTGATTTTTACCCCTAAACATGTAAGCAAGACACATGACAAGGCTAATCTCTGAGCTCTTGCTGAGACAAATGAAGGCAAATTTACTGTGGCAGATTTTGAATGGGAAAAGTAGATGAGTCTACAAGTTCATTATTACTTGCATTTTTCTGTTTTCAAAGCTGGACACAAAGATGAGTTTTCCCCTGCGTGGCATGCTTTCCTTGTACATCAACAGTCAACAGAGGCCGCACTCTCACTACTCCAAGAACAGATTTACCTGTTTATTTCAGTTTAGCTTCCTCACCTCAGCCCCATATACACACATGAACTTTATCATCGGGCTGCTATTAGAGCTCATGCTGCTGCAGAAGACATGACACACAGCAGCAAGAAAACCAGAATTGCAGATTTTCTTGGTAGAAAATCTTGCTTCCTTTGCCTCCCTTGCCACTCCTGGACTGCAGTACCAAGGCCTGTCCTCTAAAATGAGAGCAGAGGATCAGTTATAGAAGAAACCCGTGCTGTTTCATCACCAAAGTTTTTGCATAACATTTAAGGAATTGCAATCCTCAGCTCACAATTTTCTGTAAATGTACTGATAAGTGAAATTAATTCAGATGATCTTTTAAGACAGGGAATTCAGCATCAGGTAGGCACTGACTCAGTTCATAAGCCATCTCAAGTGATTAAAGATTTTTTTCCTCTTTTAATACCTTTTCAAAACTAATCAAAGTTACTTTAAACATCTTTGTCATTATTTCATGCCTGATGCAACTCAGTTCCATAAATTCTTTGCAATAGGAACAACAATTTTTTGACATTCATAAGTATCATTGCAAACACAGATTGAACATTAATTTATCACCCTGAAGTAGTACAAATGTATGATTGGAAGCAGGATGGCCTGCAGTAACTTCTGAATACATTCCATATTGTTACGCTCTGTGTAGTCCATGTTTGTCAACTTACACTTTCTCTGCTGGAACTGGATTTTATTAGGGCAAATCAGCAGCAAGATGGGGATTCGTATTTCAGAGTTTTGTGCCATTCTCCCATGTGAAATCAGAATATAAGTGTATCACTGAGGCTGATTATTCCCACCACTGCTTCTGCCCAGGTTTTACAGATTTCCCACCCAGCTGAGAAAACATTTTGCTGTGAAACATCTGGCTATGGAATGTTGGGAGCTCTGAAATGGCTGGTACATCCTCCGGACCAGACAGCTTTGAAGAAAAGTAACATAGTTTTAAACAATTCTGATAGACGAAAAAAATGTTTAACAAAAACTCACTAGAGACTATCCAATATCCTGTAGCTGTTGTCATAGACTTCTCTGAGTATGCTGATATAACTGAGACTGTGAGGATATTATGGGCATAAAAGTACAACCCCAGCAGAAAAGCTGTGAGGGGATGCACATTGGAGCAAGGAAGGAATTGCAAAAACAGAGAGAAGTGGAAAATCAAAAGTAATCAGTTTTTCTCTCATGAATGATTCTCAGAGGTGAGAGCTACCAGCTCTACTGCAGCTCCTCAAAAAGAATAGAAAATTATCAGAGAAGAAGAAAATAGTGACCTATTTCCTGCCTTTGTGCTTAGGTAAAAAATTTAATAACTGAAAACAGAAGATAAGTAATTGTAGATAAGAATAAGTCCAGCAATTATTTTATTCATGATAGTCTTGGGCAAAAGTGTGGGTCAGAATTCAGCCCAGCACTTGACCACACAGATGATTACAGCGTCATCATCCAGGAGTGCCTGCTGAAATTCAGGCACCTGAGCAGCCCCTTCCAGCCCTGTGCATAGTTAGTTAGGCCTGACTCAAAGAGACCATTCATGCTTTCTTGAATTCAAAATCATTATTCTGGTTTTTAATCGAAAAGCATTGAAGTTTTTCTGCCATCATTCTGACACAGTTCCCATTAATAGAAAATACCAACTATTGTAGCAACTGTATCATTCCACTGCACCACATAGAAGCACTTGTGGTGCAGTGGAATGACACAAACAAATTCCAAAGTCAACAAAAAAAGTCATCAAACTCTCTTGTGAGGTCTCATGAGAGAATAGATGATGAACAAAAGGGGTTGAAAAGCAGGGAGTTCCTGGAAAAAGGCACCAACATAAGTTACACCACTGTGAAAGAAAAATAGGAAGCATTGCAAGGAATGAACTTGGCTAAGTGAGGTGTCCATGTATCCTACACATCATAGCAAGGTAAGCAGGCAGGGGAAACAGAATCACATTACTAAGGATTACACAGAAGTACAACATATTGTGCCAGTACTACCAGGTATTGGCAGAGAGACATGGAGAGACTACCAGACTACCAGAGACACGGATAATGTCCTATTAAAGACCAAATTTAGAAGTATGTTCACAGAAAGGAGGCAAAAGATTGATCCACTACGTAACTGAGATGAGAAGTATTGAGATATTGCTCAAAGAAAGTATGAAAGTCATATCTGCAATCAGATAGATTTTTTTTCAAATTGGCATCTTGACACATTGTCATCATAAACACTTTTAAAAGCAGCTTCATTGAATCTCCAAGTCATTAGCAGTTACGTTTGAAAACATACGGAAAAGGGTGAAAAGTCTGAAGAGAGCAGATACGGCATCTACTTTCAAGAAAGAGAAAAAAAGAGGCACTAGGGAACCACAAACATATCTACTTGATTCCGTTTTCAGGAAAAGTACTGGAACAGCTAAATAAATAAATAAACAGTTCCAAGAATATAAATGGAAACAAAGTGTTGAATAATAATCTGTATGGATTTTTCAGGAGCAAAGTCTGTCAAGCCAATATTAGTAATTTCTCTGACAGGGAAGCAGGTCTAGCAAATGAAGGAGAAGCAATAGATGTGATGTATCTTGACATTAGATACGATTTTGACTATTTTATATTGTATTTCCCTAATCAAACTAGGGAAATATACCCGAAAGTCTACATTCTGGCAGTGCTTCTATGCACTGAAGACACAAAAATGCAGTCAACCATTGACTCATTTCATCCGTAAAAGTGGTCAAAGACAGATCCCCATGAAATGATAAAAGAAAAATAGGAAAAAATACCTCAGTGCCTTACCAGACTGTTCTCCTTGATTCAAACAGATTGTGGCTCAGGCACTGTCTAAGCAGAGGGTGATTGCTTTATACTCTTCCTTATGAAGCTTTTGGTTGCTCTTCTGAACCAGCATATTTTTTCTGCAATCCAAAACATGCCGTGGCAAGAAATACCAGGAACTTGAGTTCATGGTGCATGACAAACCATGTCCAGTTGTTTTGAATCTGATTTTTGCTATTTAATTTCTGCTAATTCGTATATAAGAAAAGAGAAAAATAAGTCTGTTTTCCTCTCTTCTAAGGTACTTGTGATATGATAGCCCTCCACTGTATGCCCTTCCTGGATACTCTTATCCTATCTGAAGTTTCGTAATAGGATTAGTTGATTTTCTCAGAAAAGCTACTTTCGATAATTTTTTTCTCAGACTTTTACAGTTGTGCTGCACCTTCATTCTGATGGGAGATTAGACTGCTCTCAGTTCATAGAATTACTATCAGAATGTGTGCCGTTCTGAAGAAAAGGATTTGTGTCACTGTTAGTCAGAATCTGAGGAAGAATCAAAAAGGGCCTGCTACTGCAGAAAAAGCAAACCCATAGCGATATATATAAACAGAGATGTAGCCTGCAAATCATGTTAAGTTGCCTATCCACTCATCAATGGTATTAGTGGTGGAGAAAAAACAGGAGGAAAATATGAACCCATTGGACATGATTGAGAAGAACTCAGTTGCTTAGGGTCTACACAAATAAACAAGCTGTGGGGAAAGACAAGGGAAATCAGGCTTAGTTATACTGCTAAGCACAGTCCAGAAGGCAGGCTGGACAAAAGGTCTTCAAATAGGTAACAGAGGAAAGAGTATTAATGTGTCCTATTGCCTAAGAGCAAGGAGAAGCCCAGGGGCACTCTAGAGAAATCTGGTGTGTTGCAAGGAAAATGAAGCACTGGTGCTTGAAGGGTTGGGGTACTCGTGTGAATAACACCTGACCCTGCTCTAGGACAAGTGACGAAGGAAAAACCCTCTCCAAATTCCTCACATTTCTGGATTTTTCCAAAGCCCTGAAAGATAGTGAATTGCTTAGCAGAACAGCAAATGTTTGAAAGTCCTTTTCTTTAAAATGTTGCTAGATTACCTTTATACAAAATTTGTCTGTCGTATTTATCTTACGTGTTGAGGATTTGTTTTTATCTCAACAAAGATCACTGAAAAACTCACGGACCTAACTGGACACTTCCCATATTCTGGAGAGCAAAGGCAAATATAATCTTGTAAGATAAGTAGTAGTATTGGTTCACTTATCATTTTCTCTCTTGGAAGTCTTGAATCTGGGTTAAGTTGTATACCTTGCTCAGCACTATTTATGGGACTTTGTGTGATTTGTGGTTTCTGCATATTACAATTGGGAATGATCCCACTCTGATAGCATCAGGCTTTGGAGAGAAGGCTCAAAAGCTCATTCTCATATTTTCAACTCATACCTGTCTGTATTAAAACAAAATTGTTTTATTTGTTTATTCACCAAAGAGATAAAAAAGTTTAGGGGTGTTTAGTAAATCTGTTCATATTTTTATTTCTTATTTCCTCTCCTGAATTTAATTTTCCCTGAGGAAATCTGATACGGGATATGCTTATGCTTTCTTTTCACTTTTCAGACTGCTCAGCAAATGGATGTTTTTTTCTCTGCTACAGGATTGCCCATCCAGTGTATAATTCATTATTAAATTTTTCACGAACCAGGAAAAAAATAACAATTTGTCACATTTAAATCCAGCAGTTTCTACAACTTAGTTTACCAATTTTTCAGCTCTTATACATCCTTGACTGCAGAAAATTACAGCTTCATCCTGAAAATAAACAATATTCATGTTTATGTAATATTTTAAACAGCCTAGTGTGGAGTAGTATTAAAAGGAAGCACTAGGTGAAGGCACAAAGGGGTTAATGGCCTTTCTTGGTAAAAATGCTACTTTGGACTTTTCCCACAGCATTTGCCAGCAGTGACAAATCTAGAGGAAGGGGCCTTCCTGCAGGATGAGCAGAGAGTGGAAAATAAAGACCGGAAAGCTGGAGAAATGTCAAAAAGGAGTCAGAGATTTTTCTGGTTTAAGTGGTTACATGAAAGGCAGTGGGAGTGTAAGCAAAGCTGTTCATATGCCCACACAGCCTTATCTCGTGTGTGCAATAACAATAGCACCCCGCAGCAGCGGACGTGCCCTGTCACACCTGCCTGATTAACCGACAGATAACAAATCTCTGGCTTTAACTCCTTTATCTGGTTCAGCATTTGCTTCCAAGAATTTCTAAAACTAGCCATAGTCCCTCCGGGCATATTTTTATCTTCTGAAAAACTAGCAGTGGGAGAGACATTTAACCTCCCTCTTGGGTTTATCATCCTGACAGGCATGTGTCACTCAGGCACGTGACTCTGCACCAGCTGCCACTGCTCCAGATGTGATCCTCCAAATGGTCTACTGTGTTTTCCTCCCCAGCGTCCTGTGCAGCAGGGCACTCGAGGTCAGCACAGATAAACACTGACTATCTTTTTTTGTTGCTGCTGTTTTTAATTTGGGAAGGAAAGTATCTACTTTCTCAGCAGCCGGTAGCTTATTTTCCTGAATTGATACATACCTCTCCTTACACCTGCCCCAAACTGCAGATTGCTCCAAATTGTAGTGTCTGCGCAGATACGTCCTTCATCAGATTTTCCACCTTACCTTTTCTTGACATGCTCACTGTGCTTTCTGAGATAAGGTTAGTTTGCCCCATGCCTAAGGTAGGCTTTTGAGGAGGCATATGTCTACAGCTTTCACACAGGAGTGAGCAAGCTGGAGGAATTACATGCCTATTATTGAACCACACTACATTGTAGCAAAACTCAGCCATTACACAGCATCCATTCAAAGCATGTTCAATTTTCATCAGCTATTCACTGAACTTCATAAGTGTTTGAGTAAACGGTCCTTAGAGGGAGGGACAAAGCCTGAAAAACTAATACCTGGACTTTAAAAACAGCTTGCTATAGAGGGGTTTTGCAAGTACTGAAGGAAAATAAAGAGTCTTTCTGAACTAGGAGATTATATTTCTGATTTTCATGGCTAAATTTGAAATTACTGCCTCCAAATAAACATCTGAACTTCATCTGTGTTTGAAGAGAAAAAAATTCACATGCAGATTCATTTAGTAGATGAACAAGTAAATTGCACTCTTGCTAAAGGTTATTAGCTTCCACATTGCAGATAATCACTTTTGAAAAATTAGGGGTATTTTTCTTTGGATTCTTTGAAGTCAATTTAGTTCTGGTGAAAGCTGTTTGACTGACAGCCCTGGAAATCAACACACTGAGCTCATAAGCAGTCTGGGCAGAGGGATGTAATGTACATAGCAGCAGCACAAATTTTCACTGGTACATCTCAAAACAGACTTCAGACATCAGATTCCATGGGGCAAGGCCACACTGCCCAGAAAGATGTTGGCTTTTTAGGCCTGAAAACAACAGTGCCCCTCAAGCAAACCCCATTTTGAACGATTTCTGTGAGAAGTCACTTGGAAATAGGGTCAGAGAAGAAAAAGAAGCAAAGCCAACTCTGAACAATTTTTCACAGACTCACTAAATTCCAATTATTCAAACCAGTGACAACTATCAACTCTATCCGCCCACCAGTAATTCCTGTTTGACAGAAGAGGGAAGGGTAAGAAAGTCAAGGTCATTTCCCTTGCATCACTAGTGAAAAAATATTCCTGCAGTATTGACTATTATTATCTGTGCATACTGTACAGCTCAAAGGCAGATTCATTTCTTCTGAACAAATTTAATTTACAAAACTGCACTATGCCAACACCCAGATAGGAATGTGTGGTCAACAGCTCCCACTCTAAGGTATTATGTACAATTGCTAAACCTTTCTGAAGAAATTTACATTGTCTCAGAGCAATGTTTTGCTGACAAAAGCAGTACAGGAAGGAGATTCTTTAGATGTCCATATTCCTATTTCTGTCCCAAAGATGTAGTCACCTGCACTAGGGTTAATGCCAGTGGATTAATCCATGGGAACTGTGAGCAGGTCTTTATGTTCACAAGAAGCCTTGCAACTAATGTCAGACGCTATTGTAGGAAAAGGCATGTCAGTGAGGCAAAAGATCTGAAGGTGACCCTCTCTTACCATCAGAGCACTCACAACATGCTCAGCCTATCAAACATCCCCTGGTCACAATCAGAATGGGTTTTTACAGTGCAGTCCAAGCCCTTTAAAGGTTTCATACCTGAAACACTGCTCAGAGGGCAGAAAAAACCATTCTGCCCAACATAATTGTAAGGTGAGAGAAAATGCCAGGGCAGACCCAGGTTCTGGATTCTCTTATCTGTTCCAAACATCCAGAAATAACATTATGATTTCATCAACTCTTGCAATGTTCTAAGCCCCATACCTCAAGCCTGTAAGGATGTGATTATAATTGTAATAAAAGTATATATCTTTCAATTTTTTTGTGTGTATACATGTATATACATAAATGTATGCTGTTACATTTCAACCAACTTCTCTATATTTCTCAGCTCCACTTACTACACCTCTGATGCATTGGGCACTAAGCTGTTGTAACAGGATATTTAAATTAGAACAATCTCTCTCCCTTTCCAGTTTTTAACCTTGCTCATATGCTTTTGTACACCACAATATTCTTTTGTGTCCCCTTCCTCCAACACACCAGTCATGTTCCAAAGTGTATGAAAAAAAAGGTTTGGTTTTTTTTTAAGTACAAGGGGCCACCTAACAAAATGGATAGAATCAAATTTCAAGACAAATGTTATGTTTTGTTACTGGTAAAGTTAAATATACCAATTTGTTCTCATATTATTTTGCATTTGAAAACAATAAAGGGGAGTAAAATTTCAGTACAGAATTATTGTTTTAAAATTTTTTTCTTTGAAATATTTCAAAATCAATCTTTTCAGGAACCTTTTTTTTTCAAATTAATCGCCAAGTTCAAGTTAAAGAGATATACATTTTGAGAAGCTTCCTGGGTTGCACATTTTTTCCATTTATATTAGCAATATTTTTCAATTTTTCTGTGTTATCCTTGATAGAAGAAGCACATTTTCAAAAATATCTATACTCTGGCCCCATCAACGTCCACTTTTATACTAATGTTTTTAAGAAACTCCCAGTGAGGAACAACAAGATTCTCTGGGAAAAAAAAAGCAGAGACTGATGAAATTCTGACCTAATTAAATCAATGCCAATGCTTTCAGTAACTTCAACAGAATTAGAATTTCACCCATAACTTTTCTCTCACTTCTGGAGCATCAGCATATGCGTTTATCAAGTGTTTCCCTCTCATGTTTTGCATTTTATTCATTCACTGCACTTATTTTCTGCTTTTACCCTAGAGATGGGCTGTGTGCCAGTGGTGTCTTTAGAGTCTTGCTTGAACCCTGAAGACACCAGGATGGATGCTTTTGCAGGATGAGTCTTTGGCTTGAAAGCAGTTCAGAATGGGAAACTTGTTTTTGTCAGTTCCTGAACAGCACTCAGTGATAAGGTTGTCAGACCTCATCAGGACTTGGTTACCGCACAAGAAATCATTTAGAAGAGCTACTCTGAACAGACAAATAGTGTAACACATAATGCATGGCACATAGCACCTCACTAAAATGTCCAACGGGTAGTAGCAATGGGTGGTGTGTACAAAGAGCAGGGATTTAATCAAAGCGAGTTTATGCTGCACACTTACTGTGAATTCCTCATTCACAGGATATAACTGCAATTCCCCAATCCAAATCACAAATGCATGTCAAGTGCAGTGCATGATGCCTTGTTTCATTTTATCCAAATGCCCTACAAATTAGACTCTTTGCAGCATAGTATCCAACTTGTTACCACAAGTAACAAGTTACCACAAGTTGGATTGAATGTTTTTGCATGATGTGTCTGATGTCACTAGAATTTTCCTTTTTGATATAATTAACCACCTTAATTGTCAGATTAAACAAGCAAAATGAAAGAACAGTACAAGACCAGATAATGCTTAATTCTATTGCTTTACTTGTTTCTTCTTGTAATACTTTGTAACTGTCAGCTCATATTTTCATTAGGAGCCTACTTAATAGATTTTCCTCTGTAATATTAAGCCTCAGTGCAAAATATCTTCCTGTTCACTTATGATTTCCACTCAACACCTCAGCTGGCTGCCAGCAAGGCTCAGGTGTCGGGCTGTGTACCAGAATGTATTCCCGTGGGGGCAGATGGAAAAGCAAGAGATCACCAAGTCTGATTTCAGAAATCATCCTCTCTTCCCTTTTAAAGCAAACTAAATTAATAGGTTCAGACATCATTTCAGGCTTGCCGATTTGAGGCCTGAGCAGTTCTCCAATGAGCAGGATGTACTTACCATTCATTAAGAGGACAGTTTCACATCTGTTGAATTTTGCTGAACAGAGAGAAGCTTAATTAGTACCAGTAGCAGGTCATTCTACTTTGATCAAGAGCAAATCTTAACCGAAATACTTCACTGGTTTCAGTGGAATAACTTCCTCCAGTGAGGTGAAAAGGATTTGGCCCGGGAATTGTAAAATAAACTTAGATTGACAGCCACTTCTGCATTTGCCTTAATGAAAGATAAATGATACTTTAATGAGGTCACAACAGAGCAGGTCCATGGGGACTGGCATGCAGACAGTCAGCACGGTTTATTCATAAGATTACTTGCCTTCAGGTATCTAAATATCCACCATACATCATGCAAACAGCAATGAATCTTGGCTCCAAATGTATTTCCACACAAGATATTCTCAATTTTCAAGATCCAGTGGAGAATACACGTAACTTTGACCAATAGCTATCCATCCTATTCCCAGCTGATTGTAAAAGGACTAGTGTAGCAATCTAATCTGACAAAGTTAATTTCTGAGGCCAGAGTATAATGCAGTAGTCAAACCTGAGACGTTACATGGGAAGGTAAGGCATTTTCAGTAAAAAATGAAGAAAGCAGAGGCCTGCATGAGGTCAGGGCAGACTACGAAAACTTGGAGTGGCACATGGAACATAAAATGCAGCTGGATTCAGCACTTCACCATGCACTGACAGAGGGCATTTTGCTAAGGATCTCTTTTGTAGCATCTCCTAAGAGTACCTAATGTACTCCTAATGTACTCCTAATGTACCTGACAACCAGACTGTCAGAAACAAGGTGTGTAGAAGCCACCTTCCTCAGCATAGTGATAATGCAGTGTAAAAAGCTGTGCTACTGCCAATTTATTCCTTCTTACTGAGCTAGTCTTTGCTATGTACTGTTTTCAGATCCTGCCATGGAAAAGCAGTTTTTCTATCTCAGCTTCACATCTTCTCTGGCAAGATGTTACCAGCCTTAAACATATAATGAAAGCAAACCCCTTCCCTGACAGGTGCTTCCAGGGTTCATTTTCTCACTTGTACAAGTAAATTGAAGAGATAAGATCTGTGAACCAGCAGCAAAAGAGGTCTAAAAGATCAATAACTAACTAGGCTTCAAGCTAGCATTCTGGTTTGTAGACTAACCAATGCCTCTTTCCAGCAAGTCCCATTTTCCTCGATCAGTCCATGGCAGTGCAAGTTCTCACAAGTTCTGTCTGTCTGAAAAGGCAAATATTTTATATGAACAGAGTGACACAACCTTGGCTTGTGAAAATGTCTTCAGTTCTGTCTGACATCTATCCCTGAGTATTAAATTCCTTTGTCTATGTATTTGTGTCTTTTTACAGAGTCACAGAACGGGAACGAACCACTGTAGGTCATCTGATCCTACCTCTCTGCTCAAGCAGGGTCATTCTAGAGCACATAGCACAAGATTGTATTCAGATGGTTCTTGAATATCTAAGTGAGGAAGATTCCACAACCTCTCTGGGCAGTCTGTTCCAATGTGCGGTCATAAGCACAGTAAAGCTATTCTCTTTAAATCTTCCATTCCGTATCAATCCTAATGCTCAGATCCTCCTGAAAATATCTTCTCTCTTTCTAGTCCCTAAAAAATATCAAGTTCACCGCAACAAATTACTTTCAATACCTCACACAGAAAGCTCCTTCTCTGCCTACTCATCTTCCCATCAGCTATCACTTCCTTTCCAGTATGACACTGGCTTCAAACATGTAATTTGCCTCCATACAATTCTTTTTGCTTTATGACACAACTGTGTGAAATATTTTGCTGGTAGCTTCAATACTTTTTTTTGGTTTCCTACAAAACCTTTTTTTCAGCCTATCCAGTCTAAAATAGAAATTGCTTTCTCATTTTGGCAGATCTTTTACATTAGTGAAAGAAAAATTTCTAAATGAAAAATGATTCAGAACTGTTGAAAGACAGTAGAAAAAATACGCCTCATAGTTTCTGTGTGAAAAAAGGTGTTAAAAGAGGGAGATGAAGTGAAGGAAACACACATATCTGCTTTTTGGGTTTTCCTTGGGGTTTTTTTTCAGTGGTGGAAAAGGATTTTTAAAATTTCTTTGTCCTCAGAAAAACGAAGTAAATTTTCTGAAACTATCTTGGATATTCCAAGAAATGAACCATTCCATTTTGTGGATTTTAATATTTAATAGTCCCTATCTTTTTAATAAAAGCAAAAGCATCTGGTATTGTCAAGACATAGCCATCCCCAGCTCTCCATTTATATTTGCTGTGGTGAGCAATGGGTTGACAGCCCCCATATTCATACCTGCAAGTGCTGTTTATCTCCTCAGAGACACGAGAGGGAGAAGTCACATGATTGCACAGACATTTCTAATCACCTGTATATTCTGCTTTCCTGTTCTGAAGCACCACGGCTCTTTACAGAAAAGGGTGTGCATATTCCATGCATTTGAACAATGTTTAATGCCTTCAATAAGATAGAGTTTGTTACATTTCAGCAGATGACAGGTTAACATGACAGTTTTTGCACTATACATTTTGCTCTCACCCAACAAACATTTCTGTCTTTGCAAGGATTGCTTTCATCCAAGTCCCACGCCACTTGCAGTAAGCGCAGACAAATGGTGAACTTGCATCACATTTCACTCCTTCTTTCTCCTATTCTTATCACAGTGAAGTAGTAATGCAATTTTCCCTGTTGGGTAGCCTTCCAAATTTGTACCTTTCTTACAGAGGGCAAAGGTTCACAGAAAACATTCTCAAGCTTTACAGAGATCAGAAATTACACTGGTGGAGCTCAGGAAATGCTGCACTCTCCGGCAATGAGTGGAGATGTCTGTGGATCAGCTTAGGGCTTGAACTTTTGTCTCCATTTCAGTACAGAGCTCACCAGCCACTTGAAACTGCTGAGAAGACGGTTTTAGGAAGTTTGGCTGCTGTATCAGTGAGCCTCAAAATCCATTTGTCCCACTACCCAAAACTCACAGTTAAATTTCCCCATCTTATGTGAGGAAAACAGTGACCAAAAATAAAATTAAAATAAATAAATAAATAAATAGAAAGATTATCTTTGCTGAAAAGTGACAGTCTAGTTTATACTATACTCTAGGGGTGGTAGGACACAAAAATTAAGAAAAAGTAGCAAAATTTCCATGGATTATTCAAGCACAGTCCCTCTAAAACAGGACAAAAATCCACTGGCAATGAGTTTCTATAAACATATGGAGCCAAAACTAGACAACATACCTCTGATTGTCTTCAGCTCACAACTGAAAAACCAGTCCAGGAGAAATCATATCCTACCAAGTCTATAGCACTATTTTCACTTAAACAAGTTTTAATAAGCTGAGTTAGCATTTGAGATCGACGTGTGCTTAACGACAGGAATATTTTGATATGATCCCAGCTACTTACAGCTGCAGTGTGGTCAGGCATGGGTGGTGGTTAGCTATTCTGTGCCCACTGAGTATTGCATTGTACAAAATGAAAACGTTTGGGATTTGCTTATGCACTCACTGTTGGTAGAGACACTGCAAAATGACCAGCGTGCTTATATTTAAGATACTGTGTTATGAGCATTAATAAAATAAACAACCACATGCTCTTTGAAACCCACAGCTGCACAAAATATTGATGTGCAGATAACAAAGCTTAAGACTTGTCCAAAAATACCAAACCCTTTTTGCTGCCTTTTTTCTGTCTGCATACTTTACTTTGATTGCATTTGCTCTGATATATTCCAGCTAATTGTTGTGCCTCCATCTGAATGGAACATAAAATTAAAACAACATTAGAAGATTTTTACAGATATCACATAACACATGCTGACTATTTGATTTTAACAACTATTTCAGAGATTTACGCATCTACCTAATTTGTTCTCACTGGTATCATGGAAATATTAACATACTAAAAAAGAGAAAGCACTCTAAAATTACAAATTGCTGCCACAACTGACAGAGCATATCTTTCAGAGACACTCTGTATCTCTGTTTAAAGTATAATCATAACTGCTGTGATGTATGCTAGTAAATGAAGCTCACAGATGTGTGTGCTAAGATTTGAAATGCTTCCGTGAGTAAATTTATATTCTGTCTGCCTCCACAGTCTAGCTGCCTTTATAATAAAAAAATAAAACAACTGCAGTGAGTTGAACATATCTTCTTAAGATCTATTTGCTGAGAGTATAAAGGCCTTGGTCTCTGCCTTGCAGCACTGAAACAAGCCAGTTCATCCAATGTATTTATAATCAGTGAGCGAATGCATGGAGATGCCTACTGAAACCAAAAACTGAGAAGTTTTCTTTATGTGTGATGCCATTGTTCCCTAGTCCAATCCAGACAGAATGAGGGGTCTGGGAAACACAAATTGATGGAGATTTCAAGATGCAGGTTTCTGCTTTGTAGCCTTGTGAAGTCACGTGCAGTCAAAGTGTTTAGCTTGGTAAACAAATTTTCACTAAGGTCAAAAGTTTCTGCAAGGCACATTTTGAGTTTGACCAGCATATGTTTTGTGTTTCTTTTCATTTACTTAATTCTCACTAATAAGTTACAGCTATGACTGCCTGTTGAGACCGCATGTTGAGAGAAATGCTGATTAGTGGACTATCAGCACAACTGGATCCCAAGTGTAGATTTCCCAGCAAAAGTGTGATTTTACTAAAATCAAAGCAGGAAGTCAGTTGATTTTCTCCTGCACAGAGAGGGCATGGGACAAGCTTGGGCATGTAACAGTGAAACAGTGAAGGAAAGGTGAAACAATGGCTGCTTTTATTTCTGCCAGTGCCTGAGTTCCAGGGAGTTGGCTTGGTCTGTCCTTGGGTAGCACTCCTCCACAAGAAATAAGGCAGTGTGAAACAAGCAGGGCAGGACAAGAAACACTGCAGCCTCATGGAGGTGGCTCCCAGTTGCCTCCCAGTTGCCTCCCAGTTGCCTCTTGCCTACGCTTTGAAGAAATCTGAAACCACACTTGTGATGTGACAATGGCCATGACAACAGCTGGCCATTTGGATCCATTTAGGCACGTCTGAGGAAACCCTAATGCCCTAAATAATATAGATCTATAGTCAATCCTCGCGTGACGTCCATGTCAAGATAACCCAGCTTTCCTCTGGAAATAAAGAATCTGTAGCAGTTCTCATTGGCAGCCAGCCAATCTCCATCTCAGGAAAGGTCCGATGTCTTTAAGGTTTTCTGTCCTGTCAGGCACTAAGTTTTGTAACATTTAGTAGCATCAAGGTGACAACAATCAGAACAGCTCATTTAATTAAAGGGATTTGGAGAAAGACCATACAGCAGATGACTTATAACAGAACTGGGTCATTTATTCAAGGGTGAAGGAGGTTATTTGAGTTCTGTAAATATGGAGAGTAATGCCTTGTTTGTAGCTAAACAAACTTGTACTCAGTGTAATCATAAGCAGAGGTGTAAGATTTAGCAATTGGTTTTGTATTTTCTTGCGTTACCAGGACTTCATGACTCCGGTACTCTGAGGGCAGATGTGGTCCTGGCTGCCACTGTCACAGCTCCTGGGATTATATGCAGGAGTCCTGTGTACATGTCCAGTCAAGGCTTAAACATGAAGCTACATAACCTTAGTTTTCAGGCATGAAAACTGTACAGGAGAGGCACTTGAGTTATCTGAAAAATCTCTACCTTTATATCTTTTCAAGCCAAAACACCCCGCACCATTACTCACCTAGGGAATTGACATTCACATGGATTGCTGGGCAAATGCCCAGGGAGTGAGGACATGTGTAAACAATTGGCTTAGACAAATAAGCATTAAGGAAAATCTCTTAATGAGGCATCATCATTCACTTCAAATTCTAGAATGGTAAAGCATTTAGAAACTCAGCATCGCAGCTCAATGAGGTCCACAGTGAATCAAGTCTGACAAATTTAATTTCTCTTTTCACATAGCCTTTCCACACAGATCTCCATTTTCTCCACTGTATTTTCTGTCTTGACTGGTTTATTTTGTGCCTGATACCTGATAGCACAGAGGAGAAATTTGTGCTTCATTGTCTCATTATGACTGTCTATGCTCTTTAATTCAAAGAAAAATTTATTTATCCTTGGGTTTTAGGAAACACTGCCTTTAATAAGTAAGCTCATTTTCCCCAGCTCACATAAGTCACATTTTCCCTATGATCACAGGAGCATAAAACTTGCTTTCTATGATCACTCATGCTCATAATATTCAATCACAAAATGCTAGAAAGCAACATATACTAAATAAGTGGAGAAAAAGTCCCTACAAACTCTCATTTACTTGCAAACAAATATTGGGAGATACGCTTTGTGCTACAATTTCCATTATAGTATGAATATAAATTACTAGAATTGAACACATTTTAATTGGATTTCCTTTTGACCATGAATGTGCCTGGTTTATAATATTTTCATGAACCTGTAAAATCAGAGTTTTCTGAATGCAAAACTCTCCTGAAAAAGATGAAAGAAAACATTAACATGTATGGTAATCTTAGAACCGGTTGGAAGGGACCTTAAAGATCAACCACCCTGCAGCTGGATGGGACACCTTCCTACAAGAGCAGGTTGCTCAAAGGCCCATTCAACCTGGCCTTGAACATTGCCAGGGGTGGGGCATCCACAGCTTCTATAGGCAACCTGTTCCTGTGCCTCACCAATCCCACAGTAAGGAATTTCTTCCTAAGACCTTGTATAAACCTACCCTCTTTAAAGATATCACCCACTGTCCTGTCACTGCATGTGTTTGTAAAAAGTCCCTCTCCAGCTCTCTTGTAGGCTCCCTTCAGGCACCAGGGGGCTGCTATAAGGTCTCCCTGGAGCCTTCTCTTGTCCAGATTGAACAGCGCCAACTCTCTCACCCTGTCTTCATAAGAGAAGCGCTCCAGCCCCTGACCATCTGCGTGGCCCTCCTCTGAACTCACCCCAGCAGGCCGATGTCCTTCTTGTGCTGGGGACCCCAGAGCTGGATGCAGTACTACAGGTGAGGTCTCTACAACAGTGAAGTAAAGGGAAGAATCACCTCTTTAAACCTGCTGGCCACAATTCTCTTGATGCAGCCCAGGGTACAGTTGGCTTTCTGGGCTGCAAGCACACATTGTTGGGTCACGTCAAGCTTAATGAACTCAAATAAAAATTTCCAGCTCTTACGTTTACTGACCTTTTTATCTACTAAGTCTCCGTAGAGATAACAACCTCCCCAAGACAACAGGCTGTGGTCAAATTATCATTCCTTAGCTTGGAAATCTTTAGGCTCCTGAGCCTTTGTTTGGGGATTGAAACAATGCAGTATTTGCGTGTAAGATATACTGCTGATTCTTAAATATGTGTGTCAGAAATTTACTGCTGTTCTGCACTTGTTAATTCAATTCCTACTGAGATAACAAGAAATCAGCCAATTCTGGAAAATCACTGCAAGGAATAATCAAATACTTTTCTTATAAAACAGTATCACTTATTGATTCCTCTCTGGCTTGGTTTGTTCATATTTACTGTTCTGTATTCATGCTTAACTGCCATCACATATTAAATATACTTTTAAAAAAAGAAGGTCACAGATTTGCTTCATTATTTGTTTGCATTAACTGCACATTAATAGATGAAGAGCAAAATATCCCCCACCCTGCGTGCATCTAAAGCAACAACCAATTGTGAGATGCCTCTGGGCTCAGTGACCTAGAAACCAGGAATAAGGCTCATAAAAATCAGATGCTGAAGAACAGCATCAGGGACAACCTCAGAAAGAGGATGATAAATCATTTGACAAATCCATAAGATGTAAGTGCTTCTGAAATACAAATATATTTCAAAAAAAAAGATAACTCTTTAAAAATATTTTCCAGCTCTATACTTTCTGTCATTTTGGCTCTTTGAACATTCTCAGAGATTCCATCCTGTGCACAACAACACGCTGAATGTCCCATTTTTTATTACAGAATTAGGCATCCTTCTTTCATTAACATGGCAGGGAATGGCAGTCATTAACACACAAAATCCATGAGAAAATCAAGATTATGGAAGTACACAGAAGAAAGACACGTAGTTGTTTTGAATCAAGACACCATAAGTTGTTCATGAGGCAGTTTTCAATCAGTGAGAGACTCAAGTATGGAAATAGGCATACTCCTATCAAAGGTCCTGGAAAACAGAGAAAGAAAGTCACTTGAATATGAGCAACTGAATTTTAGCTTTCACATAAAATCCTGCTGCCCTTAACTGGTTTCATATTCTGACATGGATCAGTTAGAGACATGGTGTCCATAACATGTGATCTGTAACAGTTAAACAGCCATGAACATCAACGAAACTAAAAGAGAAAAATCATGTCATTTTGGTACATAATTCAGAAAGAGGCATTTCTGCAAATACACAGGAAACCTGAGGAGATTAATTTGGAGTTGTGGTATGGTTAAAACTTTGACAAAGACTTACTTCTAGGCTCATTTGGGATTTTTGCAGGTGAAGATGTTTTGTGATTCCAAAATTTTACACAATTTTAGATAACAGGCAAAGAAGGAATGAGGTAAAGGCATTATGTGAATACATTGTGTGGGTACTCACTGCTAATGGATTATCTCTGTACTGTAAATTGCTTAGACATTTATGGATGGATCATTGTTAGTACTGTCAAAATCTAAAAAATAATAGCTAATGGAAAGGACACAGAAGTGATGTGGTAATGACAACAACATTACTTCCCAAAGAGAAAAGCTAAGCAGACACACTTCACAGTGTTTTAGATGTTTCACATGTGACGGCAGCGATGATGCTCATTACCAGAAACCCCAGGCACAACTCAAGACCCCCTTGCACTGAGTGCTGCACAAGCACAGAATAAAATGAACTAAGACATTCTCACACAGGAGGTGAAACATAGCAAAGCCAGTTTTATGTCAGATCTTAGAAGTGCACATGGTTTTTTTCACATCTGTGCATGAAAAAAAAAAAAAAGAAAATATTCAGCAAGAAATATCGAAGGATTTGGTGCTTTCAGTTTTAACAGCTTAACAAGCCAATTAGGTAGGAGCAAACCTCAGGCTTCTGGCACTTTCTCAGTGTGATTCACATTTCTCACCAGCGTGTGCTTCCCTCAGCCTGAAAGAATTGAGTGCACTAGACCATTTCTAAAATGCCTTCTTTCATGCCTGTTTTCCTGTCTGCTTTGTTTCTCTCCTACCCAGAACAACCCACACACCACAGGAGGTAAGTAGATAAAGGCTAAGGCAAGGTACTGGATAAAGGCTCCAGCTGTCCCAGGAGATTTGTTTTCCTCCTCGCTCACCACCTTCATCTCAAGGAAGGTCTCAAGAATAGAAACACAGCAAGTACTTGTCACCATTCCCTGCCATCTTTGTGACTCACATGTTCATCTGCTTAACAGTTAAATTTTCTTTTTCTGCAACTTTTTAATGGAGACACTACTGTCTGTGAATAGGATAGAGTGGGAAGGTATCCCACACGTTCAACTTATGTCGCCTTGCCTCGGCTACCTCAAATTTAAAATTAATAAATGCATACAAGAGGAAATATGTGCCAAGTGTAGCTACCTTCTCCTGTTTATAGACATTTCTTTATTTGCAATTGTTCTATGACCCAGCCTGCCATCAGTTCCATGCTAGTGACTGGGCAGGATAATGGAAAAGATCAGGTCTGGCCTTCCCACCCAGTGCAGATGAGAAGTAGGTCTCTGGAAAGAAACTCAGTGTTTCTCTGCTAATGTATTGTCTTTGTAACTGGCAATGACATGGGTGAAAGAGGGTAAAGCAGGAGGGAGAACTGAAATGAAGGGTCTCTTTGTTCTTCACTTCCTGTTGCATCTCCTGGCTTCTGTAACATCACATACAGAAGTATTTGCATTTCATGGATGGGGTTTTCATGTGTTATTTCTGTCTTGACCAAAATTAGCAAGTGTTCAGAGTTTTCAGAAGCAGATTGTTTCAGGTTTTTCAGCTCGTTTTGCAGACAAAAGAATCAAAACCATTTGAAAGGAGGTCAATAGGAGTTAAGTATATAATCAGTTTAGGATTTAGCAAATCCTATCCAGACCTTTTTGCATTTCTAGGCACCTAACTACCTCTGTAAACTGGACCCTGTATAAATTTCTGAATTTTTGATGCTTAAGAGAATTGAACCACTGACTTGTCCAGGCTTCTTTCACCACTCTGGCCACTGCAGAAAATACACCACCGTACTGGGGGGTAGAGTCAGGGAGACACAAAAAGTGCAGAGACTAGGTTGTTCCTAATGAAGAAGCTGAAGCACCTGCTTCATTTTACATTTGGGATAGCACTGCCTATAGCAAAGTATCATAATGTAAATGAAAGAAGGATTTTGCAAGACATACTTGAGAAATAGGATGTTGTCATCAGTTTTACTAATCTCACAGTGTCCTCAAGTCTTTTATAAGATATTGGACTTGGTAGATGTATTTGAAGACAAACATCTGGTCAAAACAATAGCAGTTTGCTACGTAAGAATTGCTAAGGCATTCTGCTTACAGCTGTTAAATACAGATGGCACTACTGTAATAACTGTGACAGCATGACAGAAAGTTATGACAGTAGCTCATAGTTGTGACAGCACAACCAGGCAGGCATTTAATCACATTACAGGACATACAGGAAGACAAAAGCAGTAATTCCAGGCCAAAATGAAAACATTTCCACATTTTCTAAAAATTAAAAACACTTGTACCAAAAACTTAATTAATACAGAGAGATTTTTCTAGTTTTGAAACAGCAGCACTGCCCATGAGCGCTGAGGAAATCACACCCCTTGAACCGATGCTCAAGCTGCTGCAGAGTGCAGTGGAGTAGAGGGGGAGAATCCACTCCCTCGACTTGCTAGACCCAAAATACATTTTGTCTGTGACAGTAACTGGTGAGTGATCTCTCCCTGTCCTTATCTTGGCCCAAAAGCCTTTAGTTACAGTTTTCTCTCCCCTGTCCAGCTGAGAAAGGGGAGTGATACAACAGCTTGGTGGGCATCTGATGTCCATCTAAGGCAACCTGCCAGAACAACCAACTCCTAATTTATTCCAACCTTTTTCTGCTTCTAAAGTTCTTCTCAGAGGTTTGTGTTGACCTGCTGATAACTAGAGTCTGGTGGCCTAGAGGTCCAAATTTCTACAGCATCAACACAGCAATTTGACTTCAGGATGCAGCTGATTGTATTTTTATTGAATAGGAGCAAAATAGTTAGCAGATGCTTATGCTTTGGATTTGACATCCCTTGAATAAAATCACTGTGTAAATGGATAATGGAAATTTGCACCCCAATGTTGGTGACATTTCTTCCTTTCCACACTTTCCACATAAACTGCATTTACAGCTTAATCAAATGACTACCCTTGGGCCCATGCTTTGTCAACACCCAGTGCTTCAGAAATAAGATCACTACAATAATGAAGAAAATGTTATAGCTCACATGCAACACAAGGAGAGGTCCTGGCAGAGTGAAAGCAGTTTATCTTCAACAAAGGAAATAAAGATGTCTATAGAACTAGAATAAGCATGTCTTTTGCTACCAAGAACTAATCAGATAAACTTTCTAGTAACAATCTTTGAAAGGAAAGACACTAAGTTCGACACAAAGGAAGGGAAAGCACAGCAGCTAAATTATCTATCCACCCACATTTTTGCACTAAATTTCTACTTGAACATTATTAGTCATTCATGTAATTGTTAACTTGTCTGTGGTGTGTTTGCATTTTCCCTATCAATATATGCATAAATCTATCTAATGCTAATATAAATGTTTAGTATGGGAAGGGAGAAACTATCCACACCGAATGTCTAATCAAGTTAAACCAGGCTCCAGGCACCTTTCAAAAAGAAAAAAAAAAAAAATCAAACATTGCAGTCCCCAACATTTTAGAAATGTTTTGAGTAAACACATTGTGGGATCTTGATCTTTTCAATCATAGGGCTACCTAAGAGTTGTTTGACATCTTTACAAAATATTATTTCTTTTGACATTTAAATCATCAAATAAATTTGGTGTACAATATAAACAATTGTAATTGTTTAACCAATTATTTTAAGGCTGAAATAGTATGAACAGGAAAGAACCTCTCTGGGAGCTGGAAGAGTTCCATATATTCCGCATCTTTAAAAATAGCAATAAAAGCATATTCCATTTACTTAGATCCTTCATACTGAAAAAAATTTGGGGGTTTTATATAAAATTAAAATTTTAGAGCATTTAAGTGGCATAGGAACTCATAGGCAGATTTTAAAAGTGAGATGGAAAATTTGTGTCTTTTCACAGTATTTGTCTGAAACTCACTTACAGATAAGCTGCTTTGACTTGAGACTATACACAGATGTTGCTACTTCCTAACTGCTAGCTGCTTTCCTTCTGCATTCTGCCATAAGGATCCTGCTTCCCCTAGAAGTAACCATGTATAGCTCACATTGTGACATGAATTCAAAATGCAGTTTTGCACGGTCTACAATGAAAGATTTATTAAAATTTTATTGAAAGTTAAAAGTAATAATTTATAAAATTTAATAAGAAACATTTGTATCTTATCTGAAAGAAATAATTGAACTGCTGGCTTGATGGAAAAGAAAATATCTCAATTTATTCACTAAGAAGATATTCAACAAGCTTAAAGAATAAAAATGTTAATTTAAAACTAAATATTAAGTCGTTGTCCCCAGCATCTGGAGCATATTTCAAAGCTGCAATGAGGCTGAATGAATAATCTAATTCTTTCTGTTACATATAACTTGATTATGTATTTAAGAGGCAATAAATATATAGTTCACATTATCTCCATAAAATTGTTCTTTTCAGCTAGAGAAGAAAGTAATAAAGTTCACAGTTATTCAGTATAAAACTACTGAATAAACATTTATGCCCATATAGGAGGAGATATGATTCATTATTCCCGGACATGATGATCACTTAAAAACCTTTCTGATTTTACCTGAGATGCATCTCTTGCCTGGGAAAGCACATATATTAGTTGCAAGCATCATTAGCTCTTTTCACTGTTTTCATAGAACCTATTAGCTTTAAGTTGTTCTGTTGGTACTCTGGTGTTAGCATGAGGTAAAAGGTACTTTCCCCCTCACCATGTATTTGTAGAGTAGTATTTTAAAAACAAAGGCTGTTAAAGCAACGGTGTAGAGCATGTATGTGCACATTAACACTCCACACAATCATTTCTAGGCAGCATTTCGAGATAGTTTAGTAAAAGGTTTAAAACTGCCTTTGTGTCTTATCATACTTTGACGTCCTATGGCAAACACTGCAGGAATAATACCAGACCCAAAAACACAGTAGAGGAAATGATGTGCAGCAGACTGTGTGAGCCTCTGCCCCTGGGTGGATTTGTCCCCTGCCCAGCTCTGCTCCAAAACCACCAGGGCACTGAGCTACAGCATGATGTGAGTTTGATTAGTTTTTCCATAACTTTGGTGCTCTCAGTGGGTGTATGGCCAAAATGCACAGTTTGGGCTCTGTCTGTCATCAAAAGCAAGACATAAGGACACAAAGGGACAAATCCAAGCTATGATGTTAAACAGCTCCTTTAGGTGATTGAGCAACCCTCTTGAGGTATCTGTAATGCACCCTGCCAACCTGCACAGGGGTGGAGAGAGTTTTTTTAAACTGCTGAAGCTTCCAGCGGCATTTAATGGGGCTGCTCTTCACTCCTTCCCGGCAGACAGTTCCTACATAATAGGGACAGTGGAGTAGCCAAGTCATGTACATCTAAATAGTTTTAACTTACTTCTATGTAAAGTACCACAGCATTTATGTACTTCTCTTACTTGCTGTCTGAGTCCAATTGAAAGGAAATAAGGCAGTGTTTCATTATTTTATAACAAATGTATTTGAAACATATCATCACTGCATCACAAACATCACTACATCACTGGCAAAAATAATAACGTTCTGTCTGTTCTAGTCATGTCAGCCCTGTTAGATCACCATGGGTGGCCATGCTGCAATTCTCTCATCTAAACTAAGCTTGCTCTGCCAATACCAGGCTGCTGAGGCAGAGAATCTTCTGTGGAGCCCCTCCTATTCTACTGACATCTCAGGAGTTGTTAGCCAGCTCTCACCCTGCCTGCAAACTTCAAAATACATATGTGTAGACAGACCAATGTTCAAAGACAGACCAATAACTGGGATGAATGGTTCTACACTAGATGTTAACTGGTATATATCCATGGAAGCTTATTGCCACCCAGCCAATTGTCTAGAAAGACATTCTCTCTGATGCTATATCAAAGCCTGCAGGCTGGAGAGTGGATCCAGACTGAGGTGCACCCCCTAAAAACATGATGGCCATCCAGGCAAAGATAAATCCTTTTTCTTCTTTTGCTATCCCCCCTAAATTGCTTCCACAGCAGGAACTTGGACACCTGAATCAGAAGGGAGCTATGGCATATCCCAGCCACATTGTTCAGAGCACCAGGACAGCAGGGCGAGCTGAAGAGTGCTGTAGTCACACAATCTAGATGCAATCTCCTGGTCCCCTCTGGAGCACCAAAAGATATCTCAGAATATGCTGGTTAAAGGAGCCACTGTTAGTGTTCTCAAAATGCAAGTGAGTGAGGCAGTAGCTTGCATTTTTGTGAGCACTGACAGTAAAGCCAAGCAACTGTTTTAAGTACCTTGAAGAGAACATGATAAATTTTCCAGCCCTTCAACTCCTTAACTCAGGAACATGTGTCTTTTTGAATGGCCAGCTCTTGTTCTTGTTTCCAAGTAACACTTTGAGTGAAAATCTATGAACCACACACTGCAAAAAGTCGTGTCCTGACTGGTTCTACATTTATAAATGAATATATCATTCTAAGGGCTAATATTCATCCTGAGGAGAAAGAGACTGCAGATTTTTAAAGATAAAATAACATTATAAAGGTTTTGATTTTTTTAATCTGCTTGTTCCTTTCCTCTCCACCTTCTGAGGTATCCCAGAGAGCTGCATATGGTTCAAGCAGATTATACATTTCATCAGGATAGGTGACAGAAATGAAAAACACAGCTAGGCACTTCAGAGCTGCAGAAAAAATGAAATCAAGTTCATTCCATAAATTTCACTTCCAGAAGACACCTCTATTAAAATGTAGAAGTGCAGCCATGAAATACTGAGGAAAAGGCAATGAAATGTGAAAGTTATCATAAATCGAGAGACATAAAAATCTAGGAAATACATGATAAGAGCAAAGTTCAAACCTTATCAGTGCTTCTATTATGGTTTACTGCAGTCTGATTTGCAGAATGTACAACTCCAGACCTTTTTCTGTGAAGCTCTTGAAGACTCTCCTGGTCAATAAGATTCTCATATATATATAAAATTATTTGCACAATAACAAATACAATATTACAAATATTTAGTCAAACCCTAGTATAGATGTAAAGATAATAAACGTCACATTAGCATTTCTTTCGGCTGAATTTGTTTACTTCTTTTGGAAGTAAACAAGTATTTGAAAGCGATTACTATTATTTTGATTAATGCAGAATAATTCTTCCTTTTTAATATTCCAGTGAACTATAAATACGTAACTGATAAGAGAAGTCAATGTTTCAGAAAACATAAATGTAAATGGAAACACTTGTTATTTTGTCCAAGTTCTAAGACATTACCACAAAGGGCAAAAAACCCCAAAGAGATTATCTTTGTACAGCTTGTGTTCAGGAAATACCATCATCATAACTACTTGTCTCCAAGTCTCCACTAAGGCTGGTTGCATGGGTACCATCCCTGCAAGACTTGTCCCTGTTTGATAGTAAAGCACAGGGAAAATCCAGGGGTTAAAATAGCCAGACGATAACCTGACGACCACTTTTGTTGTCAGGCCTATGTGCTCTCCCACCAATGATCTCATGACAATTAAACAGGCACTATCACCAGTATAACAGCTAACCTTTCCTTTTATAATTACCTTCCATTTGCTTTTTGCATTATGTCTTTCCTTACATGATCTTGCATGGTTTCCCCAATAAAAAAGATGAAAAGTGGTTGTTCTGAATTAGCCATTGTGCTATAAATCTGTCATGGGTTTGCAAAAGTCCCCCTCCTTGGGGATTGAAAATAGTTTGTCCGGATGAATTTCCAGACAAAAGCCA
>JAWMRA010000113.1:68845088-68865822 GCA_035584735.1 Pseudotriccus pelzelni
CTGCATAAACTTCTCTCACCCTAGAGTAATTTGTGAGGGGTGTGGTAAAAAATTGTCCCCTAGGCAAACCCATGACAAAATCACAGACTTTATCATTTTTGGACTACCTGAGTCCTCCCTAAAAAACATTTTTCTCATCTCCTAATGACGCATGCTTGTGAAATGCCAGCGTTTTCAGCATTTGATCACATTGTGAGAGGGGTTGTCTCGATAAGCGCTGGCACTCATCAGTTGCTGAGGTTGTCGGCTAACATCTCTCAGCATCATTATTTCTATTTCATCTGAAATTCCATAGTAATGAGTCTTTAAACACTGGCAGCAGGGAGGTGGAATAATGTAATTTGTAATTTAAAAACTGTGTAAAAAGGGACAAATTGTAAAGTATTTGAGGGGATATTCTCATTGCAGCACTTAGCCCAGTGTACTGGGCTAAAGCAGCTCCCTCCTTAGCTCAGAGGAATGCAGAACACCCGGGGCTCAAAATGGAGCATTTGGATAACACAGCCATTCTCAGCTGAAAGCCAAAGAGCACCAGAAAGATTCTGGACTTAGAAGACAGCAGCATTCTCCCTAGTGGCAATACCCTGTGTTACAGTGGTGCCAGAGTGTCCTGTTATCAGGGCAAAGCACAAGTCTACAGAGACCTCAAAGAGCTAGTGTTGGTGGCCAGTGGACTGGGCTGCCAGATCCCTCACCTCCAGGCCTGGTCCACTGCACTCCACTCCTGGAGGTGTTCAGTGAGGATGGATTACAAATCTGAAGTGATTTTAGTTAATGGCCAGTTTCAACAACAGTAAGACCCGAGCCCACCACAAACCTACTGTTTCCAAATTGTGAAAGTACTTGCTGTCTGTTTTCATGTTCAACAGCTTGCCAGTTGAGATGGTCAAAATATTCATCATTGTTTGACATCAAATTAGTGAGGGGGGAAATGTCAACAAAAATTTCTGGTTTTGATAAAAAATGTCAAGACTGAAAAATGACAGTTAATTAATATTAGAAATTCCCATGTCAAAACCACAACTTGCAGGTCTAAATGGTAGTGATTGTATGCATGCAGGACAAATTGATGTATAATCTTGAATTAAAATTTTAAAAACACAATAAATTAAAAAATTTTGAATTAGCCTTAAATATATCCCACAGATATCCATTTAGGAATAATCATAGTGATGAGGCTATTAAGCATTGTTTCATGGACTCCTTGATTCAAAGCAGATTAAATGCATTGGCAAAGTATATTTGTAAACTGAAATGCACTTTTCTGCAGTACCTTTTCTCTGTTTATTGCGAATATTAGAGGAAACAATACATGTGAAATCTTCACCTAAGACTATGCAGCTAAGGAAATGTTTCATTGTGTGATGGTTTAGTTTGGACTTGCTTTATTGTGTCATTTTCTAAAGCACCATACAACTTACTATTCATTAGTATTCATGCATTGTTATCTCTTAAGGCTCATGAATATTTCAGAGATACTCTCTGAATGCCTGTTATGAACGAATTTGATTGTGGGAGAAACATCTGTTCAGTTTTGGATGCCCTTGCTCGAGAAAGATACAGTCAAGACTGATAAACTCCAGACACACGCAACTATAACAGTGACTTAAGTTGCAATTGCTGAGTCTAAAGAAAAAAAAAAGATAAATCTGGTCTGAGTAGTTGATGCCCCTCTCTTCCTGTGGGTGGACTCTCAAAATGCAGGAAAAGCAAAAGCAAGGTAAAATTAAAAAGGTGCAGTACTTGAAAATAGGTCAGTGTAAGAAGGAATTGTAATGAATAGTGGGTCAAACCTGCCAATCCAGGTCCCTTTTGGTGCAAAATTACCCCCTCCCTTTACTTTTATTAAACCTATTCACGTGCTATGCAGTAGGACCATTCAAGACTTTCTTGGAGAGGTAACATATACAGGCTAGCAGATCTACTCTTCTGGCTTAAGAGTAAATCAGTAGAGGTTGGAAATTCACTTTTCCTTTTTATTTTGTTTGTCTCCAGAGTGACTCTCTGTTATAATAATTAATCATTGCCCGGAGTCCAGGAGTAAAGGATTAGTAGACCAATAGCAACCAATAGCAGCATGTTCCCAGAAAACCCGGAAATTTCACATACTCCTTGGCTCAGTTTGGGAGGAAAATCACAGCTTTCCGTGGGGCCTGCAGCGGAAAAACAAGATTCTGAAATAATTAATCTGGCCTGAATGTCTCAAAGCAGCAAACTCAAAGCAAACTGAATTGGAAAAGTAGCAGGACAGGAAAGAAAATGTAGCAGCTCAGCTAAGTGGGAGAAAATTTTGCATTTCCTATTGCTCCTGAGCTACACTGCAGGGTTTCGAGCTCACAGAAGTGAGTTTCTTTCACTATAAGACATCCTGTTTTGTGGCACATTCAGTCCAGGTCTTTTCTTCTGATTACTCTGTTTCCAAATGAGCCTAGGAAACCTACTGACAAAGGAATCACACCCTGTTTCAAAGCTTGCTGAAGTGGTGTCAGGGGCATTAAATTATGCAAGACAAAGTCCAATCTCGTTCAAAATTAAGTCTAAGTGGAATACCTCTTGTGACTTTGTAGACATCTCTCACTGATATTCTTTTGTTTCTTAAGCATGAGAACTAATGATCATCCGCTCTGGAAAATTCACAAGGGTGGTGACCATTGGTGATATGAAGATGACTAAAAGTTGTCCTTCTTTAATAGCTGGTCTTCTTCTGAGGCAAGCAGTAGAAAGACTACAGTAAAAATTTGCTCTTAGTTTCTAGAAAAAGATGAGGGCCTCTGAAATGCTGATGTTATACAATATGAAATCTTAAGCTAAGTCTATAAAGAGCTTTTGAAATAGGCATTAGCTGCAGTATTCTTGTTTCCCAAATCAACTACTCTAACTGATGAGCTGCTTCACCAGTTCACAGATGTGCAAGTGTCCCCACAGTGCTTTTGACATTTCTGAGCATTCAAGATTCTGCTGGAGAAATGGCATCCAGGGAAAAAGAAAAAATGTAGTCATTTTGCTCATTAATCTTTTGGCTTTTCTGAGGTGAAAGTCAGAACCTCTCTATAGTGGATGGTCATGATATGGACATATGTCCCCCAGGAATGTTGTCTCAGCAACACCTTGGGGAGACCAGGGTAAGCTTCTGATGCAAGCATCTCTTTCTGGAGGGATTCCTGACCTAATTCCAAATCAACACTCCCTGCAGAGACCTCTTTGAAAGCAGGCTTTATCTCCTATTTAATCATTCTTGAAAGAGAGCATACGCTTTAGGAAGCAGATCCTAAATTCAGCTTCATGTCCTTTAACATACAGATCCCAAAGCAATCTTCTTCTCTTGTAATATAAAGAATAAAAATATTTTTCTACACCTTCTGGTCTGAAATTCAGGATAAAGGGTAAACAATCCAAGCTGAATAAGACTGCCAACAAAAATAATTGATATTACTACATATTATATACATAATATATAATTGATATTTCACACACAAGTTTCTACATATTGATCACGTTTTTGCTCGGGGGGAAAAAAAAAAGTGGCCCTTCCGAAAGATTAATATAATACTTGCAGATTTTTTCATTTTCGTAAAAAAGATTTTGTCAGCATCTCAGTTTACTGGGAAAAAAAAAAAAAAAAAAAACCAATATTTTTTGACATATTTTGGTAATCAGATTTTTACCATATTTTAGAATTTTGCATTTTTGGTAATCAGAACTAACATATTAAGAGAAGAAAGTGTCTGTCTCTGGTGGAAGAAAGAGTAAATCCAATCAAAACAAAGACAGCAAGATTCTTCCCTCATTTGAATTCCAGGTGATGCAAGGATGATCTTACCTCACTGATGTTACTTGCTCAGGTGCAAAATTGGTAATTAACAGAAGACACAATCTCTTGTACTATCCCGGCATTTCTGTCACTTCTTTGTCCATTTAAAACATGTAATTCTGAAAAAAATAGCACATGGCGTATTTGCTGAGGTATTTTGGAAAGTAGCCCTAGGGTTGTAACTTAAGGAATCCAGGAAATCCCCTGGAATTTGAATACTGAGACCATGTTTGGGCATTAGCGAACACTAGTTTTCCAAGTATAACTTCAGACATTGGTTTTATGCAATAACACTCGATACAGCTTTCAATGAGTAATCTGACATTGGAAAGCACCATAACTGTACAGCTGCCAACCCCCAAAATTCAGGAACTGGCATCCCTTTGAGTTCACAGAATCACAAAACAGTTGGATTGAAAGTGACCTCTAGAGGTCACCTTGTCCAACCACCCTGCTCACGCAGGGCCTTCTAGAGCTGTTTGCCCAGGACTGTGTCCAGACAGCTTTTGAATATCTCCAGCGATGGAGACTCCACAACTTGTACCAGATCTCAGTCACCCTCTCAATAAAAAAGTGTTTTCTGATGTTCAGAGGAAACCTCCTCTGTTTCAATTTAAGCCCATTGCCTGGCCCATTACCTCTGGGCACATTAAATGTTTCAGTTAAAAACAATGTTTTACACTTAAAATTCTCTAATTTGGAGACCTTCTTCCTTGTTTTGCCGGTCTTTGTTATCAAAGCAGTCCTGTGTTAGTTTCTTATGCATTCAGGAAAGTCCTGTTTCCTCCTTTTCCTCTCTATCCTCCTTTTCCTCCTATTTCAGATGGTCCCTTGACCCAGATCAAGTTCGTATCAGGATCTGGTAAGGGAACTTTCATTTAATGTCATCATTATTTCTGTGCCAGATATTAGTTCGAATGTCACTAAGCATCGAGAATTAATGCTCTACCACTCTACCCAAAACCAGAGCTATGTGGATAAAAAAAAAACAACCCCAACCTTCACGTGCAAATTGCCTAGATTTTGAGGCACTAAAGCTATTAAGAAAATCAATCAAGTTGTGAAAGATAAAATCATGGGTGAAAACAAAAATACCTGGGGACTGATTTCTGCTGAAAGCTGAGGTCTGTCCATATGTAGGAGGCCTTCAGAGTTAAAGCTGGTGTTAAAGCTGCTTAAATCTGGGGGCAGATTTTTTGGTAATTCAGAAGTCTTGATCCACCGAGCCAGTGTGATGCTTGAGAAGTCACTGGTT
This sequence comes from Pseudotriccus pelzelni, assembly GCA_035584735.1. Lineage (NCBI taxonomy): Eukaryota > Metazoa > Chordata > Aves > Passeriformes > Tyrannidae > Pseudotriccus > Pseudotriccus pelzelni. The sequence goes on from JAWMRA010000113.1 coordinate 68,850,155, forward strand.
CACAAAAGCATCTTCCTTTCCTCCACATGAACGCGGGGAGTGGGGGGTGCCCTCCGATGTAATCTCACCGGCTCTGGATAATTACCACCGGGAACAGGAATGTGCTGCAGAGGTAATTGATGTCATGCACTGCCATCTGCTGTGTCTCTACTCACACTACCACACAAAACTCAAGCCCGGAAGATACAGAGCTTGAAACAAAACTGTCACTGCGTGTCATTCTCATTGTGCTTCAGGAAGAGATTGCATAAGGGTATGGAGAACAGTTCCAAACCAATGCACAAATGAATACAAAGGGCACATGCGGCCACTAAAAGTCCCACGTTTTGCACAGTGAAGGAAACTGTTCATATTCTTGCCTTTTGAAATAAGGGTTTGTTGTGTATTAACACATTAACAAGCGATAGCATATATAAATAAACAGGAACAATCTTCAGTTCCATAAGGCACCTTAAGAATATTTGGATGTGTTTCTGACTTTTATCTTATATGAAAATTTATGTTAACCCCCAAGAGTGAGCCTCAGAAAACCTGTCAAATACACTTGCTTATATTCCAGCTTGGAATCTCCCCAGGACAGGAGCTATACTCTATTTATAGATAAAAAGCTAGCTGATAATCTGAGGGAGCAGCTGGCCTTTTGAAGTGCTAAGAGCAGACAACAAAGTGTTACATGGCAATTGCAGAGTGAGAAAAGGCATAGACTCAGTGCAGTGCAGGACTTTGTGAAGGAAACAGAAGATTTGTCATGGAAATCTTGGGAATATTAGCACCCCTACCACATTCCTGCCAACTTCAATAGGATAAGTAAAACAGGCGCCTTGGTGCCTTATGTTGTAGATCTCCTGTGCAAAAAGACATAAAATCTTTTCACCTAGAACACAGGCCTTCTTTCCTTCCAGGTGCTGTATCTTCTCTGTATGTGCCACCACGGATCTATTCCATAATATGTTTCGTAGTCCCACCTGGGTTTTAACCTTCTTCATGGTATTTTTCTCTAACTGAACATTGTAATGATATAAAAAGCAGAAGAATTCCTACTGGAAAAGCAAAATTTCCTTACCTATACAACCCACTGCGCTTGGTTCTACCAGTCCTCAACCTCATTTTTGCATCAGGGTACAGAAGGTTAAGTGAAGAAAATGTCCGAGTTAGGGATGAATAACCACATAGTTAGCAACATAGGATACTTCAAAGAGTGATAATTCTAAAGCTATTTTATTTTCAAGATTATTTCTAATGTTTCTTCCTTATGTCTTTATACCTCAATGTCTGAAGTCTTCTACAATCTAAAATTATTTACCAGGATATAACTTATTGCAGGTGGGTTTGTTTCTTTAGTGAAACTCCAGTGACTGTGTGTGGACACTAACAGCTCCTATGATGTTGGTACATTTTTCAGATTGTGAAGGATGGCATTATCACATTTGAATATCACACACGTAGAGAAATATGAACTACATGAAACTGATATCCAAGGGTGTAAAATGGGCTGGGAAACCATACCAAAGGTATGTAGCTTTTATCAGGATGGATCTATGCATCATACATAGTCCCACAAAGTATATACAGAGTCCACTGCAACACAGCATTGTCTTTATTGCTCTGGGTGATGGAACAGAGAGTGGGTTTACACATTTGCAGATATGGGAATACATTGAAAGCTTGATATAGAATTCAAAACTGTCATGCTAAATCAAAGGCACAGTCCAACAGAAATATAATATTTTTCAAAGGACACATGCAGAACTGAGTGTAGTTACGTAAGGACTGTCAGATGCACAGGTGTTGGGTGGCAGATGACTAATCAGTTCTGAAAAAAAGGAGCTGGCAGTTACAGATCACAAGCTGAACATGAGTCAACAACATCATGCTACTGCAAAAAAGAGAAACATCACACTGAGGTGAATAAATAGAAAATTAGTCTGCAGCAATGGCAGGATCAGCTCTTCATCCTACACGGCACTGGACAAACTTCAGCTGGAATACTGTACTGAGCAGTGCTTGTAAACTTCAAACTTGTTGGTAAGTGTCCCCAGGAGGCTGATGATTGAATGATATCTGGAACCTTATCTGTGAGAAAGAAAAGAGGGTATTTGATCTGTTCAGGCTGTAGCAGAGAAGACTGAAAAGAAACACGAAAACAGTGTGCACACATACAAGACTGCTGCTTAGGAGAGACAAATTTGTTCTTTGTACCCATGTTGGAGGAAACAAGAAGTAAGAGGATAAAATTTCAAAAAGAAAAATCCATGTAACACACAGAAAAATTTTTTTGACAGTAAAAAATAATGAAGTGCTAGAGAATTCTGGAGTCTCCACCCTTGGAAATCTTCAAAAACATGTTAGGCAAATACAAGTTATAGAGGTATCAGTGGTATAATGGATGTTGTTTTATTAGGTCAGCAGGATGGACGACATGACACCTTGAAGCTGCTTTGAGCCTTTCTCTGCAGCAGTGTCTCAAGAGAAAAGATTATTTTGAGACTGCTGTGAAGTAGTTGAAGGTAGCACTGTCTTTTTTATTATCTATCAGAAGAAAAGAGAGAAAAAGAAAAAGTAAATAATCACTCCCATCAGAGCCCCATGCTTTCACATGTAATGGAGGAGCAAAACTACTGACCTTAGAAAATTTTCCCTTTAAGGAAAAGTGAGAAAAATGGGATGGGCATTCTTTTGGTTTAGGGTTGTTTTCTGGAGTTTAGGGTTTTTTTGAGGTGTTTTTTGTTGTTGTTGTTTGGGGATTTTTGTTTTGATTTGCAGGGGTTTTGTTTGGTTGAGAGTTTTCGGGTTTTTTTTGCTGGGTTGGGGTTTTGTTTTTTCAGTTTAGGAAGAGGCAAACTGCCCCTTATGGTTAAGATAATTGGATATACAACCAGAGGCTGAGGGAACTGAGTCTGCTTGAGCCTGGAGAGCAGGGAGCTCTTAGGTGATCTAACTGTAGCCTTTCTGCAGCTTAAATGGGGTTGTAGAGAAAATGGACTCAGGTGACTCAGAGCTGCCCAGCAAGAGTGAGGAGCACAGGCTGCAATAAGGGAAAGGTTTCACAGTGACAGTGGTCAAGCACTACAACAGGTGCTCAGGGAAACTATGAAATTGCCATCTTTGAGGATTTTCAACACTTTATTGAATGAGGCGTGAATAAGAAGGCAGTCCAAGCTACTTGAAAATCCTGTAGGACTAGAGCACCTGCCCTATGAAGACAGGCTGAGAAAGTTAGGGATATTCAGCCTGGAAAAGAGAACGTTGCATGGAGACCTCATAGAAGCCTTCCAGTAACTTAAGGGGGCCTACAAGAGAGCCACAGAGGGACACTTTATCAGGAACTACAGTGATAGGACAAGGAGTAACAGGCTCAAACTGAAATAGAGGAAATTTCAGTTAGGTATGCAGAATAAATTCTTTACTCTGAGGGTGGTGAGGCAGCGGAAGGGGGTTGCCCAGAGAAGCTGTGGATGCCCCAACCCTGGTAGTGTTCAAGATCAGGTTGGACAGGGTTTTTAGTAACCTGATTTAGTGTAAGGTGTCCCATCTCGTGGCAGGGGGACTGGAACTAGATCATCTTTAATGTCCATTCCAACTCAAACCATTCTATGATTTTGATTCTATGGTGTTGTGAGGAATGGCTCGATTTCTTAGAGTTTTGGGGCTGAGGATACATAGTTTTTCTTGATTTTGCAAGGTAGGAGTCTACTTGGATTGTTATGCCTAAAAAATATGTCTGGTTGCAAGAACAACTCCCCTGTAATGCAGCAGTGTTTGCAATAGAGATTTGTACCAAATTGCACAGAGTGAAATCTATGCAAACACTAGCTGCAGACACCCCCTGATGGGGGTTTTATTGAAAGTGCCAACTGCATTGCACATTAAATGCTCTCTTATTTCTACCTCAGGTAGTATCCAAATTTAGCAGTAATGAAACTTTTGCCTTGAACTGTAATAAATATAAATTCACCATATTGGACTCTTCATCCCTTTCACTTTTTCTTTTCTTCATAGTAAAAGCCCTATTTTGTCTTCTTTACTGCTGATCACAATCTTTATCTTTAAAGAAATCTGTTTCTTGTAGTCAGAGTATTTAATTCTATTGTGTGTGTGCTGCACTCCTTGTTGTTAAAAGTTTCTTCTAAGGGCCCTACGGCTAGCATTGATTTTTTTGCTTTTTAAGAGCATTGCAAAAATATTTCTTTGGGAGAACATATGTAAAAAATTAAATTAACTTTAGAAAAATATCCAAAAGCAATGGTCGCCCAGTGCTGGCATAATGCCAGCCTTAACACTATCTCTAACTCACTGGCAAGCTGTTTGCAAGGATATTTCTGATATCATTTCCTTCCATCCATTGCAAATTTCCTTTTTATAAGGTGTAAGGTTCTATACTATAGCTCTGGGAGCTATATTAAAGGATCTTATTATAAGACAGAAAGAACAAGATAGCTAGAAAGCTTGAATGGAAGCTAGATATTTATAGGGAATCCAAAGGGATTCCGTAGAGATTGTGTTTCAGTGGTTTAATGTATTGTGTATGTTAAAAAAACCATCTGGAATTCTAATAAGCATACAAAATACTATAGCAGAAGTTGGCTACATCTGAAAAAAAACAAAACAAAAAAAAATAACGTAGGGAGCAGTCATGAGAAAGGCTAATTCCTCTGTATAAGGACCCCTCATGGCTGCCACAAGCCAGCTTCAAATACCATCTTGGCACTCCATTATTTGTGCCCAAGAGAGTCACCACAGACTCGGTTTATGTGAATGGAAAGAGAAAGGCAACATCAAAGGGCAATTTACTTGCTCCAAATGGGATGAAGATGTGTATTTTTCTAGACCCAGTACAGAAAGATCTAAGAAAGACAATAAGCTCCTGCTCTAACTATTGAATTCCATGCTTACAGGTGGTGAGAATAAATGTAGCCAACAAGCCTATTTACAACCTGTGGAACAGCCTTTAAGGAGGGTGGAAATTCATGACTAATAAACACAGTCTCTTGCAAAAGCCAAGCTCTCAACTAGGTTTTAACAGAACCTGAAGGATACAGATTAAGTTTTTAAGACTGTAAATTAGTGACAGAGAAAATGAAAAGCACCTATTTTAGTTAACAAAAGAAAAACAACCCTCCATACACCCTCAAACAAAAGTACATCCAGACCTTGCTACACATTCAAAACAAAGCGCAAAGCAAAATGCATGTTTCCCTTTGGATCATCAGCATCCTTCTTCAGCTGTCCAGTGGTTTCATACCTGAGGAAGAAAGCCTCCATTTGTTTATGTAGTCATGCTGACGCCAGGGCTGTCTACAAAATCTCTCCTGGTATTGCCTCTGCACTCCACCTGGGTCTGCTTAAGCTCATTAGTGAGGAATGATACCCCACAGGCTGGTTCTCAGCAATGTGGGTCCTTTCCTCACATAGCAGGGCCAGCTGCTGTCCTGCATCTTACCAAACTGGAGCATGCTACTGCATGGGGTTGTGGTGCTACACTGTGACAACAGGCAGGAACTACAGCTCACAGTTTTGTCACTGGCCTCATTTCAAATATCCTCAGCATGAACACAACAACCTGGCTCTTTACCTCTCTGAGGTAAAAACATTGCCTCTAACTTACCTAAATTCATTTGGTTATGCTCAACTAATAAAACAAAGCCTGAATAACCTATTTTTCAGCACTGTTCATGTCTCTCTACACTGTAATTACTGTGATGTTTGCTGCAGAGAAAGTGAAATTATGGAGGCACCATCAGGGAAAAATATCAAAGTACACATTTAAAAAAATCCATGTAACATGTTTGCAAATAGACTTTTAAAACTATAACATAGTTGGAATTATGGTTGTTGATTATTATTAGCCAGCATATGTTTTTGTTTATCATGAGAAATAAGATCTGAATGATATAAGGCAGCTTCTGGAAAGGAAAACAAAATGTGATCACAAGATACACCAAAAGAGGCTGATCCTGTTTTCAGAGAGTGGTTTCAAAGAGTAAGGGCAATAATTTGCAACTGATATTCCTTGTACCTGCTCTTCACCAGTGGGAAACAGTTATTTGATGCAGGTTGGTCTGCAATGGAGGAAAATAAAGGCAAGCCACAGACAAACTGGACAGACATCACTCTTGCTCAAGTCAAGACATTAGCCTGTGAGTCTGGGTCAGTAAGGTGCAAGATCAGGTACAGGCACAATTTTGACACAGATCAGGCAAGAAGCAGCTTAAACTCAGCTTCTGAGGCAAGGTGGGGGAAGCTGCCAACAAGGCTTGTCTTGAATGAAGCTGGATAATATCTGATGCAGCTGCCAGGCAGGATGCACACCATAAATGCCCTCTGCAACTGCTGAAACCACTGCTATCATGGAACACAGGGGCAGATTTTAGACTGGAGCACTGCAGACTGTAAGAGTTGATGAAGCACTGTGAGATGCAGAATAAAGGTTCCCCAGTGGCCAAATCTTCTCAGCTTAAAAATATTTTGCGTATGTCTGAGCTTGCATTACTTCTTTTCCCTGGTTTCTTGTGCTTCAGCAAGAAATTCAAACATTCTAAGATCCTGCAAGGAAGACTGCTCTAGTGCTTTGGCATTTATGGAATATATCATGCTGTTTTCACAAATGACTTGTCGTGGCCTTTGCTCAGAAAATTTCCTAACTAAATTTTCGAAACTCATGAGTCTTTGATAAGTATCAAATTACATAAGAGCTTATCTCTAAGGAGCAGATGCGCCCTTTGATATCAGTGAGTTTATTACCTGATGCGGGATTTATTGAGTGTTCCAGGAAAGTTCTCCATCCCTCCTTACTCTCAATGTATTTATATACTTATTAATATATAAAAGCTAGGACATATTGCATAGGAAGATTTGGCTGCTCCATCTCAGAGAAAAATTTGCAATCTTCCAGGAATCCTTCTGCCAATCCTTCACTTCCATCAAAAGCAAACAGACTTTCATAATGACTGCTGCCCACCAGGAATCAAGTACTTGCCTCTGTTCATATGTAAACAACAATCAATTTTAATCAGCCTTTAATCTGTCAGTAGCCCTTCAATAAGAAAACTATCCATTTATACCTCATTAATTATGTTTCAGCAGAGTATACCAGAATCTGCTAGTTCTGTGAGCAGAAACAGATTCTGTTGAAGTTATGTCTGGGGTGTTTTTGCAAGGCCACAAAAAGGGAAAAAGCATGAGTATGTGTATGTACATGTGAGCGTGTGAATGAGTTCCACCAGAGTTTGCCAGCTGGCGGAGAGGCATTAATCTGCATTGCATTACATCATTAAACAGATATTAGAAATCATGACAGCCATTTTTCCTTAACCTTATGTTACAATCTCTTCAGGCTGCATGGGACTTTACACTTTCAGAAAACCTCAAGATGCAGAAATAGACCAAGAAAACAGAAAAGCTTTCAAAAATACATTATAAAAAACAGAAACATTGCCATTGCCTATGCTCGTGGCTGTTCAGTTAATGCTGCTACTTTACTTTTGGGGGCCTCAACAACCTGGGGAAAAAAACGTCCCCATGAGCAATCTTAGCTGCTTCAAAAGACAGATATAATTTTAGTTAGATAAGTTAAACTCAATTAAAAGATTAGGTGAAATTTTTCAGCTAGGCTCTGATCCATGTAAGTTTTTGTAAATTTATACGTAAAAAAGCCTTATCTAATTGATCATATTTATTGTAATCAGTGCAAAGCTTCCATGATTGTCGCAAGTACATGTAATGACAAACTAGAAGGATCAGAAACTGACCCAGAAGATTAATTATAAAGAGTAAACCAACAGATATTTTATTTTAAAAAAAATAATAATCAGTGCTTCTTTTCAATCTTTTGATGTTCCACAGCTTCCATGAGAGCAAAATGGAGACTTAGATATAAGTACTGCTTCAGGCAACTTTTGAATTTTGGAAATACATTAAGTGTTCCTTGTGTTTTTTAGCTTGGTTTTGTCAGACACTGATGAGTCTTTTGTGAATTGTCACTCTTGTTTTGCTCTTGGAACAAGTGCCACACAACTCAGTGATCCTGTCTTTCTCTGTCTTTGTCTACATAGTGGAGTAGCAGGCTAGGGAAAATGCAACAACCTCCATGTTACTTTTTAAGTTACTGAGAGGTACCTCTTTGGTGCTGTGCCTGATTAACTATAGACTTGGAATCAACAGAGGAGAAAACTCTCATAAGAGTGATATATTTCACCAGCATATTTGATACAGCTACAGCAGTAGGATGCAGACAGACTCAATAGGTCATTTCCACAGGCTGCTGCTGGTTGGAGGAAGCTCCCTCCCTCTGAACACACAGAATACCAACATCAGTGCCAGAGGTGATCAATAAGACTCATACCCTGAAAAATACCTAGGTGCCTCCAGAGAGGAACTCACCTGAACCAGTTTGTATACTGGCCTTAAGATGAGATGACTTGCTGCAGTTCAAGAAGATCAATCCCACTTTATACACCTGAAAACTTGCACTCATTCCCTTTTAAGCTGGTGGTGGAGGATCCCAGCAACCCTTGAAATCCCCCAGCCAGAAAACTGTTGTCTGACATGAAAACAGCATTTTGTACATCACAAACACTTTCTACTGGTTTTCTTGTTGGCAGATGAAATTCAAGCCTGAGAAAGTAGTATCAGAAGTGGGATCATGTCTAAGCACACCACTCCTGGCTATCAAAAGCATCCTCCTCCCCTCTCCCTGGCACTGAAGCTCTTCAAAACAAAGGCCCACTCACAACAAACCCAATAGGCAGTCCTGTAAGTTACAGGAATCATCAAAATCTCCTATTTCCAGAGCTCGTATCCTTGTGCCTGCTTCCCACAGGGTCCTGCTCCCCTGGTGAGACCCTTGCAGGCAGCTTTGACAGCCCATCTCAGCGCAGCTTCCCTGCCAGCCCCTAAAGCTGCCAGCCCTCAGGGAGATGAGGGATGGTAGCACTGGCAGGCTCAGGCTGCAAGCAAGGAGCTCGCTTTCAGGCACACATGGCCTCATGCCTCGATGCCCTTGCTGCAGTATATCAATCTCTCATCTCCACTGTCACAAATCCCCTGGTTTTTTATTCTAAATGCTCACATCCTCAGATCAGCTGAGAGGCATAAACCTACAGTCAGTCACATATTAATTTTGAATTACAGGAGAGGATGAAAAAGCTCTGACATTTGCTACCACTACATCTAAGAAAAAATGTAAATTGATAGAAAGCCAAAGGGTGGGTTCTGTTTAATACAATGCCATATTGCAATTTAAAAAGGTCTTGTGCTGTGCTGTGTGACTTGCTTCACTTGGAAATGAAAACTTCTGGATTTCTCTCATTTCCTCTCCCTTAAGCTAATGGTAGAAAATATTTGAAGCAATTGCTCCCACTAAGCCTCGCTCGCTATTAAATTACAGACAATTTGCAATCCAGGTCAGAGCCATGGAAGGCTGTTTCTGTGTTGATGTTCGATCTGACACCCTGCTGAAGCTAATGAATCCACCCAATTTTGTAAAATTTATTTTTATTAATTTATTTATTTTTTTTTCCCTAGGGAAAACAGGCTAAGTCCCTGCATAAACTTTTCAAGGGGACTAAATCCTTGCTAAATGTATTCTAAGCTCTGTGAAAAACAACAGAACAAACTTTCTACGAGAGCATTTGCCATGTTTGGAGATCTATACTCCTATGCTCTCTGCAAACTGTGAACATTATTTCCCCTGATCCTAGGCTGGATCCACAAGCCAGATTAAAATCCTAATGATGTTTTAGTTGTCCATATCCAAGAATTCATAGCTATACTTAGGTACTGCATAACTATCAAGGTACTGAAACTGTGTTCTCAAAACATTCCTTACTCAACACCTTCCCTTAAGTTTTGTTCATGGAGCATGTATGCTTGACTCTAGCTGATGCCATTGTGTTTTATACCTGGAGCTCCTGTCCTAGTTTCAGCCAAGGACAGGTTTAATTTTTCACAGCAGCCAAGAGGGAGCAGAGCCTTGAGCCCTGTGGGCATGTCCAAGTTATTAATCTAAACCAGCCAAGTCATCTCTGTGGGGAGGAAGTAAGGGATTCTCGCTTCTGGGAAGAAGGGCGCATGGCCTTGAATGGAAGAAAAAGGTTCCACGTGGAGTGTCCATGGCCATTTTGTTCCTTTTCTGGAAGAGCAAGTGGAGAACAAGGTGGCAGGGTGGCACCAGCTGTGGTTGCATCGGCTGTGGTTGCATCTGGTCAGACTCAATGAGCATTTTGCATGTAGTCACCCTCTTATACACTGTTGTTATTAGTATAGATGCTGTTGCTGTTTGTTTTCTTATTTCAATGCTGTTTCCAGTAAATCATTCTTGGCTGAACCCGTAATCTCTGCCTTCTGCCTCTCTCATCTGGGGTTGGGGAGGGAGGGGTGCAGCTCTGTGGGGCTTAACTTCCACCTGGGCTTAATCCACAACAGCCCCAGAAGGGTTTTTGGTGTTTGTGACCTCTCTTCTGTTTCCCAGGATCCAATCTGCAAGGCATTTTCAGAGTATGATCAGTCATTTCAGATATGCCCACAATGCACAGAAGGTGCTGTTGACTATTATTTCCACTGAGCACTCCTGTTGATAAAGTACTGAGGCGAGACAGCTAAAACTCTAATGACTCTTTTGTAGTAAGGATTTTAAATAAAAACTCTTTATAGTATTCTCTGTTTCTTTATAGTATTCTTCACACACTATCAGGTCATTATCTGCTAGTTACCTACCAGTTGTTCATAGGGCTTCTCAGTCTTGTTTATTGAATATGCTCTGGGCCACAAACACTGAAAGTTACAGTACAGCGGGCAATGTTTATCAGATTCTTGGCTTACATTTGATTCAGCAATGAACATTTTGCAAAGATGGAACATCCTCAGCTGAAGACAGTGCAGTGGGTCACCTTGGGATATGCAACCAAATCCTTCCTGAGAAAGGTCTCATGTGAAGTAATAAATCCTGTTCCAAATCAGGCAGAGAAGGAACTCAAACTCCTGCAGCATCGTAGGTGAGTTCTTTCATCCCACAGATAAAGGAGGATTTTCTTAAAAGATCAAACACTTCTGTAGGAGAATACGATAGCATACCAAAGGAACATTCAAAGCTGTGCTCCAGTAATTTAAAGAGTAAAATCCATGTGAAGTATGATTTGAATCCAGAAGGAAAACTCAAGCAATAATACAGTTTAAGATGACTTTAAAAGTTGCCTTAAAAGTTGTATTGATGAGACTTGGGAGGTTTGTACTTGTAACACTAGTCATGATTCTGAAGCATCACATTCAGGGTTGCAGAGCTTCAGTCTGAGTACTGAGACTTAGCGCTGATCTGAGATCAGTCCCACATTACATCAGGGAAGGCAAGTCAGATCTCCTGAAACATAATTCACAGGAAATTTGATCTCAGTTTATATCAAGTTGCTATTGTTCTCATTCATCTTATTAGGTAAGATTCCAGACAAATTATCTTGCACTGGGATACCTCAGAATTTTATCCCAGCTCTCATTGCCAGCTGGTCACTTGCGTGCTAGGTGAACACTGACACTGACTATCCAAATTCGTTGATAACTGCAGCACTGAGAGATGTACTAAGTGAGCAAAGCTGAATTTAAATAACAGGTCACTTTCTAACAAATTTTGGTTAAGACTCTGAGATCTCTCTGAAGGGCAACAATTACATTTGTGAATTTGTGTAAGATTTGCAGGAAAAATTAGGCGCTGTAATATTGAGACATTTATAAAAGACCATTAGGAATTTCCATTAGTGAGGAAACAATTTGACTGTGGAAGTTTCAGGGCATTTCATCAGAGGTAAATAAAGAAGGAAGACTTAATATCAAATTAAAATCATATGAGACCATTTTGCACCACATAAGTGACATTTGACTGCACTCCTAAAGCACAGTTGTGGGCAGTTCACCTGAGAAGAATGTCCATAAACCATAATTCATTGAAAAAAACCTCTACAGTGCTAAAAGAAAATAAAGGAATTTCACCCAGAAATTAAAATCCTTTGAGAGACTCCTCACTATGAGGAAAAGATGGCCCAACAGGGAGCACACAATACTGTAAAAATAAAACATTTTGAAAAAATCTGAGGCAGAGAAAGGAAGGGCTACAGTTGATTACTTATAATAAATCAGAACAAACCTGGTCCTCCACTAAATGAAAAAGAAAGCTGGTAGCAGATGGCTTTTGGACGGACAACTCATTTAGTACCTTTTTTTCTTTTCTTCAGTCTTTCTGCCTCTATCTTCATTAAGAAAGTAAACTGGGCTGAGGCAGCTGACACAATTAACATAAGTGATAAAGTAGTAAGGGCTCAGGCTAGAACAAAGATGAGTCAGAGATTACTTACCTACGTTACAGAAACACCTAGTTCCACTCTCACCACCTCTAGCAAACTTAGGGACCTGAATGAACTAATCTTTACACCTTTCAAAATTCATGGAGTAAAAGAGAAGTACCAGAAAAATGCGAAAGACCTATTATAGTGCCCATCTCTCAGAATGGAGAAAGGAAAAAAAAAAATTGTAGAATTACTAACTTAAGTGCCATGCAAAGATAAATACAGGAAAATATAAACAAGACTTTTGAGGCAATAGGGAGCTAATCATCAAGCTAATATAATTTTTTTCAAGAACAAACTGAATTCTTGGTATGAAACTGGCAAAAGGGATGGATGTGATTCTTATGATCCCTTTGTGTAAAGAGAGCAGTGAATAAAGTAGTAAGTGATTTTACATTTGCATACAGCACATGCAAAAATACTGCACATAAAGCTGGTATCCATATTTTGCAAAGAATGGAGAAGAAAGGAGAAAGCTAAAAATTAAAACCTAATAGAGTAACCTAAGAACTAAAGAATTATCCCTTGTAGGAAACCTAAGATGTTGAACCTATGGAGGTAAAAAAATTCCCCCACAAGACTGAGCTGGCTTTATCACAGCAGACACTTTCATGATGACAAATTGCATGCTGAACGGACCTATGAACCAACAGAAAGGAAGGAATGGTGAGAATTAACAACTGGAAGTTAGATACAAACTGTTTTTAGGAAAGACTCTCCATCCTTTCTTATCTTCAAAACAGGACTAGCTACCCCCTGGAACCGACACAATTTGAAAAAATATAAAAGTATGCTGAAGCTCAATAAACAATACAGGGCAAAGTATATTCACTGCATAATTTTCTCTTCCTTTTGACAGAGCCTCCAAATAAGCTAAAACTATTTAGATAGGAACCTCATTCATATATGCAAACAAAGGCTGAATTAATTTAGCAAGCACTCAAGGTATCATTTACTTGGAGATTAGAAAATTAAACAATGCAGTGGACTTACCAAGGCACAAAGCATCATTTGTTAGTAAAATAATGCCTCTATGCAGCCTGCACCTCTATCTCGAATATTGCACCAAATAGTCTTTTATGTCCCAAAACCAAGAGTATCATACAAGCTTCATGAAAGATTATAAGTCAAAACTGACATAGTCATCCAGCTGATCCAGGTAATGCTGCATTTGATTTGTAATACACTGATAGCACTGAAAACTGGGTGAAGTAGAGTATTGCAGAGTCAGAGCCACACTGTAATTCCACCAGTGCTTATGTGTATGTGAGCACACACCAAAAGATAAAACCATAATATGAATTAATCAGTGAACTTAAAATGATGCTGATACAGAGCTCATGATTTTATAATTTTTATAGATTTTAGAAGTAGATGTGTCGTGAATGTAGATTTTAACATAGATGTATTATATCCCTTACCCTACAGCATAATGTTTACACATACCCACCTCTGTTACCCCATTTCATACCAATCCCTCTAAAATTCCATTAGCGTGTTTAGCCTCCTTTCAAGGTAGAATTGTGGGAAAAACATCCTAAGGCCTGGACCAGGAGATATCACACAAATTCAGTGACCTTCAAGCCTGAAACTTTGGAGGAACTCCAAGGACTGTACGTGCTGCAAAGAAGATGAAGACGAGGAAGAGGGGATCCCAAACTCCCTCACGCTCAATTCCCAAAGGGGGATTTCGGGGGGCAGAACAGAGCAGAACCAGGGGGTGGACAAACCTGGAATTGGATGGACCTTATTATAAAATCATAGAACCCCTGTCTGAGGGAGTGCATGTGGTATGTATTCCTCTAGGCCTAAGGACTCATTAAAGGACCTGCTCTCTTTATCCTATCTCCTACACTAAATTGGCCCGGAGTCTTTTTCTCCGCGGTCTTTTTAGGCAACAGAAGTCATGTTGGCATGGTAACATTCGTCTTCCTCTGATAAAAGACAACAGAGCTGTTTAATGAACCTCACATAACCACATAACAAAAAGAACGAGTTTTCTGGATGGTGTTGTGCACTCGCTGCCACGAAGCAGGTGTTGATCCACTTGTGTTGCATGACCTGTAACTCTGGCACTCTCTCAGTTTCGTGTTGCCCATATGTATGGCACAACACATAAGCCTCTCCCTGGGAACCCCCAGGCAGAGGTAACTGTAGACATGTCCCTCTCCCCTCAGTAAAGCTGTGCTTTGGTGTGAGTTACACTGCAGATGGTCAATCACACACATGATGAAAACTCTCCCTCACTCTGCCCAGAAGGGATGTTTCCAAGAAGCTGAACACCGCCCCAGCTGCCAGATAGCCCTCAGGCTGCAGTCGCTTGGATGTGTCTTTCATAGAGCTACACAGTGGCTTATTTTCAGCAGGTCTTTCAGTCTGCACAGACTAACAACTGCTTTGATGTCTCTTTCCAGTATGTTTTTGGACCCATTGCTTTATCACGATATAAACCTATTAAGAATCATACACATTTCTAGCAAAGGGTTTTCACCAAGTCCCAAGGTAAAGTGATTTATTTTCATATTAATAATGTTGTATCTATCTAGCCAAAAATGAGGGATACATATCAGACTTTAAATGTGAGCTGGTGTGCAGCCCCGTAACCTTGAACTCAGGAGAAGAGGTGACAACAGTGAGGCCCCAGCTGAGCATCATTTCTGCTTTGTTTCTCTCTCCCCTAATTCATCCCTTTCGTGAAACCAATGAAATGTGTTAACCTGTCTTTCAAATTGGTTTTTCACACAGCTGACGGGGTGCTGTGGAAGTATTGCTAATGGTATGGTTTTCCTGAAGTGCCTAAACAGATCATATATCATTTGGGATAGTCTCAGATGAGCTAATATCACAGACACAGATGACTCATTAAATTGCAGTGAGAGAGAGGAATGTATTAACCCTTTGACACACTCCAGCAAATCTTCCTCAACAAGATTTTTGTTTAAAAACAGGGAAGCAGCTGTGAGGGTGAGACAGCAGGTGGGAGGGCAGGAGTTTGAGATTAAGGGGGATACAAGCAAAACCTCTGGAGGGTTAATTCTGACCTGTGTGTCCAGCCCCGTACAAAAGGTGGGAAAGAACTACTGAAATCCAATAGTAATAAGAAGAACACCATTAAGTAGAAAAGGGCATGAATTCAGAGTTAATAAAAACATTAAGAGTAGGCATGCTACAAAAATCTCACATGACAGAGTAAGAGAGATAAAATTGTAATTTTAATATAAACATCATTGCTTGCATGTTCCCATGTCATGGGTTTGCAAAAGTCCCCCTCCTTGGGGATTGAAAAATAGTTTGTCCGGATAAATTTCCGGACAAAAGCCAATCAGGAGTTCAGGTGAC
>JAWMRA010000113.1:68865922-68925244 GCA_035584735.1 Pseudotriccus pelzelni
AATCCTAATATTATTTTCTCCCCAATCGGATCTCTTTGTCTGCATAAACTTCTCTCACCCTAGAGTAATTTGTGGGGAGTGTGGTAAAAATTGTCCCCTAGGCAAACCCATGACATCCCATTGTCCAAAACTGCCCATCTCCTCTTTCAAGTAGAATCTGTAGATGCAGATTCAGTAGCACAGACAGAAAGATCAGCTCAGCAGGGAAAAATAGGATTTCATTATTCATTTGATTGGGCTACTCACCATGTAGGAAAACAAAAGAGAAAATTTAAAAAAAAAAAAAAGCATATGACAAATGAAACAAATAAAAAATCCATAAATATTTGTCAGTTGTCAGTTGAAAGTCTTCACACTTATAGAAGCAGTTTAAGGAGCTTAAAGAAGCTACAGTGAACAGAAATTCTTGACAGATCCATATCTGGGAGTTTTTAAATAAAAATTCAACCCTCCAAAGCATAGAAATTAAAACATGCCAGATGTTACAGGGATTTGACATAGTTCAACAAGGGTAAAGTTACAGGTTTATTAGCTGCACCACCTGTTACTGGAGGATTTGCAAATTTTTTATGTAACAGCGTTGGTGCATATAAGCACACAAGGGGCAGAAAAAGATGTTGCGAAACACCAACAAAACAAGAACTCGTTAAAAAAAAAAAAAAAAAAGAACTTAGAGGAATGTGAAGTGTAAGGGGATGTAATAAATTAAATGAACACCAGAGGTCCTTGTTAAACTCCCTGCAGCCACACAAAGAAGAAGAGAGGCAATAAAGGATCATTTATTTGGTTCGCCAGCAAGGATTTTTAAGAGCTTTTCTGAACTAAAAAATCTTTTCAAATTATAGCACTTGTAATTAAATCCATTTCCTTTGAACTGAACAGAATATGGGCTGTGTAAAGCTGTCCCCAGCTCACACATCTCCACCGCAGAGATCAGCCACTGAGTCCGAGCTGGAACTCAGCATTGCGTGGGGAAGGACTGCTTGCCAGGCATGCTCATGAGCCCATCCTGAAACTTATTAAGAAAACATTCACATGTGTGACAAACTTCCACTTAAGCAATTTTATTAATTAATGGAGTGGATATAAAAAGTTACAGCTTCAGAATCCACAACTATATTTATCTAAAATAACAAAAAATGTCTCATGACACCTCTTACTTTCTTTTTTTTCCTTGATCACTTGAGAAAAGGGAAAAGTAGGACAGTTTTGTTTCAGATTAGGAAGACTTTCAGTTAATAGCTTTTAGGAACACAGGGCTTTCCTGAGGCATACTGCTGTGCAGATGGTGGCATTCATAACATTACTTTAAGTTAAATGTAAAGGGCAAAAAAAAAGAGCATATGTTTGCTGATACTACATAGACTAGGTTATATTCCATCTGTCTGCATTGCATGTATGTGCAGATAGATCACTTTTTCATGGAAAAATATATAGAGATAAATACGTTCGTGGCATAAAAGCATCAAAGCGTAGCAAAGTAGAACAAATACAAGAAAATAACTTAGTAGAAGTGTGTAACAAAATTATGTCAGCAGGCTGGAAGCTTAGAATGCTACCAGCTTACAACTTTATGTTCTGCAGCCTCCATTTCACTTTATGGCTTTCCCAAACAATAACTCCTTGAGTTTCAAATTTTGCATGCTGAATGGTATGGCTTTAGGATTTATCCCGACCAGTCTTTACTGGACCAAGAAGAGAAACAACAACACTCAGTTCTGGTGATTCTGGCAACTGTTCTTCAGAATCTTGAACTTTAAAACATGAAGTTCATAGCTGACACTGACAGTGCAGCTTGTCTGTCAGTAATTGTTTTTCCTGCCCAGTAAAAAGCTGAATAAATTCAGGCAAGTTACAGACCCTTCAAAAGTATATTTTGTGCATGATCAATAGGAACTGTGTTTATCTTTGCAGCTAAAACATCTGAAGATTGCACAGTGAGGCATAAAACTGCACTTTTGAGCTGCTCTGGGTTTGGTCCAGGTACCTCATCTGAGAGGCAGATTTCTCTGTATTTTCACTGGTACTCTTGGCCGGGTCTAAGTAGAACAGAAGAAAATGCTTAACTCCATGGTGCAAAGACAGATTGATACTATCCACCGCTGAATGGTCACCAAAAACCACAGACATTTCCATCTCAACCTCTGTAGCGGTTTCCCATTTACAGAAGACCTGGTTCATCTAGCCAGCTTGTTACAAAAACACAGCTACTAACTCTGAAAAACACAGATTCCTGAGTAATAACTGCTACACAGAGCCTTGGAGTAATCACATACTTAATGAAATTTCATCATGCATTTCAATGGCTCGGGATGGCACACAGTGATTTCCATTACGGTGATGCTCTGAAGGGCTCAGTAGGTGTGGACCGGCATTGTGCTGAGCTCTGTGGGTGAGGTTCCCCCACCCAGCTTTCCAGCACAGAAGTTACAGTGAACTCTCCCTCTGAAGCAGCAGCCTCATTGATCACCCAGTCAAATGAGATTTGATTCAGTTCATCTGCGATATAACTGCATCTCTAGTAAGCAAAAATATGTAACAAAAGGGTGGCTACACTCCATCTTTCCACTCAGTTTGCATATGCTAAGCACTGCCTTTTTTTCTTTCAGTCATTGGTATATTCTGCTTCCAGAAATTCTGTCCCTGTTTTTTATATTAAAACCTCACTTAGAAGATTTCTCAAGCTTCAGAGTCCTCCCCTGACAATATGCAAATACAGAATTACCACATGAAAGCACTGCCATTGAGTTTAGCCAGGAACACTTCAAACAGGATGCAGAGCAAATACGTGAAAACAATTTCCCATCCATGCTTTATTGTAATCAAATAATAACTGATTTTCCAGTGCAAGACGCAAAAGACCAGTGAGTGAAATGATGATCTTTGTTCCACATTCTGTACCTTTAGTGAGACTTCCTACCCTGAAGTGGTAAACACACCCCTGTACCAATACATGTTCAGCTAACCGAACACATAATGATTTATGGTTGGTACACTTAACTGCTGGAAACTTGCCGCATATGGTATGTAGTGAAGGAAATTGCAAGCAGCTTCCTATATAGATTTGTGTTGATTCTTCCAAATAGTTTGGGATTCTTGAATTTGGGGAAAGGTGAAAATTCCCTGTTTCTTCCATGCACTGAAGTTTTGCAGAAAAATTTCATTTGTAGGAAATAGCTTTTCTTTTGGATTTCAACATAATCTGTCAAAGGTAGACACGTTTTTACACATGATATCATTTTCCATATCCTCATTTATTCCTGAATGTTAAACATCACTCTAGCACCTCCCTCATTTAACGTGGTGTCACTGTTTCCAGGATGACTGCTGGACTTTTCCCCCAGCTAGACCAACAGGAGGTGACACATCTGCCCTTCCGGGAATTGAATTCCATCCACTGAAGCATTCATTGCTCTTTGCCCCATATGTACGGTATCCTTCAGCCAGGGCTCTCTCCTGTAACTATACAACTGCCTAGCAAATCAAGGCATGAAGGTCTCCTTCACACCAGAGACTATATTTGTTGCCAAGGAGGATCCTACACAAAGGCAGAAAATTTAATTTGGCTTGTTTTGGCTTTGTTTTTTCTTTTTAAGCAGGTTGCATTGCCACAAACATCAACAGCAAGAGCTGAATTTCTCCTCACTGTGTCATTTTTACCCTTAAAAAACCAATCATCTGACATATGATATCAACAAAAAACAGAATTTGGTTATGCCACAGCACCAGAGAAGTGATGGGAGACTATAATGTGTAACTAAACACCAGATAACTGAGAGTGAAACTGTATTTTAGCAAATGGCACCTCTCTCTTTCAAGCAACTACGCATTTATTGGTATGGCTGCATTTTCTGAACTTAATTAAATCAACCAGACCCCATATAAGCTTGCACAGCTGTATTGCCTTCCTGCAGTTTCAAATATTTTTATAATCTTGGGTGGAGCGTGGGACACCAGGTGCTTCAGCAGCTAACTCTGAAAACAGATGAATTTTTTTTAAAGTATGTTATACTCCCAAAGTGGAAATAAACATCTCTGCATTCCCATGACTAAAGAATCCTCTCTTATTCTTTACCAAGAAGCAATCAGAACACAGACTATTAACAAAATAAAACAAAACAAAATACACTGTGGGGTAGGGTAGAGAATTTTTAATGTTTCCTGAAAATAAATAAGCTAACATTTCTTCCATTCTTTTCCCTATGTGAGTAAAAGGAATGTTGAAATAAAAGCTTTTATCATACATCAGCTCCTCCCTTGATGTTAAGAAGTGACAAGGGCATTTTAAAGCAGGTAAATACGCTTTCATTTTTAACTACAATACTCTTTGAAGTGCTCAGTATATTGGGAAGGAAGAGGAGGAGAAACAAATGAAAGATGGGGAAGTGTTAAATTATTTTCAAGCTGTTTAAACCTAAATTTAATCACATATACCCAGATGGGCTGTAATACCAGATAATATACTGGTAAAGCACCTCTAGAACTTGCTTTTCACTTCTTGTTATTTTTTCGGGGATCTAACATTAAATATAAATGAGTATCCAAAAATGAATGAAAAGAATTGCTAGATACCAATTAGTCCTCTGCACAGCATGTGGTAAAATGGGATTACTGTGATGATGGAAGAGCAGATGAAACTTTAGGTAACTACAACCAATCTCTGTTGTGAACTAGTCACCTGTTCGATTCCCCTCTCAGTAAGGTCTGTGACCACACTGCCAGTGATTCCACAGTGCTCCACATACAGCTTGTGCACATGAGTGCCCCTCCTAGTACTAACCTGCTGCCAAAACTAAACCCTCAAGGACTGCTGCCCTTAAAGCAGAGCAGTGGAAACAGCTGGCAGGCAACAACAGGGAGGCAACATTGTTTTGCTGCCAAAGTTCGAGTGTTTCATAACTAGGATTGGGAACACAGTCTCCATTTTCTGCCACCTCTCAGAATCAGGCATCTCAGAAGGGCAGCCCCAAAAACCTATGTGCTCCCACCTGGAGAGGATTGTACATTCAATTTCTGTGCCCAAGCACCATACATTCAGTTTACATTCTACTGTCTCAGGGTAGGAAAACAGAGAGGTGAGCAGAAGCAAAGGCTATGGACCGCAAAGAAACCACACAGCAGATTTCCTTCCCCACTGAACCCCCAAAGTCATACACGGCCAAGTATTTCTTCTTTTGGCTTCATGCATCCTCCCTTGCCTTCTGTACTGTTGCCTGAAAGAATCATGAGGGACCCAGAAAATAGACTCATCAGACAATTATTATAGAGATAAGAGAGCAGTTTTCATAGAAGGCCTTCCATCACAGGGGTACAGAGACATGCACACATGTCCAGGGGTTCTACAGGTAGAACCCCCTGGGTTAAGGCAATTTAAGTTATTATCCCATCCAACCCTAGATTTATCTGCCCCTCCCAGATCCTTCCCCCCTCTGGAAATTGAGGCATGGGGCTCAGGGACCCACTCTTCCTCATCTTCCTCTTCGTCACAGCACATTCAGTCCTTGGAGCTCCTTCAAAGTTCTGGGTTTTGAAGGATGCTTTGTCTGTCGTGGTATCTTGTTGTTCGATCCAGAGTGCAAATGTGCTTAAACAGAATGAAGGAGTACCTTGAGGGAACTATAAACAAGCTAAAGGAATTTAGAAAGTTAGATATGAAATGGGGTAATAGGGTTGGATAAATGTGTAAACTACTCTGCTAAAGTGTGACAACTACAGCTAATTTTTCTACAATCTACAAAAAGGTAAAAATCAAAAAACTCCATAAGCATCAGTATAATCATACAGAGCATCTGGATATACAGCAAAGATTTGAAATGCCGTGTACCAGTAATGCCACAGCATGGATATAAGACCTTGCTGCTTATGGTGCACTTCGCATCTGCCTCCCTCC
Organism: Pseudotriccus pelzelni; assembly: GCA_035584735.1. Taxonomy (NCBI): domain Eukaryota; kingdom Metazoa; phylum Chordata; class Aves; order Passeriformes; family Tyrannidae; genus Pseudotriccus; species Pseudotriccus pelzelni. The sequence goes on from JAWMRA010000113.1 coordinate 68,871,813, forward strand.
GCAGAAGATTGCATCTCATGCAAGAAAGAGGTTATGGAGCAATGGCTACTTGTATTAACAGCTAAAAAAACAGTTGTGAGACTTTGCTTTGGCTCATAGCAGGTTTTCCTCAATATGTTCCCTTGTTGCAGAGAAGGTTAGCTTCTGCCACTAGGAAATTAGATATACCACATTTTCAGCCACAGGTTGTGGCCTAACAGTAACCACTGTAATTACTTTGGCTATAGTATATCCTATTCTTTAGTTCTGCTATTCCAGACATATGGCTGGCACACCTTTTTATGCCTCTGCTGAGAAGACTGTTTTATATCCAGAAAACTTTAAACAATTTAATTTTATCACAGTTTATATTTACATGAATTTGCTTCATTCATTCGCTTTTTTATCTTTGTACTGCCTTGTATATTAATTTGAAATTCAAAAGTATTTATATGACATCAGTTTTTCAGTGTGGTCACACCAGACCATGATGGAATATTGGCCCAGCACAGAATATGTATTATAAAACACAGGACTTTTGAATTTTCATCTGCCTGTGCATTTAGATTCCACCTTCAGTAATATTAACTTCCACCACTACTCTTTTGCCAGGTCCTGTGGACACCTGTGGAACAGTAATACCTTGCTTTAGCCACAGGAAAGCAAGATTTGGGAAGGAAAAAGGCAATCTTTCAAACATCATCAGGAAGCTTATGTCATCTCTAAACCAGAAGTAAAACAGCTGACAGTACAAGAAGAATTTACTTTAGAGATCTACTTAGATCTCTCCAGAATCTGATCATTCCCAGTTCTTTGCTAAGACACCTGGACAGCTGGCATCAATACTTGACCCTTTCCTCAATAGTTAAAAATATATATATATTATAAATGTCTGCTGGTATTGCTTTCAGAGATGTTTCTAAATCCATCCCTTTTATATTTACCATCTTAGAACCTATGTTTCCCTGTACAAAACACAATTTAGTTTTATATGGCAACTGCTAGCTATGAACAACTCGGTGTGACTGAAGAGCAGATGGTTTTCATTACCAAGATGAGCCTGATAAACACTCCAGTTAACCCTATGATCTCTACAGGTCACAGTGGTTATCACTGGTCTTTTTCATTTACAGAAATAACATTTGCACTGGCTTTTCCATAATGAAATGGGTAGGTTGTGAAATTAAATCCTCAGAAAACCAACTCAGCTGTTTTCAAAACTGACTCTCTTCTGTGTTTTAGAATTAAAAACAAAAAAATGCAATGCCCATTTGCAATAAGCAGCTGTCCCACTTTAAGAGAAGTTGTTGCCTCGGAGATGGGACGTGCACAAGCCACACTAAAACAACCCTTTAAGTTAAACATGAGTCACCTGAATTTGGCACATTTCTGCACATCAATTAGGACACTGCTTCTAATTACAGAAATGGATAACAAGCTTGTCTATGCTTGTCCAGTACACTAGAGGATGGTGTTCATTTAATGAGCATCCCACTGATAATTTGTTTTCTCCTCATTATTCACTATCTGGGCCTCAGATTCATGTACAGCATGCTGTTCAGCTGTTCATTCTCCCAATGGGTTTTTCCACAGGCTTGGTACAGCATCTCAGTGATTCATAAGTGGCATCTTTACATGTTGTAAGAACCAGGCTGTATTTTACAAAGAGGAATCTGTAATAGAGAGATATCCACAAGAAAAATACACGTTGATTTTGCAACACTTGTGATAGGAAGGTAGTTGCATAAGTAAACTTTTAATGAAGAAATCCCCTAAGAGTCAGGAGGTATCAAGTGGCTAGTGGCAGCAGTCTTTTGGAACAGGGCACTGCAGAAGCAAAAAATTAAGACAAGTTCAAAATTTGACCAGAAAAACACAAGGAAGAAAAATCCATTGAGGGCCATATGATATGAAGATGGCAACACTTGTTCAGAAGACTGTTGAACACTAATTTTTGGAGACTAGGAAAATACCACAGAGAAGTATTACTATGTGACAGTCTTGTTCCTATACTCTTTCCAGCAAGCCTGCTCTTGGTCACTGTCAGAAACAGGATACAGGGGGAGATGGATTATTGGTCTTGGTCTGGCACAGCCATTCCTGACTCTGCTCTTAAATAAAACCTACCTAAGCAACAGTTCTGAGTTTGGCCGAAGATTTCGCATGGGTCTGTAGAGCAGTATCAAATATTAGGAAGTTTTTAGCGTAGCCAATAGCAATATGTTTGGCAGAAGATGGATGATGTATTTTAAGATGTCACTGGAATTCAAAGAGATAACCAAATATTTCTGGTTGTTAAGGTCTTGGCCTCAATGATGTAGGTGATTAACAGACTTTGACTTTGAGAGCTCAGTTTCCTCAGTGACACCTATGCTCTTGAAAACATTAGCCTTTGTCTTCCTACAAAATCCCATAAAAACACAATAGCTTTTGATCATGTAACTGGAAAGCAAAACGAAAAAAATGTATACATGAAAATGTCAGCCACTTTTCATGCAACCTGATGCATGTATTCAATACTTCCAATAATGTAAAATTAATGGATTTAGCATATGTAGCTTCTTTCAGGTAAATCATTCTTATCTCAGATTTTTCCTATAAGAAGTCACTAGACTTTTTTATTATTGTATTTAATTTCTTCACTGGTATGCAGTAAAGACTTGACATGTAGCTACCAGCATGAATCTCATAAGGAACTGAGAATCCATCACCAAATACTGGCAGAATGATCTGTTGCCATTGTCTTTGAATGTCAGTATGTCACCTTGTGTTTAGGGAGAGGTGATTTTGATGCTAAATGTCTTGGTCCATTTTAAAGCATATATACTTAGGAAAAGCATCTTTGCATTTCTTTGTCATACATCCTTGGAGCCTTTGAAAAACAAGAACATCAGCATAATTTTCTACACATAGTTCTCCACTTCCTGAAGATCTATAAGTACAATGCAATAAAAGTCTGACCCAAAGGCATTTTCTCATGAGCCAATGTAGTTTCTGTCACTGCTGAGAAAAGTCACTGTCAAAAATGAGTTGACAGAAGGATTTGCTGGTTTTGAAGAAAAGTTAGTCAGAAAAGGTCTATAAAAACTAGTCAGAAAGGTTTATAAAATTTATAAGAATGGAACTTCAGGTCTCCATCACAGAATAACACTCACCAGGGAGTGAGTAAAGGACAATAAGGAAGGGTCTCATAGTCTGGGTAAGACTTTGGATGTGATTACTGCCTGTGAACCCTTCTCTCCATATGGAAGCTCCATATTTTAGAAATCATTAAATAAGCACGGGGCTGAGGAGGCAAACAGACTTTACAGCTTGCTGTTTCCAACTTGGAGAACTCATAGCAAGTCCCAGTTCCTTATCACAAAGGGAAAGCTAAAACAAAGGCCTAGCCTGGCATTGAGGGTACCCTGTCAGATGAGCACCCTGACCACCTAGTTGTTGCTCGCTTGGGTTGATCTGGGTAGGGCAGAGAGGTTTTGTGGAAAGGGAAAAGTTGTCTTCTTTTAACTTTTGAAAACCTCCAAACTGTATCTGTTTCATTGTTCCTTTGAATGGTAAACATTCAGAAACCATGGGAAGTCCTGCAAGATGGGAGAAGCATCTCCCATGTGCCAGCTTCCCTTCTGCCAAATTTCCCCTTCCCTCCTAGGGTCGAGCAGGACATGGCAGCTCCATGGAGGTTTATACCTGCAGAAACCACTTTTTGCCTAGAGTTCTGATGCATGGGTACACACATTCCTTTTGGGTCAGGTTGTGAAATAAATCATAAACTAGCTTAATATCTTTCATGTAATTTATACCTGAAAGGACTGATTAAGACACGCCTCTTTCCACCAGTAGGAAGAGTCTCACCTTCTTATGTTTTAGCCAGCAGCTGTTTCGTGTAAGCAGCTTTGGGACAAAGGCAAGAAAACAGGTCTCCTCAGACGGGGACACTAACCCCAAGGACTCATCTGTACCAATTAAGCACACAGGGCATGGACCCAGCCTCTGAAGCATGATTATCCAGTTTCTTAAATTATGATAATGGTTCAAGGCCAAATTTTGGCTCCCTTTGCCACGGTTTGGAGGACAGCACAAGATAAGTCCTTATTTCAACTGGTTTTTAGGCAATCACCTTATTTAAAGGGAAAATATAAGCCCGTGAATACAGACTCTTTATTGTGTTACTTTGCTTCACAGACAGGACGAAACACAGGACTGGTCTTTTGTTGTGGGTTTTGTTTTGTTTTGATTTTTTTTGCTAGAAATAGACCAGGACATATGTGATTTGGGGTGAGCAGAACAGCTGGCCTATGAGGTACTAAAATCTCTGTGCCATCTGATAGTTAAGGCATTCTCCTGCACAGGAAAGATTTAAGCTTGGACCTGCTGTAAAGATAAATTCTCTAACCAGGGAGACTGGGCAGATCCAGCCAGTGGCTTCATTTCAAATGACCTGCAGGCACAACATTTGCATTGAATGGTGCCATGTTGAGCCTGAATGCAAGTGGACTTGACAAGCATGCCTTCCTGAAGCTGGCAGCATGGGATTAGTGCACACAGAGCTTATACAAAGCAAGTCTGTCAGGGCACACTAATCCCCAAGGACTCATCTGCACCATTAAAGTAAACAGGACATGGAGCCAGCCTCTGCAGCATGATCATTCATTCTCATTATTAATACATTTAAATTATCATAATTATTTCTGATCCAATATAAATATGTTAATGCCTCACTTTTACTGTCTACACCAGTGAATCTTTTTTGCTGTTGGAATCCAGTGCTGTTACATTATGACCAGACACTGTCAGGCAATTGTTTAATTTTCTGCCCACATTATAAACCAGAATGGATTCCCAAAATGGAGTATGTTACAGCTCTGCTTATGAGTCCTGTGGTCACTTTTGCTCAGCTGATCTTGACACTTGAATATAGTCTGAATAACCCAATACTTCTGAAATATAACTTTCATGAGCTCTAAAGAGCCAAACTCTAGGCACCATTCCCCTGCCTATGATGCTTTCATACGCATGTTGGAGAAGAGCAATATCACAAAGGGTGGGGATTCCATAACCCGTTCTGACCCCATCTCCCAAAAGCTGAACATCTTCATGTTGAAAACTTTTTCCTTATGTATAACGAAATTTACCTTGCTGTAGCCAATGTCCACTGCCTCTTAGTCCCAGCACTGTGCACCTTTTTAGGATATGTCAGGCTCTGTCATCTCCATAACCTCATTTTTGCAGCTGAAGACAGCAGTTTGCTTGCCCTGGCAGAACAAAACCTGCTCTCTCGGTCTCTATTCTCATGCCACATATTCTTCCTAAACATCTTCATTGGCTAGACTTGCTTCAGTTTGGCAGTATATTTCTTGTACTGGGAGTCCAAAACTGAATACAGTATTCCACATATAGTCCCATGTTGCCAAATAGCAGAGAAAGGATTAGTAGTTAGTTATTCCGCTCAGTCTAGAGTCTGTGGTAATGTAGCCCAAAATTCAGATGGCTTTCATTGCCTCAAAGGCTGACTCATGGTCTACTTCCTGAACACCAGAACCCCAAGGTCTTTCACTGCAAAGCTGTTTTCCAGACAGTAAGCTCCCCATCTCCTTGCAGCTCCCTGAAGAGCTCAGCATTGCTTGATGCTCATGGAGGTTTGAATGACAGACTTGGGGAGCAGGGTCAAGCTGCGAGATGTGTTCCTCTTCTCCCTGCCATAAACAGTATCACAGGAGAAGCCAGAAAAATGTCTTATTCTGTAGTTCACACTGGTTTACAGAGGAAGCTGGAAGCCAATGGGAAGACTTGGTAAAAAGATTTCCTAGCAGTGAGATAAGAGGTCAGCAGATCCTTGCATAAAGGACCTGCTTCCCAGAATTCAGAGGTCTTGGGAGTGGGATCTGACCAAATCCCTATGAAGAAGCTGTCACTTTTTAACACTGATGTCTCCAGCACTTTTTAGATGGTAAGAATGTAAATAGACTATTTTTTAGCAGATGTGTGCAAGTGTGACTGTGTCTTTGTGTGTACACACGTATTTGTAATGCTACACAAATTTCAGAGAACAATATCAAACAAAACAAGAACAGTCGAGGTTATTATCAATATGCTACTAGCAAGATGAGCATATTTAATTGTGATACATTGGAAAACAGAAAAAAATCATCCGTTTGTAGAGGACTTATAACTTAACCTGATACTTCTTTTTTTGGGGTTCAGGCCAAGTTGTCACATGCCCATCTGTGCAAGCTTGAGAATAGCTAGGAAAATCCAGTGTGCAGTGCTGCCGGACTTGCACTAAGAATGTGTACTAGCCATGCTAAACACTAGGGGAAAATAAGACAGAAGGATTATACTGAGTTATAAGTTTTATGAGGGAAGGACCCTACTGCCTCCAAGGTAAAGGCCATACAGTTTCCCCAGCCTAAGACATAATTCAATCTACCTATACTTGCAATAATCAAAGACATATTATTGCACTAAAAAGTACAGGAGACACAGCTGAAATAATTCATTTGAAGTCACACAAAACCAGAAATGACAAAGAAATGAACCAGTGCAAGTTCCTGCACTAACCACATCACCATCTTTCCTCCAAAATCCTTTTGATTCACTTCCACCAACTTTCTTCTTCCCTGTTTCGTGACTTGTTTTCGTCAGGTGAAATGGTTGCATATGCTGATAGAAAGGTCAAGGAGATGATGCACTTCTTTATTTTTTTCTCCTCGCCGACATTCTTTGATTTTTTTTCCCCAAAAATAATAAAACTAAAAGTCTTCTCTCATATCTGCCTCTAAACGCGGTGAAGGTGAACACAAACTGCAGCTTGTAATGTTCACAGCTTAATGTAGACCCTCTCTCTATTTCTCTTTTCCTGTCAAAAACTAATCTCATTTTATAGCTTTTGACTTCCGTGTAACTTGAATTATCAACATGAACCGATCACTGCAAATTTTCGAGTTGAAAGGCACACGAGATGCTTCACAATATTCATTTCACTGCAGCTTTGATATTGTCTGAACCATCAAGCACACACTTTCCTCAGTGGAATGTTAATATATTAAGTCTCCCAAAGCCCATTATGAGACTTTATAATAAATTAAATAAAGAAGGGGGAAAGTATGAAGAACAAACAAGTCAGCTATAGTATCTCTTAGAGCTTTTTTCTCTAAGTCTTGAATTCCCCAGCTGATCAGTGGACCAGAAATGTTGAATAATTATGACAAGAACATTACCAGTTCAGAGTCAATCCCACTGCTTCAGGATGTACAGAATAAGAGCTATTCCTCAGTAGTATATTCATGGTTCGTACTTTTCAGAGAGTTTCTAAAGTAATAAATGAATTATTAAAAAATAATGTACTGAATTTAGTTTCAAGTGCTAAATAGAGAGAATTTCTGAGACATTTAAGAACTTAATCTATTCAGTTCCGCAACTGTGCATACATTCCTTGGTGTCAGAGATCAGGGTGCCCAACAGCTGACTGCCACATAGCCAGGACTGAGCCAGTGGTGCTGTGGCTGAAGTCCTCTCAGCCTGGCTGCTGTGGTGGAAGGATCAGCTTGTCTGCAGACATTAAGCACATGTGATTGCCACAGGGGCATAACATGGTGTTTCAGAGGCAACAGCTCCCCAGCTAACTGCACAGTGGTGTGAACACCGCACCAGCATCCTTGGTCAGTCAGTCACCATGGCTATTGCACTAGTGAGTGGTTTTCACATCACAAACACATCACATGAGCATAGGCAGCTTGGGGATCTCACAGCAGCTACCTGCAAGCATCCCTGTGAGAACAGTGCAATCCTTTAATACTATTATATATATGAGAGAAAGCACAAAATGGCAGCTTTCAATTTATTGAAAAGTATTTCCCCTTTGACTAGGAGCACGTCACATCAACAAAAGGAATTTACCCTTTGCCTATTTGGGTCTGACCTCTGCCCACCCCTCTCATGGCTCTTCCCCATGCCCTGCAGTGGCAGGCAGCCCTTCCTCTGGGAGCAGAAAGGCATCTCAGTGCTGCAGTCTCCTTTTTGCGTGAAGCTAATGGAGTCTTTGTGCACATAATCCCTGGAGTTTGAATGTCTACCAGCTGAGCAAGGAGCTACCTACTGACATAGGAAAGAGAAGGGAAGAGCCCACTCAAAGCCAGCTAACCTAGAAGAGAGACATACACTTAGTGTGAGAATACCTTTGTAACTACCTTTGTGGGGGGAAAGGGAGAGTGCAGATTTAATTCCCACGCATTGCTCTAACTGAGAAAGTGTTACAGAGGCAGCAGTGTGCTGGTGATTCACCATCCAAATATTTCATGGCCAGGCAGAAAATAGACTATAGCCAAAGATACAGACCTCTTTGTGCCAGCAGAGTTTTTTCCAAAGGTGATGCTGTGCTGCTTCTGTCTCCAAATAAGTCTTCTTTTATTTTATACTGCCCATTTCTGTGTTTTAGACAGACTCAGAGCACAAAATCAGGGAAACTCACCTGTTAAAGGTAATTAGTAGCCTTGTGGCCATTCTGGGTAAAGTCCGAAATGGATGTGTTTTTCATTTTAAGAGTAAACCCAAGATATCTAGCAAACTCCTGATTCTGTTAGCACTTCCTACAGCCAGAATTAGACAAAGAAATAAGATCTGCATTACACAAGGAAATAAACTGGTGAGTACATGCTACCTTGTGTGCAAGCTTCTTTCCTTCCCTGCCTGTTTACCTCAGGCATGAAACACAATATTTTAGCAAACATTTAGTCAAAAGATGTCTACAGTCAGTATATTTGAGCCCAAAGATTGCAAAGGTCACTTCTTATATGGCAAAAAACCCTTTTGTATCCTTTAGTAGGACATGCAAACAAACAGATAAAATACTATAAGTTTATGTTGCCTTTCCTTTCCCTCACAATGCAAAGTAAATAATTAAGGAAACAGTTGTCTACACAGTCCTCATTTTGCTCTTCTTACTTTAGACCATTTGAAAGGGGAATCTTGTAAAGAATATTAAGAGACATTTGACAAGGAAAGACAAGAAAGAGCCAAACTACACTCAGTAACTAAAAACCAATCTGGGATTGCATCATCTTGGAGGTCAAAAATATTTACACTACCTATAATGCAATCACTTCCAGATTATGTTAGCATGCTGGTAGTCTCTGTGAATCTCTGTCTTTCCCATGGTCTAGGGAGTGTGATGGAATCACTTTTCCCTGAAAGATGTCAGAAAGGTGTTTCCAGTCTGTTACTGCTGCTCATTACTGCTGTAAAGCACTGCAGCTCCACTGACAGCAGTGAAGCCCATGTCCCATAACCCAGGATCCCAGGAACATTTAATGATAGTCATTGAGGAAGGAACCTTCACTAATAGGTGGAAAATTCCAGTTTCTTCTCATATCCAGTTTCTCTGAATTCATCAAGAACCGGAGGGAAGTAGCAGAAAAAATCCTATCAATGAAGCTGTCACTGCACTTTAAAATGTATCCAAATTCCAAGTCATGACGTGATCCCTCTTAGAAAACTGTTTCAAAGGGCCACCACATGAGGATAATTTGGGCCTTGAAAGAGCTATTGTGCTTCCAGACATGTGAAGTCTCTTTCTAGTCCAAATTAAACCCACAGCATTTTTAAGTGTTGACATTTTCCTCTTCCTCTTCATCCTCCTCCTCATTTCCACTCCTCCATTTTCTGGGAGAATTAAGTTGGAATACTGCTGAAAGGAATTGAATGTATTCAGGTAGTGAGGGCAAAAAATGTAATCCCAGTTCTCCATGATTCTGCACAAGAAAAACAGCTGTCAAACACTAGGTTTTCTAAAACAACACTGCTGTGTACTAGCACGGTCTCCGGAATGGATTAATATGAAGTAAACACCAGGGTGAACAATACACTCTGCTAAATACTGGCAGTGTTTAAAACTGTCTTTCTCTTTTATTTTTGTTATTTTTCTTTTTAGTAGAATTGATCACATGTTTGCTGAGGCTCAGCTGAGCTCTGGCTTTCAGTCTTGATGGCCAAATTGTTCTGAATCTTCCTCTTTTATTTCAAGTTGCAGCTTTGACCTTTGAGAGCTTTTCCCAGATTAAGTGTTGATAAATATTACTCATATTCAAATTGACATAGTTGTATTGAAAAGGTTGTTTTCCCTCTGCCCAAATAATCAGTGCCATGTCAGAGTAATAGCCTGACCTTGACAATGCTTCATCAGAGAAAGGGATAAGCCACAATACCTGAGCTGTCTGTGTCAAACAGACAAAATCTGTTGTCTTGCAATTTCTTTACACACATTTGTATCTTTCAGTAATTTTTTCAAATAAATGTAAGAAAATAGGAATGCAAGTTCTGCACCTTACTATCTGTATTGTATTGTGTCCCAGCAAATCATCTGGTAAAGTTTTTCACTGAAAGAGACAATTGTTTTAGCAGGTCAAGAGTAACATTAGGTGTTTCAAGGTGTCACAACTGTACAGATCCCACCACAGCCTATGATATGAGTGCATGGTGCTTAAAAATTAAGTTTTATTAAACTAAATTTATTAAAATCTAGTAAGATTAAATAAATGTTTCCCTAAACATTCCTTTCCTCCTAAATATCAATTGTTTTCTTGGACTATACATTACAATGATCAATATATATACATTCAATAACTTCTGATTTGCTTCTAGAAGTTTATCCCCTCTTTTCCATTTTAAATCCATTTTTTCCTGCATTTGTGAGCCCCCTTTTATACAAAAAAATATATTTACATATTCAAGCATGGCCACTGTAAATGCAGAGACAGCATTTGTAAGAAAAAAAGTCTTTGCAGTCAAATCTTGATTCAAGTAAATCAGAAAACTCCTATAGATTCCAGTGGGGTCAAGACATCACCTTACCTGCTCATTTGGCAGAACTGTGAACTGATGCACATGACCTGGTTAAAAGATTGCAGTCTTGTTATATTTTGAAACATTCTACTTATATTTTCTTACTGGCATGTGGGTGTCTAATAAGTCAGTTCAGTTATTTGCTTTGCATTTCATTTCATCAAAGTGTGTCTTAATGAGTCGCAACAAACTCTGCATCTGGGAAAAAGAAAAGCAAGTTATTCTAGTAAAGAAGTTGGTGAATCCCAATTAATGTTATCATTCAGAAGCCAGGGATTAGGTAAGATTTAGGATACCCTGCTGCTAAAATACAGCTGTTTTTCCTAGAACATTCATTAAGCTTGCACTAGCACTGGCACTTGCTGATCTCTTAGCAGCCAAGTTCAGGGAGCCACACTGCCTGAAAACAATTTGCTTTGGTTTGCAAAGTCACTTCTCTTCCTCTTCAGCTCCCTGAATCGGCTCACCCCAGGAGCAGAAAAAGGCCAGGGCTAAGATATGGATTTAGATCAGCATAAATTCTCAGGGAGTTTGAAAATAAGGCAGAAGAGTGAGAGCAGGACAGTAAGAGTCTGACTAAATTCACATTTGATGATTGCACTCAGTGTATCCTGCTTATCACATTCATGGTTTTGAACAGCATTGTTGGAGTAAAAGACCATGAAATTGTCAACAGACCTACATAATTATGTAGTAAGTTTGTCCAGAAATTACTCATGGAAAGACCTGCCAAAGCAACTTCCTTTTGTTTTTAACAGGTTTTGGGACTTTTATTTTCCCATGTAATTGTATAAAAGAGGAACAGCTCTATAAGTTGTTGTCTAAGAGGTTCTAAGGAAACCTACAGAAAGATTCCTCTTTTCTTTCATGACAAAATTTTCTATCCCTGATGGCACCCTTAAAACTGCATGGCAAATTTACAATGAAAGTTTAAAAGCCTGTTGTCTGGAGTTTGCTTGCAATTTTTTTTTGCAGTCTAGAGCAATAACTTCAGGCTACCACAATGAAACCCAGGGTAGCCTAAATTGACCACTAGCCAACAACAGGTGGGCAAGAAGCAAGAAGTTCTAGAACTGAACTTACAGTGCTGTCCAAAAACTGTGAAATCTAGCCTAAAGAATCTAACCTAAAAATGTATCCTAAAAAATGGACATCTCATACCAGATGATGACACTCCAAACTTCATGAGCTTAAAATATTAAAATATTAAAACTTTCTGGTTTTACTGCATCAAAGAAAGAGAACTATGGGAGCATCTTAGCACAGAATAATATCCTTATATCAAAGCAGACACATGGTGATATGTGAGGAGGTAAGAGGGAAGGTACCACTGACATAATAAGAAGGCAAAAGAATCAAAAAGGAAAGGATATCTTGTGTGAAGAACAATGATGAACAATGTTAAAATCATCTGCTCTGAGAGAGGCAACAGCCTGTGTGTCAGACCTGGAAAATGGCAAACAAAAGACTTTTAGATACCTTGATCTGATCCACAGGAAAACCTGCTCTAGACCAGCAAGCCATGAGAACTCACAGTATGAGGCCCACAGCAATCATTTTTGTCTTTTTGCAAATGCAAACAAAAAAAGGAAATCAACTTTGTTTAATATGATGGTTTAATATGAACAATCCATCTAATCAAACCTGTGTTTTCATGCAAATCCACTGATTTGCATGAAAACACAGAGTCCATTTCCAAAGCAGTCAAGTGTGATGTTGGCTGCTATGGATACAATAAGTGCAACCACTGCAACAGCCATAAATACCCCCATCACACAAGTAAAATTTAAGAAACCACTGTGTTGTCTGGTTCAAGCATTTCCAAAACCTGATAAGGTCTGGAGCTAGGGAAAGATCAAGAAAGATTGTTACAGAAAACGACAGCAATCTAAACCTCTACCTGTTCTTGTCAACTAAGGAAAACAGAGAATAGAAAATAGGAGCTTAAAGACAGTTTTTGCAGCTGAAAGTAAGAATGAAACCTAAGTGAGAAGTGAAAAAAACTTTTTGGCAGCCACCAGTAATGGAAACTAGTGACAGTCAATAAAGAAAGTGTTGGTTTTCTTGGAAACCACAATGGGAATGCTGTCAAAACGCTAACGGGTTTACTGTTGTCTCCATACCAGGAATTTTGACAGGGTGTATTTTCTACTAGCAGATTAGTGGTAAGCAAAAAATATGTAAAGTGCTTTGTATTCTGCAGCTTTGTCAGGAGTTATTAGAATGATATTGGCTACTCATTTGGATTTCCCATCAACTTCCAGCATAATTGCTGATAATATGGAGACACAGAATGTGTGATGGAATGATATGGTAGACTCTTAATCAGGAGGACAGGGATATATCCACTGGTGTTGCTTTTAAAATAAATATAGAACCTGAAAAGTCTGGCTATACTTCACTATGTAGAATTAAATCACTGGTGAGGTCACTTGATTCTGTGTGGGTGAGTCTGCTGGTCCTGACTGCATCTATGCTACAGATGTTAGCTTGACTGGATTGTTCTATTCACACAGCACAAGGCAAAGAGCTCTGTGGAAGAAGAAGGGGATCACTGAAGCTGGAGTACAAGTGGCATCCATCCGCACTCATCAAAGGTTGTAAGGCTGCTATCCCAGCTGGACTGGTAGCCTGCAGTGACAGATCCACAAAGCTGACCCATTTATTAGGGTTGTTAAACACTTTCTGTTCAGAAACCAGGTCTTGTTACATCCTTCACCTTCACTGTGAAGAGAAGTTTCTCAAAAAGGTACTCTCGGCCCAGCCCAGGAGAATCATCTGAGCTCAGTGCAAAGCTTAGTGAAATCTTTTCAAAAAGGTGTCTAAACAGTCCACTATTTCTCCAAACGTCAGGTACCTAGCAGGGAGTTTTTCCCAGAAGGCCTGAACTTCCAACACACAATTGAGGAGATGTCAAAAGGGCAGTTTCCCCAAAAAACAATAGCTTGTACCATCAACACAAGCCTCAGCAATGTGCAGCAAATTTGCCTTCAGAACTCACCACATCATGTTTGTGATCATGCCAAATGAAGTTAATAACTTTCTACTATCTAGAAAAAGACACCAAATAAAGCTTCTGATTATTATTAAGGGCAAATGACTCTTCTTGTTGTAGATAAAGTCTGCCTAAGACACCAAAGAAGAATCAGCTGCCTCTGGTCATCCACACAGCACATGTACCTCAGGGCAGTTGCCTCACAGCACTGATCTATTCGGAGATTTACACAATCCCTGTCTGCATGCGTACACATTCAGATCTCTGATAGATTAATAAAAGTGGACAAAGCAACATGGATTTCCTCACAGTTATGAAAGTAAGTGTCTAAAACTGAAGGGACCTGCTTAATCTTGGAGCTGCCTGACTGCATAGCTAATAGTTTGGCAGTTAGGGAGCTACCAGGATTCATTTGTACGTGTGGATAAGCAACTAAATCAGCCAATTTTCAACATGCATGCACACTGCTCTGTCTGTTGGCTTCATCGTGGCTGGCTGCTGTCATAGCAAAACACTGTGCCAGCTGAAAGATACTGGTATCTCCTAAACTCTTTTTCATTCTTTACCGGAAAAAGCAGCATGGTTGACTTGTGTTATCACACCAGCTAAAGTCACTGCAAATAGGGCTTGACCCACACATGTGAAAGAAGCTTTATGTGGTGCTGGGTCTCTCTCAAAGCAGTCGACATCCCAACGCTGCTGTTCTTTTGCTCAGATCTGGACAAATCTGGGTAGCACTTACGCAATTCATTAGCCATCAAAACTTGCTATGGAAACAGTCAGCAGCTGAAATGGTGTAGCTGTTGCTGTCAGCATTTCCTGGCAGCGGGACAGGGGACAGCTGCTCAGCCAGCCCCAGCGCTAGCAGTCTAGTTGGGTGAGATGGTATTGTGCCTCTTGTCAAAGGGAATGGTTTTGTTATTCCGTTGAATCCATCAGTTTGCCAGGGTGAAAATAACAAAAATGTGCAAAAAAGTAAATAAAAAAATCTGAAAAACAGTGTTTACTGTATGTGAAAGTGGCTTCTATCACCCTAGATCTTCAGAGAGAACACGAAATTCCTGAAAAATTATGTGAGAGGGTTTTTTTGCATTACTATTGGTCTTAGTTTCAAACAAACACTTTCAGCTTACTAGGCAAATTAAAACTCTTTTTGATTGCAGTGAAATCAGCAATACAGTTATGTTCACTTGTGGTTGAGACTTAAATGTCAAGGACAAATGGGAAGTATAATAAACAGAACAATATAAAAAGAAATCTAATTAACTGTCTTAGTTCACGGCCATTCTCATTTAGAAAGCTTCTATTGTTCTGATGCCTTTGCTTAAGCTCTTTCAGAAAAACTCAGAGAGCTCCAGCTTCTATCATAATCGATAAGCTCAGCTAATTGCATCATACTAGCCAATGCCCTTCATCAGATAGTCAAGACTTTCATGAGCATTCATTTAGTGCCTGCAGACTTGACATTAACAAATTAAGCTGTCAGGAATACAGGTGGCAGAGTGCAATCAAAATTTATTCCTCCTTCTTGCTTACTGGGACATTTAGGGGAAGTAATTTTAGCATCCAAAACCAACAATCTAAAACAGAACACATTCACAGATCCCTCCACTTAAATAAACGTAAATCAGTACTAGAGAAACCAAGCATTTGAAAATTTTCCCATCAGATCATACAGCAGTAGGTGTGATACAGCAATCGAGACATGAATATTCTGAATCAGCCTTTCTGAACTGTTTATATTACAGGGCAACAGGGAAAGGTTTTGACTGCATTTTAGGCTTGCTATGCAAGCAAAGGCTGGTTTTCAAGCACTGCTGGCGCAGAGCAATTTTAAAACTGGTGCAATTCTTTAAAAGGGAATAACTGAGCAGAAAGAACTGACTGAACTGACTGATGTTGGGCTGTCCTCTTATGGGACATGCAGGGTTGGAAAAGAACGTTCTTGCAAGTATGCTATCTCTCCGCTACATCTAGCACAAAGGGACATGTCAGCCTAAATTCAGAGTTTAGAGAAGACTTTAAAACCCATGAAACTTGCCAGAAAATGAGCTTCAGTGAGTGCTTTGCTGCCTGGTTAAACTGTTAGTCTTCTCAGCATTGCTTCAGTTAGCTTTGTCAGATCACATTTTTGCTGTCAGCTGTAGGTGACATTCTCCTTTTTGGTCACCACTGTATCCTTGGGGTGTGTAGCATAAACTTCAAGGGATCTGAGACAATTTCTTCTTTTTGCTGACTGTGCAGCATCCATGAGAAGCATTTTGGCAGTGAGATGGAATATATGCTTCTATGTGACTTCATATCCAAGGCTAAGTTAAGCACTGTTGGATTCGGGAGAGTTGTTAGCCGGTTTTCCAGGATCTGGGCTTTTGGGTGAGGGTTTTCTCATTTTTGGAAAGCTGTTTTATGGGCACTTCTACAGGGGTTGTAAAGTTCAGTGTGGATTTTTATGCAACTCGTTTTCTCTAGCCAATATTCCAGTATTATGATCAAACAACTGATGATCTGAACTGATGAGGAAGGGTGGGGAAGCTTTCCTGGAGGGAGAATGAAGATTAAAAAAAAGTAGAGATACGTAACTTAAATTGGATAAACAAGCTGGGAGAGAAAAGGAAATGTCTGAAGACACCACACAGAGAGGAAGGCAGTCCATTTGTGACAAAGAATAATGCAAGCAGCACTGTGCAGGAATGTAGTAATTAAGTATGCCAATTTATCAGGGTGTGAGTAGCAAAAACAAGTTGAGAATGATGGTTTAGAAATAAAGCAAGACGGGGTTTTTTTTGTTGTTTATTCTTCTTTGTTGTTGTTGCTAGAGTAAACTCTTCCTGCCTTGACCAGGAAGAGCAGCTAGTCCCCTGTGGTCAAGATTTCAATGAAAGAGCCAAGATAAAGTCAAAGGCAGGAATCATTAGACTGATAGGACAGCCTCACAAAGGCAGTGTTGTAGCTTTGAGGACTCTCCAATAAATTTTCAGAGGCAGTGAGGACAAAAGTGAAATCATGAAGGGTTAACAAATTAAGAAGTATGTTTCTGGAGATTTGCAGAAAATTTACAAGGAGAAGAGCAAAAGGAAAAAATACAAGGAAATTTGAGTTTGGGACAGGCCTTCACTTTAAGAGAAGGATTTATCTTAATTGGATCACTATTCACCCATCATTACTCTGGTTAAAATGTGCAAACCCATTTCTCTCTACCTACGTAATCTTTTTGAGAAATAAATGAGTACTCCATCAACAGCAGAAAAGGATCCACCATCTACATCCTAGACTTTCTGTATTATGCTGGACCGCCCAGTGAGGATTTCTGTCTTCACTAATACACAGTGACTTCACTAATTATAACAAGATATCAGTTTCCCTATCTGCCTATAAATAATGTCATAATGTGTGTCTGTCTTACAATTAACCTCTATCCTTTGAGTCTAAAGGACTCTGACTTTGAAGCCCATTCCCATCGATTTCAAAAGAAGCTGCCGACACTTACTTAGTCAGGGCCATCTACTTTCTTTCGTATGATGTGCTGCTGTTATCCAGTATCACTTTCCTGGCTATAACAGACTGAATTGATTTATCTTGCCTGATTTTATCTTATATATTTTTGAGAGGCATTCTGGAAATATTACATTCTGGATATGCAAGCCAAGGTGTCAGAGCAAAACACTGGGTCAGAACAAACTGAATGACTAGAATATTACCATGGTCCTCTCACCACTGCTGAGATGGCATAAGAACTGTAACAGAAAATTAAAGTATTCAACTCTTTATCCACAAAAGACAAGATGCACAGCCTCCATCCCTGCAAATACCCTTCACCTTCATCTCACCAGCCCCACCTCCTCTAGTTCACTTTTTAACATCAGCGAGACTTTGGCATTTATGTAACACTCCATATGATGGTGGTATTTCTGTTTCGCATGCACCGTTCTACAGTTGAAATTAGGTTAACACCTCCTACCCATCTCTAAGCAATTTGTGTAGAGGAGCTGTCACAGAAGCATACAGACCCTTACAGTCTGTACGAAATGAAATAGATAATATCATTAATGGTACTATAGCACCTCTACAGTTCAGGCCATTCAAAAGAAATAATGACTTGTCAAGAGTACCAGAGGGTTCAGATATGAATGTCAAAAATGACCAGAAGTACTCAAAGAAGTATTGAAAAGCTATGAAAATGATATTATTACTTATTGGTTGTCACTTGGGAAAGGACATTGGACTGGGGAAAACATTATTCTATATCTGATTAACTTTTAGCAACCAGCATAATTGTACTTTTCAAGTAAGTTATCCAGTATTACATATGTTGTGGTTCATTTCTACTTTTACAAGGTCCATACAGTTCCCAAGAACAATGTTTAAAGCAAGAAAGACAGGCAACTGTTTTGCTGTTGCACTTTGGAGGTGGAAACCTTCAGACATCTTTCTCACTAAACAAGGCTGCCTTTACTACTGTAGTACTACAGAATAATGATATTTCTATCAGATTTGCAAGATTTTGACATGCTTAATTGAAGAGTTTTAGAGTGGAAAAATTGGACAGTAACAAGTATTAAGGCACACAAACATAACGAGATTAGCTGTAAGCAGTTTGGAAGGAGCCAGATCCCAGTGTTGCTAGTAACTAATACCATGAGGAATGAGAGCTGTTGGCTTTGAAGTTATGTCATGAGGGAAAAGAAATAGATTATAGCCTTAACTAGCATGGTGAAGAAGCAAAGAACACACTTATGTCTCCTTGCACCAGATGTACAAATTGAAGTCTGATGGTATGTCATCCTTGAACCTTACAGAATAAATTCTCTCTTCTACCTGCAAACTCAGATTTTCCTAGTGTGACATAATCTAAAACATGGGAAATAAGGTAACAAAAGTGATGTTTCATTTGCATAACTAAGATTTTATTAGCATCTCTCTCTGGCACAAACTGTAACAGACAAATTATTGCTTGATACACCTTGATTGTCATAGGTTTCTGGTACAGATTGTAGACAGCTAATTCATTTGATGATACATAGATATGCTTCCAACATCTTCTAACCTTTACAAAGTTCCTTTGAACACATTTTGGATCACAAACATCAGTCAACTCTCAACATTTCCATTGGACCACCATGCAACATTGACAAATGTTTAACTGGTAATATTTGGCACTAGAGTTCAACAGGCTGTCTGCAGATGTCCCACTGGGAACTGACAAACCACCATGGCCCACACACAGCAGCCTGGGACTGGTTAATTTGGAATATGTTATTTGTAATAAGCCTTCCACTGGATTTTTCCTTTTGTCTTTCCCCAGTCCTACTGTCTATCACAGTGAATCAAAACCAAATGTTAAAGATTGGGGAAGGAACTTGTATAAAGAAAAGATGATACAGTGAGAACAGAAGGAGAAACTCCTGTTTCTGTACCCCGCCATATTGAAGAACTCCTGTTCCAAATCTCAAACTACTTACATAACGCAGTCACATCATCTCTGTGAAAGATAAAGAAACTGGACATCCATCACAGCATAAATTTATACTCAGAGGTTTGTATTTTTATAAGCACCTTATGCATTATCTTAATTTTTCTAAAATTTTACACAAACCTGCATTTTTTTAAAAGGAATACAATATTTGAAAATTTTTTAAATTAAATGCAGGAAACTGCTCTTGTTAGCAGGTTTTTTTTAACAAGCTGTCCCAGTGTATAGTGATATTTAGGGAAATTAATATATACATTATATTTTCTGCTCAGAATATTTTGGTTATAATTTTCCTGTTATGGGACTAATATATTTGCAGAGAAATTTAGATCTAGTGAGGTGTAATGAACTGTGTTTTTCTTGAGTTCTTCTATTTTTTGTATTTCTTTAGAATAAATTATTCATTATTTAATAATTGTACCATTTGAAGTTATCTGTGTTTCCTTTGTTATATAGAATCATAACATGAGACTTTTTAGATTTCTGAGGCCTTGGACCAGTCTGGAATTTTGCAAAGACACAAAGCAGACATATTCCTCCTTTTAGGACTTTTATCTAAGAAGTAATTACAGTATTTCTTCTCTCAAAGGGCTGTAAATTAGCATGGGGTACTCTTTTACAGGGGTATGAATATCTTTGTTGTTTACATAAAGGAATGTGATGCGTTGTTTTCACTCGGTAACTTTTGCCCATTTCAAGAATGGCAGTTTCTGTTTTCTGTAAATGTTTTTCAGGGGTTTTGCATTATAAATGACCTATTAGGTGGGTAGTCATACTCTTCATCATACTCTGAAGTCTGTCTGGGTACCTGCTACATGTATGCAATACATATCAGGCTTTACTGGAAAAACTTGCAATATAAGCATCCTTTATGATATTTCTAATGGTATTTCTTGCTCCAGTGAAGCAGAAGAACACTTGAAGAAGAAAAATCCTGAGTCAGTACATTTCACATAATGTATTTTATTGGAAATAAATAAACAAAATTGTTTAATCAATTGTTCAGATATTGAGAAAAGAGTTAGAAAAGAAATTATTAAATAAACAATCAAACACCTTCCTTCCCTCTCTGCAGACTCAACTTCTGTCCAAGACCATCCTAGCCCATTCCTATTCTTCACCCTTAGGATTTTCCCTGATGTGCATGTGTCACACACAGGCTGCACTCCCTCAGGGAGTCCCTGGCCTGGTGTGGATCACCCTCCACTGGGCACCTTAACCCAGCAACAAGTGTGTCCTCTCAAGACTGCATAACCAGCCATCTCCCCAGCAATGTTCCCAATTACATTTCCTCCTTTACATTTTTCGAAATGCATCTTTTCACGTTTCTCTTCATGAGTCGCCTCTTTGGATCCTCCTATGTTTCCTTTTGTGTGTTCCTGGTGCACCCTCGTCTCTCTCCTCCGGTATCTCCTGCTCCAACAGCTACTGTCCTTTCTAAAATCTGTTTGAGCAGAGGAGCCATGTCTTGTGGCACTGTGGGCTGTTTCCATCTGTTACCAAGCCAGCTGGACTGGCTCAGGGTACTCTACATTTGCTTTTATAGATTTTCAATACAATTATTTACTTAAGGCCAATTGTAAAACATGTAAGCCCTGAGTTCTTAAAAGTCATCATGTTATGGGAAACAGTGTCAAAAGACTTGTTGAAGTCAAAGTAGAGAACATTCATTGCTTGATTTCTTATTCAAAGGGATGCATTGATCTTGAGCTTAGGGAAAGTAATGTTTAAATATTAACCAGGTCTCTTGGACCCCCCTACCTTCTACAGTCCTAATACATGGGGTTCTTCCAAGTAGATCTTTGAAGAGGTCAGAGTTAGCTCTCCTGGACTCCAGCGTTGTAATCCTGCTTATTGCCCTGCTTCGTCCACACAGGATCCTGAACTCCACCTTCTAATGGTCACTGGAGCCAAGGTTCCCCCCAAATAACTTCACATCCCAAATCATTTCTTCCTTGTTTGTTAGTACAAGGTCTGTCAGCACACCTCTCCTCGTTGGCTGCACCATCACCGGTGTCAAAAGATTATCATCAGTGTTGTGCAGGAACCTCGTGAGCTCTGTGTGCCCAGATAGGCTGTCTTTCCAGCAGAAAGCAGGGTGTTTGAAGTCCCCAGTGAGTGCCTGTGATTGTGAGGATACTTCTGGCTGGTGGCCTCATCCACTTCCTCTTCCTGACCAGGTGGTCTGTAGTAAACACCCACAGCAGTGTCACCCATGTTAGCCTATCCCTAATTCTTACCCATAAGCTCTTAATTAGTTCTTCATCCACCCCTATGCAGAGCTCCATCCATTCGATTTGCTCTCTCACATAAAGAGCAATTCCACCACCTCACCTCGCTGGCCTGTCTTTCTTAAAAATACACGGATGTCCATGACAGCATTCCAGTCATGCGAGCTATCCCGCCACGTCTCTGTAATTGCAGTGAGATCATGGCCCCGTGAATGCCCACAGATCTCTAATTCCTCCTGTCTATTCCCCACGCTGCATGTTTTGGTGTACAGGCATTTCAGAGGGGTAATTGAGCATGCAGGTTTCCCAGGAGGAGTGTAAGAGGATCCACTGTAGCCATACACACCCTTCAGGTGTTCAGCCTTCTAGTTCTCATCTTGAGAGGCAATTAAGGAACATTTGCTGCTGCTGTGACTGGCCTGGTTTATTCCCGAGCTGTATGCCACTTTGGATGCCACCCCCTGAGTCCTTCAGTCAAAAGCCTGACTCACGAATCTGGCCAGCCTGCTGCCACATGTCTGGGACCAGACATAGGAGATGGGGTGGTGGTTGCTTTTTCTAAAAAAAAAAAAAGGATTCAAAAAATTGTCTCACACATATACCAGTAATTTGCTGCACAAGTCACTGGGTGGTTAAAAATCTCCATTACCACCACGGGAACTGATTCTGTCACTTACTGTCAAGATGTTTTGTTCTCTTTTTTGCCCTCGCTTCAATGTTGTCTTTACACCTCAAGGTTGTCATCGTAGCAGGAGGCTTAATGGGAGTCTCATGGAGTCCCTGCCTGGGCCTTTCCTGGTCTCCTACTTCCTGAGCCTTCAGACCTGTTGCAGGCCATTCTCATGACTGCCATTACCAGAAAGAATTAGAAAAGTCCTGGCAGCCCTCAGTGATGTCTCACCCTCAGGCTCTTGGAGGACAGTGTGCTTGCCACCGTACGAAGTTCAACTAACCAAGAGACGTCTCTATTCCTCTCAGGATAGAATGACTAGCAACCATCCTTAATATCTTTTATTTCCTCCTACAAACCTTGGTCCCAAACCCAATAGCCTTGTGTCTCACACTGTTTTCTTCTTTGCTGAGGTAATACTTTGTCCCACAACCTTGAGTGGCCTTGCTTGCTCAACGACACTGTATCTGAGTCAGGCAGAGTTTATTCATGGTGGACTTCTTTACATCCCTCTGTACAGAATCTGTGGGCCCAAAACTGTGCCTACAGGTATATGGAAGTTAACGGATCACCAAAACACTAATTTTACCCTTAATTCTCTATGGGCTGCTTCCTTCATTGACAATACCTTCAATCAGAAAGAAACGGATGGAGGGAGGGAAAATGAAGGAATCCACTCTCAGAATGAAGCTGAATAAGCTGATTTCTGTGAAGATTCAAGAATGAAGCCTGACAGGCCACTGATGCTACCACTCCCTGCACACAGGCCCTCTGAGGGATAGGCTGCTGCCTCCCTGTCTGGAGTGGTGCACATTAGTATAATTATACCCCGACTTCCTCCCAAAACCTAGCGAGCTCTTGTCTTTTTGAGACTGTAGCCATAAAATTAAGTGAGCTGTGAGCAACATATTCAGCTCACTTTCATATACACACTGCAAGCCTTGTTACTAGGGCCTCACAAAGCATCTCTTGAAAAAGGAATACAAGATGCTCTTTGTAAATAAAAGTTCATGAGTCTGAGGAATGAAGTCATTTTCCAAAATTGCAGTGAACGATATTCTTTTTCACGAGCCAAGGAGAAGCTGAGAGGTGGGCTTGAGGGAAAGGAACTGAATGAAGCATGTTAGAGAAACCCTTAGACCTCTTAGCCCATGACACAGACAGGCTGTCTCCCTCCTCCTCCTCCTTCTCTTCCTCCTCCTCCTCCTCTTCCTCCTCCTCCTCCCGCCCACAGCCTCCCTTCCCCCATGCTGCAAAGAAAGGTTGGTCTAGCTAGGTTTTTTAATAAATTTGGCACCTTTCTGCCTTCCCCTGAATAAACTGGAGATGTTAAAAAATAAACAGTCATGAGAATCAATGATTTGTGTGGAGAGGTCGGATCGAATTGTAGCCGGGGGGGTGGTGTAGAGGGGGAGGAAAGGGTGACCTCACTTTCTGAACGGCAAAGTTTGAGTGGGAGGGTCTCAACACGAAAGGTAAAAAAGGGAATGATGTGAACATGTGAAGGAAGCCAGAGCACTGAACGGAGCGTCAGTCTGTATCCTGACAGGGGGAGATAAGGTGGCTGGGGAGCCAGCGGTGCTTTCCTGGAATACAATCTCTGTTTGACACTCTCTGCTTAAGCACTGCCCATCTGTATGTTATTGTGCTGGAGCCTCTGGGGAAAAAGAGGAGCCACAGGCACGGAGCGTGAATGAGGGAGGCAGCAAAAGCAGTTTTCTTCCCTTCTTTTCCTTTTTTTTTTTTTTTTTTCCTCCTCTTTTTTCCTTTTTTTTTTCCTTTTTTTTTCCCCTCTTTTAAATCGGGATCTGGTTAGACTGCCTTGAAGTGCCACATCTGGAAACTGAATGCTGAAAGAAAGTTAAAATAACTGAGGCACCACTAAGCCAAGGGGGGCTTATTGCAGAAGAGGGTAAACAATTACTGAGACGCTAGAAGACCACTGCTGGATGTAAGGGAAGGAAATGGCTTTGATCTCCGCCTGGCCCCTCGTTTCTCCTATATTATTCTTTTTGAGATGCTTGTCCTCCAGCACAGCCTCGAGTGAGGGAAGCATTTTTCAGTTTGACATTGAAGGTAGCTCAGCGGTCAGCACGCAAGAAGCCACTGTTATCAGAGGGCAGCAGCACCCAGTAGCTACTGGAAGTTGGGTGACTTTTGCTGAGGTACAGTAACTCCCTTCTCTCTCTAATGTCTGCACGTTTCTGCTTTCATCTGTCTGTATCAACGTTCCCATCTGGTTAACGTTAGCTTAATCATTCGATCCTTAAAGCGATACAGGAGGATTTGGGGTGGGGGGAATGTGGGGTGGGTATAGGGAAGTTGGTGTCTGAGATGTTGCACTTTGGGACTGGAGAGATACAGTTCAGACTTCAAAATGTACACATGCCCTGCCTGCTGTGAGCAGACAGCTGCTGTACTTTGCACTGAAGCTGGCTTAGCTTGTCTCTGACTTTGCTGCCAACATAACTAAACAGGCCTGTCCAAACAGCTACTTTACAAGAGTTAATTGTCACAAGACTTTTCTGCTTGCCTTGTTGTAATTCCCGCAATTGTAATTCACTTCAATTTTCTGAAAGAGTCTATCTTTTGATGGTAAACTCCGTACTGCAGAAGTGTGTGCTTTTGCCATTCGCCTCCAAAATCTGAAGTTTGTTTTCGCAGTGAAAGCAGAGGATGATAAATCAAATGCATCTAGGAAACTACCTAGGAAACTAGAGAACACACCTGCAGAGATTTCCAAAAAGTGTGAGGTTGGGATTAGTGACAAATGAAATTCGAGAGATCTGAGAAGCAATTTGATTATGGAAAATTTTCCTGCAATCTCTGTGTTTTGAGATTGATTGATATTGCTCGTTCTAGCAAGGCTGCATCGGTAATGAACTACTCAAAAATACAGAGTAAGGAAACAAGAATTACTGCAGCATACCCTGAGGGGGGAGGGAGGATGGAATGGGAGACACGACACAGTAATATGTCATGCGTGGAAGATTCAAAGTAGGAGGCCAACTGAGTTCCATAAGGTCATGGGAAGGGAAAGAGTAGTTCTTCTAGCATAACATCCAAAAATGAGGTGAGATTAGCACAGCTGTGTCACTGTGACAATATCAAGATCACAATCTCCGATATCACACTGCTAATTTTCCACCTCCACTCCACTTGCCAGAATTCACAGCCATGGAAATAAGTTTATAAGCCTTTCAGATAGCCAGGATTGCTGCAGAGCTGGGCAGAGCTCATTTCCCTGCTCCAAGCAGCTGGACATGCTCGGGAAATGCCTGCCTACCCTGCCAGCAACTCGTCACAAAACATGACCCATGTGAGAAAACTGAAGGTTGAACCCTGCTTTGCTCAGCATAAGAAGCCAACCCAGTTCTTGGACAAGCTCCACTATGTGAGATGTACAGATCTTCCCTCTGGCCTGAGATCAGCCCTGGAAAGCTGCATTGCCACCTGTTGCTTGGGAAAGTCCCAATCAACCTGATTTAAGAGCTGGATGGACTTTATAGCTGCTTTTCACAGGATAAGGAGCATAAGTGGTTTAGTCTTTCTTGATACAATTGCTTAATATGGTTTTCCCAAAGACACAATTCTCATTCCTCCACGTAAATATATTGGACTTTAACTTTGGAAAGTGCTAAGATATACTGGAACTGCAGGGGAATGACACTTCAGTCCCCTTCGAACATTTCAATCCTCCCTAAAGTTTTGTTTGTTCAGTCCAGCCTAATAGATTCAATAACTGCTGTTCACCCTGGCAGTTTATGTCAGCCCCTGCAATGACAGCGTTTAGACTCTGGATCCCATGTTACAACTGGATGACTGTGCCTGATACGGTCATGTCAAGGCCTTTGGCTGCAGGATGCTGTGTTTTCATGAGAAAGGAGCAAGGATTTCAGGACCCTTTGCTAGCTGCAGATTTCAGGACCCACCCTCATGGCAATTTCCAAGGAGGCCAAGTAGGATGCTCTTTCGGGATAGGATTGATGGCTCTGTAACAGTGAGAACCTTCTTATTCCATTGATCCATGCATGTGGTTGGTAATAGGATCTGGGGAACAGGCTCTGAGCCTACAGATTGATGTAGGGGCCAGAGAGTGATGGTCTGGTTGTCTCTCACCCAAGGAAGGAACATTTCTTTTAGTCCTCGGGGGGCTTCTCTCTCCCACAGGTCACCTCCCCTCCCTCAGCCTTGGGAAGAGGGTTTATCCCAGCAGGTTTGAATTAGCCTCTTTCGAAGCCCAAGTTCTTAACCCGCAGCTCACAGCGAACCGCAGAGTAAACTCCCTTACACAGCGCGGTTTGATTCAGCTCCTTCGTCTAAATATTGACTCAGGCCTACAGCTGCCCCGAGCAGACAGAGGCTGTTAGTCACATTGAACAGGGCCAAGTTACACAAAGAGGGCAGTTTCGTAAGGCACAGCTACAATGGATGGGGCTTCGTTGTGGTCTGTGGTGTCGTTCAGCTGCAACATGAAACACACCAGTGGGAGTTTCTGAGCTGTAACTGCTGGGATGCTCTTAAATCCCACTAAGGGTTTGATCTTAGGAACCTACAGAAGAACAGGAGATTCTGATTATTGTAAATACATAATAGTGAATATTTCTCAGCTTTCCACTGCTCTTCCTTTCCCATGTTTGGCAACCCTAAACCGAGAGGAACTGGGAGAAGTGGTTTAAAAAGTCAGAATTAATGTTGATGTGGAGTCTTTCTTTTTCTCTCTTTTTTTTTTTTTTGGTGTGTATTTTGGTTTGATTTGTTTTTTGGGGTTTTTTGTTTTGTTTGTGATTTTGTTGTTGTTGTTTTGGGGTCTTTGTTTGTGCTTGGATTTGAATGAAAAGCTCTTAAAAGCAGAGAGAAGAGAACTAACTACATTTCAAGGCTATGTTATTATGCTGTATCTGTGCATAGAGTGGACCATGGGTTTCAGTTAGACTTCAGGCAACATCTTCTACCTTGGTGCCCTAGTTCTTCATCAGTATGCAATCCAGTACACCTAACCAAATTAGGCACATAAACTGCTCCTAGGTGTTTCAATCAGAATCATGGACTGTCTTCAAGTATAAACCCAAATTCCCCATACAGTAGTGGAGATACTAGGTTTTTTAAACCTCTAATTCCTAGTGGTCTTCCCTGGAGACCCTCAAAGGAGCCTTTTCCTCCATAAGGACTTTGTTGAATGCTTGCTTCAGGACAGTTTTATTAATCAGCTAAAATTCCAAGGCATAAAATGTAGATGTTTAAATTAACTGGACTAGATTCTATATAATGAAATGTTGTGAACCTGCATAAGGATCACTGTTAGTGATCACCATGAAATAAGATATCTACCTCTCTGCCTCTTGTTTCAATAAAAATGCTTATAAATTGGCAAAAATTATTCGGAAAAGTATCATGAGAAGGGTTACAGTGTTGGGAACTGGAAGATATCTGAGAGACTCTGCAATTCAATTTGCCTAGCTCAGAGGGAGGTTAAGAAAAAAAACAATTGAACTTATTGTGTAAGAATATACACAGGTAAAAAAAAATTAATAATAGGCTTAATAGTCTAACAAATGAAGGTCTCAACATATGCAGCAACTGGAAACTGAAGGTGACTGGGTAGAGACTACAAATTAGTTACAAATTTTAATTTCAAAAGTAATTTAGCACTGGAAATGTTATTAACTTGTGTTGGTTTTTCTATCAAGGGGCAGATAGTATGAAAAGCAGTCTCAAGTACTCAGTTGCTTTTGTGGTATTTAGGAAAACTAAGTCCCTTGGCTAACAAAGGCAATAAGAGGCTGGAAACATGTTACAGTGCCAAAATCTTATGTCTATGGGGAGACAGTAAGAGAAAGAGTGAGTATGGAGTACTGAATCCAGTTCATCATTGCAACACAAAAGCAGTTGGTGGCATGAAGTCAAAGATTAATTTTTCCAAAAAAGGGTAGATTAAAATATTTTACAGGGAAGATTCATCAAAGATGGAAGCATAGCATTTAAAACTGACAGGTACATATCACATGAAAGCAAACAAGCAAGTGGCAAACATCAGAGATCTTTCTTTCAGCATTCCACTCACTAGCTTGGGCACAACAGAAGGAAAGACACTTCCAGTTTTGGTGAGGTACAGGGGTAAAACTGAAAGCCAGAAGTAAGTTCCGAGAACAGTTATATCCCACTATCAAAAACATGCCTCTAAAGTAAGATACAGACCACACATTACCATTTGGGTCTGAAGCCTGCCACTGTCAACATTTGATTTTGTAAATTCCATGGACATAATGGCTTTTATTCTATAGGTGTAGATTTTGTTCCCCAATAGGAAGAAAGTTTTTTACAGAGTCTAAGGTAAGAATAAATGACAGTATAAGATGTCAAATACGGGGGAGTATGGCAAATGATCCCCTGTGATTCACACTGTGCAGTTACTCTTTTTAATGTAAAATAAATGTAAGGTGGCATCCAGTAAAATACTCATTTCATTCTGATGTGAACGACTACTACAGTTCAGACACCGGTATACAAGATGAGCATGGGAAGGATTAGGGAAAGGGAAGACAGACATTCTGTGGAGACACTTGCCAAGTTAAAAAAAGATAATCTCAAATGTCCCCTATGGAAAGAAGAAGTAGAGCAAATAGTGGGAAAGGAAGCAATCTAAAGCAGGAAGAAGAAAAAAGAAGTGGAAAAAATTAGAGCAAGAATGAGATAGTAAGAGACTTAAGAGTAAAGAAAAAAATTAAGTAGTTGGGATAGGGCAGGAAGCCAGTTCCCAGAGTGAAGGAAGGCACGATATTGTTGGATGGCTGGAAGAAGAAAACTGTTTCCAGCATCAGTGTTTTTGGCTCAGGGGAAATGCAGAGAGGCAAAAGTCCTTTAAAGGAAACAATTATCACAGTCAAGTCAAAATTAGCCATGTACTATAAAAGAAAGTAAGAGGCAGAAGCTATCTAATGGAGCTTGCACATTAAAATGACATGTATGACAATAATTTTTTCCCATTTCTACCAGTAGCTGCTGATCAAAAGAAAGAAACAGTATTTGAGGTGCTTTCTTTCTGGTTCTCTAAAGTGACAAACATTAATCAGCATGGGACCAGTGACAAACCTCCTCTCTAAAATGGCTCACTTAAATATCTGAAAAGAGAGCAGTCATAAGCCCCAGCCCCTTGTTAACAAATACTCTAAGACTCAAACTATCATCAGAACATCTTCACCCTTTTCCTCCATAAAGGCTGGAACAGAAAATCTTGCAAATTGTTGACAAAAACCATAATTTGATCCTTTCTTGTGACATTAGTCTGTTCAAAACAAACTAGTACTACCAGAAGTAGCAGAAGACCTAATCCTGAGATGTGAGCCAAAAAGGTTTTTAGCTTGACAGAAACCTTTATATTCTTTTAAGCTAGTGGGAACTCCATCTACTTAAAAAATGCAGATCTTTAAATTAACTCACTTCAGACCCCCGAGGTTATGTTAGGTTAACTCCCTCCCATAATGGGCAATTTGGATTTCTAGCTGCTGGTTTTTTCTGGTACAACAAGGTTATGTTCCGAGAAACATCTATTAGTGGGGAGGAAGTTTTACTGCAGATGTTTGTGATTCCAGCTTAAGTTTCTCATCAAAGCTTTAATGAAAATCAGCTGCTTAGAGTAGCATTGCCAGGCCCCAAACCTTTTAAATCATAGGAAACTGAAGCAAATGGAAGCACAGGACAGAGCAGATGGACATTGGGAAATGTTCTCCATTTCAAGAAGATGTATAAAGCACCAGACAATACAATTTAAACTCTGCAGCAGTGAGTTCCCACAAAGTTTTGGGCAAGTACCAGCAATGTGCCCCAAAGCTTATTCAGGGCTGTGAAAACCAATAAAAGGCATTTCATGCCCGCTCTTATTCACAACATGGGAAGCAAGGAAGGAATTAAAAGTCCAGTTTTTCCAGGGGGCCCAAGAAGAAATAAAAGAATTTCTCTCTGAAGGAGAACTTGGCCTGATTTAGACTGATAACAATTAGAGCTTCTAGTGTTCAAGGGCTGTATAAAAGAGGTCTAGTTTCTGAGTAATGTATAACCAGCCACTGATAATTTACAACTTGCTTCTGCACTTAGATTTCAAACACCAAAATATAGACACCCTTGGGGTTTGTATTTTAATTGGTCCTCTTGAATGTTTGGATCTGATCCCAGTCCATTTTCACACACCACCATGAGCTGGGGTTGTTTGGGTTATGCATCCTAATGCAAGATTCAACAATTGCTGAATAGCATTATATATAAAGGTGTTAGAGCTCCATGGTTTTTGAAATCTAATTCTTTATCGTAAAATTAACTCAAAGAGATTTTCCTAACTATCAGTTAGGATACATACAGTGTGTACTTGACAAAGCAATCAGAGATTGACTAAAACATAGTAAATACGATCTGGCTTTGTCGTTCCTGTTTAGCTGTATTGTGCAATTCTTTATGTAGTTATTTCCTTGAAATAAATACTTCATAAATACTAGAACTCCTTTTTTTTTTTCTTTTATGACAAACTAGCAAGAAAGAGTGCTAAAACCCCAGCATTCAAAAGCCAAAGAATGAGAGAGGGCTGTGAAAAATATTTCAGAAATTACTATTGCAAATTTGCAAGACTGTAAGAGCAACTAAACTTTTCTTGTTTAAGTCATGACATATGGAAGCCAGGGAGTATGAGAAGAACTGACATACTTGAATGCTAATTTGAAATATAATTTCATGATTACTGAATAAAAAGTGTCTACCTGGATGAAAAACTTCAATACGTTCCATAAAAATAGCCATTTTAGCTAAAACTGTAAGCCTCAGAATCATTGTTTGACTGTCTGTCCAACAAAATGAGTAAAAATTAACTTGTTCAGCCTTTTACCACTGCTATCAGGTGAAAAAGTAGCTACACAGGACTAGCACCTAAACCAGATAATTTCTGAGCTGTGTAGTACCCTGTTACCACCGTACAATGCATCCTTTTACTGTTTCATGAAAGGCCTTCTAAGTGGCAAGAGATTAGCAGACTTTTCTGCCAAGGCTAATTCAAAGCCAGTATGTCCTACAGTTTCCCACTGTGGTTTTCCACCTCTGAGCCTGAATGATCGTCCTAGGAGAGCCACAGAGAGCTTGCCATTCACGACTGCCTTGTGCTGTTCTCACCATTCCTGAATCCAGGGACCCTTCCTCAAAAGCACTTCGCAAAAGCAAGAATTTGTCCAGATCCAGTATCCAAAAAGGAAAATAATAATAAAAGAGCTGGCGGGGCAAAACATTCCCTCTCTACCCTGGCTATTAAAATCTTTCCTATCCCAGAAAGGCTAACACAGCCTGGCCCACCAAGGATTGGCAAGGATTCCAGAGCATCAGTACCTGGCACAGATCCATTCAGAGGGAAGCAGGCAGGTGTTGAAGGTCTAGACGTAGTTTAAGGTCAGGGGGAATTTGCATGCCCTACTCAGCTTTTTGCAAGTTTGTGGTTTCCTGGGGCTCCCTACTTCCAGTTAATGGCAAGGATTGTCTGCAGAAACTTGATAGGGTCTCTAATGCACCAGTTAGTTAACATTTAAATCACCTGGAAACAGGGGTTTGGGCGATGGATTTCTGTGAGGTATGAAAAAGAAATTGTTGGGGTTTTCTCTTGATGCATCTATTATTCTCCTTATTTGAGTCAACAAGAAACTAATTTCTTCATTATCAGACTATACCTATCATGAAACAAGCCACAGACTTTGAGAGACCAAGGCAGGTTACCCCTTCTCCCAAACGCTGACTTTTCAGCTCTCCTTTCAGAGCACAGCCTCTGACCAGCTTCATCCTGAATGTAAGATATGTAGCAGCCTCACTTCCTTCCCACACACTTGCAGAGTGCTGGGACGGTCAGGGGGGAAGCCCCATGCCTGAGAACAGCACCTTCCCATCAGCCATCCCCAGTGGCTGCCTGTCTCGTTCATAGTTGGTCCACCCTTGTGAGGCAGACATGGGTGAAATCTCTTTCTCTTCATCTTTTAAGATTTTCACAGTGGCTTGTGTTTCATTCCAACAGGCTTTTAGATTGATGCTATGGCTATTAGTCAAACAGATCACTTTTTCTCTACTGTGATTCCAGCATTGCAGAGAGCTGCAAAATCAAACCAGGAAATACTAGAATTCAAGAGTGGGGGGAAACTGCTGCAAAAAGGAAATCAAAGGAAGCTTCAGATTTACTCTCTCAGTTTTAATAGTGTCTCACAAGCACAGTCATACCCACTTTAAAGGCCACTTTCCCTTTGCATCCCTTGAAAAAATTTGTTGCTCTCTGAAAATCCCTCAGGGAGTGCTGTAGTTTATCAACTGATTATGTTTCACTTATTGGAGGGACTCGAGAAGAAAGTATGACTCAGAATGTACATTTCATTTGAATGTTTTGTGGGGACTGGGTGGAGAGTGGTTAATAAGGAAACAAAGCAGATTTATCCCATTTCCTGCAAATTGAGTAAAGTTGGCATTTTGTTTGGAAGAGGAAAATCAACTAACTACCCTTTCAACTGCAGATTTTCTGTTTCCAACAGTGAGAGTCTGTAAGAGTAAGTTTTTCACTCAGTGCCTGTTCTAATAAGTAAATTAGTGCAGAGGCTAGTATTAATCTCTTAGCCAGTTTCCAGACAGCTAAAACATTTTAGCCCTTCCCCTTTTTGGAGAAGAATGCCTTTTAAGCACAGGCTTTGTCTTTCCCACTGTATATGGAAAAAATGACTATGCAGTTCTATGGAGAATGCCTAGCTGAGATATGTTTATGTTGGATCCAACCCCATCTCTGTTGCTGAATGGCAGTTTGTTTTCCACTTGAGCTGGGGAAGGGATAACAGTCTGGAAACTTTTTCAGCACAGGAATTTTTTTAAAAAATTAATACAATTACTTAGTCAAGGTAATAGATAAAGTTGTTGTTCAGCATACAGCCATCTGGCTTTCAGCTGTTTCTTGTTTTTGTGGGAGTCACCATCAGTCTTGTCGCTACTGTAGTCGCGGCACACGCAAGCCCATTCAAGAATATAGAGGGCTGGGAAAGGGGTTCTTTTACATTTTTTGCTGTTGCTAATGCTCTGCTTTGCTTATTGGTTTGGGGATTACCCATGTGCAATTAGCCATAGTCTCCCTCTCTCTGACTACTAGCTCTATTTACTGTGCTATAGGGAGAAATAAAGGTAACATTTTTTCTGTGTCTTTCTGCCAGCCAGATTTTATCTAGAATTGTAGCAACTACTTTCAGTCATGCTAGTTTTAGTTTTAGCAGTCTCTGAGTTTTGTGTCTAAAACTTTGGAATGATGGTTTCCTTCAGCATCATAATCTGTCCTTAATTATCATCAAAAATAAGCTTCTGTTTTGGAAGCTGGTGAGTTGATAACTCCTCAGGTAATACATTAATAATCCCAATTATCATTAATAAGTCAGCAAGTGAAGTTTTCAAGTTAGACTGTTATTAAGCTAGGGTCTTGTCTGGTGTCCCTTAAGACAACCACAACTTTTCTGTAAATTCTGAGTCAAGCTCAACTCCTCTGTATATATAAATGATGGACAACTTGTAGTGTTTAGTTGTTGCTTAACACAACAGTTGTGTTAACCAGACTAAATTCAGTCATCAGATATATTGTTCAGCAGCAGCAGACTGGCCAGACATGGTGAGCATGGCTGCTGATCAGCCGTAGCCCTGTGCTCTCAGGTGGGAGCATCACTGGGGGATGCAGGCAGAGAGGAACAATACTGATATTCATTAACTGAACATTAATTTGCTGAAAAAGATTACAGATTCACAACCCCTGTCACTGCTTTTTTATAATTTTTTAATGTTTGAAGATTCAAATTGCTGAGCTTCACAAAAACACACCAGTGCAGCTCTAATGAGCATTTCATATCACTTACCCGGAATACCCCATTATTATATTAAATTTCCCAGATCTATGGCAAATGGACTCACTGAGCCTTTTCCAAGGAACCTATCTCACTGTAGATTTTCATTTAAAAAAATAAGAATATAAAAAAATATTGGGGGGTTCCACAGAATGACTATTTAAGCAGGAAAGAATTTGGGTTTACATTTGCAAGTTAAATAACAAAACAGAAAGCTTGTTAGTGTATAATTCACATAATTGCTTTAGTTCGCAGTCTCATTAAATGCAATTAGAACCAAGCTACTTGTCAAGATAAGTGGATAAAAAAAGATTACCAGCATTGTGCCCAAAACTGTTCACCAACTTCTGGTTAATTCCTAATTTAGAACATCAGTGGAGCAGTGGAAGTAATAAATGTTTCACAGTTAATAACATCAGAAATTTAAAAGAACAATATAGGGATTTAACGTACTACACCAGGGTGCTTATTATAAAACTATCATGAATGCTGGTTTGGAGAACTAAGCTGAAAAATGTGTTCCTCCCAGGAATGTTTACAGTTCTAAAAATACATTTGAAATTGCAAATGGCTAATTTGCATGAGATTTCTGCCCTTGAAATGGTAAATACTTTTTGCATACAGACAGTACTCTAACAACTGTAGTGTCCTATTAAATGCAGTCATTTACTGTCTAGCTATGATGTCACACACTGAATTAATTTCTTCAGTAATAACAATTAGAATGTGACCTTTCTAATTCAGAAGAATTTGATACTGTAGACCAGAGGTAATGAGGGCTTACAGAAATTATAAATAGAGCTTGGGGGCCTAGAGGAAGCTGGTGAGCAAGCTTCTTTGTATTTAATTCTCTAGTTTGTGAGGCATCAAAGCTCAGATAAACTTAGCAAAAATCAACAGAGAAGAAATAAAATTGCAGAGCAGATGTCCGCTTTTGCCTGGATATTGTGGAGTACCTCACGGTGTAGAGCAGGATTGCTATGCATCTCTATCTACGGTTACTTTGATGGTAGAACATGTCTGGTGAACAGGTCAGTTAAGGACTTCTGAGGGCTTCATATTCAGAGGAAGACAAAGATTCCTCTGATATGTCATTTCACAGGGATTTATAGGTTCAAGTACAAAGACAATCTTCAATATGTTAGTACTCAAGGTCTGGAAATTTAAAATCCATTTATTTCTTGAAGTGATAACTTAGAGTGAAGCATGACAGCTCTGCAAAAGGGCATGTTATTTTTAAAATTGGCTACATTTTAACTCAGTGGTTGGAAGAACTCACAGAAATCTTCTATGAAGTCAAGACCTGGTCTAGGAAGATGCATGTAGTTCATTATGAGAAATGAACAGAACAAGTTAAAGGGGAAGTTGCTAGCAGAACTAATGTTATTTGTACCTTGAGTAAGAGCTTACACTCTTCATTTGTTTTTCCAAGAAGATAAAAATGCTTTAATCATTGTATCTAATGAAAACAAATGCCATGAAAGATATTTTAACAAAAACAACTTCTGTATCAAAAAAAAATTTCCATATTCATGTTTCCTTCCTCTTATGGAAAAAAATAGATTTTCCTTAAATATCTTAGAAGCTCTCTTACAAAGTTAGTTTCAACTTTTCATGGGAAAATTTTTCACTGAAATGTAATTCTTTCTCGCTACACTCTTTGACTAATCCATTTCATATAGCTGGTATACTTTGGTATTAAATCATTGCAGGACTCTCATAAAAGTTACCCTCAAATACAAGAGTGAGGTCTAACACTTAGAAAGAATAGAAGGAAAAAATGAGAAAGGCAACACAGTGCCAAGCAGTGCTGTGTATGTATCAAAATGTCCTCAAAACATAGCTGATTAGCTGGAAACCAAAAAACTTCTTTCAGCACTGCATAAGGAAGAGTGGAAGTTTTGGGACCGGTAACAGCTTTATATTCCCTGCAGGCATCTGAAACAAGCATATCGTGACTACCAGAAATGGCTGCCCATGTGAGGATATTCATTATTCCTAGTGGTTCTGAGTGGTTCTCTTAAAAGACATGACATTGTCAAGTTGTGTCTCTGCTGGGTACATTGTGTACATCTGGGACACATTGATCTAGGATTCCATTGTACAAGCTACTGTAGATTACACTGGATACATCTGGATACAGTCGCAGATAATCTGCTCTAGGCGACCCTGCTTAAGCAGAGTGGTGGGATCAGTTTACCTCCAGAGGTCCCCCCCAACCTCAACTATTCTGTGATTCTGAGTGCCTATGGTCATTATTCCATTTTACAGATCGAGAAAAAAAGTGCAAGGGTAATGTTTGTTATCACACAAGACATGAGCAGAAGAATATACTTTCTTGAGTCCCAACATCTTTATGAAAACAATTAGGGACAAAAAAGCTCATACGTAGAAACAAGCTGGTGAGTTTCTTAGCTGTTCAGTGAGAAGGAATATTTTCGTTATGTTGATTTCAAACAATATAATGAAACTATCGCTATAGAGTTGTTTGTATGTTACAAATAAAAGGTATGTAATAAAGTAAGTGAGTGATCAGAACCAGGTGCAGGGAAAGGCAAAGTGGAGGAGTAGAAGGACAAACAGAAAGCAGAACAGGGAGTACACACGCATGAGTAGAGAACAAGGCAACAACAGAACGGCTGTGGGAGCCAGTGGGGGCAGGTGGAGATCCATAACCCGTAAGTGTAACATTCAGATGCTCCATTAATAGTCACAGACCAAGAGAAGTACAGAGGCCTCCCCCAGGAAGGGCCAATGAACAATCATCTCATCTAGTTGGCATTTACTGTAAGGCTGTTTAAATAACATTCAAGTCTCATTGCCAACAAAAGAGACATATAATATAGACAACACAAAACGGTAACCTATAAATAAAAGCTAGAGTGAATGTGTGCTATAAACACAAACTGAGGAGCCATGGATTTAATTAATGTCTCACTATATATAAATGGGCCTATTGGAATACACTGTGTGCAGCAAACCCCTCATTGCTACAAGTACTCATTGTGCTTTTGAGGAAAGTGTAACTGTACAAATCTCTATCCATATGAGTATTCTATCTCCTTTGGCAAATTCAAGTCCATCCAAATTTGGGGGACACAAGATCTAGAAGAAGTTAATAAACAAATTATTTGCAACGATATAGTTACAACTGTAAAAAAGTGGCAGGAATATGAATGACAGACAACATCGGAACTGTCATCAAGCTGCGTAAGACAGCAAAGGGCCAAGGGCTCCTGAGTGTGCTGCACGCCACTGGTGTGGGATGGAACTGAGCTACAGTTGCCCACAGTGTTTACTGTATATCTGCTGGGTTTTGTGTTCTGGCAACAAATGGAGAAAGGTTTCTCCCACAGGTCACCAAAGGCAGGAAAGTCAGGAGAGTAGGATGCAGTGTTATCACAGCTCTTTTTTTTGCATTAAGCTTCCCAGTAGACTGAAGAAGAACTAAATCTTTGTGTCTATGCTTATGAATAACTTGTCTTTGACCTGGGGAATTTGAAATGTCTGTTAGTTTGCTCTCAGGGAGCAAGAAGTGGTCAATGACCATCAGTCTACAACTGGAAATCTAGATTTAAAAAATTCATGTTTAAAGGAACTGAAAGTCAGTTATGACCTGAGCTGAAAAGCAGATGTAGAAGTCACGTTGCCATTCTCAGTACTTTTTGATGAATGAAACACCAGAAGATTTGTATTTCTGTCCAAGGTAAATAAGACAGTTTTTTAGTTAATTGTTTCCAAGTATGATAAGCTATAGATTTTGTGCCTGCTCAGAGTGATTTTAAGCTAGGGTTCTAGTCTATGGATTCAAACACTTGATATCCAAATTTGGCAAAGCGATATTTTTAGTGCAGAAAAAGCGTGTCTTTTGGAGGGAACCAGAAGGTGTCCTAAGAGTGGGGTCATACTTCTTTCTGTGCTCAATCTTTCCTGCATGGTTACGTGGGGAGATTTACTCCAGTCACCAGGTCTGGAAATCATCAAAGTCACTAACAGCATCAGAGCTCTTGCACTTCTTTCCAGCTGTATCTGCAGTGCTTAAATTCAGCTTGAGCAAGGAATGAACATGGCAGCACTAACATGATGTCAGGCATTAGTTTTGTTCTCTGTAAAATGGGATAATCTTGTATCTCATAGGCACCTATTGGAACTAAAGTCACTGCAGTGAGTACCAAGTATTTTGGATGACAATACGAAGTCTTAATAATAATTTATTACAGTTTTCTTTCCTAAATATGCTGTATGCTGTCCAAAGCCTTCAAGTCAAAAAAGGACTGAGATACTAGCAGCAATAAAATCAATTTCCAGATAGTGAATGTCTGGTGATAGTGAAGTCTTCCTAAAAATTATAGTTTTACTAAAGGTGCTAGCATATATGTATGCCCTCTGCCTCTGAAAGAGAAAACAAACATATCTCAGAGGTGGGCTGAAAAGATTCTGTTTGTAAATTTTTGAATGCACAAGCATGCAATGGGGAAGGTGGCACCAGTGTAGAGTGATATAATACAGCTCCCTTGGAAAGTTACCTGTAAATCAGAGTAGACACTATCTGGACAAATGGAAACATCCCATGATCATGCTCTGAACTGGCCAAAATCAACTTAACTGAAGTGTAGGAAGGAATTGCTTGGGCCTGTTAGACCTCAAGATTTCCTTTAGATCCATCCCCTTTCTCTACCTGAATATACTGACAGCTGAAACAGGCTCTAAGGAGCCACTGTACTTTTCCGAAGGCACAGGGTGTTCAGCAGTTTATCCAGCACAGCTGTTGCAGCCTGGAGACTTCTACAATGCACAGGATATCTGATAGGTACAACAGGTTCCATCTCCCTGGACTTTGTATGCAGTGCTGACACCTGCACATGAGCTGGCCCTCCAAGTGCCCCTTTGCAATCAGTAGAGAGCAACAGGCACAGCTGACCTAATCTAGATGCATTTCAGTGTAGAGGAAATCAAACCATACAAAGGGTGTCCAGCTGGCTTCTTCCCATGTGGATGTCTCCATGTTGATGACTCCCAGCTTGCTGTGGTTTGGTCTTCGTACACAGGCAGTCAGGCTGACCAGCTGCCGAGGGTGCTGGCCAGGATGCCCTCGTACTAGCACAGCCACAGCTGTGTTAGCTCAGCACTGCACCTGGGGCACAGAGGGCCTCTGGGGTTCCCCCTGGGACTGTCTTCGGGGCTGACATAGACTTGTCGGGTGAGACTTGCTGAAAGCTGAATATTTGGCAAGTTTTCTGTGAGCTTTTGTCTAGGGATTGAGCATGTCTGAAAGTGAGGACCCTATTGTAGGTGATCAAAAACAGGAATCTCTTTTGAAAAAAATCCTGTTCGAGGAAACCAGAGAAACTGAAATAACATCAAATGTACAGTAGAGGACTGCTTTTTCAGGCTTGTTTCTCTCATGTTCTTATATCTAATAAATAATGACATAAATGAAAGTACTGGGAGATATTCAAGCAGGAAAACATCTTTATTTTTAGGAAGGGCAGTAGGATATTTATCTCAATTTGGCCTAAGCAAACAATCTTCAAAAAGGCCTCAGAATTGTGGCTGCCAATTTCAAATACTGCTCATAAAGAAAAATAAACATAAGCAAGCATGTTTGGATTGGGTTTGGAAATGCCCTCAGGGAGAAGAAGGCCGATGTTTCTACTGCAATGCCATGCACTTCCAGCAAAACATTCTCTGTTTTAGACACAAGGATTTTAAAATGAATGAAGGATGTTTAGGGTGTTTACTCACCCCTGTATGGCAAAAGATATAATAGAGTTTCAGGGATTTGATATTACATTGTGTCCTAAACTTCTGTTTGTCTAAACCATTCCTTCCAGGCAAACATTACATATTGGCATGAAGTTGTCAAGAAGGAACATTGCTCCATTCAATTTTTATGATGGTTTTCATCAGCACATTAAAAACCTGGACTTCATTTATGCATGTGTCCTACTTTTACAGGTATCTAAGACTGATAAGATGCCTGTTATATCAGAGGAGCAACATTTATGTATTTTCCTTTTCATGAGTTCTGATAATGTTGAAGTAGAGTTTATTTTCTTTTCTTCTTCTTTTCTTTCATTTCGCAAGAGACAGTGGGGACTTCTCAGGGTCCTACAGTTCCAAAACTGTTGATCAATCTATGTCAAGTGATAAATATTATTATGCAAATAATTCACAATATGTGTCACAGTTCTCCATAAATTTTTTGATTGAGAGATAGCCAGTCATGCCAAATTTCTTACTTCTCAGATTACGACTCCCTTAGGGATATGTCTTCTGGCAATATTTTTACCACCTCTAGAGAACAGGTCAGACAGAAGAAAAATGAAAATTTGCATGCACGAGTATATTTTCAAAATTAAACTATATGTCCAATGAACTTGCAACACCACCAACATAAAGCAGGCAAATGAGCTGTGATATGTCAGCTTAACAAGAAACAGCTATCTGTGTATGTACTTGGCT
Source organism: Pseudotriccus pelzelni (assembly GCA_035584735.1). Lineage (NCBI taxonomy): Eukaryota > Metazoa > Chordata > Aves > Passeriformes > Tyrannidae > Pseudotriccus > Pseudotriccus pelzelni. Next base: position 68,912,338 of record JAWMRA010000113.1, read on the forward strand.
GTCACCAGATGACAGGTAATGAGAATTAACTTAATTCTCTTTCACTGAAAGCTAAGAGAACATGATCAGGACAGTTACTATGACGTGAGTAGCATTCCATAAGTTATGCTATAGTCATACATTTAACTAGTGACATATAAAGAAGTAATGCATGGGAGCTGTTAGAAACTAAAAAAAAATATGGATTTTTGCCTACTGTCATCAAAAATTACCCTTCTACACAAAATTCAGGTGTTTGTGACACACGATAACACTTCTTTGTATTTTAGCATGTAGTTCTGGGATATTGTGCTAAATAAGTTAATTTTCATTTCATCACAAGCCCGTGAGGTTATTGCTTTCCGCTGTGTCCAGATTGCATTCACTTTTACTATCCTGAGCAGAGCTTTGAAGTGAGAATTTACTAAACCATAATGTTTGGTCTTTGCCCTCACGCCTGAACATCCACATAGCCCGCTGAGGAGCCTTCTCAGACCTGGAGGGAAGCATACTTTTGGACTCCATCTCTAGAGCCAAAGACCATAACACCACTGGTGAGCTACAACCAAGGCTCAACTGACACTACACTTAGCAGTAACTTGGCAGCTGATGTGCCATCACTACTACTTTGAGTGCTGCTCCTCAGGTTCAGTTTCCCAAGTGCAACAGCTGCCTTCTCTTTTACAATGGTCCTGGAGGCAAGCACCATCTTTTTTTTCTGGGTTTTTTTCTGGACCAGATTGTAATAGGATTCCTGGTCCAAGACCGATAGGCATGAGTATAATGAATATAACAAAGGCTGAAATGCCTTAATGTAGACCATTTAGCCCTGAATACACATCCTTTCATGTGCCCTAGCACTCAAAAGAAAGCTCTGGAAATATCAAACACTGGTGTGGATCCAAGGGAGCCTTTTATTCTGAAAGACAGAGACCCTTGTGTGTTTATATATTCACAGGAAAGTCACAAGTTCCAGTACTAACTAAAGAAACATGCCATGTTTTCTTACCATTAGATGAGAGAATCAGTGGCTACATCTGAATTACTGAATAAAGCAGTGTGGGGACCTCCTAGTCAAATAGCACAACACAGACCACGTCTATGTGTTGAAGTGCTCTCCAAGTTTTCCCAGAGAATAGCAGTCCCATACAGACTGTCTCATGGGAGCACATCCTAACAGATGTCATGCTCTGAGCTGTGCCTGGACATTGTCAGGAAAATTTCAATCTGTCAAGGAGCAAATGGAGGCCTGAAACCACACCTTGGCTTTCAGCTAGACAGTGCAGATGTAGTCACAGGGGACACTCAGTGCATGTTACCAACACAGCACTCTTCTTTCGGGAAAAGCAAACCAGGGGAGGCAGGGTCACAGCAAACATATCTACACCAGCACAGCTGCACCACTACTTCTAGCTGGAATGGTGGACCTAATTCTGCCCTCAGTTATGCAGGTTTGGGTCAGGAGCAGCTGCAACGAAAGCAATGGAACTGCTTGAATATAATATGAGAGTAAACTCATACCATGTATACGTGGATTTTCTTCCACTCTCAGTCCCATCTTGCACCCAGACCAGTAGAAGGGTCTGAAGAAACAGATTATGACTACAGGCTCCACAGCACTTTCAGCATGCAGCTGGTTCTTGTTTTTTTGGAAATGTAATAATTAAATCCAGATGCAAAGTGAGAAGGGTGGGGAAGAAAAGCCCCACGGGCATAAAATTTTCAGGAGATCAGCAAGACCAACATTCTATTGGACTTTTGAGCTTGAAATGGAACAAACTTTGTCCCTTGGGGAAAAAAAAATCTAATAATTGTGAAGACATAATTGCTAATGCAGACTCAACATTTTGGCCTACTAATTGTCTTCATGGTTCAGAAACAGACAGTGAACGGAAATGTTCCTCACTCAATTGCCTACATAATGATTTTTCAGGGAGGGTATTTTATTTTGTTCCAGACCTGTTTGTGCTTTGTGTGCACTTACTTTATGCTCCCAGAACATTCAGCAATTTGAATCCCTCAATTAGTTCAACACTCTGACACTCCTTTTTATAAATATGATGTTGGCTCACACCCTGGAACAACCAACCAATCACTCCATTATCACTAGTAGGGCAAGGAGCAACATAAATATATCAGAATACTTCAGAATGCCTGAGAAAACTTCTGAGCCCAAAGAAAACAATCTGGATTCCATTTTCCCCTCATTCCCTCTTCCCTCATAGCATTGATTGTCAATACCTCATTTCTGGCTTATACTGATGCAACTCATGGTTTAAAGTACTGCATTGAAATAGTGAGCATCGGCATCTTCTAGGTTTTTGTGATGAATTGAATAACTTGGAGGAAATATGTTGCAAAAAAAAATACACAGGTGACTTGGGACCCTTCAGCACATTGTCAAGAGGGGCTCTGACAATCAAAATAGCAGAGGCACACAGAATTGAGGCAGATGGCCTGAGGAACTGAGAAGTGTGTCTTTTTAGAATAGGAGGTAAACTGGTTCCCAGTGGACCTCAGCAAAGACTGTGCAACACCTGCCCATGTGGCTGGAACCAGCAAGGTTGCACAGAACTGCACCAAACTTTTTACTGCTTTATGTGTGGACTAGATGCAAGCTCACTCATGGCTGCGATGCAGGCACACCCTTAGTTAAATAAAAAGTAAAACCAAGATTATCTTTGTGGCTGACTAAAGGATTTTCATACACACCTTTACACACATCCCTACAATTTCATTGTCTATATTCACCGTCACAAGCGAAAAATTATTCTGCTTAGACCTGCAAATCCAAGAAAGCTTTTGGGCAGACACTAAAGGACCAGCTAGGACCACCCTCCAGCTGAGGAGCATCAGAGAATATAACAAGCTTTAGTTCTGTATGGGTGGAAAGAAATATTGCAAAGGCAGACACTGGGACAAGAATCTGTTTTTGATTTGTCTCCCTTCCACAGTGTGTGGCATAATCATTCTGCTGCAACCCTCAGTCTGGCAGGAGCCAGTCCTACCGCTCTGTGTTAAGACTAAACAACTGAAAGAAACAGGCATTACAAATAGACAGTATTTCTGCTGTCCCAAAGAGGCTGTGGTATGAAGACTTTTCCTCCTAGGAACTATTATCAAATAAACTGTTTCCAAAGCAAACCAGATAAAATATTGTGCATAAGAAGGGTAAAGGCAACTGTGATTTCCATTTATGTTCATCTGAGCTTCTCAGAGCTCTCTGGGATAAGACTGGATTAATGATTCATTTTTAAACCTCATTTTTTAAAGCTTGTTGTTAGTCATCTCACAAGAGACATTATTTTCTAAACAAGCAGCTTATCTGGCTGGATAGAAGTGCCTACCCACACTTGAGAATGGAAGTTAACATGGAGACAAGACTCTAGATGGCTGTCTTTTGCTACCCACAGTGCTCCACAGCTACAACTACCTCCATGAAGACATTCACGTGCGGGTTCCAGACGTGACAGGGCCACAGCACTGTGGCAGGATTAGGTAGCTCCAGCCACCAGCATGGATATTTAGCAGTAATACTCACAGCTCAGTTTTTGCAGGTAGTGGAGGTATCACTCCGTGGTGCTGCATTTGATACTGTAGACCTCCTGTTCATGCTGTAGCTTACAGCAGACATGCGAAGCAAAGGTTACTGCAGTGGAGAAAAAAACCTCATCCTTGATTTCAGGCAATTTCAGGGAGACACAAAGGAAATCTAATCCTAATTTGATCAGTAACATACAGTAAGAAGCCTTCTAGCTCATACAAATGCGAGAAGACTCATGCTCTTCTCTGTCACTTAAACTTTCCACTTTTCCCACTTTTTGCCAGGGTAGGTGCTCAAGATCCACAAAATACAAAAAGTGATGTAGAGACAGCCACAAAAAATATGCCAGGAGAGCCTGGCATACCTCAGGCTCTGACAGCCACCTCAGGAATGCTGTTTGCAAATGATAGCAGAAACAGGGAGTGGTAAATAATTTTTGGAGAGCTGAATGACATGCTGATGCCTTCACATCATCTCTGCAACAATATTACAAGAGTAAGTTAAGGGTAAGATATTTAGGATCCAAAAATTCATGACACAGAGAGAGTGGACAGGGAGAGCAAATGCTGATTGAGTAAGAGATGTTGCTCCTGAGGTCAGTGTGTGCATGACTCACCAGCTTTGCATAATGAGGGAGAAGTTCCTCAGTGGAGAACAAGAATTTACACCTAACACATCAAATGAAAGCTATCCTCTTTAATTTTCACTTTATTTTTCAATCTTAGAGGGATATCTTAATAGCCTGGTGTTTCTGGTTCCTTATACTATTGCCCTAGTTAGTATTCAAAAGAAGGTGATGCAGATATTTACAATCTTCTGCTTAATTTTGGTAAGCTTTGGTATGTTATCAAAAATACTAAATTATATGCAACAGGCTCAGCCACACATTTATTCAGAAGGGCCTTGATTTTTCTAGGTATGTTTCTGTCTCCTGTAGGTTATTCATCCAAAGCTCATCAAAGCTTTGATAGAAAGTAAATTTTCTAAAGCTTTTCCTTTTTTCAAGTAAAAGCTGTTGCTTTCCTATAAATACACCTTCTTTGCTGAGAAGGATTATCATTTCTGATTAACTCATCCTCTAGTACAAAATGTAGCAAGAATCTGCCAGCTCCACACCCACTGCTGGTCAGGGACAGGACACAGGCAGGAATACCGACAGCTTAAATCCTCCAAGGCAAAAAAGCAAGCACCAGGACAGAGAGTAAAAGAACAGACTTGGGTTCAGCAGTGTGTGTGTGTGGTCTGCTATGACTGGGTTGTGCAGTGTGCTCTGGGGAGACCTGATGGTTGTAGTTCTCGCTTTCTTCTCCTCCCACCAAACCTTAGGAAATACTTTTTATTTCATTGCAGGGATGCCAAGAAGGATTTTATCGTACCAGCTCAGGCAAATGCTCTCCTTGCAACTGTAATGGTAATGCAAACAGATGCCTTGATGGATCTGGAATCTGTGTGGTAAGGAATTCCTGTCTTCTCTGATTATTTGACTCTTCAATTAACACCAGCACTCAGTTTCAATACACAGTAAAAGCAATGTCTTTACCACAGGACTTTTTGCTGACGACTGATCACAACTAGAGCCAAGATCAATACATTAATAAGATTATTGTGGCCAAATTTCATTCTCTCCTACATAAATTATCTCTGCACATTCAAAATGCTTCCTGCATGCTGTATTTGTGAGACCGAATATGCTGGGAAACACTTTTAGTCCACTAGAAATATGGAAAGAGTTTTGTATACCTCTGGAGAAAAAACATATATAAATTCAAACACATTTCATTCTCCCCTTTATGAATGCAGTTCTGTATATAATATAAAAAATTTACAATGGTGAGCAGCCCCTGTGAGCGTATATACATGTGTTATCCATAGCAATTCTGCTGCATGGCAGCCTCCTGCTGTGAAGCAACAACATTAGAAGGTTGAAATAATACACCGAGGGAAGACCATGTTGAACTCCAAGGTACTGTTACAATTTTCCATATGTTCAGTCTCACTCAGAATCAGCTCATACAGAAAGCTGTGTGTTAGTAATACTAGTTGAACACTTGTAGATCCAGAGCAAAAATCAGTCCAGTAAAACTAATCCCAATTACTAATGGGCAATCAGAGCACTAATACACTAATAAAAATGATGGAAGTCAATACTGTAATGTATCTAAACCACATAGCAAGAGCTAGGCACTAGTATATTCTTTGTAGGCTTGTAAAGCAGGAATAGAGCCCAGAACTCCTTGCTCTGCCATGTGTTACTTCTGACAAATCATAAACCTTTGCCCTCAGTTTATCTCTTCATAAAATGGCCTCATAATATTCACATACTTTGCATCATTGCAGCCTCTATCAAGTTTTCGGTTATACAAACACACAAAGTCATGCTCCATGGCATATTTCCTACTATTTTTATTTCTGTGGGAAGAAGACAGTGCAGCTGTTCAACCTAGGAACAATTACTGTGGCTTGGCCACTGTAACGTGCTTAGAATTGGCTGGTTTCTGCAGAACAAATATCGGCTTACTGTTTCAATACTACGTTTTCAAAAGTGGTTTTACACCGCCAGGCATTCACAGCTATTCTCTTTCACATGCACAAGGCTTTTGCTCATGGGATGATTGTCCCCTTAGTGCCAAGTGACAATGATGCCAAGAGGAAACTTCCAATGGAAGACTTGGAAACAGGAGAGAGAGCTTGTCAAATGTCTGCTTCTGGTGACTCTGGTCATCAGAGAACTTCTGGAGTAGAATATATGAGATAGGGAAGTGTCATATCTTCAGTTTACAAACACAGCAGAAGACCTGTTTCCTATTAGCAGGAAATAATCTGAAAGTATTTGTCCATCCCTGGCTAGTGTTTCTTCAGGATACTAAACTCTTGGAATTAGCCCAGTAGTAAGGAATAGAACTAAAATCCAAACACCAATTTACTACTTCAGTTCAAGTAAGCACTTTGATAGCTTATCTGAATGATTTAAGAAGCCATTAAGCTCAGGTCATTTACTTCTGAATAAAGGGGAACAGGGAAAAGCTTAAGTGAAATAAGAGCAAAAGAAAGAGGGACAGAGCAGAATGAAAAGGAGTTTTAAAAGTTTGATAGCATAAAACAGAGCAAGAGTCGGCCATGGGGACTGCAGTAACAGGACTTCATGAGGATTTGGAAACCATAAAATGTGACTAAAAAGTCTGGGAGAAGAAAAATTTGGAGAAGGAAAGATGTAAATTGAATTACAGCAAGAAGAAGCATGTCAAATGAATGAATGAATTTAAATTAGGAAAAGGTTAATTAGTGTTTGGTAGCGTGATCTGTGTTAGAATCAGTCAACAAAGCAGCCTTCCCAAGGGACGGTTCTGGAGAAGCACATGTATGGATCTGACCAAAACCTGCTGGGACTGGAGCTGGGGCAGAAAGGAATAGGTACCTGCAATAGCTGGGAGTTCCGGCAAAGAGGTAGGATCACATTTTCTCCATTCTCAAATTTTTAGGCAAACTAATCCAACAATTCTTGCAATGGTAACCACCACACATGATAGTAAGACATAAGATTTTCTGCACTGTGTTAGTTTTTAATGGACTGTGGAAAAAAATAAATCTATATTTATCTCACATTATTATTATTGCTGTCATCCTCCATTTTTATCAGTGTGAACCTTCTATCTCCCAGCTTCTGAGATGCAGCACTGTTCTAAAATTTTATTACTTATGGACCCTTCACTGCCACCACATCTTACCCTAAGCATGAGTCATAGATATGGAATGTTTTTAGCAGAAGATCTTGAGAAGAGCTGATGTTCTCCAAAGTTAAAAGTTTCTATGTCTGCATGTTTAATAGAATTTTTTTTAATAGAATTATTTAAGCATTACAAAAACTTATCATTTTTTAAAGTTAACTCTGCTAACAATGCTGGAAGTAATAATAACATGAAAGTAGTAATAACATGTTCAGTTGGTAGATAATTTTTTTTTACAGTTTAAGTAATAACTAAGATATAAGAACTGAATAAATTTGGTGAAATGGACAAGACAGTATGAAAAGGAAGAAGTACTCTGCTTCAAAAGGGATGAAATATAAGGGTCAGACTCCATATGAAGCTCTGAGACCATCACATTATGCAAATCCCCCAAATCAATTTGGCAAGTGTAGTTCCCACAGCATACAAATTAATGAAATGTTCATTGGCCTGTGCCCTGAATTTAAAATCAAATAAAATTAAACCCTTATTAGCAACGTCTTGAGGTAGAGTGGTCACATCTTTAATTTCTGTCAGCATATATAACTTGAGATTCTGTTTCAAAACTTCTCACGGCTTACTCATAGTGTAAATCAAATTCAGAAGTCATTAAAGCTTATCAAATGACACAATCAATGAATCAACAAACTCATTAGGTAACCAGACAGAAGAAATTACTGCAGACAGAGCTTTTCTTGCATAAATGTCCACAGAAACCGGGTGCTGAAATCAGTCATGTGGTCCTGTGATTAAAACTGAAGAGGCACTCGGTCCATTTTATTAGGTTGGAAAATCACCCAAGTGTTAGAGGAAGAACATCCAACACAGTGAAAGCTCCATTTATGATATAATAAAATCGAGATGTCAAATAATGCTTCATTTCAAAGACATTATCTGTTGATACAGGTAAACCTAGTAGAGGAAGAAACATCAATTCATTGTGCTGATTTTAAACTTTAGACTTTTAACATAATTTTCTCAGTCCTGCCTAAGACAAGAAAATGAAATCACTTGGGACTTTAGTTTCTGATTTTAGAAACATGCATATATATGATGTTAAATGGATGAAACTGCAACAGCTGCAAGCGGTAGCTTGCAGACCGAGGGATGTACATTTCTCCTGCATAAAGCCCATTGTGTTTTGCTGCTGATAAGCTAGGAAGATATGAAGGGAATGTTTTTCCTCCTTCACTATATCCCTGACCCTACCCCACCAGTAACCCACAGCAGAGCACCTCCACAGAGGGTTCAACATTTGAAAATTCAGACATGGGAGTGGACTTTAAATGACTGGACATCAGAGCAGTGATGGTCAGCTCTGAAATGAGTGACATATGGAGGTGAAATAGCTTGTAATGAGCTGTCATATCATATGCAAGTAATATAATTGGCAGGGATTTACCATACCAAAAATTTTGATTGCACATTCCAGGGAAGGAAGTTGCTTGAGGTGACTTCAACATACTATGGCAGTGATTCCAGACAAACACAACAAAATGGATTGAAAGGTTGAAAAGATTTAAAAATCACCAAGCTGTATATCCAGGCAAACTTTTGTTGGACTGAGTTATCACTGTCCTTTGTGTGGCTTTAACTGTTAATGGAGATTAGATCTTCATAGATGCATACAAACAAATAGAGCAAAACAAGTGAGACAGAGAGAGCACTATAGCAGAAGATAAAGGGTAAATTTGCTGTTGTCTACCTAAAAATTTCTGGAGTGTTTTGTTATCATCTCAATCTCATACCTTTGATTAGTATTTATTAGAAGACATCCGAATACTCATAAATAAAAAAATATGAATAAATATGGAAGAAGAAAGAGCAAATGGTCATAACAGTGGAGAGGATAAATCCACTGGTATCTTTTCCAGCCTTTTATGGAATTTTTTTACAATAGAGCATGTTGTCGCGTGAGTGATTTGTGTTTAAGTGTTTGGGTCTACAGCTGAGTGGAACAGTTGGAACAGATTTGGCAGTTCTGCCCAAGAGGATAATATGTTCCACATGATTGCCAAGGCTGGTCTGGAGAATTGCCAGTGGATCCACAATCATCCATCAAGAATGAACAGAAAGCAGTTAGGAAGGTAGTAAAATTCTCCAGCTTATTAGGTACTTCTAGCTTCACAAAGAGCCTTGTTGCTTATAGCCCAATGTTTCTTTCTATAAAGATGGACTTCAGCTATCTATAGTGACCTTGGTGATATATGTTTGATAAGCTAACTAGAACTACAACAGTCTTGTGCTAAAATTAAGCCTTTCTGTTCTGCACAGTATTTTAGAATGCAGTAGTTTGTCAAAAGCATTAGTGTTAGTCAACTCATTTTCTCAGGTATAGGTATTTTCCTCTCTCTTCGCTATGTTTAAATTGAGTATTTGTTGTCCTAATTTGTTTACTATTGAAAACTTTCTACAGTGACCCCTAACACGTAACCACTTTGTTTCGGCTCCCCGCACGGCTTGTGTAAGAGGCACAAAGGAAGGCAGCCCAAGACTGGGAGGAGGGGCTGCTGCTGCTCTCATGCCTGCTTGGCCACATTTGCCGCAGTTCCTTAAGACGGGTGATGGATTGAGAAAGTAGCAGGTCGGGTGGATCTGACAAGGCATCAGCTCTGTAGTGGGTTGATCCTGGCTGAACGCCAGGTGCCCACTAAAGCTGCTCTCACGCTCTCCTCTGCAATTGGACAGAGGAGAGAAAATAAACAAAAGGTTCACGAGTTGAGACAAGGATAGGGAGACGTCATTCACCAAATACCATCACAGGCAAAACAGACTCAAAGTGGGGATATTAATTAAATTTATTACTAACAGAATCAGAGCAGGAGAATGAGAACTAAAATAAATCTTAAAAACACCTTCCCCCCATCCCTCTCTCATTCCCAAGTTCTACCTCCTCCCCCACAGTGGCACAGGGAGATGGAAATGGGGGTTAAGGTCAGTTCATCACAGGTTGTTTCTGCTCCTGTTCAGAGAGAGGAGTCCTTCCCCCTCTCCATCATGGGGTCCCCCCTATCCTTCACAATCTTCTCCAACGTGAGTCCATCCCATGGGCAACAGTTCTTCATAAACTGCTGGAATATGCGTTGCTTTTTCAAGGGATGCAATCCTTCAGGCACAGGCTGCTCCAGCATGGGTCCCCCACAGGGTCACAAGCCCTGCCAAGAAGACCTGCTCCAGCGTGGTCTCCTCTCTCCACTGCTCTGCAGTCCCTGACAGGACCTTGCTCCAGCATGGGTTTCCCAGGGGTTCACAGCCTCCTTCCTGCATCCACTCGCTCCAGCATGGGTCTCCTCCATGGGGTGCAGGTGGATCTCTGCACCCCTGTGGTCCTACATTGGCTGCAGGGGCACAGCTGCTCCACTGTGGTCTGCAGAAAAAATTCAGTTCCAGGGCCTGGAGCACCTTCTCCCCCTCCTTATCCACTGACCTTGGTGTCTGCAGAGCTGTTCACATGGTCTCACTCTGCTCTTCTCCTGCTGCAATTTTCATTTGCCCCATAATATTTCTTTCCTTCTTAAATTTCTTAGCACAGGGGCATTACTATCATTTCTGATTGGCTTGGTCTTGGCTAGCAGTGGGTCCATCCTTGAGCTGGCTGGCATTTTTTCTGCCAGACATGAGGGAAGCTTCTGGCAGCTTCTCACAAAAGCCACCAGGATAGCACCTCTGCTACGAAAACCTGGCCACATGAAACGGAACAAGGGCCTAAAGAGTTAACTTAGCTTTGAGTCTGGTACCTTGCTTTGAGAAATGTGATGCTTAGCTAGAGATAGAGGAATGGTACCTCGAATCCAAGATAGCGCTTACATGCCAGAAAATGCTTACATGCCCTACATAGGAACACCAACAAGAGATAATATAGCAACACTAGGAGATAAGGGGCAAAAAGGGAGGGAAAAAATGATGCACAAAAAGGCTCAATAAAACTGTTTAGAGACAGAGGTTTTAGCCGTTAAACAGCAAAGGTATTGCAACGCTGGGTAGCTTCCTGTTCGCACCGGACAAAGAAGCTCCAAATATTCAGTGAAAATTCATGCTTACGTACATTTTCTGTGAGAGGTTACAACATTTTACATGCATATTCATATAATTGCAACATCTAATAATAATATTGCAGCATCTGATTATAATATTCATAATGGGCGGAGTCTGGGCGGAGTTCAGGGTGGAGTCGTCTTTTTGGGTAGATTCCTTGAGGTCGTTCCTGTTTCTTCAGCCTCAACGGGTCATATTTTGACTCTTCTTCCTAGGCTGAACTCTTCAACTTTCTCTATTTTTGCTGACTTGATGGTGAATTTTGCAAGATTTTGGACTCATTCCCCTATTTCGCCCCTTATCTCCTAGTATTGCTATATTATCTCTTGTTCATGTTCCTATGGTAGGACATGTAAGCATTTTCTGGCATGTAAGCGCTGTCTTGGATGCGAGGTACCATTCTTCTATCTCTAGCTAAGCATCACATTTCTCAAAGCAAGGTACCAGACTCAAAGCTAAGTTAACTCTTTAGGCCGTTGTTCCGTTTCACACAGAAACCCAGTACAAGCTCCCACTTCTCTGATAAAGGACAAGTTCTACAAATCAAAACTTTGACATAGAGGAAGTATGTTGTCCCAGACTATATCAAGAAGTGATTTTTTTTTTCTATTCTAATTTTTTTTAGGTAGGCAATTGTCTTTACTTCAGTAAAAATTTCACAATACCTTATGTTTACTTTTAGTCCCTCATCGCCTTCTTACTTACAAAATTCTGAAAACTAGCACTGCATCTTATGCACAGTGGCTGGAGAGATAAAGCTTGAAATCATAAACCTCATAGATGAAAAAGACAGAGCATGTGCCTTTCTTGGCTTTCAAGTCATTATACTATACTCTATTATTATTATATTTTGGGACAGCAGCAAATTCTGGTGTGCTGGCATTGGCAATGCTTTGCAGTTCTGTAACCTCAGATACTGGGGAATATATGACAGGAAGTCTAAATCTACCTCAGGCCAATCTCCTCTGGCCCAGCAATAAATACAAACAGACTGCACAGCAATGTAAACCCCTAGCAGCTCTTTGCCTATATTGTTTATTTATCCTTGTGCAACCTTCTGCATTAACAGTTGTTATAAGACACCTCTCAGAAGAAGAAATAAGGGAGGGGAAAAAACCAAATAAACCGACAGTTCCTGGTGCATTGTAACATGGTCTCAAAATAGCTGTTTCATCCATACTTGCCAAGCAGATGAGTTCAGGAGCTCAGTGCTGACAATCATTTCCAAGTTATACCTCCCTCTACTCCTCCACCCCATAGCACCATTTTGTGTTCTTTTCATGTCCGTATAGATAGTTTCAGTAGGAGCCAGGTAGAAATGCTCACCCTGACTGCTGGCACTCAGTGAGATCAGAGTAGTATGACAAGCTGTGGTGTTTTCTTACACAAGCAAATACACTCCAGCCACTCTGTCATCTGACAAGCTGCTGCTGGTGTACTGGTGGATGAATTATTATATGCTGTACACTCACACAGAAACTTTTAGAATCCAGGTGTCATGGGTTTGCCTAGGGGACAATTTTTACCACACCCCCCCACAAATTACCCTAAGGTGAGAGAAGTTTATGCAGACAAAGAGATCTGATTGGGGAGATAAATAATATTAGGATTTATTACTAGCATA
>JAWMRA010000113.1:68925344-68952068 GCA_035584735.1 Pseudotriccus pelzelni
TGGCTTTTGTCCGGAAATTTATCCGGACAAACTATTTTTCAATCCCCAAGGAGGGGGACCTTTGCAAACCCATGACACCAGGCTGCTGTTATACTGGATTATTTCTGCTAAAGCTGAAGTGTTCTTTAGGAATGGGAAAGGCTTATGAAAAGAATTGAGTTTAGATTTTTAACTGGCTGTAATTTGAAACAGCTTACAAAAAGCAGAATATTATAAAGCCTAGCTGTGATATTTCTAACTATATGATTGTACCTGTATTCTTGACCTTTACCATTTCTCACTCTGTCCTGTACAAAAATATGCATCACTTTTCTGCTAAACTTCAGTGTCTGATGTCCTAAAATACATGTTACTGCATATTTTTTAGAGGGTTTTGCTTGTTTTTCAAAGGAAACCAAAAAACCCCACATATACTGAGTTTCTTTATTTGAAAAAGTAGACTCCAGTATGAGTAAATATATGTCTACAATTCTGTATGCACATTTGAATTAACCACAGAGACAGGGGATGCTGTGAGCAATCTCATACATAGTTTGACATATAATATCAACCATAAATGATGCCTTTCATTCTAAAACATGTATGAATACCAGAACCAAGAGTAACCCTTACAACTCTTAGAGCAAAGCATTTATTTGAAATCCAGTTTCACAGAAATCACCATAAATGGAATTCCATTTTTTTCCTCATTATTTCTCTGTCAAAAGTGATGCACTTAGAAGTAAAACACTTTTCTCAAACTACCAAGCCAATGTACTCGAAACTGAGAATCACCCATGAGCTTCAGGGACGGTATTCTCCCTCCCTTCAGAGATGTCTCCCGGGTTTAATGCACTCTGCATCTCGTTGGAGATGCAAAATAATGGAACATAAAATATAAGGACACTTTTTCTATCACTGTAAAAATGCAGTTTTAAACACTCACGGGAGTTCTGACTTGTTAAATAAGGTAAAGTCATAATCACTAACCAAAGAAAAACTACAAAAGTTCTTCACTCAGCTAATGGGATCTTTGGGTAAAAGAGCCTTTTATCACTGCCCTTCAGTTTAGAAGATGAAAAACTACAGATTGAAGAAGCAACATTTGCTGCCCTGTTTTGTTCATTACAATGGTATTTGAGCTTTGGAAATCAGTAACAAATTTATTCTGTTAATACCATTGTGTTGTTTGGAGACCTGAGGACAAACAAGGTGAAGTGAGTTGATCAAACCCAGAGCACAGTGAAGGCTACAACTGAATGCAGCCCATCTGAAGCCTCTGCAAGTGCTTCAGACACAGGATCAGGATCACTCTTTTGCTTCTTAGTTAAAATAACTTTCTGGTTTTCTGTATACTAAATACTTTCTTCCTTACAGCAAACACGACTAAGAAAAAAAAACACCTTTAGCTCTAAAACTATTGATGCCTAATCTGTTTAAAGATCTATGGAATAAAAATTGACTTTTTTCCTTTCCCTATCTCATTCTACTTACTGTAGAACTCTCCAGCCAAATCACAGTCTTGTAGAAATAAATAACTCCCATGCAATGGGTTCTGTATGACTATAAAACATGCAGCAAGACAAAGCCTTCTAGAATCAAAAAGACTCTGTACGGCTCCTAACCAGGGAGCTGTAATTGAATTCAGATAAGAAAGATTGGCTAAAAAAAAAAAGTCAGATGTGTTTTCACAAGGATGAGTGTTTTTTACTAAAATGGTACTTTTCAATGCATATTGATTATATTTAAATTTAAAAAAAAAAAAAAAAAAACAAAAAAAACCAAGCAAAACCCAAAACATCAATGTCACCAGGACAAAATTCTGCCACTAAATCAAAGTCACAATACTTGCATACAAAACTCATTTATTAATTTCTGTGCGAATGAAGCTTGACAATTTATTCTCATTATGTCTTCCCTAATCGCATTCTTCTCCTGTCATACTCTTTTCTTCAAAGAACACATGATGTTTGGAGCAGAAAGTGTGTTTCAAATCTGTAGGGACTGCCTCAGGTGCAAAATTGATTAGCTGAACTCACCCATCTCCAGCCTGGTGCTGTTAAAGAAGTTTCAGCCACAGAGACACCAAAGTGCCCCTTGCCCAAGGCCAGGGAGCTCCCTCCCACTTTGAGTAGCCCTGAAATCCTACATCCAGCTTCTCTGCTATTACATGAAATGCTGACAGCATAGCAGCTACAGTGATGGGATTAAATGACTGCTGAAGAATAAATTGGGGGAACCTAGCACAAGAGGTTCCATGCAGGGCCCAACTGAAGGTCTCTGCAGCTCGTATATGGTCTCCAGCAGTGGCAATAGGAGGTCCGGGATAGGAGGGCATCTAGATTGGCCTGTTTCTGAAGTCTGTGTTTTGTGCTCTACCAACATCCACAATTGCTATATTAGAGTATGTTACAGGGTACATACCTCCTGAGTCCTTTCAATATCCATTCATGAATCTGTTGCTCGTTAGTTTCTCTAGGAAATTCCTTTTTGTCTCTGCAAGTACTATTGCAGAAGTTTATCTCCCATGTAGATAACTACTTTTTCAATTCAGTTCCCCTCAGTTCTTACATTGCAGAATTTGGGTAAACTATTGTACTGCATTCACCTTAATTACCAGCTTTCTAATTATACAAACACACCCTCCTGCCTTTCTCTCACAGCTGAGTAAGCCGATATTTTTGGTCTCTGTAACACACTGGTGAATACTGAACAAAACTCGTATTAGCACCAAGGCTTAGGTGATCTGAAAAGGGACTCTTCCCACTCTGAAAAATAACTGTTATATCCTGCTTTTAATTTCCAGCCCTTTATCACCTTCCAGTTTGCAAAAGAAACTTTTTTCAAGTACCTTGACAACTTAGTTGGCTTTTATTGAAATCCCAGATAGGTTACACCCTCTGGTTCCACTTCATACCCTTGCTTATTTGCACCATTATACAGCAGATTAGTGAGGCAGGAGTTCCTGGAACAGATGATTCTTATTAATGTACTCAGAAATCTTCTTCTTTATTATAGACACTGTCATTTTACCAGGGATAGAAATCATATCTATCAGTCTGCAATTTCCATTATCCCTGTTTTAGCTCAGAAGAGGGAAGAATCAAGGAAGCTAACCCAAACCCACAGCAAATATGCCCTGATATATTTCACATATATCTACATGGAGCTGTTTTATTGCTGCCTCAAACCTCCTATCCATACAAAGTGCTGTAACTGGAGAGTTTTGATTTAGGGACATTGCAAAACTCATTGCACTGTTGCAAGAATGGAACAGTCTTTATGCACCTTTCCTACTCTTTTAAAGTAATTTGGTGAGACAAGCAGAATTTGGAGGGTTGTGGGTTTTTGGTGATAACTTCTGGATATTTGCTGAAGTGGAAAGGGACACAGGAATCTGTAAAAGTCCTGCTGTGCAGGAGCACTGGTCATGAACTCTGCACCATTAACCCACCACCTTGCCATGTACTTAGGGCAAAGTCCACATAATCTGTGGCATCCAAGTGTGTCCATTTGTAAAGAAAAGAATATAATAATGCTTTCTTAAGCTTCCGTGACTTACCAGTTCTATTTAAAACTGTTTACAGCAAACCTTGACTTCTTTTGTTATTAAAAGTATTATCTGAGTGGCACAATGTTGTACCTAGCAAAATAAAATATTTTGGAACATATATTCTGTATGAATTACCACAGCTTGATTCACTTCCATGGAGCACCAACAGTTTCAGCTGGTGATCAGTTTTATTCTGCGTGTGGAAGCATGTTTCCTTAAAAATATTAAACCATGGAAACTTGCTTATAAAGTGAGTGACGTTTTGCCCAGTTGATCAGTATTTCATAGAAAGGCCATTTACAGAAGACTCCTGCTTCTTCCCTCCTTAAATAGACCTCTTTAAGACTGAAAACCAAGTGCAGTGCTAACACAACCCTTCATGCTGTAATGCTTCATTTCAGGAGAAAAATATCAGAGCCATTGATGCAGGCAGCATTTGCATGCAGATTCTCTAGATGCTCTTTTCCAGTCACCAAATTCTAGAAGCAGCCTAGCTGAAACCTGTATCTGGGCCGAAGTCTGTTGCCAGTATTCACCAGCAGACATTTTTTACTTTATTTTGGTATCAGTAAAAGGGATTTTGCCCTGCTGGCTATAACAGTTCAAAACAGGGCTGCCAGCTATATCAGAGTACCTCCCACCTCTCTGACAACGGGTAGTGCTGCTTCTGCTCCAGCACCTGCCAGGCACATATGTCTGTTTTGTCCTGTACCACAATCAAACCTTGTCAACACTTGCTGCTGGTCACTGTAATCATCTATAACATTTTTATTTGCAGCAGTGCAAGCTGGTTTGGCTACACCTCTCAATACCTTGAAGGGTCACGATCTGGCATCACCCACTCTTCTGCTTGGTCAGGTCTTCAGCTAAATTATTTCTTTCTGAATTAGGCAGCACCTCCATTTAACTTGCACCATTCTCTCTCTTTCCACTGAAGGATTGCCAGAGAAACACAACAGGACAGCACTGTGAGCAATGTCCAGATGGCTTCATTGGTGATGTTGTCAGAGGAGTGCCCACGTTCTGCCAGCCCTGCCCCTGTCCTCTGCCAGCACATTCCAAGTATGTAAAGAGTCTTTGCTTTTCTTTGATTTGGACTGGCTTTGACCCTTCCCAGGGTGGGGTCAGCGTCCTTCCTCAATGCAGGAAACAAGGCTGCTGCCCTTGACAAATGGGGGAATATAAGAGGAGTACCAGCTGCTCACATTTATAACCACAGGAAACAGCATTTCACTTGGAAAGTGTAAAGTATCCTTCAGTGCTCAAATAAATTTTTGCCAGGAGGGAGGAGAAAAGTTCTCCCTCTTTTACGTAGGAGAGATTATCCAGTCATCTGGTTACTTTTAAGAGTCTCTTAAAGTCCAATTCCCAAGGAAGGTAGCATCAGGGATTTATGTGGCTGAGGCAGAGAGACAGAAAGATCAGTCCATGTCCTCTGAAGGGTAAAAACAACCATAAAAAAGCATAACCTGTCTGTCTGCTGAGTCAACAGCAGTTGGATCTGGTTAGTAGAGTAACATTTAAAAGGAAAGAACCAGAGGACCCTGTGATAGGTACGGTGCCCCTTCAGCTGATGCCCAGCTACTTTTAGGTAACCAACTCTGAAGCCTGACAGAAAAAGATCAAGCCAAAGAGCTCCAGCTGCTGAGTGCTTTGTGCCTTCAGAAAAAAAAAAAAAAAAGGAAAGGAAAACAAAAAGAACCTACAAACTGTGACCAGCCATTAGACACTGTGAGTGGAACATCAGTAATGCAGCTGAAAGAAATTATCAACTTCATCCTGCTCAAGTTTCATCCTCTGGGAGAGAGGTATCTCTGCAAATCTCACCATAATGCATGGAGGAGATGCTAGTAAATAGTTGCCAGTAGGTTGACGCTATTTCTCAGGGAGCTACGTACTCCCCTTGTATTGCTTTCCACTCTGCTTTCAGCAGGGCTTCTCAGCAAGGGGAATTTTGTCCTCACTGTATTTGTTTGCTGTTGCCATAGGATTACTCACACAGCCTTAAGGTGGGATGAGCTGCGTTTTGTTCAGCTGCTCAAGGCTCAACCTGGCAATGAAACAAAATCCCTCCAGCCAAATTCCTGCAGATCACCTCTGGCTTTTGCAGTGAGCTGCAGATTTGTGAAAGGGCCATTGGGTGGAGAACAGCTATGTTGAAAAACTTCAGCTTCTCCTGGATTACAGAGAAAATCATCCAGAGACGGTGGAAGAACCTGGCTTTGCTCACTTACAGAAAGGCTTAGGAGTGAGTGAGCTCATAGTTGAAGTAGACTACTTCCTCCAGTTTCAGTAGCAGCTGTAGTGCCTGAAGAAATAGAAACAGTCAGAAGTAGTGTTTTTCCCTTGGCAAAGTGATTTTTTTAGCCTGCTGGGCACAGAGCAGCCGCTTCAGTGTAGGAGGCTGTTCTCTCAACCACAACCTGGGCTGCACATGCCTGAGGCACTACAGCACAAGACCCAGTCTTTACTAAGCAAAGTGAGCCAAGCAAGGTCTGGTCTGTCCTCCCCATGGCGCGATTTGACACAGTATGGCTAGGTTTGCACTCATCCAGATCCTGCACTCATCCAGGTCCTGCCTAGTCCTGCAGCCAACTGGGCTCTTCAGCAGTGCCCCCTGACAGCAGGGAGCTGGTCAATCCACCAGGCACTGAGCAAGGCTCAGTGCAGCAGGACCAGCAGAGCCCTGACCTACAGCTCACCTTGGCCAGTGCTATGTGAGATGGGAGCATAGGCCAAAGAACATTCCCTGCTTCAACGTGCTCCTTAGCCCTTCTGCTAGGGACATAATGCCTCTCCTATTTCAAACTACCAGAGACAAGGAAACCCCAAAACCAAAAGGCCAGCAGCATGAAATTGGAAAGGGGGAACAGAAGTTGCACAAAGCCTGAATGTAGATGCTTCTCCATTAGCAGCAATTATAGCACTTGGACTTGATGAGCTTCATGGGTCCCTTCTACCTCAGGATGTTTTATGTTCTATGATATGTCTCCTATTTAAAACTATCACGGTAAAATCTACTTCGATTCAGAGTTTTCCACTGAAAAAGTAGTGAAGGCAATAATTAAAGCAGTATCCCATCCCAATTTGCCTCATACCCCTATTTAAATAATGTGCAGAAATTGCCTGTTCAGCTTCCTGCATGAGAGACTTGACCACAAAAATAGTTTTCATCTGGGTCTGGAACAGGATAATAACAACTGAGTAACATTAAGCCTTGTATAACTAAATTCAAAGAAAAAACGTTCTTTCTTAGTTTTTTTTCAATTTTCCTTCATTAATTCTACTCCATATATAGTAAGGAAAATAATATCTCTACCATAAAACAGAGAAGCACTAAATGTCTTAAAGATCATTCAAAGGACGTTGTTTTGTACTGTGTTTTATTTTGAAAGTAGCCAGTGAATTCATACTAGGCAGAATGACCAAATCTGTAAACTGACAGACTCATCAGATAGAAATTTTTTCCAGGAACTGAGATGTGTGTCTCTGGATTTTCTGACCAGGCTATCTTCATATCTGCTATCCTGGGAATTTTTGGAGTAACTTCTGGACATTACACATGAAGTGTAATGTCATCTCTTTGGAATAACAAAAAGGGGGATGGAGGTTGCTTCACAGTCTAGCAGATGTTATTTCTTTTCTAACTCCAGAGAATTATATCACCTCTCTTTTTTCCCCCTAAAAGATCACAAAAAGTATAAGACTTAAGATTCCAGTTGTATTTCATAACTTAGATCCACAATGTGTTTTTTCAACTACGTGAAGGAATTAGTCTCTGTAACAGAAGCGCAAGCCTGCCAAATAATTATGATTTTCTCAATATGTTCTTGTAAAAGCGGCACAGAAGTTAATTTGTGAATTCTGTGAGAAGAATCTCATTTTAAGTTCTCTCTGATTATATGAAATGTTTTGAGACAGAGCAGAGAGACCCAGAGATCCAGACACAGATTTATTTACCTCTGGTTGTTCAACCAGCTGAGAAATGCTGGCAAAAACTGAAATTAAGCAGGAATTCTTGTCCCCTTTCAATGCTGTTTACTCCTGGAACAAGCAGTGCATGGCTCATGTTCTTTCCCATTGATCTGAGTCTTTTGTCCAGTGTGAAAGAGATGCAACTCAGCCACAGCTGCCCAAAACCCTGTGACTCAGGAGCTGCGTTTTAGCAACTGTGGGCCTGCAGCTGGCAAGTGCTGTCACTCACTACTCTGCTTGCTTTCTAATGCTGGCAGAAATTTACTCACACATATTACAAACTAACTAGAAGCATCTTTAGAACTGTATCTCTTTTTTCCTGCAAATACATTTAAGAGATGTCCACCACTGTTTTTGAAATGTATAAACAATTTGCACTTTCCACATCTGGCTACTGCTGTTCTTTGGATGGCATCTTTAGTTAATCATTTGTTACATCCTGAAAACATAAGAAAACAAAGGAATCCACAATTCATAATCAAGACAGTAAAAATTATTGCCCAAGCCATCACTGCAACCAGTGTCACTGCTTGACAGGTTGGTCTCAGAAGAGACCACAGACTCTTTCCAGCTTACTCTGAAAGATGGTAGAGCAGGCTTGGTTACTGTAAACTTGGTTACTCTAAAATCAGTTACTCTAAAATCCTTTACTCTAAACTCAATTACTGTAAATGAGGACAACATCACTAAGGTCAGTTTTCACCACTTGGTGCTTCCAGATTGGATTTGCATAGGAAATTGCTGCACCAATTCCAGAATCTCAGTTCCTGAAGTGGTCACTGCAGTGTCTTTCACAAGCCTATAGAATAAGAGACAGGAAGCAATTAGGTTCACATGAAATAGGTATTTTCCTAAGTCCTCTATCTAAAATGTGTGTATCAAAACCTGCAGGTATCTGTGATTTACACTGCAAGACAAGAACTTTTATATATGTATATATATATATATATATATATATGCATGTATGTACGTATGTATTTATACAGCTCTGTAGTACTATATACTAATTATTGCTTTCTATACTAATTAAAATTGCTAAACAGGGGGTATAATGTGAATAATATTAAGAGCTTAATACCTATTCAACAAAGAGTCATCAAGAACCAGAGTTCAAACTGACAGCAAATGTCCATAATTTAATAAAGAAATATTCCCAAGTGTTTGCTGTTGCCTGCTCTTCTAATTATCCATTCCAATTAAATTCCAGTTTTGCAGTCTCCTGTTACAGAAAAAGTGGAAGCGTGCGTTGTGTCTGTAAAGAAAATTATGCAGGACCCAACTGTGAAAGGTAAGAAAAAAATTAGGATGACTTGCTGGTCAGCAATACTTAAGTCCAGAATTTTTTAAGGGAACCTTCTCACATGTTTGAGAAATCCGGTGCATTTGTTTTCGTCAGGTTGAATCATTCTGTTAAATGATCTCATTCAGTTTCTACTAAAAAACACTACAACCTGCTGTGGAGACACATCAGCATAAGACAGACATTTACATCTGATGTATTTTGATTTATTTCCTGCACTTTGTCTACCTTCATGTGGTGATCTTCCTAAAACAAATGTAATTTAAAAACACAAAATAAAAATCAGAACAAGCAGCTGAAGAGTAAAACAACCACCACGCAGATGCCTCTTGAAATTCACCCCTCTAAAACATATAGTAGGCTTCTACCGAATAAATTTTTCTAAGACAAAGAACAAAATCCATTACTGAGTAAATTCTTAATGAGCTGATGCAGCTTTTTTAGTTACATTTTAAAGGCACTTCACAAACATAATCCAATAAAGTCAAGCAAGCAAGCACAGGCCAGTGTTGCATTTCAAATTTTCCTCATGTCCATAAACAATTTCCAATAAATATTTTCTAAATAACAAAGTACACCAATAAATGGAGCTGTACAACAGAAATATAACTACCTCTCACGTCTTGTAAGAGTCTGTCTTACTCACTATGAACACACATGGATGATGTCTCAATGAATGTCAGAGGCTTGATTATAATTCAGGAATTGTCCTTGAGCAGCCAATAAATTAAACAGCTCTAACACAAAGACTGAAGGGTATAGGACTGCTCAGACACTGGCTTCCTGAACATCTCTTTTTTTCCCTTAAACCGCCTAAAGTATTTAAGTCTTCAGTCCACTGTCATTAATGGGCATGTCTTGAATTCAAATTATACTTAATGTAACTGTCAGAGGAGGGAGAAAAGGGATGCTTAAGATGCAAAGAAAAAACCGATATGAAAAAGGTAAGGTGAACAAATGAGTGAAGGTTTTTCCCCTTATAGATGATGAAAAACATCAGTAAATTACCTCCGCATCACTAACATGGTGACCGCAACAGTGAAAGCCCTTTAGACAGATGGCACACAACTAAAAAAACCCCACCCTTGTTTACAGGCTGATGGCTGTATTCTTTTGTTCTTCCAAAATGTCAGGTTTATACGCAAAGGATAATACAGACAATTAAAAGGTCAGTGAGATTGCTTAATGCTTATTAAAATGTCAGTCTAGACTACAAGCAATACAAATCCCGTGAAATGGGCAGCAGATGCATAGGAACAGCAGAAAATAGCATTGGCTTTGTTTTCTAATAGCCACTACCCAGTCTGACACAGTGCATCTGTCTTAAGGAGGGCAAAGCTGTGCAGAAAAAGCTACAGAAAGAAATCAGCCTGTCCTGGTCACCGCATTAAGACCTTGGCTAATTGCTGGGGTAAGCAGCAAGCAGTGACAGACAGGACTTGCCTTCTGGTAGGCTCCTGGTCCTCCTTCCATTTGTGTCAGAAACATCAAGAAGCATTTCAAAGATGGATGATGCATTGCTTGTCCTTGTCCACTTGCTAAAGAGCAAGTCCCTACCTCACATATGCCACTGGCTACTGCCACCACTCCCTTCTCCCGCTGCAGCCATTGGGCCATCTTCTGACAAGACTGGGGAATCCTGAGCGAGAAGTGTCACTGCTCCTGTCCCTCCCTGCAGCTCAAAGAGCCACTCCTGTCCCCAGCAAGAGGAAGGCTACATCCTGCTTCCCCTTCTCCCTCCCAGCTCTCTGCAGTAGTCGGTGACAGGCACCCCTTTACAGTGAGCTGCAGAACACCCTTCAACAGGCAGCATGTGGGATCTCCAAAACATCTCACAGGGAGGCAACCTGCTCCATTTCCTCTGGCATTTATGTAGGAGGTTTTCTTGTACTGCTCTAGAGACTTGGCACAAGCTTATCCAGTTTATGTTTGCCAGGAAATGGTGCTGTGAATTCACAGAGGCCCTTGCTAGGACCTGAGAAAACCAGCTTCCCAATTTGAAATTTAGGAATCAATAATTCTTCTCCTAGACTTCAGCAATAAGGCAGGAGGGTGGTAGCTGATGAAATGCAGGTTTTGTTAATGCCCAAATGTTAAAAAAATGACTGAACAAATGACACTTTAATTTCTAAAGCAAATAGATTAAAAAGGTTCTTTTGGCATTGCCAAAGGAAGTTAATTTCTTATTCACCAATAATTACAAGAAGAAACTATGGCTGCAAAATGAAACAAAGATAACTTAGCAGTTTTAT
The DNA here is from genome assembly GCA_035584735.1 of Pseudotriccus pelzelni. Lineage (NCBI taxonomy): Eukaryota > Metazoa > Chordata > Aves > Passeriformes > Tyrannidae > Pseudotriccus > Pseudotriccus pelzelni. The sequence goes on from JAWMRA010000113.1 coordinate 68,936,404, forward strand.
TATGGCATCCACAACTTCTCTGGGCAACCTATTCCAGTGCCTCAGGTGGTCATAAAAAATGTATCTGTAAGGATGTGAGGAAATGTCCACTACACTCTTGGCAAGTAAACTGAATGGTATATATCAGCAAAGAAGAAAGAGAAAATTACTTTGTCCCAGTGAGAGGGCAGACATTGCAGGCCTGAAAAGGATAGCACACTGCCTTGGTTGGATGCTAGTTCGCAGTAAGTAAAAGGCTGGTCTGGCCCCTGCCCTGATCAGTGGCCTCTGTGACTTAGTGGCCACATTAGACGGATGATCATCTGGAAAATACCTAACTACAGACAACCAAACCCATTGAGGTTATGTAGTTCATAATAAATCAAATGCTTCTACAGATTTAAAAAAACAAAAAAAAACAAAAACAAAATAAAAACCACACACACACAAAAAAAGACCACAACAACAACAAAAAACCCAACCAGCAATGACACAGAGGGTTTTTTCCCATGTTCGAGCTTCATAAACATTCTGAAATTCTGAAATTTGGAAAAATACTACAATTTCACATTGGCTGAAATATCAGCAAATCACAGTAAGACTTTTGGCATGATTAAATAGTAGTTTTATCCATCACTGGCTGCTCTAACTCCCACAGGAATGGGCAGTGACTTCACCAAACTCACATAAATTACACTCTGCATTCAGTTTAGCATTCACAGTTCTTCAAGTGATGCATAGAACTCCCAGTCACACTTCTATTCTTTACATCTGGGTCACCCAAATTATAAAATCTGCACCAAAGATTCTGGCACTGTTGCAAAGATACAAAAAGAGCCTTTGTCACTGACAAAAGCAGTATTTGAGGCAGCCAAGTGGTTTATATTAAGATGCTTAAAATTTTATGTGTTTTTACTGTGGGTGTTCAGGACTGGAAGATGAACAAAGCAGTGTTGAGGAAATTACTTTCTTTATTAAAAAAAAATCAGCAAAAGTAAGAACAGATCAAACAGATCAAACCTCAAAGCTTTTATGAGATCTCCCACATTTCATTGTTCAGACGTGGCAGAACCTGAATTTGACCATGTTCAGATTTTAGGAGACAAGAGACCTTGGCTGGGGTATCCAGCCAGAATATGTGAAAATTTAAGTGAACTGCCTCACCCTCCCCACCCACCAATAGCAGAACAAACAGCATGTTAAACAGGACTTTATGGATGGAAGACAGGAACAACATGGTGATAAAACAAAATGAACTACGACAAATGCTCCTTGCCTAAGACATTGCATTCAAGCCTCAAATTTCTTCAGCCAGCAATTGCTACATCAGCCAGTTACTCCCCTCCCTGCAGTAAGTCTTCATTTCCAGTTTGGGGTTGTAAGTCCCTGATCTCTGTGCCCCAGGCTTCTGGATCATGGGCCCTCCTGCCACCATGCAGTAACACCATGAACAGTGTGGGTTGCCCCTGTCCTTCTAGCTGACCCCTCCAGTCCATAAGACACTGCTCCGTGCTGCTCCAGCTGCCAGATCTTCCAGTGAATCCCTTGCTTGAGGATTTGCCCTCATGTGTTGCTCCATGCTCACCCCAGTACCAGTTCTCTTTGCCTCACTGGTTGTTTTGCAAAAGCTCCTCCTGCTCGTAGGATTAAGCACATCCCTAATATTAGCAGAAACATCTCTCACAGACACTTTTTTTCCAAATGATGAACAAATATGTTACTACCTCGTAGCTTAGGGCCACTGGTCACCCAGGAGTGGTTCATATCACTAGTTTTTCTAGGCTCTCAAAAACCACCACAGTTTCAACACCTCTTCCATTTTAAGCTGTAGAAAATTCTCAGCTGAAATGCTTCCCAAACATGACAAAACATGATAAGCAATTTGGACCCATTTCAGGCCTGTGGTGCTTGGTACCCACCTCCCTCTCTCCCTCTGAAAACCAACAGAGGAATCCTCCCTTCCCAGGCTGCTGGCTGCTCTCAGCCTTTTGCCCTCATGCAGCAGCCTAATATCAAACAGATCTGAAAAATGTAGTCTGGTTCAGTGCCTGTTCTGTTTTGTAAAAACCAGAAACCACCCCAATACCTCACCATAGAAGTATTTCTATAAATCTTTCTTGCTCAGTACTTTTTATGTACATTTATAACAGAAATAAGTCTGAACTTCCTCTGAGTTTCAGGATCATCAAATGCTGTCTCTTAACCCAGTTTCCTATATAACACAATATAGTTGGTGAGATCCAAAGCTGAAAGAGACCAAAATAAACACTGCACAGCTGCTTCTCTGCCAAGGTCATTCTGTCACAGATTTTAAAACAATAGAGGGCAAATAATTTCACTGCTAAAGACACACTGAAAAAATAAAGCAATGCAGACTGGTGTGCATGAAATACCAGGAGTGTTCAAAAAGGGAAAATACATAACTATACAGATTAGGATTAGAGTACAAATCAGTCTCTGCAGAAATACAGCTTCTAATTTGCCTCCTGCCCATTAGTAGCTGCAGGCAGCCATCAAGTCCTGGTAACATAAATAAGGTCACAAAAATGGTACTGCAGATGGGAATGTCATTGCTTGTCATTGACAGGTTTGTTCTTCCTTTCAGGTGTGCTCCTGGTTACTATGGGAACCCTTTGCTAATTGGAAGCACTTGTAAAAAATGTGACTGCAACGGCAACTCAGACCCAAACATGATTTTTGAGGACTGTGATGAAGTGACTGGCCAGTGCCGCAACTGCCTGCACAACACCAGCGGCTTCAAGTGTGAACGATGCGCTCCGGGTTACTATGGGGATGCCAGATTTGCTAAAAACTGTACAGGTATTGTCTCAGTTTAGTCCAGCCGAGCTGAGCATAAGGCAGCACAGCACGATCTATGAATGATCTCCCAAATATCGGACATACGTGAACCAGTTAAAAGACACCTGTGGCCCTGGGAGGCAGGCAGTGCTCCCAGCCATCTGCCTGGTGGGATAATCTGGATGCCTGTTCAGTTGAATTGTCCCCGGTGGCAGGAAAATATCTCTTTCCAGTGCCCATGAGCAAGTCTCAGATCCCAGACTCCAACATCTTTAGTGTCTGGGCAGGATTAACAAAGGCACTGTTGTATTCTGCTGAATCTTGTTTTAAATAAGGGTGTCTAAGCTTTCTTTGGACAGAGGTTTCACCATTATGCTTGTCCACACCATGTGCTACCCAGCATGACCACTCAGACTGATGCTGGTTAAAGACTTGAAAGTATTTTTTGGGGGAACAGGATCATCCTTCCTACCCTGACCCAGTCCCCACTCACTTTCTGGTAGTTTCCACACTGGTAATGTATTCTGCATTTCCTTTGGGTCTGTGTAATCTTGCTGGCTACAGTATTTCCACACCAGAGATGACTGTGCTTGAAGAGTCTGGTACAGTGCTACCCAGAGGACCTTACCAAAACATATCTGTACAGAGGGGTCACAAAAGTTTATCTCCTCTCATATAATTATTCTCCTGATTTCTATTGAGTTCAATCCTTTGAATTCATGCCCTCTGTCCTTGTTTTGGCTCTGGGAGACAAGCTTACATCCTCTTTCAAAGCACTTAGGAATAGCCACTGCAAAATGCAGGTGCTCAGAGCAAGGACCTTGGGGCTCCCTCCCAACCTCTTTGGCAGGGTCTTCCCTGAAGGACCAGAACACAAACTGGGGAGACAGGTCACTTCTAGCTCTTCATCTGTCTCAAAGGTAAGACATAGACAAAGCACACACCTAACTTGGACCTCAGAAGCCGTCCAGAACCTCAAGGTACAGAGCAATATCCTGATCCTTTTTGCAACTCATTGTCCACTTGAACTTAGCTTTTTACAACCTACTATAAAGTGCTAAGGTGTGTTTTTGGACCCACAGGATGGAATCTGTGAGGACATTCTGGAGTCAAGTGTCCCTTGTGCTGGTATCTTCATTTGTAGGGGACCCCATATGATATTACTATTGGTCCTTTCTGGTTTTATGTTCCGATGATAGACAGAAGTTGAGAGTCCATCTCCATGAGCATGTAACTCACATCATTTAGTCACATGTTTATATTCCATTTACAGGAACAGGAAGAGATAGTGCTCATGCACAATGATCCCAAAGGCCAAAGTCATGTATCCAAACCAGCAAAAAAGACATCAGCTGTAGGGAACACAGTGCTCCAAAATTCACCTCCTGCCTGGATCTGGGCACCCTCTGTGATTCTGAGGTTGCAAAAGGAGACCTTGTTTATGAACTTCACTGCCTAATTCACCTCACCCGAGATGATTTAACTGCACTTCTCCCATAAGGAATGAATGACGGGATCTAGTCTGTGGCTGCTGAATTCCATGAGGCAGGAGAAACACACCCAGAACTTCAGCTCAGCAAACCGCAGCAATTGTGCCCTGGCCATAGGCAAAAGCAAACCTTCAAACACCTAAGAGTAGCTTTGCCAGAAATCTGAGGATTACAGGGCATTCCAAGTGTCTAAAGAGGTTATGCTATACATCATTTTGGAAGGCATCTCTGAACACTCAGTTTTGAAACTCAAGTCAAATTTTTGTCACCTCGGTATAGTTTTTTCGTTTGTACCCTTGAGTTGGTGCACAGGACTTCTCTATACAGGCCTTTCACGCAGACTACAAATGAACATGGTAATTCTCCTTGTTGGCAGATTTCCTTGTAGTGCTTGATCTTCGTTAAAAATAAAAAGTGCTCAGGCACTTGGGTACGTTGTGAGAGGTACAGCTTTTTCTGTTTAGAAGTGAATCTAATATTGAAATTCACTCTAGCAAATCCTGATTTTTCAGTATTATGCTTCAGAGAATTACACACTTCTTGTTTCATCTTCATTTCTGCTAAACATCACAGTGTGCTGTACTTGTTAGTACTGCATAGATTGCAGTACATCAATACATCCATGATATTCAAACTATTCATGTAGTTTACAGGGAAAGCTTATACTTTGTTTGGCATTGGGGAACCATTAGAAACTATTGTTTAGAACAGATTCCGAAATGAGACAAATACCTTCTTTAAGATTGAAAAACACAGAAACGAAACTAATGGAAGAATCAAGATAGTCTGCATATATGGTTTCACAGAGCATCTCAAAGGGTATATAGAACGAAAAAAGGCCAGAGAACTAAAGGAACAAACAGCTCTATCCATCTAAGATCATCTTTTTTTCTTTTGAGCACAAAGATAAAACCTGTGTAGCTGTGAACAGTAGTTTTCGGCTGCTTTTAAATAATTCTTTTTTAACCAGACATCCTTTAGCCACACTTCAAAACTCTCCAGAAATGTCTCTCAGAAATAAAGGTAAATTCAGAAGCTTTCTCCACCAGTAAACCACAGTAGCATTGAAAGTCTTAATCCCACATAAAAACGTGGTACCTCTTAAACAAGTAGTTGAAAAACGGTCAGGATTGCTTTTGAAATTAATTTGCTATAATTTTTTTTGTGTAGCAAACTAACAGATATTCATTTAAATAAGAAGACACAATTTTATGTGTCTTCTGATCTCATCTAAATTTTAACCTTGTAACTGTGATCGTGCCATCAGGGCACGGCAACCTAGTTTCCAAGATATAGGTAAAGAGAACCGAGACTTTTTTTTCACTTCTCAACAAAAGAAATAGCAAATTAAAAATACTTCTAGATCCAAACGCCGGGAGGCACCCAGTTCATACAGAGTGGGATAAGGTCAAAATACCAACTGCACCACAAAATTCATAACCAATTTCTGTTCTTACATTAGTACAAAAACTGATTAGTTCTACTAACACTGCTCCACTCATACAAAGTTATTCTAACATTACCTCATCATGTTGTCTTTGAAGCTGTATTACATATTTTCACTGATTATTCCTTGAATGTGCAATGTGAAATGTAAATACAAGGGTAATTCATAGAGAAAAATGAATGGGCTGCAATAAAATGGTGGTAAAATATTTTGTTACATGAGATTCTGCCAAAAACCATGAATCACAAGAGCAAAACAAATTCCAGAAGAGTTGTGTGCTTGAGTTTTTCTTACTGTATCAAAGTATTCAAAGAATACATTAATCTTTAAAATAATATATTTTAGAAGGCAAATCAAACCTTGAAAGAGACACTTTAAATTAAAAAGTAAACTTCTTGAAAAGCTCCTTGTGTTGGCAATAAAAATGTTGCTTACCCAAGTTTGAAAACACGTAAAATGTCATTTATTCTTCACTGTAAGTGATAGGAGATATTTACTTTTTGATATGTTCAAGGTGACAATGGAATTGGAGTCCACTATCAATCCCTGATAGCTCCAAAGCCTTTTAAGTGACAGCCTGACACAATGCTGATAAATTCTGCAGGGCTTTGGAGAAACTTGTAACTAATAATTAACTTTACTTGTGCTGTTTTTCTTAGCACATCTCCTAAATGTCACTCTCTCTAGATGCTGATGCACAATGGCCCATCTGGGCAAGTATGGCCTCACTGACTGTGCTTGTGAACCAGGCTTCAAACAAGAAATCTCAGCAGCGGTATTCTCATTCTGTTTTCCACTTTATATTTCATTTGGTTCATTTTGACCATAGTGAAAAAAAAACACTTTTTCTACATACTGAAGGAAAAAGCAGTGCAAGAAGTTCTTGATATCGGTTTGACTATCCATGCACAATCCTGAATAAAATAATTTCACTAGTCTTGGGGAGGAAAGGGGAGTTGTATATTTTGAAGATTATTCTTTCAAAAGTCCTTTCTTTTTCCCCCAGCATGTAACTGCGGAGGGAGGATGTGTGACAGCCAGACTGGAGAATGCCTCGCAGACAGTCCTGAAGCTTCTACTGACACAGACTGCCCAACCATCAGTAAGAACCTTATCACAAGAATACCAAAAATTAATATTACCCTAGTACTTAGAAGCTTACAAATATTAGCTTAGGAGCTCAGTACTCCAGTGGACTCACCACTTTGACCTTGGTCCCAAAGAGCATTTAAGTTTGTGAATATACACAATGACCTGATTGAGTATTGAAAAATTCTCACACAATTGTTTGGGTACCTGGGTATGTCCAACTTTGTAATACAGACTGCATGCTCAGGTACAAGCTGCAGAGTGGTAGAAAACTGTCACCAAAACCACTTCCACAGCCTTTGAGCCACAGCGTCTGCAAGATAATATTTTGGCCCTGAAAACCGTCCTCACAACTTCATCTGTTCCAACTTAATTTATGAGTTTCTAGTCATACATCTGCTGTGGTTTAACCCCAACCATCAACCACGTACCACACAGCTACTCACTCACTCCAGCAGGATCAGGGAGAGAACTGAACAGGCAAAAAGCAGAAAACTCATGGGTAGAAATTAAAATCATTTAACAGGGAAAACAAAAGCCATGCATGCAAACAAAGCAAAACAAGGAATTAATTCACTGCTTCCCATGGGCAGATGGGTGTTCAGTCATCTCCAAGACAGCAGGGCCCCATCCCCTGGAACAGTTACTTGGGAAGACAAACACTATCCCTCCAAGCATCACCTCCCTTCCTCCTTCTTCCCCCTACTTTATATACTGAGCATGATGTCGTATGGTATGGAATATCCCTTTGGTCAGCTGGGGTCACTGTCCTGTGTCTCCTCCCAATTTCCAACACAGCCCAAGTGTTCTCACCAGCAGTACAAAAAGCAGAAAAGGCTTTGCCTCTGTGTAAGCACTGCTCGGCTATAATACAACCCCGTGTTCAGCACAAATCCAAAACACAGCCCCCTACTAGGCACTGTGAAGAAAATTAACCCTACCCCAGCCAAAAGCACATCTAATATAGCTTGTTGCTACTGACAATTTGATATATATCCATCAGTTAGTTGCTTTTCCACTATCTCCCATATTCTAATGATAGTAAATCTGGAGAGTTTCCTAGAGCATTATGCTGTAACTATTGGTAAGCACTGATATTTTTTTAATGTTAGTGTATTCATATCTGTGGTATAATGTAGACCATTTATCCTAAACTGACTCCCAAGAAGAGAAAAGTGTTTGGGAGCTGCTAGAATATCAAACAAAAGTGTCGCAGGAACCTGTGTTTCACATTCACCTAAGTCTCTTGTGTTTAGTGATGGCACCAATATTACTAAAAACAAGGTGGCATTGCAATCTCTCAGCAGGAACAAGGATATAGTTCTGCACAAGCACTTTTCAGGTATGTTATAATTGTGGTGTTAGAAGTTGCCCTCCTAATCAAATAGGCAGTCAAAAGCCCATGTGCTGGACATCTTTACTTCTCATAACACTAAACTTTAAATACAGAGTTTTGGGTTTTGACAAAATGCAGGGGGTTTTTGACCCTCATCTGTTATCCTTCAGGCCACAAACATGCAGAGCCTAGGGAATAGTCAGGAAATATCTCTCCCTCTCTCCCTACTGATTACGGAACTGCTGTGGCAGCCCCTTTGAGCAATCCCATCTGGTGCTGCTCAGCTGGAAATGTCATATCTGTACTCTGGGACCTTGGAAGTAAGTGGATGACAGTGACAGAAAGAAGGGTATCCATCAGGATCGATCAGTGAGATCCATTAAAGAGAGGGAACACCACAGGACCAGGGCACTATAAAATGAATTTATAATGTGAATTTAAGGTATTTGCTGTTAACTGACACAAACACTAAAGGAAAATTATGCTCTCTTATTTTCTTATCAGGCTGCGATAAATGTATTTGGGATTTGACAGACGACATCCGATTATCAGTTCTGGCTATCGATGAAAGCAAATCGACTTTATTGAGCATTTCTACAGGTCTTGCAGCTCAAAAGCGCTTGAATGACTTGAACCTCACTACTACTCATCTCCAGGTACAAACATTGGTGACATTTTATTTTTTAATATAATTTAAATCTTTGACTTTCCACTCCATTCCTGCAAATTTCAATCCCTGCCCTCACTAGAGAAATAGGGTTTTTTTCAGATGCACTGATTTTTTTTCCGCACACACAGGAGGCAATGTCCAAAAAGAAGAGCCACGTTGTGCTTTGGACTATTCAGGTTGAAGATGCTTCAGATGAAATGAATGATCTCCTGAGAGAAGCAGCAACACTTGATGAACAGGTTTGTTTATAGCCTCCTGCCAAAACTCTGAGAGCTTGCACGTTGTCAGAGTTGCCTGTTAGTAACTGCACCTGCTTTCCCAGGCCTGATGTCTGCCTGGTACCCACCACCTGTTGGCATAAGAGGCACGTATAGAATAGTTCCAGTTGTAAGGGACCTACAGTGGTCATCTGGTCCAACTGCCTGAGCAATACAGGGCTGACCAAAAGCTAAAGCATATCATTAAGGGCACTGTACAAATGCTTCTTAAACTCTGACAGACACGGGACATCGACTACCTCTTTGTGAAACCCATTCCAGTGTTTGACCCCTCATGGCAAAAAAATATTTCCTAACACCTAGTCTGAATCTCTGGGTTCACCAAACAAGAGTGGGTGTGTACAGAAAGACAGTTGGGAGAACCTTCTATTTCTAGCTTTCTACTTTAACTCTGAATTAAAAGCATAAATGACCTATCAAATCTTCACAGAAAAGGAAGGAGGTAAGGCTAAAGTGTGCTGAGTGTGGTTGGAGGTTTGACATCAATCATGAAAACTGCCTCTCAGATCTGAGTTCCCACTTACCCCCTCCACAACATGATTGATCTGAGATAGACACACTGCCTTTCTCTTTCATATTTTGTTTTCTAATTAAGTGAAGTAACCAACACTAAACTAAATCAGATTGACTTTGGGAACAATTGTACTATATTTTATATGTGTGCTCTCATAAAACTAAATTAGTCAAAATTAGGCATTTCAAAACATATTATAAACCTGTCAGTTTAAAAGGTGTTTCTTGTATCCACTGAGATGGGAGCCTGATCAGCACTCAAGTTATTTTTAACGCAATTTTAGTCATAAGTGTTGCACCCATGTCTAATTGCCAGGCTATAACATTAAGGTTATCTGCTCTCAGATCCCACAACACTTTCTTTGACCCTAAAGGATACTGTTACATGTTAAAAGAAAAAATAGGGTTCAGAATTGCTTCTCTATTTTAAAAAGATAATATTAAACATCTTTCTGTTACTATGGTGTATATATATATATATACTAGTAAAATACATCCCTCTATGCTATTATCAGAGATAACCCCAGCTGTAGTAGGACTAGATTATATTTCATGGTTATTGCAAAATGCCAGACCTTATATTCGCTGTAGCAATTCTTTCACAAGACAAATTAAAATTATACCTTAAACTAAAACTCAAATACAGAAGCAAGTAGGGAGGTGGAAAAAACAAACAAACAAACAAACAAACAAAAAAAAACAACACAAAGGAAAGCAGAAGAGAAAACTTGGATTTGGGTGTTTTTAATCAACAGTTACTTAGTATAAAAGGCACCTAGGAATTATACAGACTGTGCCTGTGCTCAAGAGAGCTTTGATTAAATCAGCTCACACACAGAGCTCTGTATCTGTGAAATCTGTCAGAACTCACATGCCTCAGTGTTCCTCTATGTAGTTGGTGAGTCAGATGATTAAGGCATTAGGTTTTCTATGAATATTTAGTGACTTTGGATAATAACATTTCATTTTCAGTACTATCTGGGGATTTCTGAGCTCATTCCTCAATTTTATTGTCCTTGAACAAATAAATTCAGTGTTTCCTCTGGTCTTTTTTCCCCTGTTACTTCTAATGCTTGTTCCACATCAATACTTGTGATTGCTTGCAAAGGCAGGGAAATAATGGGCCCAGACTCTCAGAGTGGGAGGAAGACCACAATAATAACTCTGAATATATTGAACTCTGTGCTCTTTGAAGGCACGTTATAGGAAAAGGGGTGCTAGGGCTTTCAGTGGGTTTTTGCAGAGATATGCAGCATTTTCTGTTCAGAGCACTTCACATGCATGTCCCCATGTCTCAGGTGTTGCTGCAGATTCTGATCTAAACCCCAAAGACAGGATGAATGCACCAACTGTAGGCAAAACCTCCTGCTAAATGAGAAGAGTAAATGTGACCTGTAGCTCCTTGAGTCTGAACAGGATGAGCATTGAGTAAAACAGCATGTAGCTTGATCCTGAATGTTTGGCAGACACGCACCAGAACCCTTTCTGCTAACCTTTACATTTGTTTTACCAGTATGCCCACCCCTCATAGCAGTGCTGGATGCCCCGGCCCTGCCTTCAAATGCCATCTGGGGCCTCTGCAAACCCCAAGTGAAAATGTGGGAGAAGGCTGCTGCCAGCACTGAACCTGCAGCCAGAGCACAGTTGAGCCCTCTGTGCTTCTGGCAGGGTCAAACGAGTACGAAGTGAGCATACCAACAGCCGAGTATCTTCTGCCTTATGAGGTGTCAGGGTACCCTAAACCCAGAAACCAGCTTTACAGTTGAAAATTTTGCTGATGCAGCCCCAATGGAGACTGTGAATTAAACACCTTACCACTGGTAAATGTGTGCTGTGGACTTACACATGCACACACACACACAAAGGGTCCATGAAACATTGATGGCACAGTGATCATGTTGTTTTCTTTATCCTAGGAAATAACAGAGAAAATTAAGTCTAAAGACTCCCAAAGTCAGCAACCTTCTTAAAAAGGTGGTGACTATGATATGGTAGCTCTCCATTTCCCTTACATATAAGGGAACACAATGCAGAGTACAGCCTCTAACACAGTACTATAGGAGTGGCTAGGCTTTTCAGAGTATTTTCAATCCTCATGCTTTTTCTTACTTTGAATAAGATTTAGCGCTGGGGACCACACTCAAGGAAGACACTGACTGTGAGCTTGACGTCTTCTTCATTCTATATGCCTACTCAGGAGATGCCGTACCCAACAAAATGAGTCAGCCCCACTGAATGCCTGGGAGACTCATCAGATGGAATTTTACAACTGTACATAATTTATGAAAATTTGATTGCAGCAAATGATGGATCAATACGGGACAACTTTTAATCTCTCACTCTGCAATTCAGAAAACACCCACAAGACAGATCTGTACTCCGAGCACCTTTCTAAATATCACTTTATATGATAAAAAGGACTTTCACATGCTCATTAGGAGAAAACAAAATGTGTGTTTATACTGCTCATCCTCACGTCTGAAAAGAAATCTATTGTTTACTTCATCTGCTTTATTCATAGGGAAGTGAAGCATCCAGCAAAGGCCTATTGGTACAGAAGGAAACCATAGAGACCAACAACCGTGCTACTCAGCTTGTGCAGCAGCTCAGTAACATTAGAGATAACATTGAAGGTAAATAGATTTCTTTCTGGCTTAGTTCAGTGGCAAGAATGTATTAATGAAACCTTCATGTGTTAATGAATCTTCAAGAATTGTTCCTGTCTTACATGTCAAAGGGTTTATCCTTCGATATATAAGACAGTATGTAATTTATGAAAACAGTAAACACTTCCCAAGCACAGCTGCACTTAAAAAAGATTTCCTAGTCAGAGATAATCATCTTCATCTAGACCATCTATGACATATCCTTATCATCCTCATCTATAAAAATAAGACTAAACCAATTGCAGCCTCTTCTTCAATACCTACAGAAAGCAATAAAACCCTAAATGAATGTACTTAAAAATATCACTGTCCCCAGTACAGCTGCAGCATGAAAGCCTCCACCCTGCTGTAGAATACAGGGGTTTCCCCAGGCTTCAGCAAAGCCAACAGTGGACAAAAGCTGTCTGTGGCACTAGAATAGAATAGGCTGGTAGTTGAGGTTAAACAGCCCTTTTCCAATGGAAATATTTGATTAACAGACCTGAGTAGCTCTATCTTTGCAGTTATTGCAAGTTATGTGGCAACTTGTGTAAGAAAGAGTGGTTATATATCAGCTGTTATCCTTGCTTATCCTTACCTCCATGGGTGCTCCAACTATTACTTTATTTCAGAAAACATGGTTAATATATCCTACCACACAAAAGAGGCAGGCTAACACCAGGCTCATGGGATATTACATTTGTACTACCACCTTTCACGCCTGATGCTAAACCACCTTTTGGCTGTCTGGTCATTTGTCACACTCTATTTCTACAATTATTGAGTAAAAGGGTCAGCATGAGCGTCGTTGTATGCCACTAACAATCATGTTGATGTCTGTGGATCATCCTTTTACATCATTAGTTGGTTTGGGGCAGGACAGGAACTGCATAAGGCAGATATGTATCTAGTTTGGCCCACAAATAACACAATCAGGTTAAGCTGTTATAGAAGAAGCAACATCCATGGTCATGAAGAGAGTGAAAACAGTTGGAAACAAGTAGGTGGAAATTATTTCCACTGTGATCAAAACTACTATTCTACAGAGGCATCACCTTGTAGAAGGCAAGCCCCTCTTTACTGAGGAGAATGTGTATGTCTGTGTGCCAGCATAAGGAAAAAGAAATCCACGGTCGTGATCAGTTACTGCTCAGTATGAGCCTTTAAAGTTTCACTAATGGGCTCAGGGCCCAGCAAGAAAATGCATAAAAAGACACTCTGCCAAAGAATAAGTGGTGCTACAATTACATATCTATCTTTTATAAAAAATCTTGCATAGTGCTGGTTTTGCCAGCTCTGGTTATTCACAGAACTAGTGATGAATACAAGCCAAAGGCATGCACATCACAGGGCATAAAAGAGGTGGTGATTTGTATTCGAGGACAGGGAGTAAGAAGTGGGTAAACTTTGTAATGCTTACTCTGAGGATTAGTAAATTCAATTTAGCTACAGGGATCCAACAGTGTTGAACAGTTTTGAACTGTTTCAAAATCTTGAAATAGTATCTATCTCCAAACCAGCGAGGCAGCATACCTCTTTGGGGTGCCTCAAACTTCTGCAGATGGAAAAAGAGGTTGCTTCAGTCTCCTTACCATTCTTGTTATCTAATAAACATAACATTTCTCCTTACCATTCTTGTTATTTAATACACATAACATTTTTGCAGCAGCACTTGAAAACCACAATCCTGGATGAAAGCTCCAGCCAGCTACATGCCACAGAACTCAAAATAAAATGATGATTCCAGCTTATGAGAACTGCCAAGTCAAATAATGCACGCAGCCCATGCCTGCTTAATCTCATCCTCCTCCACATATGCCAGAAAGTGTGATATTTTTTTTACAGATTTAATTTTAAGACTGGATTAAACATAGTAATTATCTACTATAGACTTGAAGATAATTAAAACCTTCTTTTGCCAATAGCATGATCTGGATTCACAAAAGTAAAAGTACTCCACAGTATTCACTTCTCTGTAGTCACAGTGAATTGACCACCTGTTCTTTTTTCCCCCCAGAAATCAGCAGCAAGTCAAAATACTATGCAATTCAACAACAACAAGAGCTGAACCCTGAAGAAGTTGCCCAGAAGCGAAGTGCGGCTGAGGAGATGCTGAAGGAGATCAAACGTCGTAAGCCTTTCACTAACCAAAGGCAACTTGCAGATGAGGAGGAAAATGCAGCAGAGAAGTGTAAGTTTTCAGCCTGTTTTCCATTTGCCCACATGTTGCACAGCCAGCACGGGTTGGGCAGCTCTGGGTGTACTGCTGAGCCCCTGGGGAGGATGGACAGGCATTTGGCAAGCACCAGCTGGTGTGCTGGACATGCTGCTGCTTCCAAATGCCTGCTCCAAGTCTGCTGGAGCTTGCTGCTCCTCATGGCAGAATGGGGAGAGAAAGATCTGTGTGTCTATGTGTGCCTGTGCACTACAGCACCTCAACAACAGATGCTTAGGAAGGTTCATGGCAGGACTGGAATTTCTCATGTGAACGTCTTTTCCCCTGCCAGCTCTACCATGGGGACAGCAAACTCCAGCAGAGAGAGAAAAACTGCTGGCATAGCAAAGAGTGGCAGTCCGGTTCTCACAGCTTAGTGAACATGAGTCAGAATGTGACACTTAAGGACTGTCTTCTCCAGAATAGCCTACCTAGGTTTTGACAATGAAAAATAAACGAAAAGCAATGTCATGGGTTTGCAAAAGTCCCCCTCCTTGGGGATTGGAAATAGTTTGTCCGGGTGAAATTTCCAGACAAAGGACAATCAGGAGTTTAGGTGACACCTTTGCTAATTACATCTTCAAGAAAAAACGGAAGAGAAGGTGGTGGCACAGAAGAAAATTGGCAGCCATGTAAAGGAACATGTCAGGCCCCAGGGGGGGCCAGGCCTCTCTCCTGCCCCAGCCCTGGGCCGGGGGCAGGGGTAGAACTGAAACCCTTCTGACCAGACGTGTAACAGAGTGAAGAAAAAAAGACTTTAAAGGAGAACTTAGGCTGTTACAAGAAAGAATTTCAACCAGAGAGATAGTGGAGCCTTCAAGGTCAGAGCTGGCAGCCGAAGAGAGAAAGAAGCAGCGAAAGGGGGGAGACGACTTTTACTCCCCCTTCCCTCTCTCTCCCTTCAGCAGGGAAAAAAAAGACTGAGATCTGAAAATCCCTGCTGCCTGTGGGACATTGCTGAGAAGCAGAGACAACTCTAATTGCAGCCTGAGGAACTCATGCTGGAGCAAAGAAGTACATGTGGAAACTGAGGTTCCGTGGTAGAGGCCAAGATGAAACAGAGTCTTGAAGTGATTTGTGGCCACAGAAAGAGATCTTATGCTGGAGTGAGACGGCCCGGGTAAGACTTGTGTGATCCTAGAGAAGGATCGATGCTGATGCAGCTGAGTTTGTGACCCTAAGGGACAGCAGAGAATGGAAGAGC